>CAJGYO010000006.1:64905123-66105123 GCA_904845875.1 Miscanthus lutarioriparius | reverse complement strand
ACTTTGTTTCTATAATTTTATTAAAGCTCACTTGATTCTTAATAGATGATGATAAACCTTCTATTTTTAGAATTTATATTTTCAATCATTTTATAATTATACATAAGCTTTTTAGTGATATTTTCATTTATTTTGGCTTGACCTAGAACTAGGTCCTTCAAGGAGGGTTGGATAGAATTGAAATTTAAATTATAATTATTATTACCTCCTTGGAAGCGCGATTGGTTATTGTTACCTTGTCAGAACCCGTTGTTGATATATGCGGCTATTGATGGTAGTTATCATCCATCAAGAACCATCAACATAACTTGTAAAAGGGCATAACAATAATCACCAACATATACTTACGGGTTTAAACTGATAAATTCCATGAGTTTTGGTAAATATGTTTTTTCAGCAGGGTTTATTCAGAAAACCATCATGGTGGACCCAATCGTCAGAATTAAACACAATTATCCATGACAAAAATATCACTAGAAGGTTCTAGAAGACACTAGAAGGCACTCCACCGAAGAGGGGTACAAGAGGATGCCACACGTGTTAGCCTCCACTTTGATGTTGGTTCCTCCACCGCCTCCTAGATTGCATCTATGACGTTTATTCAAGTTAGTTTGATCCAAGGGCTCAAAATTGATGCTTTGGCCTATATATACTAGCCCCTGCCCCCCTCCCTGAATCATTCAATCATAAGTCAAGATCAGATCAGAAATTAGGGTTTCCAAAGAGAAGAATAGAGCTCCAATTCTTCAAGTTCTATTTTAGGCTAGCTAGCAAGATTTAAGTAGAGTTAGGCTATTGCTTAGGATTTTGGATTCACTGTCTGGAGGCTAGTAAAGCCATTATATCCCTCTTTATTTTATGACTTTGTGCTACTTCAATACTATGTTTCTATTTATTATGTTCCTAGTTTGCTCTAGTTATATGCTTGATATAGTCATGATTGATGATGAATTTATGCATATGTTCGCAAAGCGCTTAACTCAATACTCAAGTTGGTTAAGTGGTCGACATTATGTAAGCGTGGTCCTTAAATATTGTTTACCTATAGATGCACTCTACACTCTGGGTCATGTGGTAGATCATAGATGTGACACTCCCGTTGAGTCCTTTGTAGTCCACTCCCCGTTTGTAGACCAAGTAGAACGCAATTGCGAAGGGAGACAAGCTCTATTCTTGATCTTCCTTAGTAATGTTCCTTATGCATAGATATAGAGTTAATTATGCTATAGATGAAAGTGTATATACTAGAGTGTACAAAAGACTTAGTAAATAAGGAATGCTTAGGAATCTTTTGCTCTTAATTAATCTCCTGCCTAGCCATACTATATTTATGAGTATCTATTTCTATCTTTGGAATAATACCGATGCCTCACACTTATCATACATTTATTACTTGACTTACCCCTGCTATAGCATGAGAGTGATGATCTTATCATAAGTATGTATATTTTTCAATGTCTCTAGCCACCCCATCGCTCCTCCCTATGGATAAAATATAAATAATGATACCTGGCATACTCCCGGGTGAAATGCTACAATAGTATATTATTTGTGCGCTTGCATATACTTAATATATTTAGATTTTGAAGTGTTCTCAATAATTACCAACAATGCATTTCTAGCATCATTGCTAGGGATGACAACTTAGTAAAGAGTGATGCTAAGAAATGTTAACAAGCATTTCTGGCACCGTTGCTGGGGAGGGACACAAGGCTAAGAGAATTGATCAAATAAATACTTATTTATGAAATCATAACTAAGCACCTCTACTTTAGTAGGCTTACCCTTGTTTATCTTTGTTAATATCTTATATAGGGTATTGCAGGATTGGTTGTGATTCATCAACAAATTACATCAAGCAGAATCAAATCAATGAAGAGGAGGCTCAACACCAGTTTCTAAAGATATGGCTAAAAAGACTTTGCGTGAGTTCTCTGCTCCAAGCACTGAGAACATTCGCACTGGACCAATACTCAGAACCAATAACCTTGAGTTCAAACTCAAGCCAAGCCTCATCAACATGATGCAAGGTACTCCTTTCATCAAAAAGGCACATGAAGATGGTAGTGCTCATCTTCAGAATTTCCTAGAGATTAGTAGCACAATTGTCATCAAGGACATTGCTCAAGACATCATACTACTCTGCTTGTTTCCATTCTCAGAAGTGGTTCTACACCAACAAAGATAACATCAACACATGGGCAAAGTGTTCGAAGGCCTTCCTAGTAAAGTTTTTCCCTATAGGCAAGACCAATGCCTTAAGAGGAAAGATGATAGAGCTGGAGTGCCCAATCCTTCGGTGAGTGGAGGATAACTACGATTTGGTGGGTGTCGACCCTCGCGATCCGACTACGACGAACAAGTCCATGGCGCCTTAGCAATTGCTGAACCAACTCCCGATGGTTATTGACCTTGCTGGTGCTAGATCAACCTGATCATGAAGATCAATTCCTGCTGGCAATCGAAGAACAAGCAAGAATCTGAGGCGAGCAACCCTAAATATTACTCAAAGGTGGGGTTCTCAATTACACGAAGACGAAGCTTGAAGTAGCAATGGCTAACTTAAGCAAAACAAAACCCAAGCCAAAGAGGGCGCGCAACCCCTGGCTAAATAGGGGAAGAGGAGGAAGGAGGACCCCACCGCCCACAAGGCGTGGAATAGGCCCAAATAGCATCTCCTTGATCCCCTTTCTAATTTAGATGGCGCAAGACCTTCCCAGTTATTTCTTGACAAAACTAAAAACACATAGGTGGCGCAACACCTAGACATTATTCTAGGCAGGTTCATCATGAGCATAGATGGCGCATGCACTTAGGAAACTTTTGGTCCTTCATTCTTCAAAATCATCATGAAGTTTAATTCACGTGCACGAGCTCGAGTAAGTGGTCCTAGTGGCGTCTGTCTTTGGTTCGGTTGGAGTAGCCATTCCCGTGTCGGGGTTGATGTCCTCATCATCCTCCCTTCTTGAATCAAGTCATCCTCGATGGTAGCTCCTCCTCACCCTCGCCCGCATATGGTTTCAAATCTGCAACATTAAAACTAGAGGAAACACCATAGTCTGCGAGCGGGTCAAGTATATAATCATTATCATTGATTTTCTTTAACACCTTGAAGGGACCAAAGAAGACGGGGCATCAGCTTAGACCTGCGCAAACTAGGAAAGCAATCCTTGCACAAATGCAACCAAACCAAGTCACCAGGTTCAAAAGTAACAAGTTTACGTCCTTTACTACCAACAAATGACCTAATTTTTTAGCATTAGTGTGCGCAATGTTCTTGTGTGTTTGCTCATGGATGTCCAACATTTGTTTAACACGTGCAACAACATCGACATGTGGGGTGTCCAAAGTGTCAAAGGTCAACAAGTCAATTGGTGCCCGTGGAATGTAACCATAGACAACTTTGAAAGGACACATTTTCGTGGTGGAATGTGTAGCACGATTGTAAGCAAACTCGACATGGGGCAAACAATCCTCCCAAAGTTTGATTCTTGTCTAACACAGCCCTAAGCATGGTAGATAAGGTTACATTCACAACCCTCGCTTTGTCCATCTATGTTGTGGGTGACAAGTGGTGCTAAAAAGCAATTTAGTTCGAGTTTATTCCAAAGAGATCTCCAAAAATGTCTTAGGAACTTAGCATCACGATCTGAGACTATTATTATGTGGAACACCATGTAAACGAATAATCTCATGAAAGAACAATTCAACCTTGCTGCTAGCATCATCGGTTTTATGACATGGTATGAAGTGAGCCATTTTAGAGAATCGATCAACAACCACAAAGATACTATCCCTCCCTTCTTAGTTTGAGGTAAGCCCAAAACAAAATCCATAGAAATATCTAGCCAAGGAGAAGTAGGGACGAGTAATGGCATATACAAACCGTGGTTGTTCAGTGTGACTTAGCTTTACGGCACGTGGTGCAACGTGCAACAAAACGCTCCACATGGCGCGCATCTGGGGCCAAAAGAAGTGCGCGACCAAATCTCCGTGTCTTATTGTAAACGCCAAAGTGTCCCATGAGGCCACCACCATGCGCTTCACCAGCAATGACAAAAAAGATGAACCGAGCTTGCGAGAATACATAGCTTGTTAGCGCGAACAAAAACCCATCGGTTACAAGGAATTTACCCCATGGTTTACCATCCTTGCAATGCAACATGATGTCCTTAAAGCCGGGATCATCGGTGTATTGGTCTTTCACAGCTTGTAAACCAAAAATTTTAAAGTCTAACTAGGACAACATGGTGTATCTACGCGACAAAGCATCAAAGAATAATGTTGTCTTTCCCGTTCTTGTGTTTGATGATGTAAGGAAAAGACTCTATGAATTCGACCCACTTAGCATGCCAACGGTTCAGATTAGTTTGGCTACGAATATGTTTTAATGCCTCATGATCGAATGAATGATAAACTCATGAGGCCAAAGATAGTGCTTTGCCATGTTTGAAGTGTGCGAACCAAAGCGAAAAGCTCCTTATCATAAGTTGAATAATTCAGACTAGCACCGCTTAATTTTTTCGCTAAAGTAAGCAACCGGCTTGCCCTCTTGCAACAAAACACCACCTAAGCCAATACCACTAGCATCGCATTCAAGTTCAAACATCTTATTGAAATCAGTAGTCTGTAGTAAGGGGGCATGTGTCAACTTATCTTTTAGAATGGTGAATGCCTCGTCTTGTGCCGCACCCCAGGAGAAAGGAACGCCTTCTTGGTGAGCTCATGCAACGAGGCAATGGAGCTGAAGTCACGCACGAACCATCGGTAGAAACCTGCAAGCCCAAGACAACTCCGAATCTACGTAACCATTGTCGGCATGGGCCAGCTCGGATGGCATCAATCTTGTCATTGTCCACTTCAATGCCCATGGAGTAACAACATAGCCAAGAAACGAAAACACGCTGTGTGTAGAAGTCGCACTTGTCCAAGTTACCAAACAAGCGGGCAGCGCAAAAAGCATCAAAAATAGCATGCAAATGTTCCAAATGCTCTTTCATAGACTTGCTGTAAATTAGAATGTCATCAAAATAAACAACCACAAAAAATCCTATGAAAGGCCTCAAAACTTCATTCATTAAGCGCATAAATGTGTTTGGGAGCATTAGTCAATCCAAACGGCATAACTAACCATTCATATAAGCCAAATTTTGTTTTAAAAGCCGTTTTCCATTCATCCCCAAGTTTCATTCGAATCGATGGTACCCGCTCATAAATCTACCTTGGAGAATATAACAAACCCGCTAAGCTCGTCAAAGCATATCATCAAGGCGAGGTATAGGATAATGATAACGAATTGTGATATTGTTAATCGCTCGACAATCTACACACATGCGCCAGTACCATCTTTCTTTGGGACAAGTAGTACAGAAGAATAGAGCAAGGGCTAAGAGACTCATGAATGTAGCCCTTTATCAAGTAGCGCTTGGACTTGGCATTGAATCTCCTTTGTCTCATTGGGATTGGTACGGACGTGGCGCGGTTGGGAAGTCAAGCGCCCGGATGAGATCGATCCGGTGCTCAATGCCATGAATGGGAGGAAGACTCAGCGGTAAGTCCTTCGAAAACACATCGGCAAAGTCCTACAAAAGCTTAGTAACAGCAGGGGGGGTATATCCAAAGATGGTGCATCATCGAGTGAAACCAAAGACATGAGAACATACAAGCGCATAGCAAGGCATATTAGCAACATGTAGTTCATCAAAATCAACACGTGTAGCAAGTAAAACAGAGCATGTAGCTTAATCTCTTTAGACGTGGCTGGTTGTTGTTGGCATTGTTTTAATGCTTTAGTAGCCCGAGCAATGTCATCTTTTTCACAATCTGCTCAGGGGTCATTGGATGAAGAATAATTTTCTTGCCCTTAAATAGTAATGAATAATGATTTGTGTGACCATGATGTAAACAATCAAGATCATATTGCGGTGGCCTACCAAGCAACAACGAACATGCCTCTATAGGAACAACATCGCAATCAAGATAATCGAATAAGATCCCATGGAGAAGTGAACACGTCTTCGAGCGTGTTACCTTGAGTTTGCCACCCTAGTTGAGCCATTGAATGTGGTAGGGATGTGGATGTGGACGCGTTTGGAGAGACAACTTCTCCACCAGATCCGAACTTGTCAAATTGTTGCAACTACCGCCGTCAATGATGATGCGAATGGATCGTTCTTGCACAACGCCTTTGGTGTGGAACAAAGTGTGGAATCGGGTTCGCTTTCAGTCAGGTAACTTTGTATCGAGGACTCATTGCACAACAAGACTCTCATACTTGTCAAGTCAGAAGGTAGCCACGTGTTCTTCCACATGTCCTGAAACGTCAGCAGCAAGCATAGCATATATAGTTTCATCGGAATCACTTGCGGAAGAATACTCACCATTGTCACGTATAATCAACGTACGCTTGTTGGGGCAGTCCCGTATCACATGCCCATAACCTTTGCAATGATGGCATTGAATGTCCTTTGTGCGGCTAGTGGAAGAGGAGGCGCTCTTATTAGCTGAAAGGGGCGCTGGAGGTGGAGCTCCTGCCTTGTCATGTGACATACCGCTATGTGGGGAGGGCGCCGAGGGGTGAAGGGATCAAAGTAGTGCGACCTGCAAAAGAGTTAGAATGGGTCCTTGCTCGTTGTCCCCACGCACTTCACGTTCAGCTTTGCAAGCAAATGCAAACAAAGTAGTAATATCATCATAGTGCTTATAATCAAGAATATCCTGAATTTCACAGTTCAAACCACCACGAAATCGTGCCATCGCAGCATCATTAGTCTCAACTAAACCACAACGAATCATGCCGGTTTGCAACTCCTGATAATACTCTTCTCTACAGATTTGGTTCCTTGCTAAAAGCGCTGCATTTTATTAAGCAAGTCTCGTGTATAATAGGAAGGAACAAATCGATGTCGCATGACGCTTTTAATTGCTCCCAAGTTGTGGGAACGTTATTAGGGTGTTTGCTTTGTGATGCTCACGCCACCAAATGGATGCGAAATCAGTAAACTCACTAGTAGCAGCCCTAACTTGATATTGTGCAGAACATCATGACAATGAAATTTCTGATCTACCGCAAGTTCCCAATCAAGATACGCACCGGATCATATTTGCCATTAAATGAAGGAATCGTGAACTTATTCTTAGTAAATGAGTCGTTTCGATTACGCACCACACGCCACCACCACGGCGTTGCGGTGGCGCCCCATGGCGGTCCTAGTCGTCGATCTCGATATTGCCACCATAATCAAATTCCGCATACGCCGATCAACAAGTTGTTGTACCAACTCATCAAGGCGTGTAGTGAGCGTGGCAAGGCTGGTGGTGTGGGCGACTTGTGCTTCTTTGCATCTCCGCAAGCAAGCGTAGCATTTGTGGCCATTTGAGTGTCCCGAAATTGACCCACTTGCTCGCTTGGCAATCCTAATCTCCTCCGCCAAGCCCTCCACGTGCTAGTTCATCTTGCGATTGAAGTGGTGAATGATGCCTTTAGTGCATGGGGACCGAGGCATGGCGTCCCGATCACCGGCTGGCTCCCCTATCATTGTTAGTAGGAAAACAACGAACACGAAAAAGTAGTATGTGCCCTAAAGCCTATAGGATATGGTGCTGATCAAGGCACTCAAACTAAAGTCATTATCAAACTCTTACCCGTTCTTACCAAGCTTGCGGGGTGACTTGCAACCAGCGGTACAACCTTCCAAAGATTGAATGGAGCGATTGCTAGAGGACACAGAGCTTGATCATTGTAGAAAATTTGTGGAGTTTTGGGAAGGCTGCACTCAATTGCAAGGGTTAGCACAATCAAACAACAATGCAAGGTTGAATAATAGTGCTAAACACGTCGCTATGTTGTTTGAAACAAGTGTAAATGTGCAAAGGCAAAGAAAGGTGGTGGCGCCCAAGGGGGAGGCGCCTGGTGTGTTCTGTCGCCCGAGAGAGAAGACCAAAGCGCAAATCGGGGTGGATCACAACAGCCGAATTCTTCTTTCCAAGACTAGACAATCTGAAATAAGGAAGAATATTGCACCAAATCCCAAAATAGGGAAAGGGGGTGGCGCCCAACAGGGGAAAAGACCTGCCCCCAAATGTAATTCTGTTGCCTTATATGGTGCGGCTTTTCCTTTCCTTCTTTTTCTTTTTTTTTTGTTTAATACATTGGCACCTTGCCTTTTTTTGTTTTGAATAGATTGGCACCTTGCCTTTTTTTTTTTTTTTTGGATACTTTCCTTTGGCGCAAAACTTTCCAAAATGTGGCGGAGGGGGGGGGCGCCAGAAGGAAAAAACTGTGGTAGGGAGAGGCGTGCACCGGGAGGGGGAAGATAGGGAGAGGGCATGCACCGGGAGGGGGGAAGATGGTGAAGAGGGCGTGGTGGTGATGGTGGAACAGAAACAACGATGAAAAACAACGGCGGCGATGAACACAAAGTGACCAAAGAACTATTGACGCAAAAAGCACACAAATTCAACAACGCAAATTATCGAATGAAATGTGCAAGGCTCAAAAGGTGCTGGGACAAAGGTTGAACCTAATTGTTGTTTTGGTTTGGTGGACAATAGGACGATGAACAATCTGGAAACTAAAGGATAACTCGATAAAACTCACCGATCAACCTAAATTTTGATACCACTTGATAGAGCTGGAGTGCCTGATCCTTCGGTGAGTGGAGGATAACTACGATTTGGTGGGTGTCGACCCTCACGATCCAACTACGATGAACAAGTCCGTGGCACCTTAGCAATCGCTGAACCAACTCCCCGATGGTTATTGACCTTGTTGGTGCTAGATCAACTCGATCACGAAGATCAATTCCTGCACGGCAATTGAAGAACAAGCAAGAATCTGAGGCGAGCAACCCTAAATATTACTCGAAGGTGGGGTTCTCAATTACACGAAGACGAAGCTTTGGAAGTAGCAATGGCTAACTTAAGCAAAACAAAACCCAAGCTAAAGAGGGGCGCAGCCCTGGCTAAATAGGGGGGAGAGGGAGGAAGGAGGACGCCCAGCCTACCCACAAGGCAGGGAATAGGCGCCCAAACAGCCAGGCCCCATCTCCTTGATCCCCTTTCCTGATTTAGATGGTGCAGCACCTTCCTAGTTATTTCTTGACAAAACTAAAAACACATAGGTGGCGCAGCACCTAGACATTATTCTGGGCAGGTTCATCATGAGCATAGATGGTGCATGCACTTTGGAAACTTCTAGTCCTTCATTCTTCAAAATCATCACGAAGTTTAATTCACGTGCATGAGCTCAAGTAAGTGGTCCTGGTGGTGTCTGTGCTGGTTCAGTTGGAGTAGCCATTCCCGTGTTGGGGTTGATGTCCTCATCAAAAGATTTCCAATTTCTAACAGCAGAAAGAAGAAACCATTCTAGAGGCTTGGGAACATTTTCAAGAATACATTTTAGATTGTCCTCATCATGGGATGGAAGATTGGTTGCTCACGCAAAGCTTTTACCATGGATTAACTTAGAAAGCTCATGAACAACTTCATGCAACTGCTGGAGGAGCATTTATGTCACTCACCCTTGGAACAACTAAAACCCTTATGGAAAAGATAGCCTCTAATCAAGGCTGGTCTTAATGTAACATCCAAGCATGCAATATGAGCGAGGAAGTATCAGAAGAGGTGTGTGCACTACAACCAAGATGGATGTCTTATTGAATTAGCTTGAACAGCGAGCCAATTACAATAAAGATCGTCAGGTCATTCAAGATGCTTACAATTCTCAAAACATATGTGGAGAATATTTGGGGGTTGAATTCCCTAAATATCAAGAAGATGCAAATATCATCAACAACAATTCTATTCCACAATAACAGAAACAAGGATGGAATCAACAACAACAACGATCAAATTCCCAAGGTAAGTACCTAGGTAATTACTATAATTCTTCTAATCCTAAGAAACCATCCTTTAGAGACTTGATCTTAGAACAAACCAAAATTAATGAAAATATTTCTAAGAAGCTTGCTTTTAATGATAAGGTCCTAGAAAACATAAATACCAAAATGGATAGTTTTTCTTCTGCCATAAAGACCAACTTAGCTATAATAAAAAGATAGAATCTCAATTAGCCTAGTTGGCCACTGTTTTGCCTTTTGCCACTAACCTTAAAGAGGTCTACGCCATAACTACAAGAGGTGGCAACTCTACTCGTGATCCTCCATATCCAACAAGGACAGGTAAGACACCAGCAGCAGTACAAGAGGAGAAGAAGGATGATGAAATTGAAGAAGTTGAGCCACAAGCACAAGAAATGATGCAAGATTTTCATGAGACTACCTTCCTACCATTCCCACACAGAAATCGAAAAGCTAAAATGGTTGAGCAGTTTGGTAAGTTTGTAGAGGTTATTCAAAAGTTATATATCAATATTCTTCTACTAGATGCCACCTACCTACCTATGCGAAGTACCTCAGAGACATCCTCAACAACAAAAGACCACTGCCCACCACTAAGGTAATTAAGCTAACGGAGGAGTGTAGTGCCGCCATCCTCAATACATCACTAGTAAAGAAGAAGGATCTAGGATGTCCCATGATTGTTTGTTTGATCGGAAACCAGAATTTTGAGAATGCACTATGTGATCTTGAAGCAAGTGTTAGTGTCATGCCCAAGAAGGTTTTCGACATGCTCAACTATTCAACACTCATGGCAACATCGATGTGCCTACAACTAGCCGACCAATCGGTCCGCTACCCTATAAGAATCGCTGAGAGTATTCTGATAAAAATAAGAAACTTCTTTGTTCTAGTGGATTTTGTAGTACTTGACATGCAGGAGGACATGAAGACACCCCTCATACTTGGGAGGCCCTTCTTGAGCACTACAAATGCACACATTGATGTTGGAGCTAGAGAAATCAAATTCCATATTAATGGCTGTGGCAGAACCTCCTAAGAAATCGGGCCCACGTGCACCTATCGATGTCACAACCGACCTCAGATAGCGTACACAAGTTCCCAACAACTTAACAGGTCTGTCGGGTGTCCTCGGGATACCCAAATCATCCACGAATCTTTTCCAAATAGGATCCCAATCACAGTCATTGCAGATTACAATAGTTTTCAATATACATACCAGAGATTATAAAGTGGAAGACTTAAGTTTTAATATTACAAACCAGTTGTTTCAAACTTACAAAACCATAAGTGTCATACAACCATAGTAGCGGGATAATATTACATTAACATTATTTATTTCACACAAACTAGTGCCTTGTCCAAAGGCCATTCATCATTCCTCATCGTCATCGACTTCAAACACTAACATGCAGCAGGGACCAAAACAAGCCTGCGCATGCAACTCACCTGCAACAAGGGTTAACAAACCCTGAGTACAAAAGTACTCAACAAGACTGACCCGATGAAAAAGGGGCGAAGGTCTTAGGGATGCAGGTATTGGGTCAAGGTAAGGATGTAGGAAGATTCAAAAGTTCGTTGCCAAAAGCTTTCTATTCTTGATCCTATTTTCAAGTTTTACCCCTAAGTACTTTAGTTCATTATCTCAAACTATGTGTTCATATCCCATATTCTAATCCTTCTCATTCCATTCTTTTTCTCATGTTTTAGTAATTCACCAGTCCTGCATTGCTTCTGTAATGAATCGAGTCTCCATATCCGCGGAGCACCGGCAATTCGAATTGATTTAAGTCCCAGCTCGGGATTCCTTATCACACGATATATGTAGAACTTAATCTTGCATATATCAACCTCACTACCGGATCCTCCTATACTAAGCCGTCTCCACGCCACCCGAGAGCACAGCACACCACAAATCCGGCCACATTCCAGCCACGAGGGTACACGCTACTACCGCCATCTCTCCACTCCTAGTGCATGGGCATTCGTCTTAATATCGGATTAGCCGAAGTAGGCTTACCGGAGTATGTGACCAGTACTACAAAGTGTCTCGTTCAGAAGATCCACAATGAGTGGCCTTGAAGAGACATAGTCGGCAACATTACCCAACATTCAAGATAAGTCACCCGACTAGTCTCTAGTTCATTCTATCTTCTTTCTTTCTTTGGCCAGTATGCCAGCTTTGATTGTATCAAAACTTTTACTTTGAAAGCCTACCACAAAGCATACTAAGCAATTCTACGCCTTTGTAAATGAAATCATCTTCAAGGATGGTAAACAATTAACAAGGTAGGCAATGCATCAATTAGGTAACATTTGAATTAATCAACTTAATGCAATAAGTAACATAGGTGATAAACTTTTCAAAGTAAACAAGGTAATGGTTTAATGCATAAACCGGGGCTTGCCTTCATTGATGATCTCGGGTTCCAAATCAGTACCACAAATATGAAATCCCGAGACAACCGAGGATTCTTCCACAACTTGCTCAACTAGAATCGGTTCACTCTTGGATTCTACACGAAATAATAACATATGCTTCACTATGATGATAATGTAAACATGATGCTTTCATGGTACATGAAATGTAATAACACCTTGAATACAACTTTCCTTCGCGATACAGTTGTAAGTCAACAAAACTAATTGACACTAACATCTAGGGTTTATGACCTAAGTGACTTGACCAAATTGATCTTGAAACCCTACTGGTCACAAAACATGACCCAAACAAGATCAAACCCTAAACCTAACACTTAGGGTTTGCTTTTATGCATTGTTGAATTAATTTGGAAATAAGCCCAAAAATGAACTTGTTCCAAATGACCTCTAAATTTTATGTAAGCTTCCTCATGACAAATTAGTGTACCAAAATAAATTTCATAATTTTTGAGTTATATAGTGGCCTACAAAAATTATGAAAATTGCATTTATCAATTAATTGACTAAATTTTTGAACATTAAAAATTTATTCAAATTTCAATTTTTATATTTTTAAACCAGAATAGAATATGTACAAAAGCTACACACAAATTTTCAGAATTTTTGAAGCTATAATTATTTTCCTATGATTTTCCAAAGTTGATGCACTATTCATAATTTAGAAAATACCAAAATCTTACTGTTCTCTCCCTCTCTCTCACTGACAGGCTGGGTCCGTTCGTCAGCGACACAGACACAGGATATGGCGGTGCTGCCATCACCGGTCGGCCAAAACGCGCCGACGGCGAGACTCTAGCGAGGTGAACTACACCAGAACCATCTACACAACCCCGTGAAACTATCCTAGCCCTTAGAACCATAGCAGGCGCACCGAAGAAAGCTCCACGCTGGCCATGGCGGCTCGGACTCAACGGCGCACAGCACAACCCTGACCACGATATGGTAGAGACTAAAACGAAGTGAGCATCATGCTCAGGAGCTCACCACGATCACGCCGGTGTGCTTGGTGAAGGCGGAGATGGTCTAGAGCAGCCTGACCATAGTGAGGCTCGGTCGTGGCGAGCTCTGGCCAATCATGGGGAAGACGCGCTGCGCTGGGCGATTCCGGCCAACCCAAACGATGCGAGCAAGCCAAAGAGGAGCGCAAGGTCGAGGCGATCATGTTGGTGTAACTAGGCACGACTGGAAGGGGTCGACGGCGGCTACGGCGAGCGACGGAGCTGAACGGTGGCGATGCTCCTATTTATAGCAGAGAAGGATGCGTCCGGCGTCGATAGCTCACGAACGAGCTCGCCACGGAGTCGGCTGCGTGTCACCGCGCGAGAAAGCGGCGAAGAAGGTTGGCGCCGAACAACTGCGTGTCGCCGGTGGCAAATAGGCGATGTTGATTTTGATTTTTGAAATATTTACAGAACTGCCACTGAGTTACTTTTGCAAATTACTCTTAAATTTTCTAAAGTAGTTGAAAATCTCCAAAAATGAAAGTTTCTCAACTTTTCAAACTCTACAACTTTGCTTCAAGGAATATTTTCAAATTCTGTCTCCATTTTAAAATTTGAATTTGGGTGCATTTGAGTATTTGAATCATTTCAAAATTACTCCAAATTTTATATGTAAACTTTAAAAACTTTGAATACCAAAGTTGATCCTTATAAAATAAGCTTCAACTTTGCTTTTTATCACACCCCCAAATTCCAAATGGATTTTGAAATATACAAAAGGGGCAAAAAGGACTTTTATAATTTGAAGTTGAATTCAAATTTAATTTGTTTTCCTTTTGACTTAACTTTGATTTTTGACCAGTAACATAGCCCATTAGGGTTATTTGAGTCAATTAACACATGGTCTCACATGATCACATGAATTTTGACCCTTGTGGTCATGATTTTCATTCAGAGTTTTGAATCACATTGCATCACATAAAATAACAACTTATGAAATAAAGCTTATTTAGTGAATGCATCTAAAATTTCCCTACTTTATGAATGCTTTGCAATGCATATGATGACATGTCAAATTTTAATGTTAGGTTAAAACACCAGAGGTGTTACAATGGCAAGGAAGAGCGATTCACTTTAAAGCCAAGACTAGAACAATGCTCTAATTTGGAGTGACAAGAGAAGCTAGTGCAACCATCAGGGTCTTCATCTTTGAGACCAATTGATGCACCAGAAGAATAAACACAACTAGAGAAGTTCGGTTCGGCAGACTTAAAATTTTGAACCCTCGCCGGGAGGAAAAATCGGTAGTTATCCATATTTACTTTTTACATTGCATTAATCATTTTATCTTAGCATATTTACTTTTCAACATCTATATTAGAAAAATAAAATAAAAATTCTCATCATGGCATTATATAAATCAAAGCTCCATGTAAATAATTTTACGGAACGTAAAAAGTCATAATAAATATTTACCATGGAGGCTTAAAAAATTAAAAATACCATCCATTCAACTTCTAATATATTATAGTATCATAAAATATTTTTGCATTGCATATATGTACATGTGTATACAGTAGAAATACAGGCAACCGGGACCCATAGGGGACACTTGGGACCCACTCAACCATCACATATCACTTCCATCACCATCTTCACTCTCCACCAGCCATTTCTGAGTGCACCTCCACCGAAAGAGCAGATATTTTGCTTAAGCACGAAGCAAGGCACCATCAGGTGGAGAGCCAACTCAAGTGGGCCTAAGGAGGGGCCGCCCAGCCCCACCACTTGGCCGGCTAGCCTGCTGCACCACCACCTATAAATGGCACCTCTCCTGCTTGCTCTCGGCCTCAACCACAACTGCAATCCAGCAATCTAAGTTTGAAATTCCAATTCCCAATTTCGTAGTTTAGAAATCCACTTAGAAGAAGTATTGTTGGAATAAGAAAGAGTGAGAAGAATTAAGAGTAGAAGCGTTGTCAAAATTAAGAGAGAAATAAAAAAGATTAGGGTGAAAGTTCTGCCAAAATCTTGATTAGAAAATCCATTAGGCAATAAAGAATGGCCAACCCTCGGACGACTAACTTCTTGATGGCTAACCACTAACTTTTTATTTTCCTAATCCGTTCCATGAGTTGTGTTGTCTGTTTATTTTGCCGGAAGATGAGCAAGTTTATTTGGAAACTCAAGTGCACGGGATCATCCCGTTCAACAAGAAGCTCTTCTTCCTGGGGGAGCGCCGACATGCAAATCGATGTTCCATCCCCCGCTGTTGGAGCACCGCCTCAGTCATCCTCAGCCGAAAAGAATATTCTATTGGAAGAAAAGCACCTCAAGCTACAGAACAAGATGGAGAAAGATGCTTTCAAATAGCTAAAGGTCTGAAGGTTCATTCTTACTTCTGCCTATGATCCAGCCAATTCTACGCGCCATAGGTTTTGGATGTAGCTCCTTGCAGAAGTGCCTCTTCTTTGCACAAGAACAAAGAAGTTTTGTATTTTTATTAGAATATTCTTGGTGATTCCTGTAGGGTAGTGGACTAATTGGCTGGCTAGTTGCAAACACATCGATGTTGGTGTAAGTGTTGAGTAGTTGAGCTTGTCGAAGACCTTCTTGGGCATGACACTAACCCTTGCTCCAAGATCGCATAACACGTTCTCAAAGTTTTGGCTTCCGATTGAACAATAGATAGTGGGACACCCTGGATCCTTCTTCTTGACAGGTGATGTGTTTAGGATGGCTGCACTACACTCCTCTATCAACTTGATTACTTCAGTGGTGGGCTATGGTCTTTTGTTGTTGAGGATGTCTTTGAGGTACTTCACATAGGTGGGTACCTATATGGCATCTAGTAGAGGAATATTGATATATAACTTTTGAATTACCTCTACAAACTTACCAAACTGCTCATCTATTTTGGCTTTTTGATTTTGCATGGAAATGGTAGGAACATAGTGTCATGAAAATCTTGTTGTAATTCTCACTCTTGTGGCACAACTTCTTCAACTTCATCGTTTCTCTTCTCCTCTTCCTACATTCCCACTTGTGTCTTACCTATCCTTGTCGGATATGGCGGAATGACTAGCGTGCCACCTCTTGTGGTTATAGCGTTGACCTTTTCAAGGTTAGTAGCAAAAGCCAGAGTAGCGGCCAACTGGGCTAATTTAGATTCTATCTTTTTATTATAGCTAAGTTGGTCTTTTATGGCAGAAGAAAAATTATCCATTTTAATATTTATGTTTTCTAGGACCTTATCATTAAAAAGCAAGCTTTTTAGAAATATTCTCATTAATCCTAGCTTGTTCTAATATTAAGTCTCTTAAGGATGGTTGCTTGGGATTAAAAGAATTATAATTGTTACCTAGGTACTTACCTTGGTAAGTTGACCGTTGTTGTTGATTGCATCCTTGTCTCTATTGTTGTGGACCAGAATTGTTGCCAATGATGTTTACATCCTTGTTAGTATTTATTAAGTGCAAATAGAATATGAAGGATTCCACAAGCGCACAGAATACCATTGTAGCATTTTACCAGGAGTATTCTAGGTATTGTTATTTATGTTTTACCATAGGGAAACAATGGAGTAAAGATTTGTTGGATAAGAAAGGAATGTCTACTAATCAACATACCAGCATAGCTAAAGCAGGGGTGAATGTAATGATAGGAATAAAGCATAATGACACTTAGGGGATAGATCACTAAGATAATGTAAACTAGTCAACCCGGGAGAACAACGGGTGAGGTAGATTCTTATGATATTCCTATTACATGGTTAGAGTATATATACATCTAACTATATCTAAGACTAACTCTACTCTTGAGCACTTTAGGACGCCACTTAGACAGTAGAGCATCCACAAAACATAACTCTACTGACGCGACTATGGTCCTACAATTTAAGAACCTGCTCAATTCGGAGTGGACTACAAAGGATAGACGGGGCTGTCACCACCTGCTGCTACCACCCAACATGAGACTAGGGTACACTCATAGGCAGAGCATCATATAAGCACCATGCTTACATGAGACTCGACTACTTAGCCTAACCGGTAAACTAGCAGGCAAAGCGCTCTATGAACCCGCACACAAAAATAATGATAACCATAACTAAGCAAAGCTATATATTCAAAGTAAGCATAGACATGTAGATAAGAATATGAGAAATTGATAATAAGTCTTACAAGATGTAGAAGTGAAGATACAAGGCTTTGCCTTGCCTCTAAGGCTAGATCCAGAATTTGAGCATGAGCCCAACTCGACCCTCAGTCCCAAGCTACCAATCTACTATATTGGAGAGCTCTAGATCTAATCCTCCTGGTGTGTATTGATCTAAATGAGGGATATGAATTTGGGTTGTAGGGATCTGTTGAGGGAGGGGGTAGGGGCTGATATATATAGGTTGGAGCATCAATCTCGAGCCCTCGGATCAAACCGACTTGAATAAATGGTGAAAATTAGATCTCAATGGCGGTGAGGAACTGAATTTCAAAGCGGAGGCTGACTGGTGGGACCCATAGGCTGATCAGCCTATAGGTGGGGCCAGCCGGCCCCACATGGTAGCCCCTCAAGGTCTGCTTCGGTGGAGAGCCTCCTAGAGTCTTCTAGAATCTTCCCACGCTGTTTACACGGCGAAATTCCGTAATTTCCTTTGACGAATGTCCCTTGACGGTTTTTTGGATAAACCCTGCTAAAAACACAGATTCGCCAAAACTCATGGAATTTATTAGTTTAAACCCCTATACCTATGTTTGGTGATGGAATTAAGTATAAATATAGGATATATTGATGGTTTATAATTGATGTTAGTGACCATCAACAATCCTCTTGATATTTAGGGAATTCAACCCCCAAATATTCTCCACAAATGTTTTGAGCGTTGAAAGCATCTTGAATGGCCTGACGATCTCTTTTGTAATTGGCTCGCTTTTTGAGCCAATTCAAAAGTACATCCATCTTGTTGACAATGCACACAACTCTTCTGGTACTTCTTCACTCTTATTGCATGTTTGGATGTTGCATGATGACCAGCCATGATTAGTGGCTATCTTCTCCATAAGAGTTTCAACTTTTTCAAGGGTGAGTGGCATAAATGATCCTCTAGCAATGGTATCAAGTTGTTCATGAGCTTTCTGAGTTAGTCCATGGTAGAAACTTTGATTGAGCAACCAATCTTCCATTCCATGGTGAGGACAATCAGAAATATATTCTTGGAAACATTCCCATGCTTCTGGAATGGTCTCTCCCTTCTATTGTTGGAAGTTGGAAATCTTTCCTCTTAAGGCATTGGTCTTGCCTCCTAGGAAGAACCTTTCTAGGAAGCCCTTTGAACACTTTGCCCATGTATTGATGTTGTCTTTGTTGGTGTAGAACCATTGCTTCGCCTTTCCAACAAGTGAGAATGGAAACAAGCAAAGTAGTATAATATCTTGAGCAACGTCCTTGATGACAGTTGTGCTACTAATCTCTAGAAAATTCTGAAGATGAGCACTAGCATCTTCATGTGCCTTCCCACTAAATGGGGTAGCTTGCACCATGTTGATGAGGCTTGGCTTGAGCTCAAACTCAAGGTTGTTGGTTTTGAGTTTTGGTCTAGTGCGAATGTTCTCGGTCCTTCGAGCAAAGAACTCACGCAGAGTTTTGTCAGCCATAGCTCAGAAACTTTTGTTGAGCTTCCTTTTTGATTTGGTTGATTCTGATTGGAAGTTGTTGGTGAATCACAACCAATTTTGTAATACCCTATATAAGATATGAACAACGACAAACAAGGGTAAGCCTGCTAAAGCAGAGTTGTTATGATTTTATCAATAAGTATTTATTTGATCAATTCTCTATAGCCATGTGCCCCTCCTCGACAACGGCGCTAGAAATGCTTATTGACATTTCTTAGCATCACTCTTTACTAAGTTGTCATCCCTAGCATGATGCCAAAAATGCGTGGTTGGTAATTATTAATGACACTTGTAAACCCAAAGAAAATTATACATGTTAAAGTATCTGCAAGCGCACATATAATATACCATTGTAGCATTTCACCTAGGTGTATACCGAGTATCATTATTTATATTTTATCCACAGGGAGGAGCTATGGGTTTGTTGGCATAGAGATATTGACAAATATGTATACTTATGATAAAACCACTCTCATGCTATGGCAGGGGTACGTCAAATGATAAATAAATGATAAGTGTGAAGCATTGATAATAATTCTAGAGATAGAAATAGAGACTCAAAATGTAGTATGGCTAGACAGGAGATTCAGTAAGAGCAAAAAATTCCTAAGTCATTCCTTATTTACTAAGTCTTTTGTACATCCAAGAATATACACTCATATATAGCATAATTAACTCTAGATCTATGCATAAGGAACATTACTAAGGAAGATCAAGAACAGAGCTTGTCTCCCTTCGCAACTGTGTTCTACTTGCTCTACAAACGGGGAGTGAACTACAAAGGACTCAACGGGAGTGTCACATCCGCGATCTACCACATGACCCAGAGTGCAGAATGCATCCGTAGGTAAACAATATCTAAGCATCATGCTTACATAATGTCGACCACTTAACCCACACGCGTCTTTGGCTAAGCGCTTTGCGAACATATGCATAAACTCATCATCAATCACAACTATATCAAGTATATAACTAGAACAAACACGGAACATAATAAATAACAACATAATATTGAAGTAGCACAAAGTCATAAATAAAGAGATACAATGGCTATACAAGTCTCAAGATGGCAGATCCGGAATCCTGAGCAATAGCCCACACTCTACTTGAACCTTGCTAGCTAGCCTATACTCGAACTTTGAAGGATTGGAGGTCTATTCTCTTCCCTCTGGAAACCCTAATTTCTGCTCTAATCCTCACTTATAGTAGCATGCTCTGGTGGGGGCAGCGGCTAGTTATATAGGCCAGAGCATCAATCCTGAGCCCTTGAATCAAACCGACTTGAATAAATGGCGTAGATGCAATCTAGGAGGTGGTGGAGAATCGACGTAGCGACGGGGGCTGACATGTAGGCCCTGGGGGTGGGCAGCCTGTAGTTGGGGCCGACTGGCCCCACCTGTCATCCCCTCAGGGTCTGCCTCAAGGGGATGCCTTTTGGTGACCTCTGTAACCTTCTACAGTTGTTTTCGTCGTGGATAAGCATGATTTTATTTGACATTTTGATCCCCCTTGCCAGTTTTCTGGAATAACCCTGCTAAAAACATAGATTCACCAAAACTCATGGAAATTGTTAGTTTAAACCCCTAAGTCTTTGTTGGTGATCCTTTTATGCATTTATTCAAGTTATGTTGATGGTTTATTGTGGTTGTTAACGACCATCAATAGTGTACCATCTGAGGAACTTTGGTAAGTTTTCTTTTCAAATCATTTTTAAACCTCTAGGAAGTTTGAGCTAAACCAAAGTAGGCAAAAAGTATCTATCTAGCTACACATTCTTTGCAATTGCTTATGTCAAGGTGAAAGCTATAAGTCCCACATTACTAAGACTGATGGTGAAATTTTAAGTGCTAACATGTTCATCTCAATAGATAGTATTTGTTTGTATACAAGTCTTTGCAGGGCGTTACATAGTACGCAACTCCTGATCCAACACCCATTCCATGCTAAACCTGCATCTTTGCTGAGGACAGCAAAGGGGTAGCTTATTGACGGTCACTAACACCCATTTTGACCATCAACATTCCACCCAAAAGCATGATAAAGTGAGGTAAATCATCATCACATGTGAAGAATTTTGTTTATAATTCACCTAGTTCCACTTGTGCTTGTAGAATTATTTGTTTGTAGGAAATATGGCAAACATAGGACAAAATGGTGACAAACATGTACCAAGGAAGAAAGAGGACATGGTAGGGCCACTTGGGCCCATAGGCCAGTGCCGCCCAGCACCACCTAGGTCCCACCTGCCCCCCCCAAGGTGCCAACTTGGCACTTTGCCACATCACCGATCTATGGGAGCTCCTCAAGAAGGAATACCAAGTGTTGATTCAAGTTGGTTCCAACCAATGGTCATGATGAAGAGGCCATGGATCCATGTGCCCATTGTCATAGACTTCAAGCATCACCAACCGACTTATCGGCCAAGTTTCACCACATGCTGGTTTCACAACTGCCTTAGAGGAGCAACCACAGTGCTACGATGCAATGGTGGTGGATCCTAGGGCTCCTCCCTAGCGCCGCCCGGTGCCCTAGGTCCTCCACCTACCTTGCCACTGCCTACAAATACCCCTCCCCTCACTATACACTTTAAATAGTGGGTGTGGAGGTTGGTGGAAAAGTGGCACATTCAATTCCAAGCTCTCCAAGCTTCTCTTAGCTTTCTAGCTTAGCATTAGCTATAGAGTAGTAGTCTAGTAGTGGAGTAGAGCAAGAGTGGAGTTGCTCTCGGAGTCCAAAAGAGTCTTCTAGGTCTGGTATAGCTCCTTTGGGCGCGTTCGGCTGGTCTGAAAGTTTCAGACCAGCCGGCTGGTTCGGCTTGTTCCCCTCACGTGCTACAGTGCATCTTTCAGCCGCTACAGTATTTCTCTCTCACAAAACCAGCCGCTACAGTGTTTTGGCTTCTTTTTTAGACAAGCGAACGGGGCCTTTGTAATTCTTTCATTTTAGCATTTACTTTATTTAGTATTTATTTAAGTACTTTATTCTAGTATTATTGCTTTGGTTTACTTTATGTACTTAGTCATTAGTGTTCATCATTAGTGAGCTTAGGTGCTTGTTGTTTGGCATTAGTAGCATATCTTATAATTAGTAGTTATTCGTTAGTATCGGTTCCACCATCTAGTTAGGGTGCTTTGATCTCATTTCATCGGAGCTCGAATCGAAGTAGTATGCCTGTAGATTATGCATGGTGCTTAGGCTATAGATTACCTGTGGATATGGCTAGGCCTTCGGATAGATTGTGGTAGGTGGCAAATGGTGACAACCTTGTCCATCCTCTGTATTCCACCATGATAGGTCTAGTTATTAAATAGTAGGGCTCGTGGTAGACCTTGTCTATTTAACTCTCCTAGTTGATAGGCGGGCTGTGCCCCGAAGTACTATCGCATTTCTCCTAGTCATTTATTTACCTTAGTTACTAGAAAGATAAAATGCTTGCTCTCCCACCTAGCTATCTCTAGGTTAGCTTGTTAGTAGTAGTTTGTTTAGGTAGTTCACATTCACCTTTCACTATCATTCACCTACATAGGATTAACTTTAGCCTTCCTTTAGCAACTCCTAGTCCAATTATAAATTCTAGCCTTCCACCTTTCTATGGGAAAAATATAAATTCAACACTCGGTACTCACCAAGCGAAGTGCTATGCGATAGTTTTGTGCACTTGCGGAATCCTCCAATAGTCGATAAGAAGTATCAACAAACATATAAGCACCATGCTTACACAATGTCGACCACTCACCCCGTGTACTTTAGAGCGAGCACTATATGAACTTATGCTTGAACTAAAGATAATCTAGCTATACTAAGCATATAATCAAAGTAGATGATGAACATGATAACTAGGAACATGAATAATATTAAGAACAATGTCGAATCAATTGTAGCAAACATATAGAATATGAAAGATACAAAAGAGGATACAAGGGGCTATACCAAGCTACACTCTTGACAAGATCAGGAATCCAAGCGAAGCTTGCCTCCCTCTAGATCTAACCTTTCTAGCTATGCCCTAGAGTATTTGTGGAACTCTTGAGGTTCTTCTCTTCTGATTAGGGTTTCTAGAGGAGATAATGATCAGGGTTATGCCCTAGGGGTGGTAGGGGCTGGTATATATAGGGAGAACCATCAATCCTGAGCCCTCGGATCAAACCGACTTAAAGCAACTACATAGATGCAATCCTTAAGGCGGTGGAGAACTGACATAGTGAAGGGGGGCTGCCATGTGGGCCTAGGTAGCCGGCCGGCCTGTAGGTGGGGCCGACTGGCCCCACCTATCATCCACCCATGGTCTGCTTTGGTGGGATGCCTTCTGGTGCCTTCTAGAGTCTTCTGGAGTTGTTTTCATCGCGGATAATTACTATTAATTCTGACATTTAGGTCCACCTTGACGGTTTTTTGGATAAACCCTGCTGAAAATACAGATTCACCAAAACTCATGGAATTTGTTAGTTTAAACCCCTAAACCTATGTTGGTGATCATATTTATGCATTTGTTCAAGTTATATTGACGAATTATGATAGGTGTTAGCTACCATCAACAAACTCCCCCAAGCTTAACCTTTGCTCATCCCTGAGCAATTTTAAACTCAGCAATGGATAAGGAGTTTTAAGATTTTTGAAAAACATCGTAGCAACTCCTTAAAAGTACACATGTATTCAAACAAGAATTCTCCCATGGATTAGAATAAACTGATTTGACTTTCAAAGTCACCCATTTTACCTTCAACTATGGGGCTTCTTAGCTTTCACTTGGGTCTTGAGCAATTGAAAGACAAAACGATCAAGTCAAGCACTATGTCTCAAGTTCTTTGCTCAACCATCATTCTAGAGTTTTTATAGGTTTTCAAAATATAACTCAGAGCTTCTATTATATGACACTCTCAAATCTCTCAATATATGTGGTATTTGTGGATCCTCACCGAGGCAATAGTGATGTTATGCCTTTCTCTTCCTACAACTAAGGCTTATGTGGAGCTCATAGGAGTGGAAATAGCATGAAAGAACATACTTGTAATACTTATATTGTAAAGTCAAACCTCGGATCCAAAGAGAGTTGAGTCATACAATCAAATCAAGATGTGCATGTGTGTGGATATATAAGGTGGCTAACCTAATTCTACTGTGCTCCTTGAAAACTATCTCTCTTTTGAAACTTGAAAATATTCTTGCATGAAAACATGGGCTATCTTATTCATCTCTTTTTCTTTTCAAGCGGGCATTTGAGTACCCATTATTTTAGATATCTTGGACACTTGTCCATTTTTTCTCAACTTTTTTTATGAATAACTTTTGCATAGCCCATGCTTCTTTTCTATAACAAAACTTTTGAGGGATAGCAACAAGAACTTGGAGCATTTATTTGGTTGATGAAAAACCTATCAAGTATGTTTTTGGTGTTTTCTACTAGTGTAGGAGTAAAACATTTTTGAGTGGATCTAAACAGAATGACATGTTTTTGCGCCCACCCCCAGTGTAGGAGTAGTGTATATGTGGTTGGTTTATACGTGATCTTGATTTTAAGAGCATGACAAACCTCTCATAAGGGTCAACAAAGCTTGACTAAACTCAATGCAATACAAGCAACATATATGTGGAAATTTTCCTTGCCTAAATATCATATTTGGCTCTGGTAGGAATTCAAGCTTTATCATACAAGAACTCATCACATAATTTTTATGTTTTCAAAAGATAAATCCCCAGAACTTTAGTATCACTTAGAACAAGATAAACAATAGCTCAGACTTTCTCATATCATATCCGTCAATTATCTAGACTTAGATCAAGCATATGCTACCCACGAGTTTCAAGTTTAGAGTAAATTCTTATATCAAAACAGTCTTATCCAAAATGGGATAATTCAAGACTGAAAACTAGGTACTTGAAAGGAATTACAATAGAGCAACTATTCATCATTTCCATTTAAGAGATTATCCTCAAAGTCCTTTTTATTTCATTCAGCTCTTAAAAATCAAACTTGAAGAAAACTAGACACACACTTTTTATTTGGTTTTTATTTTTAGATCACACATTATATATATCTAACACAAAGATAAATTTTTATTTTGTTTTTTTAGCTACGCATCTTTTTATGACTTAGAAATAGTAAAACAAAAGGGAAAGAAATACTTATCTAGATACATGGGATGCCCTTCCCCCAAGCTAGTTGTTGTCATGGTTTTTCTTAGAGCGGTTTCGCTAGCGGATGTCCTTCTCGTCCATCAGGAAGTTAGGTTCCTTTTGGGAGATTGTACATTGAGTGGAGTGAGATGGAAACAATCGAGTGAACCTGCACTTCATCTTGTGTATCATCCTGCAAGATATCAATGGGAACAACAAATCTTATGGAACAGATTAGGATAAAAGGGTTAGCTATCAACCGTATAAGGGTTAGTCGTTCTTGGGGTTTTTGAACTGGCAGAATTTAGCAGGATGTCTATCTAATGTTTTTTTAATGTTATAATATAATGAACTATAATTAAATGTATGCATGGTATTTTTAATTTTTTTTACGCCACCACGGTAAATATTTTTGCAGGTTTTTACACACCGTAAAAGTATTCACATGGGGCTTTAGGATTTTATAATGCAACAATGAAAGTTTTATTTTATTTTCTAAACGTAATGTGAATGCAGAAAAGTAAATATGCTAAAAATAAAATAATTTATGCAATGCGAAAAGGTAAATATGGATAACTACCGATTTTACCTCTCGGCAAGGGTTCGGTGTTTTGAGTCCTCCGAACAGGGCTCATCGTGTCTTATTTATCTTCGGGTGCATCAATCGGTCCAAAGATGGAGACCTTGATGGTTGCACCTCTTGTGATGGTGACTTTGATGATGATGTCACCTTTTCTTTCCAAACTTGCTTGGTTTGTGGACTTGTTTTAGGTGCAGTGGATTTATCCTTCATAGCTTCTCCTTCTTCTTCATTTATGGGAGTTGATTCTTCTGGCGTTGGGATGATCGACGTCTCCTCTTGGAGCGGATCTTCTTTGGCTATTCATAAGTTGTATAACTATTGAAATAACATCGTACCTTTTGTCTAGGGAATTGGAAGTGGATTTGTCCCGATCCTATGTAGATAATCGCATTTCACTACTAGGAATATCCACTTCTATGATGATCAGCTTTCGTCACTGAAGGAGCCAAATTTGTCATAATTTTAGTTTTGCGACGAATTTATGACAAAAACCGGTTCATCATAGAACTCGCATCATACTTGAAGTTTTATGACGAATCTAGAAAATCATCATAGAATTGGATAGATCTATGATGAAAAACTGATGGTCATAGAACTGCTTTGGCATGCATGGTTGGGGCAGCCACGCTGGCGGGTGCTTTATTCCCTCGGGTATGTGTCCATTAACATTTTGCACAAAGAATGAATATAAGCTATGCCTGTTCAAGGTTTGGTATGAACCTACCAAACCACCACTATAGCTGTGGTAGTGGATGGACAAATCAACAGGACATGAGCAAAGTCGAAGACAACATAGCATTATGCCTTTCCAAGACTCAAGCTAGGATGATGATGAGAAGCAAGATGCAACTCACCTTTTATTAGTCAGAATATGCCTGCGTTCATCACCTTTGAAAAGACCAACTCGCACATCGACGGTAAGGACTAGAATGAAAAATGCCACAACATCATGGCATGCATCCTCGTATCAACAAACATCAGTAATAAATGGAGGTCTATCGACGGTGTCTCATAAGGCCACGACCATGGTCACAAGACAACATCCCTAAGTCATTGAGATGAATGTCATAGAACTGACCAATTTATAAGAGCACAAGTACAATAGCAGCCCGCAAGCGGTCGCACTATCATACTTGAGCCCATATAAACCCGGTAGTCCGTCGAGTACCACGATAGGTCTCAATAAATGATCCACATACAACCAAGATCATACATGATTCAACATACATGTCTCATGTTACATAAAGTTCACAGATATAGTTAATTCATCAGAGTACAAAATAGAGTTATTACAAACCAAGTTCCATAGACAGTAGTAGAAGCAAATTAAGTTCGGAACTAGCATTTGTCAACATAGTTCAAATACAGTGCCAACCCATGATCACAATCCACAAAAGCATATAAGAATGATTATTAAGATGCTTGCCCAAGGCTCACTCCTCATCCACGGCGGGATAGAAGCAGTTCTTGAAATAGCCATGATAGACGGTACCATCTACAATAATGGGAATAAAACCATGAGTATCAGAAGGTACTCAGCTAGACTTACCCATCATAAACCAGAAATAAATTGACTCCAAGGATTATGCAAGGCTTTATAAGTGGAGGTAGCTTGACAACATTTATTTTAATACTCTTAAGGTTATTCAATAGTTATCTAGGACAAACAATTCAGTTAATCAAATCTGTCCAGAAAGTAAACATTTTTGGACAGCAAATTTCCAACTACCAAAACTCTTAAACCCTAAGGCCTATAACCATGAAAATTTAACACAAGGTAGATTAGTAAGTTATCTACAACTTTATTATTAACAAGTTTTACATAAAAGGCCATTATCAACATGAAATCATCCACACAAACGAAACTATACATGCAGCCATTTATTTGAATTATAAAGCAATAATTTAATTAGTTGCATACAACCACTTGCTTCTATGCCTTACTATTAATACCAACAGTTCATATGCATCAGAAGAACCATAGAAAACATTATGGTCAAGCACAATCTATTTATTTAAATGCATTTATTTATTTAATTAGATAATTAGGGGAAATAACAAACATATACCAAATTTGTACAATAAATTCTCATAAAATTACAGTAGCTTCATAGTGCTCACAATAGATTACTGTGAAAATTTCATACCATTTGCATAAGTATAACATTCTCTACAAAAATGACAACCTAGCAAGGTCTATTTTAGTGAAAATAGTTAACCCTATAGACAAGTGTCAAACAACAGATTATATATTTTTCCTAGCTTCATATTAGTGCCATACTACTGTACAAAAATTTGCATCGCAATATGTTACATATTTTTATCCCTATAATTTTCCTCAAAAAATGCCATTTATTAATAGATAAATAGAAAGACCATATTTCAATCAAGTTTACTACAAGCTTAATATTTTTCCTAGCTAGAGCATGTCAACACAAGACTAGAAAAATTGGAATCACAATTTTATCACATCCCTAGCTCAAGTTACACATTTTACAAAATTATAAACATTCAAAAAGCACTTCTCTAGCTATATTTTATTCACCAATAAAAATACTAGAAAATGTACTTCTCATATGTTTATAAAATAATACACTTCAAGAGGAACCCAACAAAATTTGGTTCACAAAAATTGGACATCTAGAACTCCACTTATGATTTTTAAAAGTTTGCATACAAATCTAAAATAAATGAACTAGCCTTCTACCCTATAGCCGTAGACAGCTGGGGTCCCCGAGTCAGTCGGGCCTACGCGTCAGTGAGCTAAAAGCAGAGGACTGGCGCGGACCGGCCAGAATTCACCAATGGCGAGCTCTCCGTCGATGGCACCGGCACTGCAAGCTTCCCAACGACATCCCGCATGGACTAGTGTAGCTATTTGGACCAATTGCTAGAGCTAGGGATGACGGTGGCGCTCATGGCGGTGCGGCGAACGCGGACGACGGCGAGCCACCGGAGGTGACCAAGATGGCGTAATCTCGGGTTCCTCCGAGCTCCTACATACTACGACGATCCTATCGCGCACACTAGTATGACCAGTAGTGGTCGGAGAAGGCCCATGCATGGCAACGTGGCACGGCAGTGAAACGACGGCGAGGCCGTCTCTGCACGGAGGCCTTACCGTTCGCGACTAGCAAGCAAGGTAGGTGCGGTGATGTGGTGGGAGTATGATAGAACTATGGTGGTGGTGAAGGAGCTACATGGTGTGAGCTAGGTGGTCGGTAATGGCAACAGCGGTGAGCTCTCGCAGCTATGGGCAGCCGCAAGTGAAGGAGGAAGCAGGAGGGGAAATGAGAGCACGGGAGAGAATGGGCGAGCTCGGGGTGTTTTAGTGCATGTCATGGCCCAACATGGCCTGACCGGCTAGGCTATCGGTGTCGAGTGGCCTCCACACAGTGGCCAAGCCCTGGCGCTGGTCGGCCACTGATGGCCAGCCGAACAGGCCATCACAGCCGCGGATGTGGCCTGACAGTGCCATTTGATGACGTTCATACTCCTAATCCACAGCACAATAGCAAAAACTATCTTAACAAAAATGGTAGTCCTATATACCATCTCCAATTTCTCTTAAGGATCAAGGCCTAATTCTCAATGAATAAGGAGTAAAATCATCACAAAGTTGGGTACGTCAACACTGTCAGCGCAAAAGCCTTAGCAAAATTTCTAAGTGCTAAAAACTATGAAATGTTGATTCTTGTGAGCTAAATTCAAATATGTTAGGAGCTGAACTAGACTATGACTTAAAAATAAAAGTTGTTGCTTTCATCAAATACTATAACTTTGCTTTAGTGGACACATCCATGCAAAGGCTCTATGACAACATTCAACCTAGGTCAAACATACCACTTTCAAATGATGACTTACACTAGAATTATGACTTAGAGACCAAACTAGCCCTAGTCATAAATACCAAAATTGTTCTTGGTGACATTCTCAACATATTTAGGGTATTCCTAAGGTCACACAAGCATTTCATGCATTGGTTACATATAATACTTCCCAGGTCAAAAAGCATATCATCACTTAGGAGCTTAATTACATAAAGTGATCTACATGATCATGGTTCCCTTAGTCATCCTAAGTGTAGATAAGGTGCTTTAGTGACCAACATCAACCATTTACGCTTATTCACACATGATCATAAGCATACACATATAGAAACATAAAATAACAAGGCATGTTTTGTTTTAGTTGTATGTTTCATATGTAAAAGCTTATATATGAATGCTCGATGAGTATGCTCATGCAATGCAAGTCAAATTATGCAAGCCTAACACATGGGGTGTTACAGCCCCTCCTCCTTATAGAAATCTTATCCTTAGATTTGCAAGACCTACCATTCTTTGACAAAGGCGGGATAAACCTCACGTAAATAATCCTCTCATTCCCACGTGGCTCTTGTTCACTGTGATTATTCCACATCAGTTACTTCGGGTTACTCTTTCCATCTCTTCTAACACTAAAATTGGTTTCTCTTCATAGGTCAAATCCAATTGGAGCTCAATGTTGGTGGGTGCAATGGCTTCCTCAGGTATGCGAAGACATCTCTTCAACTGAGAAACATGGAAGACATCGAATATTGCACTCATCTCTGGGGAAGTTGTAACTTGCAAGCGACATTCCCTTTCCATTCAGTAATCTTGTATGGCCCTACGTATCCAGGCGCAAGCTTTCTTTTCACTCCAAATCTCTATACTCCTTTCATGGGTGACACTTTTAAGTATACATAGTCTCCCACTTCAAAAGTCAGTGGTCTTCTCCTTTTATCAGCATAACTCTTTTGTCTTGACTGAGCTGCTTTCATATGCTATTGGATAATGCGCACCTGCTCTTCAGCTTCAGTGACAAAGTCAATGCCAAAGTATCTTCTTTCGTTGGGCTCAATCCAATTCAAGGGAGTTCTACATTTTCTACCGTACAAGGCTTCAAATGGAGCCATCTTGATGCTTGCTTGATAACTGTTGTTGTAAGAGAACTCAGCTAAAGGTAGCCATTTCTCCCATGAACTCTTGGAAGATATAACACAAGCTCTCAGCAAATCTTCTAAGATCTGGTTCACTCGCTCAGTCTGTCTAGAAGTTTGTGGATGGTATGCTGAGCTTCTGATTAGTTTAGTCCCCAAAGCTTGATGTAAGTGTTCCTAGAAATGAGCTATAAACTACGGTCCTAGATCTGAGATTATAGTCCTAGGTATTCCATGTAGTCTCACAATCTAAGAAACATACAACTCAGCATACTTCGCCGCATGATATGTTGTGTTAATCGATATAAAATGTGCTGACTTGGTGAGACGATCTACAATAACCCATATTGAATCATGACCTTGCTGTGTCATTGGAAGGCCTATGATAAAGTCCATGCTTATTTCTTCTCATTTCCAGCCTGGAATAGGCAACGGCTGAAGTAATCCGACAGATTTCAAATGAACAGCCTTTACTCTACTGCAGTTATCACACCTAGTGACATAGGCGGCGATCTCTTTCTTCATCTTGGTCCACCAAAAATGAGTTTTCAAATCTTGATACATTTTGCTACTACCTAGATGGATAGACAACTTGGACGAATGTGCTTCATCTAAAATTTGATTTCTAAGCTCACGGTCTTTCGGTACCACAAGTCGGTCCACAAAGCATAGCACACCTCTTTCATCTAATCTGAAATGCTTGGTTTCTTGTTCTTGCATCTTTCTCTTGATGTGAAATATACCTACATCTATCTTCTATAGTTCTATGATTTTGCTCTCAAGTGAACAATTGATAGTGATATTGTGCAGCACAACAGGATGTAACAAATTAAATCCATCTTCCAACAATGCTTCCAAAGTGTTGCAATGAGATTTCTGACTAAGTGCATCTGCTACAACATTGGCTTTTCCTGGATGGTAGTGCACTTCTAAATTGTAGTCATTGATCAGCTCTAACCATCTTCGTTGTCTCATGTTCAGCTCAGGTTGAGTGAAGATATATTTGAGACTTTTGTGGTCAGTATATATATGACATACATTGCCCAACAAATAATGTCTCCATATCTTTAATGCATGAACAACTGCTGCAAGTTCTAAATCATGCGTAGGGTAATTGACTTCATGTTTCCTCAACCATCGAGAAGCATAGGCAATCACTCTTTCTTCTTGCATGAGCACACACCCCAAACCTATACCCGATGCATCACAGAACACATCGAAAGGCTTTTCAATGTCGGGTTGTGCTAACATAGGAGCTATAGTTAACATGGTCCTTAGGGTGTGAAAATCTGCTTCACACTCTGGTGTCCAACTGAACTTCTCATCTTTCTGAAGTAGCCTAGTCATGGGCTTAGCTATCTTGGAGAAATCTAGAATGAAGCGACGATAATAACCTGCTAACCCTAGAAAACTCTAAACTTCATGAACCGAAGTTGGGGCCTTCCAATCCATGACCTCTTGTACTTTAGATGGGTCTATAGAAATTCCATCTCTCGATAAGATATGACCCAAGAAAGGTACTTCGCTCAACCAAAATTCACACTTGCTAAACTTTGCATATAAATTATGTTCCCTCAATCTGGACAAAACAATTCTCAGATGCTCTTCATGATCCGCCTCATTCTCCAAATAAATCAAGATATCATTAATAAACACAACCACAAACTTGTTGAGCTTGGGCATGAATACCGAATTCATCAAGTACATGAAGTAGGTAGGAGCATACATCAATCCAAAAGACATGACCAAATACTCGTATAAGACGTACCTAGTGGAGAAAGCTATTTTAGGTATATCGTCTGGCCTGATCTTTACCTGATGATAGCCTGACCTCAAGTCAATCTTAGAGAATACCTTTGCTTTTGTCAACTGATCGAACAAGATATCGATACGAGGCAACGAATACTTGTTTTTGATGCTCACAGCATTTAGTGGCCTATAATCCACACACATTCTTAAGGACTTGTCCTTCTTCTTTACAAACAATGATGGACATCCCCATGGAGACGAACTAGGTTGAATGAGATCTTTGTCCAACAGTTCTTGTAACTGAATTTTAAGTTCAGCTAGCTCATTTGGTGGCATCCTATAGGGTCTCCTTGAGATAGGTGCCATACCTGGCACTAACTCAATCTTGAATTTCATATCCCTACCAGGTGGTAAACCTGGTAACTCATCTAGGAATACATCAGGAAACTCACAAACCACAGGGATATCACACAGGGTAGTTGCTTGGATAGCACAAGCCAAGTGTTGGAGTTCAAAATTTTGGGAAAGTGGTACTAAGAAAGCATTACCTCCCTTTGGTTCTCTCAACATAATTGTCTGAGTGCTAGTGTCAATGAGAACTCCATGATCGCTCATCCATTTCATGCCTAAGATCACATATATAGATAGTCTAGGCAATACTATCAGATCCATCGTATACTCCCTCTCTTGTATAGAGATGAGCACATTTCTGACCATCTTATTTGTAGAGATAGTAGCCCTAGCTAAACTTATACTATAACCACCCTTGCTTACCTCAATTACTTTTTGATCATGTCTAGATGCAAATGATTGGCTCATAAATGAATGAGAAGCTCCAGAATCGAATAAAACAATGGCGGGATGTTTGTTAACAAGAAACATACCAGCGGTGACAACCTCTCCTATGGGAACCTCTTCAACAACGGTGTAGTGCATGTATCCCAGACGTGCTTTAGGATTTGCCTGTCTTTGATTGTTTTGGTTCTGATTGTTGTTCTTCTTAGGATGGGGGTACTCTTTTGACCAATGGCCCAACTGATTACAGTTGAAGAAGGGTTGATTGCTCTTAGGTCCTATGGAGCTTCCTTTGCCTCCATTCCCCTTGGGTAAGGCAACGGTGAACGCCTTATGGAACATCTTCTGAGGTTGGTTGGTCTGAGCTTTTGGTGGAGGAGGCCTAAACTTGGGTGCTGGTGGTCAAAACTGTGGCCTAGTTGCCACTAGAGCTCTGGACTGGGAAGACCCTGAGGCGCCTTTCTCAGCTGCCCTCTTGCAGCCCTTTGCTACCGCATGTAGATTGTTGTGGTTCTCCTGAGTAAATGCATCACTGATGAACTCATTGTAAGTAGTGCACCTTGAGTTGGCCATAGTTTTCATCAACTTAGTGCCAAGGCCTCTCTTGAAGCTTTCGATCTTCTTTTCTTCAGTGTCAACAAAACCTGGGGCATAACGACACAGATTGTTGAAAGCATGCGTGTACTCAGTAAGGGTCTTGGTCCCTTGTGTGAGCCGCATGAACTCCGCTACCTTCATGCGCATTAGCCCTGGGGGAATGTGATGTCCCCTAAAGGCTAACTTGAATTGCTCCTAGGTGACCTATGCATTGGTAGGTAAAGAGGACAAGAAATGGGTACACCATATCCCGGTCGGTCCCTGTAGCTGATGGGATGCATATTTTGCCTTCTGATGTTCTGTGACCCTCATTAGATGGAACTTTTGCTCAATAGTGTTGAGCCATTCATCCACCTAGAGCGGTTCTTCGGCCACCTTGAAAATAGGAGGCTTGGTGTCTAGGAAATCCTTGAAAGTGTTGTACTAATTTGGCTCAGGCCCCTGTTGTTGCTAGCGGGCGCAAGCCGTGTTCTACATAATGAGGCATTGGGTTTCCTCCATAGTTCTCTGACTTCCCAGGAATTGTGCAAAGAACTCATTTGCAGACGGTGGTGGCGGTGGTGGTAAGTCACCCTTATTGCCCTCTTGGCTGCTGCCTGCTCCAGCACGAGTGCGAGTCATCTACAAAGTTGCAACAATAAGTGATTATTGGATGATGTCAAGAGATTGCAGATGAATTGTATACTCATGCCAAACTGAAATTACTAGAGAGAATCTTAAATTCATACAATAAAACAGAGGCATAATAATTCATTCTCGCAACATGACATCACCAATTTGACCACTTATCGGGATCGCAGCACGTTAACATACAAGTCAAATTACCAGTAAGATGAAACTATAATTTCATTAATGTTCAACCCAACGTGAAATAACATGCAAAGTACCAATATTACATGAAAGTCAACTCACAAATACCAAACTTCCACTACAAGTTCATTACCTAAATAGCGGGGATACATCTAGCGCTTCAACTAGTCACTAGGTGACTCTAATCTTCATTATGGTCGTTGTCGAGGTCGGAGATAGGATCATCCTCATTCTCTGGCTCCACTTCTTCCTTGTCCCAGCCATCATCTTCTACTAACATTTCTAGATCTTCGTCTTCCAAATCAAGGATCGGGTGCAGTTGGTTGTTCAGATAATGCACCTCATGCTGAAGATACATCACTACATGTTGGGCCTGTGCAAGCTGCTGGCGTAAGTCCCTCTCAACATGGTCCTAAATGGTGCTCACAGTGTGGGTCCTATCTCGTTCTACTTCTGCTGAAGTGGCACAGTTGTTTGCTAGGTTTCGCTGGCGTGTAGCTGTGAACGCCTCGGCACGGGTGGCCTCCAGCTGCTCTCGCAGTCCTACTAACATTGCTTGATCATCAACTCTTGCCTCCTAGGCGGCAGCTCTTTGTTGATCCACTTGCTCCATTTGGGTGTGGAGATTTCTCAAAGCTACATAGGCTTGATTAGTTTTCCATCGAGCCTCACTTGCTGCCTTTTTGTGATTGCGCACACGCTTCTTGAGCTTATGTTGTGCGGCTTCGGCCCTCATGAGCTTATCCATGCAAGTGGTATAGGACTCCTGCCAGAAGTCCCTAGTGTCCTGACGAGTGTAGAACATCTTCATTACTGCAACACATGGTGCTTATAGCGGGACTAGAACTGTCTGTCCGCTCATCCCGATCTCGGATCAACGCATTGCGATTGTGCTATGCCCATACTGCTGTGGACGGATCTACCCAAGGAAAAACACCAGCGGCACTGCCGGTAAGTTCATCCCCGTGCTACTAATAGATCTGACCTAGTACCTCAAAGGCTACTACTTGGGTAGCTTCCCAAGGAGTTCTTCCTTTAGATTCCGCTTTCCATTCCTGCTTGAAGGGTGCTTGAGTACAAGCTGGTATGGTTAGCCGCACTTCATACCATGGCTATCCCTCTAGGTACACTTCATTCTAGTGATAGAGGGTGGTTCATAATACCCCACATAGTGCAAGACACTCCAAAGCAGAGTAGGAGTTCCAAACATCAACAGGAAACTCTCACTTCTAGCCAGTGCTGCCATCTATACCAACAACATATGCAACTCTCGTGAGACAAAGTCATAATGGATAAGAGTTACATAACTGAGTAAGAGATCTATTAGGGGAGGAACAATGCAAGTATTAAATAATTATTTATCATGATGTGTGCACGTTCCGTACGTCCTTACAAACTTAGGAAAAATATTTCTAACGACATACATGGTGGCATACATACGTTCTCTCATATATAGCGTAGCTAGTCGGGCTACATGTTTCATTGTTAGTGTACCTGCATAAGAGTTTCATTTCAGCCCAACCCCATAATAAAATATGCAGAATGTAAATCTGGGCTCTAGGTTATAATCTAAATACTTCCATATATGTATACCCATACATATACTTCCATATCAAAGCTACCCGATGACAATTTATTACCCACAATTAAATACGCACCATACACACATGCAATCATGCATACACAGTTGTACCAAAGCTAGCTCTCCCCGACCGCATGCTCACATCTTGCGGTCATGCTACTCATCAGCTTACCTTCTTACCTTAGCGTAGAGGCATTTGATCCATACATTACCAGTCAAATGAATGACATCCATACAATAGCACGCCGTATGGACGACGAAAGTAAAAACCCCCATGTTAGTACTTAAATAGCCACCTAAGGGTCCTTAACTGGGCATAAAGAAAGTGATCACTGGCACACTTTAGATTTTGACTCTAGGTTTCAAATACCTATTTATATAGCTATTAGTTGCTAGAAACTGGTTTTAGAAAACAAAAACCTTTGTTTTAAATACATATGTGGCAATTAATGTTGAATCTTGCTTTGATGCCAGCTGTCGCAGAACTGACCAATTGATAAGAGCACAAGTACAATGGCAGCCCACAAACGGTCGCACTGTCATACTTGAGCCCATATAAACCCAGTAGTCCATCGAGTACCACGACGGGTCTCGATAAATGATCCACATACAACCAAGATCGTACATGATTCAACATACATGTCATACGTTACATATAGTTCACAGATATAGTTCATTCATCAGAGGATGAAATAGAGTTATTACAAACTAAGTTCAATAGATAGTAGCGAAAGCAAATTAAGTTTGGAACTAGCATTTGTCAACATAGTTCAAATACAGTGCCAACCCATGATCACAATCCACAAAAGCATATAAGAAGGATTATTAAGATGCCTGCCCAAGGCTCACTCCTCATCCACGGCGGGATAGAAGCAGTTCTTGCAATAGTCGTGATAGATGGTACCATCTACAATAATGGGAATAAAACCCTGAGTACAAGAAGGTACTTAGCTAGACTTACCCATCATAAACCAAAAATAAATTGACTCCAAGGATTATGCAAGGCTTTATAAGTGGAGGTAGCTTGACAACATTTTTGCATAAAAAAGTGATTAACTCAGTTATACAGTTGTACTTAGGTCATCAAGTTAATTATAGCTATTCATCTCTATATTAGTAACTATCCTATGCCAAACATGTGATATATCATTTTACGAGCATACAATAGTAACCATAGCCGGTGTAGTAATTCCATGTTTATCCGAACCATCACATTCCATAATACAATTACTACGATGTTGGAGCTAGCCAAGTTTCTCACTATCCGGGAGAGACGGCGATTCGAATCGATTTCAACAAGCTGGGAATTTATTCCTAACACAAACCTAGGCAGGCTAGATCAACGGTCACCTTAGGTCACCTTTGGTACAACTCAAGTACATATTTCGTGGGTTCGCCTTGCGCCACACATTTAGGGACAACCAGCTACTAGGACGATTAGGACTACCCTGCCCTTGGACTCGCATCTGGCTCCCCGCACATCCTTACTACCATCCAAAGTGTGCACTTTGATAGAGTGGGGCTCAGCTTGAGTTGAGCTACTCGTCTTCACGGTCAGAACGAGTTATCCGGCCAGCTAAGTGATAGGCATGCGTTCAATCTTGTTAGAAGTTCCAACAACGGTACAGTCCTTTATCGGCACAGACGGGATCATATGAGTCAACCCACACATAGACTCCGCCTCGCCTCCATTTACATTACCCCATGGTTCTTTTCCATGATAGCAAATATATCCAACCGTGCTTCGGTATGCACCTATATCTCGCAGGTGATAGGAAATCACAAAACTTCTACCGATCTTAGCATGGCTAAGCATATATTTGATCCTGGACCTACACAGGGTTAAAGTATATGTATCTCTGGACAAGGTAGTTCTATGCATCAAGTGTTTCCAATCAACTCTTATAACCTAATGCATCAAACATAAAGGACTCAAGCAGTATTTTGTAAAACACTGGGAGACTTAGAATGCTCCGGGGCTTGCCTTTGAGAAAAGTGGTGGGGCAGTGATCTGGACACTTAGGGAACTCTTCTGGAGTTTGCTCCTCTTCTCCTAGAGCTACGGCTAGAGGAATCTCCTGCTGATCCCCTTCCTCTTCTTCGTTGAATTCCAACAACATTATCTCCTCGATCAATCCTATATGCATGATCATGGAATAAGATATTGCGAATGCATGTATGACGACACATATAATATGATGAAACATGATGAATGCATCCTTGTGAGTATTTTCAATAGCATGGTGTTAAATTAATAACAAGTGCATCCTATTCTACTAAGTAGGTGCATATCTCTTCTCTATTACTTAAGCAAACACTTCTGCAATTCATTTACCGAACTACAAAACAACAGCTAATTGTTTTAACCATAACTGGAGTTATATACATCAAAATTATATGGTTGTGGACATTCTGGAAATCTTATGAAATTTTCTACAACTTTATTTTAATACTATTAAGGTTATTCAATTGTTATCTAGGACAAACAATTCAGTTAATCAAATCTTTCTAGAAAGTAAACATTTTTGGACAGCAAACTTCTAACAACCAAAACTCATAAACCCTAAGGCCTATAACCATGAAAATTTAACACAAGGTAGATTAGTAAGTTATCTACAACTTTATTATTAAGAAGTTTTACATAAAAGGCCATTATCAACAAGAAATCAACCACACAACCGAAACTATACATGCAGCCATTTATTTGAATTATAAAGCAATAATTTAATTAGTTGCATACAACCACTTGCTTCTAAGCCTTACTATTAACACCAACAGTTCATATGCATCACAAGAACCATATAAAACATTATGGTCAAGCACAATCTATTTATTTAAATGCCTTTATTTATTTAATTACATAATTAGGGGAAATAACAAACATATACCAAATGTGCACAATAAATTCTCATAAAATTACAATTGCTTCATCGTGCTCACAATAGATTACTGTGAAAATTTCATACCATTTGCACATGTATAACATTCTCTACAAAAATGACAAGCTAGCAAGATCTATTTTAGTGAGAATAGTTAACCTTATAGAAAAATGTCAAACAACACATTATATATTTTTCCTAGCTTCATATTAGTGCCATACTACTGTACAAAAAATTTGAATCACAATATGTTACATATTTTTATTCCTATAATTTTCCTCAAAAAATGCCATTTATTAATAGATAAATAGAAAGATCATATTTCAATCAAGTTTACAGCAATCTTAATATTTTTCCTAGCTAGAGCATGTCAACACAAGACTAGCAAAATTGGAATCATAATTTTATCACATCCCTAGCTCAAGTTACACATTTTACAAAATTATAAACATTCAAAAAGCACTTATCTAGCTATATTATATTCACCAACAAAAATACTAGAAACTGTATATGTCATATTTTTATAAAATACTACACTTCAAGAGGAACCCAACAAAATTTGGTTCACTAAAATTGGACATCTAGAACTCCACTATGATTTTTCAAAGTTTGCATGCAAATCTAAAATAAATGAACTAGCCTTCAACCCTATAGCCGCTGACAGCTGGGGTTCCATAGTCTATCGGGCCTGCGCATCAGTGAGCCAAAAGCAAAGGACTGGCACGGACCGGCCGGAGTTCACCGACGGTGAGCTCTCCGACGATGGCACCGGCACTATGAGCTTCCCCACGAAATCCTGCAAGCACTAGTGTAGCTAGTTGGACCGATTGCTGGAGCTAGGGACGACGGCGGCGCTCATGGTGGTTCGGCAGACGCGATCAACGGCGAGCCACCAGAGGTGACCGAGATGGTGCAATCTAGGGTTCCTCCAAGCTACTACATACTATGACGATCCTATCGCACACACTAGCATGACCAGCGGTGGTCGGAGAAGGCCCGGCCATGGCGACGTGGTACGGCAACGAAATGACGGCGAGGCCATGCGTTGCACGGAGGCCTTACCATGCGCAGCTAACAAGCAAGGCGGGTGCGGTGATGCCGTGGGAGTACAATGGAACTGCGGAGGTGGCGAAGGAGCTACGCGGTGCGATCTGGGTGGCCGGCAATGTCGTAGAACCGACCAATTTATAAGAGTACAAGTACCATGGTGGCCCACAAGCGGTCGCACTGTCATACTTGAACCCATATAAACCCGGTAGTCCGTCGAGTACCACGACGGGTCTCAATAAATGATTTACAACAACCAAGATCGTACATGATTCAACATACATGCCACATATTACATAAAGTTCACAGATACATTTTCATCATCAGAGTATGAAACACAGTTATTACAAACCGAGTTGGTAGATAAAAGCGGAAGCAAATTAAGTTTGAAAGTAAAGTTTCCAACATAGTTTAATACAGTGCCAAAATACGATCATGGTCCACAAAAGCATGTAGAAGGATTAATAAGAAGCTTGCCCAAGGCTTACTCCTCATCAACAGCGGGATAGAAGCAACTCTTGCAATAACCATGATACACAGTGCCATCTGCAACAATGGGAAATAAAACCCTGAGTACGAGAATGTACTCAGCTAGACTTACCCGTCATAAACCAGAAATAATTCGACTCCAAGGATTATGCAAGGCTGTATAAGTGGGGATAGCTTGACAACATTTTGCATAAAAGCGATTAACTTAGTTATACAATTATGGTTCCAATATCAGGTTCATTATAACTATCCATCTCTAGATTAGCAACTATCCTATGCCAAACATGTGGTATATCCATTTAAAAGCATACAATAGTAACCATAGCAGGTATTGTAATTCCATATTCATCCGAACCATCATGTTCCATAACACAATTACTACGATGTTGGAGCTAGCCAAGTTTCTCACTATTCGGGAGAGACGGCGATTCGAATCGATTTCAACCAGCTAGGAATTTATTCCTAACACAAACCCAGGCATACCGCGCGAAGGCAGCCTTAGGTCACCTTTGGTACAACTCAGGTACAAATTTTGTGGGTTCGTACCGCGCCGCACAATCTAGGACACTAGATGCCAGGACGTTCATGCCTAGCCTGCCCTTGGGCTCAGTCTGATACCCCCCGCAAGGAGCGCACAACAGAATGGGGCCCGACCTGAGTTGAGCTACTCGGCTTCATGGTCGGAACGAGTTATCCGGCCAGCTAAGTGATAGGCATGCGTTCAATCTTGTCCGAAGTTCCAACAATGGTATGGTCCTTGATCGGCATAGATGGAATCTCATGAGTCATCATACGCATAGACTCCGCTCGGCCTCGATTTTCTTTTACCCCATGGTTCTATTCCACGATAGCAAATATAGCCAACCGTGCTCCGGTATCCACCTATATCTCGCAGGTGATAGGAAATCACCCGACTTCTACCGGTCTAAGCATGGCTAAGCATATATTCGATCCTAGACCTATACCGGTTAAAGGTGTAATATCTGGACAAGGAATTCATATGCATCGAGGGGTTCCAATCAACTCTTATAACCTAATGCATCAATCATAAGTACTTAAGTAATCATTTATAAAATGCTAGGAGACTTAAAATGCTCCAGGGCTTGCCTCGTAGAAAGGAAGTGGGGCGGTGGTCAGGACACTCTGGAAGCTCTTTAGGATTCTGCTCCTCGCCTTCGGGAGCTGTGACTTGAGGATTCTCCTGCTGGTCCCCTTCCTCTACTTCGTCGAATTCTAGCAACGTTATTTCTTCCTCCGATCCTAGATGGATGGATATGGCATAAGATATTGCGAATGCAAATATTCTTAACAGCATGTGGTTTAAGTAACAATAGGTGCATCGCGTTTACTGAGTAGGTGCATATCTCTTCTTGATTATGTAATTAATTATTTCAACAATGCATCTACTATTTCACAAACAACAGCTACTTGTTTTACTCATTACTGGAGTTATAATTATCCGAATGCAGTGCTCCTAGACTTTCTGGAAAGCTTATAAAATTACCTACAACTATTATTTAATTCACAAAAGCTAAATCACAACTTATCTTAGCCAAAACATACAATCATATCAGTGCTGTCCAGAAATTCCAGAGAACAAGAAAATTCAGAAAAGCTAACTTTAAACAGTTGTAACTCCTAAACCGTTTGACCTATGGTCCTGAAATTTTAACAAAAGACATATGATGAAGTTATCTACAACTTTGTTATTAACCATTTTTACAGCAAACATCATTTTTATCATGCAACTTATCAAACTACCGAATCTGTCCGGAAATTATTCCAATTCGCATTATAAAGTAACAATACTTCTACTTCATGTAATTATTCAAAGTTTGACAACACAAAGTCTACCAACAGTTTAAACATACCAAATACACTCAAGAAAACCTAATGGTGAAGTCCAAACTATTTCTTTAAATGCCTTTATTATTTTATTTAGATACTTAGGTTAAATAACCAACATATACTAGATGTACTTCATAATTTCTCAAAAATTTACAGTGCCTTACCAATGCTACCAAACGACTACTATAAAAGTTTTATGCCATTTTCTCAAGTAAAACATTCTATGCAAAAATGACAAGGCAGAAAGGCTTAAAATAGCATAAATAGAAAACCATAGTGAAAAGTGTCAAGCAACAGATTTTATATTTTTCTTAGCATCCCTATAGTAGTAGGATAACCTCCAACAAATTTCATGAATATTGGACTCATAAATAATTTATAAAAATTCATACAAGGCTCCCCTAATTATAAAAGGAAAATCTATAACTACAAATCTATACATGCACTGATCCTCAAATTGTTACCAGAGCTCATACATGTCAAGAATAGCTTGATACCAAACTTTCATAATTTTTGGAGCACAGAAACTCTAGATATAAAATAAACAAGTTTGCATGCATTCAAAAATACATTTCAAATTTCTATTTAAATCTACCAAAATTTCTACTGTAAGTGTCAAGATCATATTTTTATTAAATACTACACTTCCTAAGTAACACTACCAAATTTATTTCACAATTTTTGAAGCTATACAACTGGAGATCTAAAAATCATAAAACACATGAAATCTGGAATCAAAATGAATTATCCTTCTCTACTACTGTCGCTGACCGGTGGGACCCGTGAACCAGTGACCCCACACGTCAGTGAAACAAGAACAGAGCAGGCGGCGCTGGACTAGCTTGCGCGGCCAGAGCTCACTGACGGCGAGGTTGCCGGCGGTGACATCTTCACCCAGTGATCCCTACGACTTCCTGGATCTACTGACCTACTTGGCCGAGACTATCGATGGAGCTACACACGGTGGCGTCGCTCATGGCAGCATGGCGAGGCTGCACAGCATTTGCCGGCCGTCTCCGGCCACGGTGAAGTCAAGTGACGCGATCTACAGGACTAAGGAGACTCTGCGACTGTGACTACGCGACCTAGACAGCTGAAGCGGTTCCGACAAGGCACGGCCACGGCAGCGGCCATGGCGGCACTCCGGCGAGGGCATACCCGCGACGGCGCAACGCTAAACACGGCTTACAAAAGGCGAAATCGTGGGCGCCGCAAGGTGGAAATGGTGGGGAAGGTGGAGGCATAGCTGCGAGCGCGACCGATTGGCGAATGGGGCGGCGGTGAGCGCAGGCGAGCTCGGCGGAGCGTTTACGACAGCGATGGTGAGCACGGTGAGCAAGGAAGCGCGAGTAGATGGCTGGCTCAATGGCGACTTAAACGCGTTGCTGGTGGCTTGCTTTGGTCGGTGATGCTGGACGAAGCGGGCCCGGCGCGGCGTCACGGGTCGCCGATAGGCGCCAAGCGGCCATGGCCATGGTCACCACCACGCAGCGGGCTGCACTTGTTGGCCGGTCGGCCACTGAATCAACCGATTCAGTCGGTTCAGTCACGCGAGGATCAGCCTGACAGCGGGTTTACACGGTGATGTATCTGCTAATACGTGGCTCCAAAGTGTAAACGATCTACATGACTTTTGTAGCCCGAAGTACCAGCTCCAATTCTTGTTAAGGAGTCATGCTCTAATTCTCAACCAAAACCAAGTTATATCATCTCCAAGTTGGGTTGTCAGTACTGTCAGTTAAAAAGGACTTAGAAGAGTTCGCTAAGTGATGAAATGTTGGTTTTGCTGATTCTTGTGATCCAAATTCAAGCATGTTAGGAGCTAAATCAGTTAGTAACCCAAAAATAAAAGTTGTTCACTATATCAAATACTACAACTTTGCTTTAGTGACCACCTACATGCAAAGTCTCTAGCATATGATTCAAACTTGGTCAAACATGCTTCCTTAAAAAGATGACTCATACATGAACTATGACTTAGTGACTCATTTAGCCCTAGCCTTGAATACCAAAGTTGTTCATAATGATACTCTAAACATGTTTAAGCTATTTGCAAGGTCACACAATCATTTACATGTATTCACTCATGATCATATGCATATATTCCAAGAAACATGAAATAACAAGCAATGTTGCATATCTTTCAATCTCATGTTTCAATTGTAAATGGCCATGTATGAATGCTTGATGCTCATGCTATGCAAGTCAATTTATGCAAGGCTAACACCTAGGGTGTTACAGGCAATGGCGACAGCGGTGAGCTCTCGCTGCTACGGGCGGAGGCGCAAGCGAAGGAGGAGGGAGGAGGGGAAATGAGAGCACGGGGAGAATGGGTGAGCTCAGGGTGTTTTAGTGCGCGTCGTGGCCCAACGTGGCCTGACCGGCCGGGCCGTCAGCGTCGAGCGGCCTCCACACGGCGGCCAAGCCCTGGCATCGGTCTGCCACTAATGGCCAGCCGAACAGGCCATCAAAGCCATGGGATGAGGCCTGACAGCGCCATTTGATGACGTTCAAACTCCTAATCCACAACACATTAGCGAAAACTATGTTATCAAAAATTGTAGTCCTATATACCATCTCCAATTTCTCTTAAAGTATCAAGGCCTAATTCTCAACGAATAAGGAGTAAAATCATCGCAAAGTTGGGTATGTCAACACTGTCAGCGCAAAAGCCTAGTAAAATTTCTAAGTGCTGAAAACTATGAAATGTTGATTCTTATGAGCTAAATTCAAATATGTTAGGATCTGAACTAACCTATGACTCAAAAATAAAAGTTTTTGCTTTCATCAAATACTACAACTTTGCTTTAGTGCACACATCCATGCAAAGGCTCTATGGCAAGGTTCAACCTAGGTCAAACATACCACTTTCAAATGATGACTTACACTAGAATTATGACTTAGAGACCAAACTAGCCCTAGTCATGAATACCAAAATTGTTCATGGTGACATTCTCAACATATTTAGGGTATTCCTAAGGTCACACAAGCATTTCATACATTGGTTACATATAATACTTCCTAGGTCAAAAAGCATATCATCACTTAGGAGCTTAATTACATAAAGTGCTCTACATGATCATGGTTCCCTTAGTCATCCTAAGTGTAGATAAGGTGCTTTAGTGACCAACATCAACCATTTACACTTATTCACACATGATCATAAGCATACACATATAGAAACATAAAATAACAAGGCATGTTTCACATGTTTCAGTTGTATGTTTCATATGTAAAAGCTTATATATGAATGCTCGATGTGTATGCTCATGCAATGCAATTCAAATTATGCAAGCCTAACACCTAGGGAGTTACAATGAAGGTTTCATACAAGTACCGATGATGTTTCTTCTTTGACCATAAAGACGGCAGGCAAATCACTGACAAACAAAGAAGAATAACTCTCTGCCACGCCGCTAGACAATCAAGGAGGAACTTGAGTTTGCATCTCCAATGAACCCCAACTCATCAACCAAGAATCAACGAAAATCAAGAAAGGTTGATGGAAGAAGCACATGCAATTGTCCATATCCTCATCGTATGGTTCAAAGACAAAGCTTAATGTAAGTAAAGGTCCTGCTCAATGGACCACGAGCTCTCACCAACAGGTAAATCAGACATACCTCCTTCAGGTAGTTCTATCACTAATCATCTGAGTAAAAAAGGAAGGATAAAAATGTAAGGTATGTTCAACCAAACATGATGCAACATTGAATCACATTCATATGAGAGTTCTATCATCCAAACTTGCTTTTGCACTCTGCAAAATTCAAGTCTTGGGGATGGAGTTCTTTAAAATATCTCATAACATGTTGCTAATTTGTCTTGGTTATCTCTACCTTTATGCCATGCTTAAACTGCTAAATCACAAGTAAAAATTGAAATAATTATGCTCCTTTGGTTCACCATACATATTCTTGTTTCTACTTGAATAAATCTCTTAAGCCTTTCAAGCTTCCTTGTTCTATTATAAGTATGCTTTGGAATACTATTCGAACATAATCATTGGATCAAAACATACTTGTATAGAATTAGGTTGTACAGTTAGGGAATGTTAGGAGATCATTTGTAGAAGCAAACCAAGGTTTGAGGAATTCTTCAAAATAATTTCACACATCTTTGCCTTAACCTTGTTGAAAATTTGAAGTAGTGGTGAACAATAAAGGCACATTATTTAAAACATGGGATAAAGATTCTATGCTAGTTAAAATGTTAAAACCAACTCTATTATAGCATAGAGGATGACCTTTGGCTCTATGACAACACTATCCTTGCTCTGAATCATTTGTATATTCCTTCGAGTATGGGTTGTCCACTAATCCTTTGCAGAGAAGAAACAATGTGAAGAGGAGAAGGTCCAACACAGTGCCAAGATCCACAAAAGAAAGGATAAAAGGATGGCATGACAAAAGATGAGAAAGGAGTACAACATATGAGATAAGATGCTCATGAACAACTCAAGATGCGAAGTACTCAAGCAAGGAAAGCATCAAGCAGAAGAAATGACCACCAAAAGTCATCTACCCATCATCATAGGGTGTCATCATGCTCCAATGATGAAGGTAACATCTTAAGGTAAGTGGTCATTATTTAGAAAGCTTTCCCTTGATCTGCTATTTACACAAATGAAGAAACAAACATATTTGAGTTACAATTTTGCTTGATTCAACCTAATTAACTCAACTTGTCTTGTTCCTTAAGCTTGTTCATAGCACCACTTTCTTGATCTCATAGTCTTAACCAAATGAGCTAAAATGTTTCATATCTTATCTCTGAAAGATGATAGTCATAATCATGTAAAGTTCAATACATTTTGTAAAGATGGACAATCCTTCCATAGGTTAAGCAACTCCACTCTTTTTGACAAATGTATTCAAATGTCACAATCATCCTTCTGATCTTATCATCCATGTTATAAGAATGAATAATGCACATAACGTCAACCTTAACATGATTCGATGTGCCTAAGGTTAGAGAAGAATAAAAAAGTTTTGGTTCTGTTGGTGTTTTCCCACCAACAGAGCCCATGCACTTGATCTCTATCTTGTCTTTTTTAGCAAAACACACTTCAAGCAAAGTGTGGGGGAGTTGATCCCCCAAATTCTATAAGTGAAAGTTCTGAACCGGCAATTGTGATGCACACAAGATGTCGCCAGTTTCTACTTCTGATGGTTGACTTTCAAACACTAAACAAGGAGGAGGAACAAGTCAAGCAAGGATGCACCTATCAAACCTAAATAAAAAAACATTTTTGGCTGGATCTAAATGGAATAGCATATTTTTGCGCCTACCCCCAGTGTAGGAGTAGTGCATATGTGGGTGGAGTGTACGTGATCTTGATTTTAAGACCATGACAAACCCCCCATAAGGTCAATAAAGCTTGACAAAACTCAATGCAAAACAAGCAGCATATAAGTGGAAGTTTTCCTAGCCTAAATATCATGTATGGCTCTGGTAGGAATTCAAGCTTTGTCATATAAGAACTCATCATGTAATTTTTATGTTTTTCAAAAGACAAATCTCCAGAACTTTAGTATCACTTAGAACAAGATAAACAATAGCTTAGACCTTCACATATCATATTCGTCAATTACCTAGACTTAGATAAAGCATATGCTACCCACAAGTTTTAAGTTCAGAATAAATCCTTATATCAAAACAATCTTACCTAGACTTAGATCAAGCATATGGTACCCACAAGTTTTAAGTTCAGAATAAATCCTTATATCAAAACAATCTTATCTAAAACTCAGAAGAATTCAAAGCTGAAAACAAGGTACTTGAAAGGAATTACAATAGAGCAACTATTCATCGTTTCCATTATAAGAGATTCTCTTAAGAGTCCATTATTTATTTATTTTATTTAGTTCTTAAAAATTAGACTTAAAGGAAACTAGACACACACTTTTTATTTTGTTTTCATTTTTAGATCACTCATTACAAATATATAAAGATAAATTTTTATTTTGTTTTTTGTTATGCATCTTTTTTTAACTACTATAGAGTAAACTTAAAAATAATAAAACCAAAAGGGAAAGAATTACTTATCTAGATACATGGGGGATGCTCTTCCCCCAAGCTAGTTGTTGTCGTGGTCACTTAATGAGATGGCTTCAGTAGCTTGTACTTGTTCCTCTTAGAGCGGTTTCGCTAGCGAACGTCATTCTCGTCTATTAGGAAGTTGGGTTCCTCTTCTGCAGTGAGTGCTGGAGAATGTTCTTCTAGTGGAGCAAGATGAAGACAATCGAGTGAATTTGCTCTTGATCTTGTATATCATCCTGCAAAATACTAACAAAAACACCAAAACTCATGGAATGGATTCGAATAAAAGGGTTAGCGGTTAGTTGTCCAGGGGTTAGTTGTTCTTGTGGTTAAAAAAATATTCTCGAACTGGCAGAATTTTAGCAGGATGTCTATCTAATATTTTTTGATTTTATGATTCCTTCAACACTTCTAAACTTCAAGAATGAATGTGTACACGTGCTTTGCAGAAAATATTTTATGATGCAACTAGATGTATACATGGTATTTTTTATGCAACCATAATGAATATTCTTCTGGGGTTTTGCACTCTGTGGACATTATCCATATGGGGCTTAAGATGCAATGGTAAAATTTTTATTTTCTTTTCTAAATGAAATGCCAATGTAGAAAAGTAAATATGCTAAAGTAAAAATAATTTATGCAATGTGAGGAAGTAAATATGGATAACTACCGATTGTACCACCTAGCGATGGTTTGGTGTTTTCAGTCCTCCGAACAGGACTTGACTAGAGAAGTCCTTTATTCTTCGGGTGCATCAATTGGTCCCGAGATGGACACCTTAATGGGTGCACCTCTTGTGATGGTGACTCTGATGATAATGCCACCTTTTCCTTCCAATCCTGCTTAGGTTGTGGACTTGATTTTGGCGTATTAGGTTCATTATTCTCTACTCCTCCTTCTTATTCACTCTTTGGGAGTTGATTCCTCCAGCGTTGGGATGATCGACGTCTTCTCTTGGGATGGATCTTCTTTGGCTATTCATAAGTTGTATAACTATTGAAATAGCATCATACCTTTTGTCCTAGAAATTAGAAGTGGATTTGTCTTGATTCGATGCAGATGATCGCATTGGTAGTGTTGAGGAATGGTGTTCCAAGGATGATAGGTACATCTTCTTCTTCTTCTTCTCCCATGTCAAGGATCATGAGTCGACAAGGACATAGTAATCTTGTATTTTCACCATGATATCTTTTGCTATCCCCTCCAAAAATCAGATTGTCTGGTCTGCCATCTGCAATTGCATATATGTAGGAAACAAAGGTTCACCAAACAAATAGTCACATGTTGCCCTGGACATTATGTTGACACCCGATCCAATATCGCAGAAGGTGTTGTGGAAGATTCTCTATCCAATTATAGATTCGACCATCGGTACGCCTAGATCTTCCTTCTTGGTGAGAAATGGTGAAGCGAGGAGGTGGTCATACTCTGATCAAAGTATGTTGATAATCTTGATTGATTCTTCTCTCGGCTGTTTGGCCCTATTCTTCCTTCTTTAGTTGTTTCTCTTCTTACTTACTGTTGCATCCTCGGGCATATACAACATCTATTGATGACTAGGAGAATGCAAAATGCGATTCTTGAAAGTAAATTTCTCCTTTCTATCCTTAATAGGGAAACAAGATTTTGGCACTGTCCACGTAGATGATGGCTTTTGTGGTGCTCAGGAAAGGTCAACCCAAGATAATGGGTGCCCTTATATCTCCACCTATTTTCAAAACCACAAAGTCTTTGGGCACATACGAGGATTCGACTTGTACACATATGTCTTCAAGAATTCCCTTGGGGTAGCAGAGTGACTCATCTATAAGCTACAAATGCATAGTTGTATATAGCAAAGGATCTCCATGAATTTTCTCATAATTACCTTTGGCATAATGTTAACACTTGCTCTGAAATCACAGACAGCTTCTTCGAACACATGAGGTCCAATGGCTATGGGGATGATAGGTCTTCCTAGATCACCTCTCTTGACAGACAAGGAATAATCCTCCCATCCTCCACTAGATGGTTCTCTGTAGAATCCTGCATTGTGAATAACAACAAAATTTGTAGTTTCGGGATCTTCCAGCTGCCCCAAAATCTTACCTTTGTCGGTCAAAGGAATAGCAGCCGCCAGCTGAGCTATTTATGATTCTATCATTTTATTAAAGCTATGCTAGTTTTTAATAGCTGAGGAGAAACTATCCATCTATTATTTATATTTTCTAAGATTTTGTCATTGGAAGCTAGTTTTCTAGATAATCCTTCCATAATTTTAGCTTGACCAAAGACTAACTCTTTCAAGGGTGGTTGATTATTGAAATTATTATCTTGATAGTTACCTTGGTAGTTTGACCTTTGTTGCTGATTCCATCCTTGATTTTGTTGAGGATGATAGTTGTTTTTGTTGATGAAGTTCACATCTATCACACCCGATTTTCCGAAGAATACCAAGCGCTAACTATATGTGTGCCTAGGATGTCCACATGACACATATAGCGACAAATATGGAGAATATCAAGAACAATGCTTTATTCTATATCGAACATAGTTACAACAGGACTTACAACTATTACAAAAGCATAGCAGAAACTATTCTTAATCATCTCTTAGAGCCCCCATACTCCACAAGGACGGTTGACTGGGGGAAGCACTCACCTAGACTCTTGGAAATCCTTGGGAAACTCTTCACTTGAAACACCCTCTGGTACCCATCCGAAAGTTTTGTTGATGGTAAAGCAAGCGTGAGCGCACCATACTCAGCAAGTATAACATGAGGTTATGCAAGGCTTAAGAAGGCTTGACTCAGTTGTACTGCGGTAAGCATTTTTAGTTGGTCATATTTTATTTATTACACCTAGGTTACTAGGTTCTGCTTAAAACTCCCATGTGAATATAATTAATTATCATCATTAGGATTAATAATATCCCAAACCACCCATAGAACCATCTATCTCGAAAATGGTCTAGGCCGCTCATGACCATGAGCACGACTGATATATCAGTTTTAAAACAATTCTGCCGAGAATGTACACTTTCACCACGAGTTGTGATTCCCATTTGCCCAGGGCCCATCGACCCCTAACACTTCCAAGGTGAGTAGGCAGGGTCTCACTAAGAGGCCTTTCCAAAGACCCCTCTAATAAGTTAGCGGCCGCAAGTGTATATGGATGATCTCCTCCCAAGTGGCACACATGACACGCAACCCTGTACTCACTTGGGTAGGACAAGAGCCATATCCAACATGACACCCCCCTCTTGCACCTTTCGGTAACCACTAACAAGCTAGAGAAATCTAGTTACTTAGCCAAGACCAGAGCCCATTAGATCTCATGGTTGTACTATAAATCCTAGGTGGCCGCTTTAAGATTTAGTCCTTATGGAGTGCAGACTAGAGCACCCAAGAAGGCCCAATGCTCTAGCCCCCTTACTATCCATTTTGCTAAAAGCAGCATTTTAACTATTGATTCCATAAGTCATTAAGCATGATTAATATTATAATATTGGGTGATTGCTATAACACCCAAGTGTTAAGCATTGCATTTGGCACTTGCATTTCATGAGCACAAGCATCATCCAAGCATTCATGAGCATGAGCATGTGAAGTTTCATTTCATTCACCTTCTATTTATCACATGTGATGTTGCTTATATACTTACATATGCTTGTGATCATGTGTGACCAATGCAAGAAATGGTTGTGAGGTCACAAAAACACCTTAGACATATATATGATGGTAAATGGAACAATGTTTGTATTCATGACATGGGCCAATTTTGCTTCTAAGTCCTAGTTTACTCATAATGTCATTTTTTTAGGATCCTACTTTGACCAATATTGAACTATAGCATAGATTGTTTGCATGGCAGTGCACCCCTAATAAAAGTTGTAGTTCTTAACATGGGTAACAAACTTTATTTAAGGGTCATGAGCTAATTCAGTGCCTAGCATGGTCAAATAGAGCCCACAAGTAGCAATGAAATGTTGTTTTCAAACTTAGAAAATTTGCTATCATTAGCTGATTACACTTTCAAAGTAGCACACTTTGGAGCTTTGCATTTTGAAAACCATGATGAATTAGATGTTACTCCCTAAAGAAAAGTTGGAGATCTCACATAGCTCTACAACTTTCGCTAATATAGTTTTTGCTAATTCTGCATAGATTAGGAGTAACAGTGGTACAAAGTTGGGATGTCAGTCGGCCTAACGGCCGATTTGAATCAGCCAGCCGAGCGTGTCGTGGCCGACCACTACTAGGCTGCGCACGCCGCATGGCGGCTGCTCGCCGGCATCGGCTTGGCCGGTCTGGCCTATAGCAGAACCATCCAATTTATAAGAGCACAAGTACAATAGTAGCCCGCAAGCGATCACACTGTCATACTTGATCCCATATAAACCCGGTAGTCCGTCGAGTACCACGAAGGGTCTCGATTAACCATCAACACACAACCAAGATCGTACATGATTCAACATACATGTCACACATTACATAAAGTTCACAATTACAATTCCATACATCAGAGTACGATTAAAAGTTATTACAAACCAAGTTCAAATAAAGTAGTAGCGGAAGTAAATAAAGTTTGAAACCAACATCTCACATCATTGTTCAAATACAGTGCCAGCTCAGGATCACAACCACAAAAGCATAATAGAGGGATTAACAAGAGATGCCTTGCCTAGGGCCCTACTCGTCCACGGTGGGACAGAAGCAGTTCTTACAGTAGCCATGATACACCGTACAATCTACAATAATGGGAAATAAACATTAAGTATAAGAAGGTACTCAGCTAGACTTACCCATCAAAATCCAAAAATAAAGTGACTCCAAGGATTATGCAAGGCTATATAAGTGGAGCTAGCTTGACAACATTTTGAATAAAAAGCTTACCAATTCAAGTATACAGTTATAATTCGTTCATCAAGTTAATTATAGCTATTCATCTCTAGATTAGCAACTAACCTATGCCAAACATGTGTTATATCATTTAGTATCATATAGTAGTAACCATAGACGGTATAATAATTCCATGTTCATCCAAACCATCATATTCCAAAACACAGTTACTACGATGTTGGTGTCAGTCAGAGTTTCTCACTATCCGGGAGAGACGGCGATTCGAATCGATTTCAACCAGCTGGGAATTTATTCCTAACACAAACCCAGACATACCTACACCAAGGTAGTCTTAGGTCACCTTTGGTACAACTCAGGTCTGATTTGCGGGTTCGATCAATGTCGTATAATCAGGGACAACTAGCTGCTAGGACGTTTAGGCCTGGCTTGCCCTTGGGCTTACATCTGGCTCCCCACACATCCTTACTACCATCTAGAGTGCACACTTTCACAGAATGGGGCCCGACCTGAGTTGAGCTACTCAACTTTGTGGTCGGAATGAGTTATCTGACTAGCTAAGTGAGAGGCATGCGTTCAATCTTGACAGAGTCACCAACAACGGTACGGTCCTTAATCGGCACAAACGAAATCACGAGAGTCAACCCACACATAGACTCCATCGGGCCTCTAGTTACATTACCCCATGGTTCTGTTCCATGATAGCAAATATAGCCAACCGTGCTTTGGTATCCACCTATATCTCATAGGTGATAGGAAATCACCCAACTTCTACCGGTCTAAGAATGGCTAAGCATATATTCGCTCCTGGACCTACATAGGGTTAAAGGTATATATCTGGACAAGGTAGTTCTATGCATCAAGTGTTTCCAACCAACTCTTATAAACTAATGCATCAAACATAAAAGACTCAAGTGATATTTTGTAAAACATGGGAGGCTTAAAATGCTCCAGGGCTTGCTTTGATAAAGAAGTTGGCCTGTGGTCTGGGCACTTGGATAAGTCTTCAAGAGTTTGCTCCTTTCCTTCTGGAGCTACGGGCTGAGGTGCCTCCTGTTGTTCCTCCGGCTCTTCGTCGAATTCCAATAGAGTTATCTCCTCGGATGATCCTATATGCATGAGCAGGAAATAAGATATCATGGATGCATATATAATGATATGTATAATATGATATGATGTGATGAATGCATCCTCATAAGTGTTCTTAGCAGCATTGCATTAAGGTGATAACAAGTTACATTTTCTTTTACTAAGTAGGTGCATATCTCTTCTCTAGTAACTTAAACAAACACTTATATAAATTATTTTCTGGACTACAAGATAACAGCCATTTGTTTTGACCATAACTAGAGTTATACACATCAAAATAATATGGTTGTGGACATTCTAGAAAGCATATGAAATTTTCTACAACTTTCTTTTAATCATATTAATGTAATTCAGCAGTTATCTAGGTCAAACAATTCAATCTTTTAGATCTATCCAGAGAGCAAATATTTCTCATAGCAGACTTCTAACAGCTATAATTATCAAACCATAAGGCCTATGACTATGAAAATTTAATACCAGGTATATAAGTAAGTTATCTACAACTTTGTTATTAACAAGTTTTACAGAAAAGATTATTATCATCATAAAATCATCACCACAATAGAAACTATACATGCAGCCATCTAGTTGAATTATAAAGCAATAATTAACTAGTTGCCTATAAACAAATACTTCTGAGCCTCACTAATAGTATCAATAGATTATATGCATCACACACACCATAGAAAACATCATGGTAAGCCTAACTAATTTATTTATATTCATTTATTAATTTCCTTAGATAATAAGGTGATTTACAAAGTAAATATTTCCATTGCTCAATAAATTCTGAGAAAATTATAGTGGTCTATACATGACCCTAATAGTCTACTGCACAAATTTCATGCCATTTGGACAAACATATCTAGCTCTACAAAAATGACAAGTTACATATGATTATTTTAGCAAAAATAGTTTAGCATAGTGAAAAGTGTCAAGTAAGAGATTTAATATTTTTCTTACATTCCTACTACCATGAGAATACTGTGTCAAAATTTGTATGATCATATGTTATGTATTATTACCCTAATTAATTTCACTAGAATCTAACAATTAATTAAGATTAAATAGGAAGACCATATTACAAGTGTGTTTACTGTTGGTTTAATATTTTTCCTAGCTAGAGCATGTCAATACAAGATCAGCAAAATTGGAATAACAATTTTATCACTTCCTAGCTCAAGTTATGCATTTTGTAAGATATAAACTACTTTAAAAGCACTTATTTTGCTCAATTTAATTCCCTAAGAAAAATACTCTAAGTAGTAGATTTCATATTTCTATCAAATAGTACACTTCAAGATGAATCTAATAAAATTTGGTTTACCCCATTTGGATACTGCTAGCTCTAGATATGAATTTTTGAAGTTTGTATTCAAATCTATGAAATTAATTCAAAAACAAACTAAACCCTAAATGCTATGTACACCCGGTCTACTACACCCACGGTAGCTAACAGCGGGGGCCCGCAGGTCAACCCAACCCCACGTGCCAGTGAGACCGAGGCAGAGGCGGTGGTTGACCAGCAAAAAGCTTGCCGATGGCGAGGTCACCAGCAATAGCGTCACCCCCGACATGTTCCCAAGCCCATTCCGCATCTACGGGTGCCCTTGGTTGGCTCAGAGGCTCGCCGGAGCTAGCTCGACGGTGGCAATGGCGGGCGGCAGTGCTGTGCTTTGGTGGGCTCATCATCTCCAGCAACGGTAAGCCAATGCAAGCACTGCTGTGGCTTTAGGGCTACCTAGTGAAGACCTATGGTTAGGTGAGGGCGACGGTGGAGCGGTGGTGAAGCTTGGCCACATGCATGGCATGGTGGCGGCGAGAGCACGGTGGTGAGCAGCCGTGTTCTGGCGCTAGTGTGCCAGCGTTGGCTCGATGGCCAGCAGCGTGAGCTAGACATGACCCTAGGCTAACCCTGATGAGAGAAAAGCATGAGCGAGATGGCATGGTGGAGCACGACCATGGCGAGCGCGAGCTCGGCGGTGCTCTAGCGAGGGCGCAGCTATGGCGAACTCGCCCTTAGGCATTTACCTTGGCTCGGGCTAAGGCAATGGGTGGTCGGCAAGGTGGAGGAGATGATGGCCGAGCGGTGGGCGAGATATGACGAACGGCGGTGTGGTGGTGGCAGCGGGCTCGGCGGAGGTACGGCAGCGATGATGGCGCGGCGTTGCGGTTCGCTCAGGCGTGGTGAGGGCGAGAGAGAGGTAGAGCAAGGCGAGTGAGAGCTAGTGAGGAGGGAGGGTGCATCGCTACCATTTTGCTGCCCACGTCAGCGGATGGCCTCCACACGGCGGACGCGGCCTGCCGCCGGTTCAGACACCACTGAACCCGACTGATGAAGCAGGTTCAAGCGATCAGTCCTCCTAATCTGTGGTGATTTAGCAAAAACTTCCTTAATAAAAATTGTAGAGCTACATGAGTACTACAAGATTACTTAAAGGAGTTTTGTCCAATTCACAATGGTTTTCAAACTACATTTGGGACTTAGCAAAATTTCCAAGTCTAGAAACAACATTTCATTGCTACTTTGGAGCTATTTTTGACCATGTTAGGCACTAATTCAGCTTATGACCCTTAAATAAAGTTTGTTACCCATGATGTGAGCTACAACTTTTATTTAGGTCACACAACCATGCAAATAATCTAAGCTATTGTTCAACTTTGGTCAAACTAGTATCATGAAAATGACATTTCAAATGAAACCAACACTTAAAAGCAAATTTGGTCTATGTCATGAATATAAACATTGTTCCAATTATCATTCTAGATGTGTCTAAGGTATTTTGGTGACCTCACAACCATCTCATGCATTGGTCACATATGATTACAAGCATAATCATATATATAATCAACATTTCATGTGACAATGTATAAGAATGACATGAAATTTCATATGCTCATGTTGATGAATGCTTGGATGATGCTTGTGCTCATGAAATGCAAGTGTCAAATGCAATGCTTAACACTGGGGTGTTACACGGCATAGAGTTTTTGCATGGCAGTGCACCCTTAATAAAAGTTGTAGTTTATCTTATGTGGAACAAACTTTATTTAAGGGTCATGAGCTAATTTAGTGCCTAACATGGTCAAATAGGGCTCACAAGAATCAACAAAATGTTGTTTCTAGACTTAGAAATTTTGCCAAGTCCAAAATGCTAATTTCAGTTTCAAGTGCACCACTTTGGAGCTTTGTAACATGCTAACCATGACGAATTAGATGTTACTCCCAAAAGCAAAGTTGGAGATCTCACATACCTCTACAACTTTCACTAATATAGTTCCACTAATTCACCATGGATTAGGAGTTATGGTGGAGAAAAATTGAGTTTTAGGCGGTTTCATTCGAACTGAAACTGCCTTGCCGCGCGCGTCGTGGCCGACCAGATAGAGGCCGCACGCACTGCATCGCTTGTGGCCGTACGCTGGTGCCAGCCCACCCTACCGTGCCACAAAGGCGAGCACTTGATCGCCCTGACTCTCATGTGCTCATTCACTCTCTTGCCCTCTCCATCTCGCTCGCGCATGGCTCTAGAGCAAAGCAAAGCGCGCCACCGCCGCCGTCGCGTGTCGTCGGCGACCAAGCATGTCACCACCGCCGCACCGTCACCCAATCCACCTCGCATGTAGCTCCGCCGTGATCCGCTCCACACTCCCGAGTAGCTAGCGCCACTAGACGAGCACAGGTAAGGCCACATTATCGCACCATCATCGCTGCCATGGCCATGGTGTGCCACCGAGCACGAGCTTGCCCGTGGCCAGCCACAACCCGTGCATCTCCGCTCTCTCTCTCTCTCATTTGGTCTTCACCGTAGGTCCTTGAAAATAGAGCCACCGTCCATTTAACCACTACCGCTTCGTCGGTGACGGAACACACATGCGCACCGTGCACGCCTGCCATGGCCACAAGCACACGCTCACCGCGACCAACCCCAACCGATCACCCTTAGTCCCCTCTGGTGCCTGTTACCAAGTCGCCTTGAGCTCTAGATCCATAGCCTATGATGGAGGCAGGTCACCGATAGCCCCCTCACCGGAACGGTAAGCGCTGCCACCGTGCACTAGGCGCCGCCCTGCTCCGCGCATGCGACCAAACCTCACCGCCACTCCACCGTGGCTTAGACCTAACCAAAGAGCTCCACTAGAGTCTGTGGAAGCCGTAGCCATGCTTACCTGGCCGTGTCATCGCCGGAGACGGCGAGTCCACCACCATGCGCTGCCGTCGAGCTGCCATGCTCACTGGCGAGATAGCTCTGACGAACCGCTGGGCCAACTATGGGCACCAGTCGACGCAGGATGTCGAGTAGGTCATGATGGCAAAGACGCTACTGTTGGTGAGCTCGCCGTCGGCGAGCTCTGGCCGGTCGGTGCCGTCCTTTGCTCCTATGTCGCTGACGGGTGGGACCCATTGACCTGTGGGCCCCCATAGTCAGTCATAGTGGGTGCACTAGACTGGTTGCACCTAGCAGCTGAGCTCGATTTGAAATTCAATTTTCTTTATTTATTATTCTAGATTTTGTAGCAAAATTCAAAAATTCATATCTAGAGCTAGGAGTGTCCAAATTGAGTGATCGAAATTTTGTTGGATTCTTTATGAAGTGTAATATTTGATAAAAATATGAAACCTACTATTTGGGATATTTTTCTGGGGGAATTAAATTAAGCTAGAAAAGTGCTTTTAAATTTGTTTCTTTCTTATAAAATGCATATCTTGAGCTAGGGAAGTGCAAAAATTGTGATTCTGTTTACACCAAAATTTGGAAGAAGAATCGTAGGGACTCAAAAGCTCCCAAGATCATGTCATCAAGGAATCAATTGCGTGCATATCGGTATCTGCTGATTCGAATGCAACACTAGAATCGGCTTTCTTCAGATAGCGCCAGCAGATAACGATAAAAGCTACGATCGGCGCCGGGACAAAGCATGTTGGACTCTAAAAAACAGGAAAGATTAGAGTCCAAGTTATCTTAAATTAGGAATGTTTTCTCTTAGGCCAAGAAATTGTAATGAGTCGTGCTTAAGTAGGATTCATGCGTAGGTTCCGGGTATAAATATTGGACCGCGGCTATTGTAAAGGACACACAATCAATCAAATACAAGCTACTTACTTTTTTTAGCTCCGGCCACCCCTTAGGAGTAGGAGTAGAGTAGATCTCAGTGAGTTCTTCAGCAAGTACGGCTGCATCGATCCAGTCGACCTCCACTGCTTGTCTGTAAGTACCGTCATGGCTTATACTCCTATTAGTATGGCTGCATCGATCCGGTCGACCTCCACTATGACTCTGGTATAAGCTAGTTATCGACTCTTGTCTAGTTCAAGTAAGGATGCATTGATCCAGTCGACCTCCACTGCTCGAACTAGATTAAGGTCAAGTTATCGACTCTATCTAAGGGTGGCGTTCCTTCGGATAGATTCATTAAGTTACCGATATTGCTTATTTCTTCCATTATTTATTTAATTATAGCAATATCACTTCGCTCGATTGGGATTGATCTAGATCAGCCTTATATCCTTTTTAACCCATCATTTGTTAATCCAAATTTGATCTAATCCGCACTTTCGATGAGTTATATTTTATCGGCCATTTTATGTCAATCTTGATCGCGCATAGTGTGCGGTTAAGGCGTGTTTTGTCTTGAGTAGATCTGTTGGCTAATGAAAACCGTTTCATGCCCCGTTATCATGGCCTATGTGATTCTGCCTCACACCCCACTGTTGGCACTATGGAGTGGGGATCGTTACTCGGTAGATTTGTTCCTGATAGGGCATGACCTTAACTGTGCGCTCTGCTTGAATCATGAACAATTCACGTCATGAGACCGTTGAAGTATAGATAGGTTGAAAGATGTGTTAGCCCCATGATCTTATTATTGTATTACGACCTGCATGATTCTACCTCATGCCCCACTGATATTAGTAATAAGTTAGGGTCATCGAATCTATTGTTGTTTCTATGGCCTGCATGATTCTGCCTCATGCCCCACTGGTCATAGCGATAGATGAGATCTAATATGTTCATTAGATTTATCTTTATTAAATGGTTAAATGATGATGAGTTGTTTCTTTTATATAAAAAGAGATTCGGTTACTTGCAGTCATTGGCTTAGCATAAATTAATCGTTGTTGACATCTTTTGCCATTGACAAATGTTTGTCTAAATAACGAGATCTATCCTGAGCAATAACCGATTTATCTTCCATAATTTCACGAGCCTTAAATGATTTATTCTTATGAGTATGTTGGAATCGACACTTTAGTCAATTTCCTTTCATATCGGCTCTCAAAGCCACACATTTGAGACTGTCTGGCAACACCGGCATGTTCTGCCTTAAATTACTGATTAACTTTCTCTCCTTGTCAATTGCGGGGTTAAATTGACTGGCACGTCTTGGGAGGAGTGCGCAGGATCAACCATCCCTGTGCTGACGCTAGGCAGATCTCCAGCTCCATCGAGCGGACCCTTTCGGATTGCTCGTGTGCCCTCGGCATGGAACAAAATTTTGTGTCGACAGATTCCAATTTTGCTGGTCTTATGTTGACATGCTCTAGCTAGGAAAAATACTAAACCTACAGTAGGCATACTTGGAATATGGTCTTCCTATTTAATCTTAAATAATTGCTAGTTTCTAGTGAAAAAAATGGGGTAAAAATACCTTACTTATGATCATGCAAATTTCTACCCAGTGTTCTTATGCTAGGATGAAAGTAATAAAAACATAAAATCTGTTGTTTGACTCTTTTCACTAGGCTAAACTATTTTTTCTAAAATAAGCCTATGCAACTTGTCATATTTGTATAGGTTGCTATACTCATCTAAATGGTATAAAATTTCTACAGTAGACTATAGTCATATGTAACCTACTATAATTTTCTCCAAATTTATTGATCATAGGAAATATTTATCCGTTAAATCATGTTATTATATATGGAAATTAATAAATGCACATAAGTAAATTATTTGGGATTAACCATGATGTTTTGTATGGTGCTTGTGATGCATATGATGTGTTGCTGTTGGTAGTTATGCTCAAAATTAATTGGTTATAGGCAGCTAGTTAATTATTGCTTTATAATTCAACTAAATGGCTGCATGAGTAGTTTCTATTGTGTTGACAAATTCATGATGATAGTGACCTTTCCTGTGAAACTTGTTAATAACAAATTTGTAGATAACTTACCCATATTGCTTGTCCTAAAATTTCATGGTCATAACCCTAATGGTTTAAAAGTTATGGCTGTTAGAAGTCTACTGTCAGATTTGCTTGTCCTCTGGATAGATCTGAAAGATTGAATTGTTTGACCTATATAGCTACTAAATCATCTTAATATGATTAAAAGAAAGTTGTAGATAATTTTATAAGATTTCCAGAAAGTCCAAGATCATATTGTTTGGATATGTATAACTCCAGTTATGGTCAAAACAAGTGGTTGTTGTCTTGTAGTCCAGAAAATGTTTTAAATAGGTGTTTGTTTAATTACTAGAGAGGAGATATGCACCTACTCAGTAAAGAGAAAGTTAGTCTTGTTATCACCCTAATACCTTACTGTTAAGGACACTTATGAGTATGCATTTTATTATATCGTATCATCCATGTCATGAGCTTTGCATCCATGATATCTTTTTTCATGCTCATACATACAGGATCGCCCGAAGGAGTAACCCTACTGGAATTCAAAGAAGAGGCGGAGGAGAATCAGGAGACACCACAGCCAGCAGCTCCCAAAGGTGAGGGGCCAGCTACTGAGGAACTTCCGGAGTGCCCTAACCATTGACCCACTTCTTTCCTAAAAGGCAATCCCTGGAGCATTGTAAGCCTCCTATGTTTTACAAAATATCACTTGAGTCCTTTATGTTTGATGCATTAGGATGTAAGAATTGATTTGGACACACTTGATGCAAAGAACTACCTTGTACAGATATATATACCTTTAACCCTATATGGGTCTAGGATCGAATATTTGCTTATCAATGCTTAGACTGGTAGCAGTCGAGTGATTTCCTGTCATCTGTGAGATATAGGTGGATACTGAAGCACGGTTTGCTATATTTGCTATCATGAAATAGAACCATGGGGTAATGTAACTGGAGGCCAGGCAGAGTCTATGTGTAGGTTGACTCATGTGATTTTGTCTGTGCCGATTAAGGACAGCATCGTTGGAGGCCCTCTTGTCATTTTGAACGCATGCCTCTCACTTAGCTGGCCGGATAACTCATTCCGACCGCGAAGCCGAGTAGCTCAACTCAGGCCAGTCCTCGTTCTATTAGAGTGCACATAGTGGAGGTAGTAAGGATGTGTGGGGAGCTGGTCTGAGGCCATGGGCAGGTTAGAGTCCTGATCGACCTGGCATCTGATAATGTCCCTAATTGTGCGGCGCTGATAGAACTCGCGAATTGGACCTAAGTTGTACCAAAGGTGGCGTAAGGTGACCATTGATCTGGTCTACTTGGATTTGTGTTAGGAATACTACCCAGCTGGTTGCAACCAATTCGAATCGCCATCTCTCCCGGATAGTGAGAAACTTGATGGAGCCCCTTCATCGTAGTAATTGGATTATGGAATATGATGGTTCTGATGAATATGAAAATCTTACACCGCTATGGTTACTATCGTTATGCTACTAAATGATTGTCGGTGCGAGACCCATGGGATACCCCGCAAGGAAGGGAGAAGATCTAGTCCAACTAGGATTCTTCCCATGTAATTTTAGTAGTAGTATTATTCTGTAATCCTACTAGGAACTCTCATTGTAAACCGACTAGGACTCTAGCCTCCTGACTATATAAAGGAGGGCAGGGCTCCTAGAGAAGGGAGACTTTTGACAATCAATCTAACGCAAAGGCTAATGCCGTCTGGACGTACAACATGGTATCGGTTCGGGTGTTGGCTTATTAGCTCCCCTCATCAGCGGGCTCAAGCATCTTTTCAGCTCTTTTGCTCTCGGCCGGTATGCTTAGGCACTCTTTGCCTTTTTCAAACGAGACACATTTTAGGAGTACTCCTGATGATGCAGCTCTTCTGTATAGCTTGTCCCCTACTAGGACGTAGTTCTTGCTTCTGCGAACAACTCTGGTAGCCTCCTCTTTATCTGCTGGCAACTTATTCTCTTTGATATAATCAAGGTATATGCTCGGGAGCCCTTCAACAAAGAATCAGAGCAATTTCAAGACAAGATCCTCTAGCTCCTTGTTCCAAATAGCAAGAGGCTCGGGGGCTACACCCAGATGGGTATACTTTTTCTTCAAAAAAGCACAAACCACTCGAAGATCCCAAGAAGCGCTACACGGTTTCGCTCAAGAAAGCACTCGGACGACACTTGTTCCTACTCAGCAAGACCTGAAGGAACAAGACGAGGCTTCTAGAGCTCAACCATGAAGTGCTCGAGGGCTTGTCGGTGCGGGACCCATGGGATACCCCACAAGGAAGGGAGAAGATCTAGTCCAACTAGAATTCTTCCCATGTAATCTTAGTAGTAGTATTATGTAATCTTACTAGGAACTCTCATTATAAACCGACTAGGACTCTGGCCTCCTAACTATATAAAGGAGGGCAGTGCTCCTAGAGAAGGGAGACTTTTGACAATCAATCCAACGCAAAGGCTAACGCTGACTAGACGTAGGGCTATTACTCGATCACGGTCGAGGGTCCGAACCAGGATAAATCGACTGTCTCTTGCGTTAACCGTCGAGTTCTACATACGCTGAAGCCCGAACAAACTGCCCCGGGTACCCCCGTGGCAGGCTATCGGTGGTGAAACATCGACAATGATATACCACATGTTTGGCACAGTTTAGTTGCTAATCTAGAGATGAATAGCTATAATTAACTTGATGACCGAATTATAAAATATATAGCTGAATTAGTGGCTTTTTATGCAAAATAGTGTCAAGCTATCTCCACTTATAAAGCCTTGCATGATCCTTGGAGTCACTTTATTTTTGGTTTATGACGGGTAAGTCTAGCTGAGTACCTTCTTGTACTCAGTGTTTATTTCCCACTTGTTGCAGATAACATAGTCTTTCATGGCTATTGTAAGAATTGCTTCTGTCCCGCTGTGGATGAGGAGTAGGCTCCAGTCAAGGCGCTTCTACATATATATCTTATTTGTGATGCTTTTGTGGGTGGTGATCATGAACTGGCTTGTATTATACAATGGTGTGAGATGTTGGTATTAAAACTACCTTGCTTCCACTATTATTACTTTATTTGGAACTTGGGTTGTAATAACTTTAATCATACTCTGATGTATGGCAATGTATTTGTGAACTCTATGTAACATGTGGCATGTATGTTGAATCATGTATGATCTTGGTTGTATGTTGGCGATGAATTGAGACCCTTCGTGGTACTCGACGGACTACCGGGTTTATATGGGCTCAAGTATGATATTACGACCGTTTATGGGCTGCCATTGTACTTGTGTTCTTATAAATTGAACAATTATGTTACAGCTAGCATCAGAGCAAGATTCAACATTATTGCCATATGTGTACTTAAAACAAAAGTCTTTGTTTTACAAAAAACCAGTTTTTAGCAACTTATAGCTATATATATATCAGTGTTCAAATCTAAAATTTGAACCTAAGGTATGCCAGTGATCATTTCCCTTATTCCCAGTTAAGGATTTCAGGTGGCTAAATAAGTACTGACATGGGGGGTTTTATTTCCGTCGTCCATACGGCGAGCTATTGTATGGATGCCATTCACTTGAGTGGTAATGTATGGATCAAATGCCTCTACGCCCAAAGTAAGATGATGAGTGGCATGACCGCAAGTTGTGAGCATCAGGTCTAAGGGGAGAGGTAGCTTTGATACTAAAGTATATATATGTCTCATATATATATAGAGGTATTTAATTGTGGGTTAGCTTTGATACGGCTATATATGCATATTTATATGTATATATAGGATGTATTTACTTTTGGGTAGCTTTGATATGGATATATATATGGGTATATATATATGGAAGTATTTAGCTTGCAATCTAGAGCCCAGATTTTCATTTCTACATGTACAATTGTGGGGCTGGGCTGAAATGAAATTCTTGTGCAGGTACGCTAATAACAAAAAGTGTAGTCCGACTAGTTACGTTTATATATGAGAGAACATATGTATGCCACCGTGTATATCACTAGAAGTTTCAACTTTCCTAAGTTTGTGAGGACGTATGGAACGTGCATGCATCATGATAAATCATTCATTACATACTTGCATTGTTCCTCCCCTTATAAGTTTCTTATTCGGTTAAGTAACTCTTTTCTATTATAATGTTGTTCTCATGAGAGTTGCACCATTTTTGCTACAGATGGCAGCCTATTACCTACCGGAAGGGAACGAGGCGTTCTTGGGTATCTTTGGCACATCTACCATGCTCTAGAGAGTGTTGCACTTTGTGGGGTACATAGAGCCGCCGCAATACTTTTTGACATAGAGGCATGTGTAGGAGGAACCATGGTATGAGGTGCAAGTGTCCATCCCAGCTTGTACATGGGCACCGAAGTATGAGGCTAGAAAGTAGAGTCTAAGGGAAGAACCCCTTGGGAAGGCGCTCAAGTGGTAGCCTTTGAGATATTGAGCACACTTTGTCAGCAGCATGGTGATTCACTCACCAACAGTGCAGCGGGATCTATTCCTTAGGTGGATCTAGCTATGGCTGTTTGGAGGTAGCATGATCACGTTTCTATGGTGTGGGACCATGACGAGCGGGCATAGAGCTCGAGTCCTGCTATGAGTGCTATGTTCGCTGTCCTGCAGATGTTTTATGCCCGAGAAGATGCTCGCTATTTCTGGTAAGAGTCTTATAACATATGTGTGAACAAGCTCATGAAAGCTAGGGAAGTATAGCGAAGGCTGAAGAAGCGTGTGCATAAGCACAAGAAGACATCTAGAGAGGCTCTTTGGGACACTGATGATGCTCATATAGTGTTGGGAGCCCTCTAGACTCATATGGAGAATGTTGTTGTAGATAGGAACGTAGCATAGGCAGAGACACGGGCCGCTCATGCTCAGAGGGTGCAGGCCATCTAGTAGAGGGATGAGGCCTACTGTCTTGCAGAGGCTAGAGAGGGGGCTAGGACTAGGACTATGGTTCTAGCTAGGCAGCTAGAGAATGAATACCGTTGGAGGGAGGTGGAGTACCGATGTCAGATTTAGGAGCACCAGAACACCATTGTGGAGCTTCAGCATGATGTTCATTGCCTCAACAACATCATTAATTCTTTTCCTCCCCTAGTAGCCGTGGAAGATGAAGAGGAAGATCCAAAAATGTTCATGGAAGATGACGGTTGGGAAGATGAAGAGGAAGAACAACTTGTGCCTATGGACAACGATGAGGCAAATCCTATGTCCGGTGTTGACAGTGACCACTCTGAGGCATAACTTAGTTATAGTGCTTAGCTAGATGTGCTAGCTCCTTATTTTTTCGATCTTTTATGTAATGGACATGTGATTTAAGTTTTGATCTTTAGATGTATCATTAATGTAACATTGGAACCTTGCATGTTGGTCCATGATGGTTCAAATTTTAACTAAATCCTAGTTTCATTTTCCTGGTGAAATGTGACATGCATGTTAACGTGTTGCGAGTACAATAAGTGATCAAATCGGTGATGTTTTGTTGTGAGAATGAATTATTGTGCCTCTGTTTTATTGTATGAATTTAAGATTCTCTTTAGTGATATCAGTTTGGCATGATGATACAATTCTTCTGCAATCTCTTAACATCATCTAATAATCACTTATTATTGCAATTTTGTAGATGCTTCACACACGCGCTAGGGCCAGCACCATCCAAAATGGTGGCGATGATGGTGACCTACCACCACCACCGCCACCCTTTGCGAACGAATTTTTCGCGCAGTTCTTGGGGAATCAAAGAGTGATGGAAGAAACACTGTGCCTCATTGCGCAGAATACCGCTCATGCTCGCCTGCAAAACCAAGGGCCTGAACCAAACCAGTATAGCTCCTTTAAGGATTTTTAGGACACTAAGCCTCTGGTCTTCAAAGAGGTAGAAGAACCGCTCCAAGTAGATGAGTGGTTTAATACCATTGAGCAAAAGTTCCGCTTGCTGAGAGTCACTGAACCCATGAAGGCAGAGTACGCATCCCATCAGTTGTAGGGGCCAGCAAGAATTTGGTGGGCCCATTATCTGTCTTCCCTACCTGCAAATGCAAATGTCACCTGGGATCAATTCAAGGTAGCATTTAGGGGGCATCATATTCCCCCAGGGCTGATACGCATGAAGGCAACTGAGTTCATGATGCTCACCCAAGGGACCAAGACTCTTATAGAGTATATGCATGAATTCAATAACTTGTCCCGCTATGCCCTAGAATTTGTTGATACAGAAGCAAAGAAGATTGAAAGTTTTAAGAGAGGCCTGAGCACCAAGTTGATGAAAACAATGGCCAACTCCAAATGTGCTACATACAACGACTTTGTCAGTGATGCCCTGACATAGAAAAACCAGAACAACCAACATGCAGTAGCAAAAGGACGCAAGCGGGCAGCTAAGGCAGGTGCCTCAGGTTCCTCTCACTCTAGGGCTCTAGTGGCAGCTAGGCCACAATTCTGTCCCCTAGCACCTAAATTCATGCCTCCCCAGTAGAAAGCCTAGGCTAGTCGTCCTCAGAAGGTATTTCGCAAGGCATTCACCATTGCCCTGCCCAAGGGTAACACAGGCCAAGGAAGCTCCACATGGCCAAAAAGCAATCTGCCATGCTTTAATTGCAACCAAACTGACCATTGGGCTAGGGAATGCCCTTATCCCAAGAAGGGTGCAAATCAGAATTAGGGCAACCAAAAACAAGACAATCCTAAGGCATGGCCTGGGTACATGCACTATACAACCATGGAGGAGATTCCCGCAGGGGAAGTTGTGATTGCTGGTATGTTTCTTGTAAGCAAGCACCCTGCAATTTTTTTATTTGATTCTAGAGCCTCACATTCATTTATGAGTCAAACATTTGCATCTAAGCATCATCAGAAGATAATTGAGGTAGACAAGGGTGGTTATAGTATAAGTTCAGCTAGAGCTACTATCTCTACAAACCAAATAGGTGCTTATCTCTATACAAGAGAGGGAATATACTGTGGATCTCATAGTATTGCCTGGGTTAGCCATAGATGTGATTTTGGGCATCGGTTGGATGAGTGGTCATGGAGTTCTCATTGACACTACCACTAGAACAATTATGTTGAGGGAACCCAAGGGGGTAATGCTTTTCTAGTACCACTTCCTAGAAGTTTTGATCTCAAAACTTGTCATGTGCCATCCAAACCACTACTCTCTATGATATTTCAGTAGTTTACGAGTTCCCTGATGTATTCCCAAATGAATTGCTTGGTTTGCCGCCAGATAGGGATGTAGAGTTTACGATTGGGTTAGTGCCAGGTATAGCACCTATCGCAAGAAGACCCTATGGGATGTCACCCAATGAGTTAGTAGAACTTAAAATTCAGCTACAAGAACTTTTGGACAAAGGTCTCATTCGACCTAGTTCATCTCCCTAGGGTTGTTCAGCTTTATTTGTGAAGAAAAAGGACAAATCATTATGGATATGTGTGGACTATAGGCTGCTTAATGTCGTAACCATTAAGAACAAGTACCATTTGCCTCGTATTAATATTTTATTTGATCAATTGGCAAGAGCAAAGGTATTCTCTAAGATCAATTTGAGATCAGGCTACCACTAGATTAAGATCAGGCCGAAGGATATACCTAAGATAGCTTTCTCCACTAGATACGACTTGTATGAGTATTTGGTCATGTCTTTTGGACTGACAAATGCTCCTGCCTATTTTATGTACCTGATGAATTCGGTGTTCATGCCGAGCTTGACAAGTTCGTGGTTGTGTTTATCGATGATATCCTGATTTACTCTTAGAATGAGGCAGATCATGCAGAGCATCTGAGAGTTCTCTTGTCTAGGCTAAGAGAGCATAAATTGTATGCAAAGTTTAGCAAGTGTGAATTCTGGCTACGGAAAGTACCTTTCTTAGGTCATGTATTTTTAGAAAATGGAATTTTTATAGATCCATCTAAGGGTCAAGATTTCATGGATTGGAAGGCCTCGACTTCGGTTCATGAAGTTTGGAGTTTTCTAGGGCTAGCAGGCTATTATTGTTGTTTCATTCTAGATTTTTCAAAGATATCGAAGCCCATGACCAAATTGCTTCAGAAGGATGAAAAGTTTAATTGGACTCTAGAGTGTGAGGCTGCTTTTCACACTCTACGAACCTTGCTAACCACTGCTCCTGTTCTGGCACAACCCGACATTGAAAACCTTTTGATGTGTTCTATGATGCATCAGGTACAGGTTTAGGGTGTGTGCTCATGCAGGAAGGTCGAGTTATTGCCTATGCTTCTCGACAATTGAGAAAGCATGAAGTCAACTATCCCACACATGATTTAGAGCTTGCTGCAGTTGTTCATGCGTTGAAGATATGGAGACATTACTTGTTGGGAAATGTATGCCACATAGACACTGATCACAAAAGTCTCAAATACATCTTCACTCAACCTGAACTGAACATGAGACAACGTAGATGGTTAGAGCTGATTAAGGACTATAATTTGGTAGTGCACTATCTTCCAGGAAAAGCCAATATTGTAGCAGATGCACTTAGTCAAAAATCTCATTATAACACCTTATAAGCCTTGTTGGAAGATGGGTTTAATCTATTGCATCCTGTTGTGCTACACAACATCACTGTCAATTGTTCACTTGAGAGCAAAATCATAGAACTACAGAAGACGGATGTAGGTGTGTTTGACATAAAAACAAAGATGAAGGAACAGGAAACCAAGCATTTAGGTTGGATGAAAGAGGTGTGCTATGGTTCAAAAACCGACTAGTGGTACCAAAGGACCATGAACTTAGAAATCAAATTCTAGATGAAGCTCATTCGTCCAAGTTGTCTATCTATCCGGGTAGTAGCAAAATGTATCAAGATTTGAAAACCCATTTTTGGTGGACCAAGATGAAGAAAGAGATCGCCGCCAATGTCGCTAGGTGTGATAATTGCAGTAGAGTCAAAGCTGATCATTTGAAGCTTGCTAGATTGCTACAACCTTTGTCTGTTCTAGGATGGAAGTGGGAGGAGATTAGCATGGATTTCATTATTGGACTCCCAAAAGGGTTTTGACTCAATATGGGTTAGCACCCGCTACCGACCTCATGAATAAGCAGCATTGTATATCACGCATATAGTGCGTCTACATGGGATACCAAGAACCATTGTCTTAGATAGAGGATCCCAATTCACTGCTTGGTTTTGGGAGCACTTGCACAAGTAGTTAGGTACCAACCTAGTTCGAAGCTCAGCATATCACCCTCAGACCTCCGAATAGACTGAGCGAGTAAATCAAATCTTAGAAGATATGTTGAGAGCATGCGTGATCTCTTCCAAGGGTTCATTGGAAAAATTGCTACCTTTAGCCGAGTTTTCCTACAACAATAGTTATCAAGCAAGTATCAAGATGGCTCCTTTTGAGGACTTGTATGGTCAAAAATGTATAACTCCTTTGAATTGGGTTGAGCCCGGAGAAAGGAGATACTATGGCATTGATTTTGTCACAGAAGCTGAAGAACAGGTACGTATTATCCAACAGCATATGAAAGCCGCTCAGTCTAGGCAAAAGAGCTATGCCAACAAGACAAGAAGGCCTATCGAATTCGAGGTAGGTGACTATGTATACCTCAAGGTATCACCCATGAAAAAGGTGCAACGGTTTGGTGTGAAAAGGAAATTAGCACTAGATATGTAGGCCCATACAAGATCATCGAGCGAAGTGGAAGGGTAGCTTACAAGATCTAGTTACCTATAGAGATGTGAGCCATATTCAATGTCTTTCATGTTTCTCAACTTAAAAAGTGCCTTCGCATACCTGATGAAGCCATTGAACCCACCAATATTAAGCTCCAATCGGATTTGACTTATGAAGAAAAACCCATCCAAGTGTTGGAAGAAATGGAAAGAGTGACCCGAGCAAGGTCATCATGTTCTACAAAGTGGTGTGGAATAACCACAGCGAACAAGATGCCACGTGGGCACGAGAGGACTATCTACGTGTGGTCTATCCCGCTTTTTACGAAAAATGGTAGGTCTTTCAAATCTCGGGGCAAGATTTGTATAAGGGGGAGGGGCTATAACACCCTAGTGTTAAGCATTGCATTTGACACTTGCATTTCATGAGCACAAACATCATCCAAGCATTCATGAGCATGAGCATGTGAAGTTTCATTTCATTCACCTTCTCTTTATCACATGTGATGTTGCTTATATACTTACATATGCTTGTGATCATGTGTGACCAATGCAAGAAATGGTTTTGTGGTCACAAAAACACCTTAGATATATCTAGGATGGTAAATGGAACAATGTTTGTATTCATGACATGGGCCAATTTTGCTTCTAAGTCCTAGTTTACTCATAATGTCATTTTTCATGATCCCACTTTGACCAAAGTTGAACTATAGCATAGATTGTTTACATGGCAGTGCACCCTTAATAAAAGTTGTAGTTCTTGACATGGGTAACAAACTTTGTTTAAGGATCATGAGCTAATTCAGTGCCTAGCATGGTCAAATAGAGCCCACAAGTAGCAATGAAATGCTGTTTTCAAACAGAAAATTTTGCTAAGTCATTAGCTGATTACAGTTTCAAAGTAGCACACTTTGGAGCTTTGCATTTTGAAAACCATGATGAATTAGATGTTACTCCCTAAAGCAAAGTTGGAGATCTCACATAGCTCTACAACTTTCACAAATACAGTTTTTCTCTAATTCTGCACGGATTAGGAGTAATAATGGTACGAAGTTGGGATGTCAGTTGGCCTGACAGCCGATTTGAATCGGCCGGCCGAGCATGTCGTGGCCGACTGCTGCCAGGCCGCTTGTCAACATCGACCTAGCCGGTCTAGCCAGCAGAGGGAGTAAGGGAGGCACAACTGCTGCTCTGTCCCATTCCCACTCTCTCGCTCTGCCTCTCTAGCTCTTGCCCTTGCCATTCCCGAGCTGGGCCGCCGTCGCCACCATCGTGCTTGCATCACTGCCCATGCAGCACCACCACACAATCTACCTCCCCCATAGCTCCACCGTGAGCCGCTCTACCTCCCCATCCGCTAGTGCCACCATCCGAGCCGAGGTAAAGCCGCATTGCGTGTCGGCATCGCCGCCATGGCCGCGGTGCACCGCCGAGCTCAAGCTGGCCGTGGCCAGCCATATCCACTGCTCCTCCTACCTTCTTCTCTCTTGGTCCATCGTCGTCTTAGGTCCCAATTGCTCACGTCGTCATTTATTTAACCGCTACCACCACCACCGCATGGGAATGCGCCACCGCATCGAGCACGCCCGCCATGGCCGTGAGCTCAAGTTCTCCACGGCCGGCCCTCTCAAGACCCCACCTTCCCCTCCTATATTTGTTTCTGAGCCGCTATGAACCCTAGTGCCTACTCTGAAGATGGAGACCCATCACCAACCACCATCTTGTCAGAATGGCAAGCGCCGCCGCGTGCGCTGTGCGCCGCCGTGCCGCCATGCACGTGGCCGGAGCTCACCGTGGCTCGATCTGCACCGTAGAGCTCCGCTAGGGTTCGTAGAAGCCGTAACCATGCTTGCTAGGTCATGTCTCTGCCGGAGACAGCAACTCCACCACCACACATCGCCGGGTCATGTCTTATGTTGACATGCTCTAGCTAGGAAAAATACTAAACCTACAGTAGGCATACTTGGAATATGGTCTTCCTCTTTAATCTTAAATAATTGCTAGTTTCTAGTGAAAATAAATGGGGTAAAAATATCTCACTTATGATCATGAAAATTTCTACCATGTGTTCTTATGCTAGGATGAAAGTAAGAAAAATATAAAATCTGTTGTTTGACACTTTTCACTAGACTAAACTATTTTTGCTAAAATAAGCATATGCAACTTGTCATTTTTGTAGAGGTTACTATACTTATCCAAATGGCATGAAATTCGTACAATAGACTATTGGGGTCATATGTAAACTACTGTAATTTTCTCCAAATTTATTGATCATTGGAAATATTTATCCTTTAAATCACCTTATTATATAAGGAAATTAATAAATGCACATAAGTAAATTATTTGGGCTTAACCATGATGTTTTATATGGTGATTGTGATGCATATGATGTGTTGCTATTGGTAGTTATTCTCAAAATTAATTGGTTATAGGCAGCTAGTTAATTATTGCTTTATAATTCAACTAAATGGCTGCATGAGTAGTTTCTGTTGTGTTGACAAATTCATGATGATAGTTACCTTTCCTGTGAAACTTGTTAATAATAAAGATGTAGATAACTTACCCATCTTGCTTGTCCTAAAATTTCATGGTCATAGTCGTAATGGTTTAAGAGTTATAGCTGTTAGAATTCTGCTATCATATTTGCTTGTCCTCTAGATAGATCTGAAAGTTTGAATTGTTTGACCTAGATAGCTATAGAATCACCCAAAGATTATTAAAAGAATGTTGTAGAAAATTTTACAAGCTTTCCAGAAAGTCCAATATTATATTGTTTGGATGTGTATAACTCCAGTTATGGTGAAAAGAAGTGGCTGTTGTCTTGCAGTCCAGAAAAAATGTTTTAAATAGGTGTTTGTTTAATTACTAGAGATGAGATATGCACCTACTTAGTAAAAAGAAAGTTAATCTTGTTATAACCCTAATACCTTATGGTTAAGGACACTTATGAGTATGCATTTTGTCATATCATATCATCCATATCATCATCTATGCATCCATGATATCTTATTTCATGCTCATACATATAGGATCACCCAAAGGAGTAACCCTACTGGAATTAGAAGAAAAGGCAGAGGAGAATCAGGAGACACCACAACCAGCAGCTCCCGAAGGTGAGGAGCCAGCTACTGAGGAACTTTTGGAGTGCCCTGACCACCGACCCACTTCATTCCTAAAAGGCAAGCCCCAGAGCATTTTAAGCCTCCTATGTTTTACAAAATATCAATTGAGTCCTTTATGTTTAATGCATTAAGTTGTAAGAATTGATTTGGAAACACTTTATGCATAGAACTACCTTGTCCAAATATATATACCTTTAACCCTGTATAGGTCCAGGATCGAATATATGCTTAGCAATGCTTAGAACGGTAGAAGTCGGGTGATTTCCTGTCACCTGCGAGATATAGGTGGATACTGGAGCACAGTTAGCTATATTTGCTATCGTGGAATAGAACCATGGGGTAATGTAACTAGAGGCCGGGAGGAGTCTTTGTGTAGGTTAACTCATGTGATTTCATCTGTGCCGATTAAGGACCTCATCGTTGGAGGCCCTCTTGTCATTTTGAACGCATGCCTCTCACTTAGCTGGTCGGATAACTCATTCCGACCGTGAAGACGAGTAGCTCAACTCAGGCCAGGCCTCATTCTGTTAGAGTGCGCACAGTGGGGGTAGTAAGGATGTGTGGGGAGCTGGTGTGAGGCCAAGGGCAGGTTAGAGTCCTGATCGACCTGGCATCCGGTAGTGTCCCTGATTGTGCGGCGCTGATCGAACCCACGAATTGGACCTGAGTTGTACCAAAGATGACCTAAGGTGACCATTGATCTAGTCTACCTGGGTTTGTGTTAGGAATACTGCCTAGCTATTTCAACCGATTTGAATCGCTGTCTCTCCCGGATAGTAAGAAAATTGATGGTGCCCCTTCATCATAGTAATTGGATTATGGAATATGATGGTTCTAATGAATATGAAAATCTTACATCGGCTATGGTTACTATTGTTATGTTACTAAATGATATACCACATGTTGGGCATAGGTTAGTTGCTAATCTAGAGATGAATAGCTATAATTAACTTGATGGCCGAATTATAAAATGTATATCTGAATTAGTGGCTTTTTATGCAAAATGGTGTCAAGCTATCTCCACTTATAAAGCCTTGCATGATCCTTGGAGTCACTTTATTTTTGGTTTATGATGGGTAGGTGTAGCTGAGTACCTTCTTGTACTCAGGGTTTATTTCCCACTTGTTGCAGATAACACAGTCTTTCATGGCTATTGTAAGAATTGCTTCTGTCCTGCTGTGGATGAGGAGTAGGCCTCAGGCAAGGTGCTTCTACTTATATATCTTATCTATGATGCTTTTGTGGGTGGTGATCATGAACTGGCTTGTATTAAACAATGGTGTGAGATGTTGGTTTTAAAACTACTTTCTTCCAGTATTATTACTTTATTTGGAACTTGGGTTGTAATAACTTTAATCGTGCTCTGATGTATGGCAATGTATTTGTGAACTCTACGTAACATGTGGCATGTATGTTGAATCATGTAGGATCTTGGTTGTTTGTTGGCGATGAATCGAGACCCTTCGTAATAATCGACGGACTACCGGGTTTATATGGGCTCAAGTACGATAGTGCAACCACTTGCGGGCTGCCATTGTACTTGTGCTCTTATAAATTGGACGGTTCTGTTACAATTGCAAGCTAAGCAAAACTACTCATATGCATAAACCTAGGTTAAACAAGGAATATAGGGTATCAAAAGTAATAGGTAAAGTCCTTAGGGGTTTGTCATATTAGACACATGCACATGAAGTGATTATAAGGTTATTAGGTAACAAGGGAACTCATGTTACACTTGCCTCAAATTGTTCGCTCCAACTTTCCAACTTTTCCTTCTGAGCTATCCTCGCATAGCTCCTCTTGTATCGACAGCAACAACCAACACAAGCACCTGAAAATAACCCTATAAACAATACACCAATCATTACAAAAACAAGCTATAAAGGTTTTGAAAGCGTATGACTTGTCCTACGATCGTGAGAGCGCAAAAACTAACCAAAACAGGTGCCACGATTAAAGGATGTGAGAGTTGAAAGGTATAGATGGCAAGGATTGAATTCATATGAGCAAGGTGGAGTTTGGACTAGAAGAAACATATCTATCAAAACAAAAAGGATTGGATATGTGTATAGGTTACTTGGGAACATATCAAGATCAACCAGTGCACTAAGGTGGATGCTAGATCAAAGGGAAACACGATTATGGCTATTTGTGCATCGGCTGAGCGTACCCAGTGGCGGACAGCGGTGGGTTGCAGCAGCTGTGACAATGAAAAGGCAGAGATACATTGAACTTTATCAGCATGGAACTTGGTAGGATCATGTGCAACTAGGAAACACGCAATTGTGCAAGATGGCTCAGTGATTCATGCAGCGGTTTAGCGGGAAACGCGGCGAATCGCCGAGGCATCCAGGACATGCACGTCGGCAGACAGCGGTGGTTATGATGAACGGTTGCATGGTTATAACAAAGACAAATGGTGATTCAGTGGGTGGACTTGCAAGGCACTGCATGGAACATATTGTGACAAAAGGACATGATGTTTCATCCATCGGTTAGGCGCGGAACGAGATTGCAAGATGGCACTGCGTGGCTGTTGACATGGCAGGAGCAGCGACTCGGTGATGCTTATATCTTCAGTGTTGTGGTTCATATGATCAAGCCAACTTGCAGAGATGTGTGTGAGTATATGATACACATTCTGGTCAAAGGGCTTGACCACGGGAGCAGCGAATCATCAGGAACATGCATGCCAACCGGCATCAGCGCGGCTGCGGGGCAGCAGGGACAGCGTGCACAAGATAGGAACATATCTCTTTCATATTTGTTCCTATAGACATGAAACTTTTCAGAGGCCTGTACAAGTATATAAATGATATTCTAGCCAAAGGATGCATCCTGGGGTTCACTGGATCAACGGGAACATCGTTGCCAAAAAAAACAGGGTGACTGCTGTTTGGACAGCAGGGGTAGTAGGCACTTCGGTCTCGATATCTCGGCCATCGGGGATTGCATAGCCGATCCAACTTGTGAAATCATGTGCAGGGATACCATGAACATGTAGATTCAAGGGTTTGATGATTTGGACAGTGGAATAGCGGGGAACGCCAAAACCACTGAGAGTCGCAATCTGACCAAACAGCAGGAACAACGGGCACGGAGATGACGATATCTCTGGTTTCTCAACTCCTATGGCAAAACCATCTTACAGAGGCCTGTTCAGGGATGTTAAATACAATTTGACCAAAGGGTTTGATTATCGGAGTAACAAAACAGCGAGGAACGCTGATTCTGTTAACAGCAGCAAAACTGGCTGCGAGGACAGCATCACATACAATGGGTAAACTTCGCCGGGGATCGACCATACATCATCTAAGGTACTTGATATGCAGAGAAGAACATGAAAACAGGATGGGAGAGATGATGGAGTGTTCATACCAAGGGGAAGCGTGAGGTGGATCGAGGAGATGCATCGACGACGGCTGGTGATGATGATGTAGTACGGCAGGACGTCCGGCTCATGTTGCCCCTGATCGGGGCAGCCTCCATCATAGAGATGACGGCCATCACCTCCATTACAGCAGTGGAGCAGCAGCAATGATATCACCCAAATCCTTGCTGTGTTCTTGGGAAGGGAATCAAGGTGACACATCGGGTTCCAATCGCCAGGGCACTCCGTTTTGGTGGAGGGGAAAGAGAGGAAGGTAGGAGAAGAGGAGGGGGCAGCCATGGCTGTGGGTTCTACCCTCTCTTCACATGCAGCAGGGAGGGGCACCCAAGAGATAGCTTTAGGGAGAGGAGAACAGCAGGGATGGAAGGGGGGCAAGGGGTTCCAATTTATAGGAGAGGGGGGGAGGGGAGAGGAAGGTACAAGCATCAACGGGGCTTTAGTTCCTGCGTGAGTGGAGAGGGGAGTTCCTTTACGTGAAGGGAGGGGAGAGGGCATGAAAGATAGGGAGAGAAGGGGTCAGCACCCAAGGGTGACGTGGTAGAGGGGGAGAGGAAGAGGTGGAGGGCTGGTTGGGTGCAATCTAGGCCCACAAAGAGAGGAGGATGGTTGGGCTTTGATCCAAGAGGAGAGTTAAGGCAAGGTTTGGACTGGATTTGGCCCGATGTAAAGATTGAGTTATGGGGCAGGTTGCTTGTGGTCTTTTTGGGGTGTGGGCTTTGATCAAGAGGAGAAAATGTAGAGGGGAAGAGTTCATGAGGATGTTGCCCAAGGTGAGGAAAGAAGAGAAAGTCAAAATTGAGATTAACTTGGGTGCACAACATGCGATTGATTTGACTTGAACAAGGCGTTGGTCGAATTGTGTGAGAGAGAAGAGGTACAATGATTGGTCATCTAGCATATATTTATGGCTTTGGAGAAGACTCAGCCGGAAAGAATTAGAAGCTCTGAAATGGGAAGAAAAGAGAGAAAGAGAGATCGGACTTGTTAGGGTTTTTGACAAGATGAAACTTTGAAGACCCGCCAAGCTTTTTGGGATGAGGATCAATGTGAATGGTTTCCAAGGATTTCACCATGGATTTGAGGTTAAGCAAACTTGCTCAAAGATCTTGAGAGATTTGATTTGGATCAAACCCTATGCGCGTTTGAAAACATTTAAACTCATTTTTCATACAAAAACACTATGCGAAGGCATGAAGTGAAACATATCATTAAATTAAATTCCAAAAAATTTTAGAAACTCATATTTTTGCACAATCTAAAATGTCAATAACTTAACTAAAGTTGGAAATTTTAGAAAATAGTAAAATCTTTTGTTTTGTTTTTAGTGTTTCTTAGTCACATCCTAAAACTGAAATTTTGGGGTGTGACAACATCCTCATAGGTTTCAGAACAGTTATTCCCTGGATGCCTAGTGTTTCCACACTCTTCACACGTCATGCGGGAATCATGAATGTGCATGACGTCTTGCTTCTCATTGGCTTGGTCTTCAAGCCTCTTCATCAGCAGATCCATCTTGGCAGACAGCATATCTACCTCCTTGAGTTGATGCATACCTCCACCTCTCTTGTGGGGTTGAAGACGTTCTCCATTCCAACCTTGGTTGGAGGCCATCTTCCCTACGAGAGCTGTTGCTTGTACAATTGTGAGTGATAAAAATACACCTCCAGTAGCGGCATCTAAATTCTCACGAGTACTGTTTATCAACTCGTGGAAAAAAGGCTGCATGAGTAGCCAGTCCTCCATACCATGATGAGGACATTCTGATATATAGTCTTGAAAGCGTTTCCATGCCCCAGGGATAGATTCATCATGTTGCTATTGGAAGCTTGAAATTCTTCCATGTAGAGCATTGGTTTTGCCTGTGAGAAAGAACTTTGCTAAGAAGGCAGTGGAGTAGTTTTCCCATGAGAGTTGCAACCATCCTATGCTTCTCTTTTATCAAATCCTCAAGAGGATGCTTGTGGATGCTTTTGTCTATCACAAGTATTCCAACGCTCATAGTTGCCTTGGCGCAAGTTCTTGCAGTTGAAACTGCGAAGATCGAGATTATGACTTAAAACAAAGCACTACCGGGAGATAACCCGTTTGCTTGCTATTTTCAATTTAATAAAGTTTGTTTAGTTTCTATCATCATAAGCAGTAGTACTAGTAATAAATAAAAATAGATTACCTTTTAAAGATTATGCTTTTCCATTCAAATAAAATAGAGCAAACCCACTGAAGATTGAGCTTGATTGTTGCACCGTCCGATGTGCCCACACATCGGTTGGTTTTGTAGTATCACCTTGCACTAGTCTTTGTTGCAGATATCAAAATCATGAATCAAGACTTTTGAGCAAGCATCAGGAGTGACATCAAGAAGAAGGAATTCAAGTCAAGGACAAGGTGCAAATGTGCAATTCAAGAGTGAGGCTAATTGGGCATGGAGAGCCTAGAAGCGAATATGATGCCCATTCAAAGTCATCATCACACCATCACACTTCAAAACAACAAAGGTTATATCTCTAAGGTATGTGGTTAATGTTTAAATTATTACCTTTCACCTGATAAGCATGAACATTTGATATGATTGAACTTGTTTATTTTGCTAACACAATGTTCAAGCTTAGCTTTTCAATCATGCCTTCTTTCTGTTCATAATCATAGCCAACTCTTTTAAACTCTTGATGCCTTGAGTAGTAGAAGTGCGCCCAAAATGATTGTGCTTATGTTCTTCTATCTTGTCTTGTCTGAATCCAACATAGGAAGAGTATAGATTGAGATGTTAAAATGGAATGATTTTATTCTATTTTTGCATCCTCAACTCTAAAAAAATGCTTGAACATGAACCTCCTTATGCAACCTGTTGTCATGTTGAGTTTGGATAAATTTTGTGACCTTATGAACTAGTGACACTTCAAGGTAAATACCCCTTTTGCCTTTTCGTGAAGAGAGACATGGAGTTCAAAAAAAGTTGGGCACATGAAGGTCAAAGTAAAATAAAAAAACAAAAAAAATATGGGCACATGAAGGTCCAAGTATATTAAAAGTATATTATATTAAAAAAATAATAGCTCCATAATCTCAAATGTTATCTTATGGGGGTCATTAGCTTGAGAAGTGTCACAACCTTCACTAGGAACATTGTTCAACTTAACAATATACATGACATAGGTATGTTTCTCCTCCACCTTGATCTTCCCTTTGGCATGATAAGTGTTTAGGTGCTATTGTTTCATTACCAATCATGCTATGTGCCTCTGTTTGCTTTTCAATAAGAGGAATAAAGTTTTTGGTTCACTAGTACATTTGTACTAGTAGAACCATGTTGCTTTCACTCTTTGTGTCTTTTAATAAGCATAGATGCCAAAGGAATAGGTGTGGGGGTTGGGCAACCCAACCCCAGCTGAAGCAACTTCTCCTCTGATGAAAAACACCGAGGCTACACGCAGAAGCACATCACACATTAACATCAACTCTGTAGACTTCATCTCAATATGAGACGTTGGTTTGTATTTTGGTACCCCTCTCCTACATTTATCTCCTTGAAAATGAATGCATAAAAGCCAAATTCTTCATGTTATTAGAATTTGATGAACTCTAAAACATGACCATAAGATTTGACCATGACTTATCTTATGAGATTGGATTGCATAATCTTTATTCCCTGTCTTTCACTTAATGCTTGTGGGAACCATACTCAATTAGGATAACATTACCTAAGTTATTGTGAAGTGTGATATAGTGATGACAAGACTAGTCCTTCTTTCTAATCAAGTGTTATGGAGACTTTGTTTTGAACAAAATTTAAAACCATGGCTTCATAACTCCTCTATGGTATAAATGTCCTACTAGAGCCATAGGCAATATCTTGAAAAACCTACAGTTTCTTGGTACTTAGATTTTGTTTTGAGTTTTGTCAAATTGTGTGACCCTAGTGAGTGATACACCATGCTTACATGATCAAGATTAAATACACTCCACCCATATATGCTTTACTCTTACACTGAGAGTAAGCAAAAACATGTTTCCCACACTTATGCTATGCTCTTACACTGAGAGCTAGCACAGACATTCCTTTCCACCTCTCCACAAATATGCCTTTTTACCTCTCCACAAACATGCCTTTCCACCTCTCCACAAAATAAAGACTCCATGTATTCAAGATCTCTCCATTCTTCATACAAGTCTAAAAAAGAGGCATGGGCTATATGTTGAAAGAGAGAGAGAGAGAGAGAGTTGAAAAAAAGAGAGTTGGAAAATGATGATGAAAAAAAGAGAGAGCTGAAAAAAAGTGTCAAGCAAAAAAAAGGATGAGCATCAAAGATAGCCCATGATCTCAATCATCTAGATTTGGAGAGAGAATCTTTAAGGAGTCAACCTTCCACTCATATCCACATACTTGCACTCTTAGTCATGTTTGTAAGTTGTTTTCCTCCATGGATCCATGCTTTGAGTTTACAATATAAACATTCTAAGTATTCCTTTCAAGTTCTCCTACCCAAAACTCCACATAAGCTATAGTTGTAGGGCCTTGAGGCAAAGTAAGATCTTGGTGAGGACACATACACAAATACCATTGAGTGATTTGAGAGAACCATATGAGGAGTAACATGAGCTATGTTTTGTTTTGAAAAAAAAATATTGTCAAAAACTCCAATCTCACTTGAGAAGAAGTGATCTATGTCTTCAAATCTGAACTGTTCCATTTCTCAACCACCCAAGGTGGTGTTCTAGCCACTTCAAAACCCATAGGTTTGAGTGTGTGACTTGGAATATCTTTTATGCTTGCATAATATCCTAAGGAAGTTGTATTTCAAATCCACCTAAATCTTAGCTCAGTCCTCTTGTTCAAATCCTTTACTCGGGATGAGCAAAGGTTCGGTGTGGGGGAGCTTGTTGACGGTCACTAACACCCATTTTGGCCATCAACATTTCACCTAAAAGCAAGATAAAGTTAGGAAAATCATTATCACATGTGTAGGATTTGCTTTATAATTCACCTAGTTCCACTTGTACATGGAGATTTATTTGTATGCAGGAATTATAGCAAAAAATGTGCAAAATGTTGAAGAAAATGGACAAGGGAGGCAAGTGGACATGGCAGGGAGGCCACGGGCCAACATGCCATACTGGCCGGCCCCACCATGGCGTCGCCCAGTGCCCCACTTGCCCATTCCACGTCACCGATCTATGGGAGAGGTCCTCCAAGCCTTCTCCAACGTTGATCTTAAGTCGGTTTGCACCGATGGTCATGATGGAGTGGTCTTGGATCCATGGGTCCACTATTAAGGGCTTGGAGCCCTTCAACCGACCTTGGAACCACCTTACTAGCCAAATCTTCGCATGTGCTGCCTTCACAACTGCCTTTGGGAGCCAACCAAGGCCCTACGATCAAAAGGCGGTGCAATCCAACACTGGCCACCACCCCTACCACACCGCTCGGTGCCCAAGTTACCTCCACCACCTTACTTGATGTCTATAAGTACCCCCAGTAGCAACTAACCTTGGAGAGCTATAAATAGTGGTGTGAGGCACCATTTATAAAGAGCACCATCTCATTCCATCACTCCAAGTGATGAGTATTAGCTAGGCCAGCTCTGTAGCTCTACTACTTAGAAGTAAAAGATACAGAGAGAGTGAGGAGAAGCTTGGAGAAGGGCTAGGGTTGTCGGCTTCCTTTTCCACTTGTGCTTTGATAGATGAAGCTCTTCTTCGAGTGAAGTCTGGCATCTTCTATGTGGTAACTCTGCTCTTTTGCATTACTTAAATGTTATTTATATTATTGTGTTTACTGGTTTCACCGCTTGGTTAGAGTGCTCTAATCTCATTTCATCGTGTACAGGATTAGAGTAGTGAGTCTATAGATTAGGCATGGTGCTTAGGCTATAGCTTGCCTATGTTTACAGCTAGGCCTCTGGATAGATTGTGGTAGGTGGTAGGTGATGATAGCCCTGTCCATCCTTTGTATTCCACCACGATAGGTCTATTTATTAAATCATAGGGCTCATGGTGTTGTTGTGCCTAATCAACCCTCTAGGTGAGGTTAGGGTAGGTATGCCCCGAAGTAAACAATCGTGATATAGTATTCCTTAGTCTTGCCTTAGTTCAGAGAAACCACATATATCCTCTCTACCTATTATTTTACCCTTTTTCTATCCTTGGAGAAACTTAGTTCTTAGTCTAGTTCACTTCACATTCCCATGGAAATACGATACCTTGGAATACTCCCGGGTGAAAACTACATTGACATCCATGCGCTTATGGATTTATCTATTTGCCATATCTAGTGTCAACATACGCCTGAGGCACAAGTGATGTCAATGTTGGCGGTGGCTGTTGAGAGTTGCCTGCTTTGTTCCTAGTCCTGCTCCGTGTTGACCTACGAGAAATAGAACTCATGCGTGCTTCCTCTTGCTCGATAAGAGTGAAGGTTAGCTCCGAGGACTTATACAAAGAGAGTTCTGGGTTAGGTAATGGAATCTCATTTGTATACCCTGGGAAGAAAAACACAAGGTTCCCTGCATCATCATATTTCAAATGGTGCCCTTGCATCAAGTAGTGCTCATTAATACTGGTGTGTAGAGTAGAGATGTATGTCACATCTTGTCCATCCAATGCACCAATACTAGTGATAATATGAGTCACATGGGACGTGCAAGAGATAGATGTAGAAGCCTTGAATGTTTCTAGCCAATGTTTAAAAATTTCTTTCACGGGAGCAATTTTAATCTTTTTAAGCATGGCATAGAGAATTTGCATTTCTGCATGGTAAACAAATCAAATGTCATGTCTAGTGAACAAAGTCATGGCAATCCATTGATGCATGAACCTCAAAGTAGGATGATGAATATTCATATTTTGGGGTTGAAACTTGCCAACTACGATTTGACCCAAAATTACTCTCCGAAATTTGTGGTGTCGGATTGTTTTGCTCTGGCAATTTCCAGCAATGTGATCGCATAGACAAAATTAGATGGTAGCACATGAGACACAGAGATTTATACTGGTTTGGGGCATAGTGCATGCTAGTCCCTACTCTAGTTGTTTGGCTGCTCTTGTATTCGTATACTCAATTACAAGGGTTGTTTCTCCTAGCTACGTGTAGAGGGAATTGGTGGAAGATGGATGTCGTGCCCGAAGTCCCTACCCTTCTTTATATAGGTAGGAGAGGTAGGGTTACACAGAGGGCGATTGGGCCAATAGATTGTGTTCCTAGTTTGTTACAACAAATTGATCCTAGTTATCATCTAGATACGCCCGCCATGGTTTGCTGTGATCTCCACGTTGGTTGATCGCGTTAGCCCTTGTGGGCCTCCTCCTTGATGGCTGCTGGGCCGATAGATTGGTGGTGGTCATATATACGGGTGGTGCAGGTACTCCTGGCCCATATCTCTGACAGTAGCCCTTGTAGGACTTAATGATAAGCTAGCACATAACTTCAAGCCCTCGGGACATCACAGTCTCCCCTGAAAGTTCTGCGTATTGTGAGTACATAGTGAGCATCTTTGGGTAAAAAAATTTCAAGTAGTGCAACTAAATATTCCCAAGCATTGGGGAGCTAGTATGTTGCCGTTTGAGTACCAAGAGCATTTCTCGGATAGCAAGAACCTTCTTCAAGCATCAAGTGCAGCGGTGGTACACCATACATCAAGGAACGTTGTTCCCTGGTAGCTGTAAGTGCCTAGCTCGGGTGGTGCACCCCATAATCGGGAAACGTAGTTTCCTAGGTGTGGCCCTCAGGACGTTGTTAATGTTGCATTCGGGTGGTGTACCTGATTGCCAGAAGCATAGCGTCTAGGACAACATAGATGCCATGCTAGGGTAGAAATATTGCTGTACTCGAGAAGTTGGTTCCTGATGTATTCCGACGTGTAAATAGTGGTTGTGCATCGTTAAGTCCTAGTCATAAAATAATAATGAGGATGGGGTAGGTGCACCTCCATTGCCCACGCATCACTAAGCTAGTTGATTTTTAGGGTGACCTATTGCAGGTCGTTTGTTAACGAACACTAAGGGTGTCACATTTTTCTTTGAGATCCATCAAGTAACATGATTCAAATTTTTGTGATCCTCATTAATGGAAGAGCGAGGACATTGTCTCATAGCCCTGAGGCCAATATAATAGTGTCCCAAGCCGGGCACCATTGTGGGCGAGTAACGAACACATGAGCAGCTATGGGCAGTTGCATTTATTACTCTTAGAGCTGGTAATGGGTAGAACGAGCGAACGTTCGCTATCACTGAAAGGAAGCGGCAGGACAAAGCCTAACTAGTGGGGCACATCATAAAACTCTTTTTCTAGATTCCAAGAGCTCATACTTTGGTTACAGCCATGGACCAACTAGTTTTCTGGTTTCCCTCAAAGGGGCACACATCTGCTGAAATAAGGTACTTCGAGCTTGTCTGGGTATTGAGGGATTTACGTGGCACCAAGTGTTAGAGGTTTTAGGATCATACTAGTGACCCCCCTAGATACCCCCTCACTCTAGTAGGGGCAAGGTTAATAATGAATGAGTCACTACCGCTTACACTTGCTGTAAGGGTGAGCCAGCTGAGTCCTCGATCTAAGTGTTAGATCACTCACCTGCACCGGCTTAAGTGATAGTGTGTCAGATTTTGGACCATTTGGTTACATAACCTTCTCGGTTACTTGGATGGGTTCCTTCTCTACGAAGTTGAGGCGTCAGTTTTGGCAGCTCGTCTCCCCACGCATCTATCTCGAAAGATGTGCCTCAAAGATCATGGGGGCATAGCCAGGCCTTAACTCCCACTTTTGCCTATGGAGACTGATGGAATCCATTGACCGTGCATATCTCCTGCCTATAAAATAGAGGAATAAAGGAGGGGAGTTTGTACATCTGCGTAGTAGCCTTTGCACGCTCACCTTTGTTTGCTCGTCGTATATCCTATCGTCGTCAGATCTTGCCTTCCATCCATGGCTGGAGAGAAGCATCAGTGGGAGGAGCTTGTGGGGTGTGCCTCCCTTCGCTTGGTCCTTCTACCTAGGCTTGATGGGATTCAGGTAATGATAGATCTGTTGTTGACTTCATTGGAAGGGACCTGATGCACTTCTTGATATAGTAGTTTCTCATTGGCGTGCTCGGTACCGTGGCCGGCCAACGTCTAGGAGGCCTTTTTGCCATCATGTCCTAAGGCAATGTAGGCCACGCTGCCATCGGGCTCACCTTCCTCCTCCGATAATGAGGAGGCCGAAGAAGGCAAACACGATATCCATACCGTGAGGGAGGAGCTGGTCGTGGCTAGGCAATCCCTCTAGGATGGGTGTTGGGAGGTGGAATGGCTGAAGGAGTGCCTTGCAGTGGCTAAGGCCATGCTTGGTGACATAGATGGAGAGGCAGTCGACGCTAGGGTTGCCATCGTGGTGACCCACGCTAAGCTTGCCTATGTGTTGAACTTCTCACCTTGAATTTAAATCTCTATGTTTTCAGCGATGTAGAATCAATTATGCACTGTCGAGGCTAAAGCGGCGGATCTTCGCCAAACCAACGAGGAGCTAGTCGTCAGATTGGTGGAGGTGACTCATCTATGTGATGAGTGAGTCAACTAGGCACATGGCGGTTGTTGGAGGTCCTTAACGACCAAATCAGACCACCAATTAAAACATAAAAAGGAGAGAAATTAACAAACTTAAACACATATGCATTTACCACTGACCTAGTTCCACATGTATTTGGAAGATTTTTGTTTTTGTAGGACATATAAACAAATCCATGGGGAAGACACCAAAAGGCGCTTTTCAATGCTAAATTGCGCAAAGAATAAATAGAAAGGTCCATCAATTTAAGATATCTGTGCAGAATACCACATAAGGAGTGGCCTAGGAGCACTCACTGATCCACCATGTGAAGGCGGTGGTGATGGGAGCCAGTCAAGGGCTAGCCGCCCCCCACCTAGCACTGCTCGTCCTCTCCTTCATGTGGCGGTTGCATGCCTCCATGCAGAAGGTGGTGGTGCATGGGATTCACGCCAGGAATAGCCACAATACTACCTCTCCTTCATGTATAAATAGAGGGGCAACCCCCTCTACAACACACTTGGGAAGCACACAACACAAGATACACAATGTAGTAAGAAGAGGAGGAGCTCCACTTTCATATCTTATCTCTTTGGCTTAGTTTAGGGAGTGAGTGAGGAAGGAAAAGAGATGGAGAAGTACCAGCATTGTCGGCTATCTCCATTTGTGTACTTGGGGCCCCATGTACACATAGCAGAAGGAATGCCGGGAATGTCGTCTCCCTCTTCACTTGTACCTTAGTGGATCTAGTACTGTTTGAAGTGCAAAGGTTCGTGTTTATCTTCAATGGTGAGTTCTACTTTCAGTTAGTCTTGTTTACTATTTACTTGCAGGTTTGTTGTCCATTCTAGTAGTGGATACTCTAGTATAGGGCTCCTAATAAAGAGGGATAACCCTGTACGGTGCTAGAGTAGTAGTCGATAGCGTAGACATGGTGTCTAGGCTAGAGGCTACCTTCATTTACCTTGTTCCCTATGGTTGAGGGGTAGGCGGTAGGTGGCGACAACCCTGTCCGTCCCTCGTATTCCCCCATGTCTAGGTTCGATGTAGGCTATAGGCCGGCCTGCCCTAGCAGACCAGGTGTGATCCGATGCCCAAAGTAAGTATATAGTGGCAAAGCTATCTTAGCTTAATATCTATATCCCTTGAAAACCTCGCTACCCGAGCTATCTTTCTTCTTGTTATATTAGGTGAACTAGTTAAGAGACTCTTACACATTTGTTCCCTGAGGAAATAGGATACCATGAATACTTCTAGGTGAAATGCTACAACGGTAATTCCATGCGCTTGCGGATTATTTCTATATGCGTTAAGAAATACCAACAGGCATTTCTGACGCCGTTGCCGGGGAACGGTTGTTGTAATTATCTCTGAACCTAGTTCACCCGTGTATCCTTGTGTTTTATCTTTCCTTTCAAAAAATGTTATTCGTTCTATTCTTTTTCACCATGTAGCCCTTCCATTCAAAAAAAATATATATATATATTTCTGCTCCTTAGGATGAGTTCTTTGAGCCACCACCTTCAATGCCAATCACAACTTCTGGCTATAAACTCCATCCTGACTTTGGTGGTCAAGCTTATGACCATAAACTAAGCACTACCGGGAGATACCCCGGATTATCATAAAAAACAGACACATACAACTTTTTCTTATCAATAACAGCAAGATCATGTTTTCAAGTTAGTTTGCACCTTTGGGTATTCTTGTTTGCTAACCATGATAGGTTAAGATCAAGAAGAACAGGGGACATACGATGCTCAAAATCATGGGAGCTACATCGACTACATACCGTGATGACCTTTGGTGATGCGACACACTCAAAAGGAGACTCCCAACACTACACACTTGATTTTCACAAAAGTCCAAGTGTGGGGGAGAATGGTGATAGTCTCACCAAAAGGCCAGCTTGGTTAAAAAGAAAAAAAATGATGTTAGCCCTTCCACGCTAAAAAAAGTACTATAATAAAAAAAAGAGAATCATCACGAGCCCAGGATGCCCGATCATTCATAAGCAATTAACACCTCCACCCTACCATTTCATAGAAAGGTATATATATACTAACCATATGTAGAAAGAGAGAAGGTCGTCGTCAAGTGAAAAACAAAAGCATCATATGTGATGGAACAACTACATTACATCACTCATAATTCAATCACAAATTGTGGGAGATGGTACAATTAATCAAGGTATGAGAGAACCAACCCAAACATATCTTTCCTATTTTTAGTTACTTTCTACCCCTACATGTTTGCATGCATGTCACTCATTTAATTTCCTTTTCAAAAACCATGGCATGCTTGTTTAAATTCAACTCATACACCCTGTTTTCATTGCCTGCATATAAAAAAACTAGAATGGTTCTCTAGTTCACCATTCAAAGTTCTCACCACCGTTTAAGTGAATCTCATGTTACTTTCATGCATCTTTTTTGTATTCTAGTATGCTTTGGTTTGGATGTTGGTCGTACACCTTTTAAATTAGGCATGGTGCTTATTTTGGATGTAATGATCATGCTTCCATAGGCTATTTAAATTAAGCATGGTGCTTAGGTTAACTAGCCTACCTTAATCAAATTGGACATGGAGTCTAGTTTGATTTTGAACTAAAACTGCTAAATATAGACTCTAGTTGCATGCATGGACTATCCCATGCAGGATATTATCAAATTCATGTGGGTAAGTCCTTGAGAAGAATTCATAACAGAAATAAATCTAAACTCTTTTGGTGAACTTTTAACAAACAAAGGTTTTGAATCTAAAAAAAGAAAGGGCTCTCTTTGTTAATTGAACATATATGAACACCACTTTTCTTTAGCATAGAGGAAAACCTTTAGCTCATAACATCAACCACTATTCTTTCAAAACATTCATAAAATCCCTTAGGTATGTATTGTCCACTAACCTTATGCAGGGATGAAACCTTGATCAAAAGAAACATGGATCACACACCCACCAAGCCAAACCACATGAAGATCAAGATGGTATGGCGAAAACAAAAAATGCAATCATCCTTATCCATTTCTAGGATGAGATGATTCCAATTCAAGCTCAAATGCAATGGAGAAGTCCTACTCAACGGACTTAAAACAGTGAGCCCTTGCTAAAGGTAAATCGGTAGCTATCTTTAAAATTCAAAATAAATATTTCTAGATTAAAATTTTGAATTCTTACTTCAAAATAAAACTCTCAGAAGAAAAAAATCTATTATAAAAAATGAATGATAAAAAAATAGATAGAGAAAAGAGAAGAAGAGAAAGAAGGAGCATTATCCTCTTCTAGACCTTTGCTATCACTAAAGCCCATGGTCCATACACACTAGTTGTGTGTGTGTAACCTAACCTTGGTGATAACCTGAGATGGACCATATACAGACGCCCCTGCAGCAGCTTCAAAGCTTCCATCCATAAATGCTGCTGGTAAGAACTTAGGTATGCAAAGGTAAATAAAATGTTCACCAACACATTTTACTCATGTTTGTCTACATGAAAATATAAACTTGCTTATACCAGTTCATGCTTCCTTTGATGATATATGCTCTGGTTTGGGTGTATTCTTAAGGTATATCTATAGGATTTTTAATTAAGCATGGTGCTTAGGTTAAAATAGCCTTCCTTAATCAAAATTTGACATGGTGTTGAAATTTGATTAATGAACATTGAGTATTACTTTCATAAACAATGGAAGTAATCTATTATGGAGATGAATCAAGGCCATGTTTATTTTTCAAACTTTACCTTAGCCTTGTTTATGCTAAATGATAGAAAGTTGGGTGAACCCAGAAAGTGAAACAAAAAATAATAATAATGATACAATAACAAAAATAAAAGTAATAATAATAAAATTAAGGCTCCCTAGTGTTTCCACTAGTAGAGCTCTTGTCTGTTTCTTTTTGTTTTTTCTTTGTTAAATAAAAAGTAGGTACAACAATAAGTGTGGGGGAGATCTCTCAAACATAACTAACACACATTCGAGATCCCCCAACACGTTGCACAACATCAAATGATCCAACGTGCAGAAGGATGGAACAGATGGCCCTAGAGAGGATTGGCTAGACCTCTGGTTTAGCCAACCTGTGGCAGAACCAACCAATTTATAAGAGCACAAGTACAATGGCAACCACCGGAGCAATCGCACTATCATACTTGAGCCCATATAAACCTATTAGTCCGTTGAGTATCATGAAGGATCTCGAATAATTCAACATACAACCAAGATCATACATGATTCAACATACAAGCCACATGTTACATAAGTTCACAAGTAGTTCAACAAACATCGGACTATGAAAAGAGTTATTACAACCGAAGTTCAAATGTAGTAGTGGAAGCAATATAGTTTTAAAATCATCATCACACACACTTGTTGAAATACATGCCGGTAAGTGATCGAGTCTAACAAAAGCATCATAGGTAAGACAACATAGAAGAGCCTTTCCCATGGCCTTACTCCTCGTCCACGATGGGTGAGAAGCAATTCTTGCAGTACCCATGGTATATAGTACCATCTGTAACAAGTGGGAAATAAACCCTGAGTATAAAAAGGTACTCAGCTAGACTTACCCATCGTAAACCAAAAATTAAGTGACATAAAGGATCATGCAAGGCTTTCTAAGTGGAGTTGGCTTGACAACATTTTGCATAAAAGCGGAAGTAATATATATATCTTGATCTGATCAGTTATTCTAGCAGCAAGTTATACCTACTAAAATTAAGCATGTCTAGGTTGGCACCTATACTAGAGCAATCACTTGATTTTAGATGAAGCAAACAATAGTAACCAAATCTGGTGTAATATTTGCACCTTCCTCATAACCATCACATTCCATCAAGTTACATGATGAAGGGGCTCCGTCAAGTTTCTCACTATCCGGGAGAGACGGCGATTCGAATCGATTGCAACTAGCTAGGTAGTATTAATAACACAAACCTAGACATACCTGCGCCAAGGTAGTCTTAGGTCACCTTTGGTACAACTCAGGTACATATGTCACAGGTTCGATCAGTGCTGCACAACCAAGGAAAACCAGCTGCTAGGATGGTCAGGCCTAGCCTACCCTTGGGCTCACGTCTGGCTCCCCACATCCTTACTACCGTCCAGAGTGCACACTCTTACAGAATGACTCTCGGCCTAAGTTGAGCTACTTGGCTTCGTTGTCGGAATGAGTTATTCGACCAGCTAAGTGAGAGGCATGCGTTCAAAATGACAAGAGAGCCTCCAATGTTGCGGTCCTTAAGCGGCTCAGACGGAATCACAAGTGTCAACCTACAACCTAGACTTCGCCCTAGCCTCCATTTACATCATCACATGGTTGTTTTCCATGATAGCAAATATAGCCAACCATGACCAGACATTCACCTACATCTCATAGGTGATAGGAAATCAATTGACTTCTACCGAGCTAAGCATGGCTAAGCATATATTCGATTATGGACCTACATAGGGTTCAAGGTATATTTTGGACAAGAAATTTATATGCATCAAGTGTTTCCAATCAACTCCTATAACCTAATGCATCGAACATAAAGGACTAAAGTTCATATTTGTAAAACATAGGAGGCTTAGAATGCTCTGGGGATTGCCTTTCAAGTAATACGAGGGCTTATGGTCCGAGCACTTAGGTAAATCTTCTAGAACCTATTCTTCACCTTCTGGAGCTATTGGCTGCTGGGCCTCCTGCTAGTCCTCCTCTTCCACTGCCTCGAACTCCAAAAGTGTTATTCCCTCTGGCTATCCTATATGCATGAGCACGCAATAAGGGACAAAGAATGCATATGTGATGATGTGGATGATATGGTGCAATGCATATATATATATATCTCTCTAACCAACATGACAACAAAGTAATACTAGGATTAACTAAATTTTACTAAGCAGGTGTATATCTCTTCTCTAGTACAAGAAACATATACTCACCATGTTTTAGCAACCTAAGATAGAGTTGTTCATCAATGTTAAGATGTCTATTACCTATAGCTAACAACTTATCTTAATTAGCCTAATCATCTAATTTAATAAGAATCATGCTAATACAAAGCAAATAATACAAGAACTAGATGCAATTGGATTATAGAGCAATAAATATATAACTGCATACACCCAATCAAAATTGGTCACAACCAATGGTACCAACAGATTATATACATCACCAACATGTTGAGAGGTATAATGGTTGGAGCTAAATCAATTGTATATAGGCCTTTATTACTTTATTTAATTTGGATGAAAATTGGAACTGCTACTTTTAGGCACAGAAAATTCTTGAAAAAATATAGTAGCTCATACCTATTCTCAAGAGACCACTGTTAAAATTTCATGCCATTTGGATAAGTACAACAACCTCTACAAAAATGACAAGTTACATGCTTTATAGCCACTTAAATATACTTAGCATAATGAAAAGTGTCAAGCAACATATTTACCATTTTTCTTACATTCCTTATAACACCAGTATACTGTAAAAATTAATTTATATCCATAGGTTACATAAGTCTACCATAATTAATTTCACAAGAATTAGCATTTAATTAAGCCAAAATAAGAAATCATATCCCAAGTTTGTTAAATGTGGGTTACACATTTTTCATAGCTATAACATGTCAAAACAAGACTCGCAAAATTGGAATCACATTTTTAGCACATACCAAACTCTAGTTATGCATTTTTCAAGATTAATAGGAATAAACAAAATAATTTAAACAGGGTATAAAACTATAGCACATACCAAGTTTCATATTTTTAACAGATATTACTCATCAAGATAAATCTAACAAAATTTGGTTTACTCAATTTGGATACTCCTAGAATTAGTTACAAATTTTTGAAGTTTGAATCAATTTCTCAAAAAGAATAAAGAAAACATTCAAAATCCAAAATCGCTACGCGCATCCGACGCAGTACACCAAGAGACGCTGATAGTTGGGTCCCGTGGTTAATGGGCCCCACATGTCATAAGAACCAAAACAGGGGAGAGCTTTGATCAGCGATATCTCGCCGACGGCGAGGTCACCGGCGGTAACGTCTTCACCGTCAGGTTCTACTAGCCGTTCCACGTCGACTGGTACCCGCGGTTGGCTCAGAGGCTCGTCGAAACTAGCTTAACGGTAGCCATGGCAGGTGGTGGTGTGGCATGTTGGCGGCATCACTGTCTCCGACAATGGTGAGCTCGCCTGAGCTCATCTATGGCTCCAGGGGACTCTAGCAGAGAGCGAGGATTCGGATCGAGCCATGGTGGAGCAGCGGTGAGGTCCGACCATGTGCGTAGAGCTAGGCAGCACCCAGTGCATGGCTGCAGCGCTTACCGTTCCGATGAGGTGACTACCAGCGATATGCACTCATCTTAGGGTTAAGGTACTAGGGCTCAAGGCGGTGCGAAAATGAGCACAAGAGGGAGAGAAGGGGGATCGGTTAGGTTTGGTCGTGGCAAGCTTGTGCTCATGGCCATGGTGGGCGTGCATGGCGGGGTTGCGTGTTTCGGCGTCGACGAGGCGGTAGCAGTTCAACAGGCTATGGCACTAGCTTCTAGGACCTATGGCGAAGACAAACCAAGGGAGAGAGAGGTCGGAGAGGCACTGGTTGGTACCGGCCACGGGCGAGCTCGAGCTTGGCGGTGCACCGCAACCATGGCGACGATGGCGGCAGCGCAATGTGGCCTCACCTGAGCTCAAATGGTGGCGCTTGCTACTCAGGGAGGTGGAGTAGGTCATAGCGAGGCTACATGTGTGTGCAAAATGCAAGCTTAACACTGGGGTGTTACACAACCCATCTCTGACTTCTCGTAGCTCCTTCATCTTCAATGATGGTTTATGCAACACAATCCTCAACTCTTTGTAACTTTGAGTTTAAACAAACATAAATCTTGATCACTAAAATTAAACTCAATTTATCCCTAATATCTTCTCATGATGAACAATTCCCCTATTCACCACACTTAAAATTTTGAAAAGTAACATGTTCATAACATGTTTAAGACAAAATCTTGCATAAAGTTTGTTCCATATACATACACTTATGCTTGTGGGAAAATATTGTAATAGGACAATCATGTTGACTAAGTTGTTGTGAGGTGTGATATAGTTCTGACTTAGAAATACTACCATTTCTATTCAAGGTACTTTGAGAATTTATTTTGACAAAAATTGTTATGAAACCGTAGTATAACATACTCCTCAATTGGTGAGCAATTCCTATCATAGCCAAATATAACATCTTGCAAGTTTCAAGCCTTCCACATACGCTACTTGTTATTGAGTAGATAAAAAAATGTTTGTTAGGTAAATACTCCATATTCTAAAAGATAGTGATCTCTCTCTAAATATATGGTTTAGAAAAAGAGACATGGGCTCTACAAAAAGTTTATGATAAAAAAATATGTGGACACATGAAGGTCCAAGTAAAAAAAATGAACACACGAAGGTCCAACGTTCAAAAATAAAAAAATGATGAGCACTTGAAAGCTCATGTATTTAAAAAATGGGTTAGGAAGAAGGATAGCCAGGTTTCAAAATAATAAGTTATAGAGAGAGATCATATCTACAATAGGACTATAGTTTTAGTTTACCATTTTTCCACACACATGCAGCTCTTGATCTAAGAATATGACACTTGTCTCCTTGGATCCTCGATTTGACTTTACAACATGCAATACAAGTATGCTATATTGTTTATCCCTACCTAAAGCTCCACATAAACCTTTTTAGAAGTAGGAGAAGACAAAACATTGCTATGCCTTGGTAAGGATTTATACACCATTGAGTGATTTGAGAGTGCCATTTGAGGAGTATAAAGTGAACTATGCTTTTTCTTGAGAAAAAACCTCCAAAACTCCAAGTTGCTAAGATGTGAAATTAGAGAGATGACTTTGTTTCAAGGACTATTCCACTTTTCAACAACCCAAGGAAACTTGTTAGCTAGCGCCACATATCCCACTAGTATAAAGAATGTGTTGGAATAACTTTTATGTAAGGCATATATCTTATGATGTTATGCTCTTGATTACTTTTATCTCTAACCTTTGCTTGAGGATGAGCAAAGGACTAAGTGTGGGGGTGCTTGTTGGTGGTCCTTAACGACCAAATCTGACCACCAATTAAGACATAAAAGAGGAGAAATTAACAAACTTAAACACATATGCATTTACCACTGACCTAGTTACATATGTATTTGGAAGATTATTGTTTTTGCAGGACATATACGCAAATACATGGAAGAAAACACTAAAAGGCACTTTCCAATGCTTAATTGCGCAAAGAATAAATAGAAAGGTCCATCAATTTAAGATATCAATGTAGAATACCACCTAAGGAGCGGCCCAGGAGCACTCACTAACCCACCATGCAAAGGCGATGGTGATGGGAGCCAGTCAAAGGGCCAGCTGCCCCCTGGGGTCAGTTGCCCCCACCTGGCGCCGCTCATCCTCTCCTTCATGTGGTGGTTGCATGCCTTCATGCAGAAGGCAGTGGTGCATGGGCTTCATGCCAGGAATAGCCACAACACCACCTCTCCTTCGTGTATAAATAGAGGGGCAACCCCCCTTTACAACACACATGGGAAGCACACAACACAAGATACACAATGTAGTAAAAAGAGGAGGAGCTCCACTTTCATATATTAGCTCTTTGGCTTAGTTTAGGGAGTGATTGAGGAAGGAAAAGAGATGGAGAAGTACCAGAATTGTTGGCTATCTCCATTTGTGAACTTGGGGCCCCTTGTACACATAGCAGAAGGAATGTCAGCTCCCTCTTCACTTGTACCTCGATGAATCTAGTACTATTTGGAGTGCAAAGGTTCATGTTTATCTTTGGTGGTGAGTTCTACTTTAAGTTAGTCTTGTTTACTATTCACTTGTGGGTTTGTCATCTGTTCTCATAGCGGATACTCTAGTAGAGGCTCCTGATAAAGACAGATAACCCTGTACGACGCTAGAGTAGTAGTCGATAGCGTAGACGTGGTGTCTAGGCTAGAGGCTACCTTTGTTTACCTAGTTCCCTACGGTTGAGGGGTATGCGGCTGGTGGTGATAGCCCTGAACGTCCCTCGTATTCCCCCATGTCTGTGTTCGACGTAGGCTACAAGTCATCCTCGCCTGGCAGACTAGGTGTGATCCGGTGCTCGAAGTAAGTATATAGTGGCAAAGCTATCTTAGCTTAGGATCTCTATCCCTAGAAAACCTCACTATCCGAGCTATCTTTCTTCTTGTTATCTTAGGTGAACTAGTTAAGAGACTCTTACACATCCATTCCCTGAGGAAATACGATACCCTGAATACTTTCAGGTGAAATTATACAATGGTAATTCCATGTGCTTGCAGATTATTTCAGATGTTAATTTACCAACAAATGGTGCCACCATGGCGTGAATCAATTGCAATACTACAACAAAGATGCCGCCCGTGATCCGGTGCATGGCGTGCCTCCATCAATGAATTAGGGCAGTGATGGCGCATGGCATTCCCCATGGGGCTATGGCAGCCCTTGCCGCTGCCCAGCTTCATCTTCAGCCGAAGGTGGATCAGGATATAGGGAGCTCGGGTTCCTGTCGTGGGTAGAGATGCCCGAGGGCGTCGATGTCAGGCGGCTGATAGCCGACTTTGGTGTTGCCACCAATGCTATTGCCATAGTTGTAAATGTAGTGCAAGTCATCAGGGACACCCGTCATCGAGGTTAGGTCCTATTGGTTTGCTTTTGTGTAAAATGTTATTAGTAAATTTTAAACTGCGGATGTGCGTATAGTAGCCCCGAGCACTCATGCAGATTAGTATAACATGTCCGGCAGCCGACCACACACATATCACCACAACTTGTAACGCCCCGCCTCTCGAGGCCGGGCCCGCTTCATCTTCAAATTCTCTAGGATATAGATCGCCTCACGGGATATAGGACTTTTACCGCACTTTTGTCCTCACTCGTCACTGTCGTGGGGTCACCCATCGCTCCGTGCCAGATGCTTAACCTCGAGATGGGCTTCCGGAAAAGAAGTTGCAACTTATTGGTACGAGTATCCTATTAATCCTATTAAGCCCCGAGCCCGTGTTACATCCTCACCCCTTAAGAGATGTTGCCATCAATCCCAATGCTATTGCCACGTCCGTGTCTATGCCAGTGCCATCTTCGTGTGACCACGCCGTCATCCATGCACACCATGCTCACAAGAACACGACCATCATCGTCCGCGAGTCGGCTCGATACCATTAGGTCCTGCCTCTCGAGGCCCGCTTTTGTGTTCTCTAGGATATAGATCGCCTCGAGTAACAATTTTTTCGCGACTTTGTCCTCACTGTGCGCACCGGAAGGACTTCTCGGGTCACCCATCGCTCCGTGCCAAGTGCTTAATTGTAGTTATTTGTAGATGGGCTTCCGAAAGAAGCAACTTATTGGTGCAGTATCCTATTAATCCTATTAAGCCCGAGCCCGTGTGTTACATCAACTATCGGTCTAGGGAGAGTTTTTGAACGCCCCGCCTCCACAACTCCCTTACATCTGGCATTTCTATGTATAGAGACCCTCACAGCCCCCAGAGCACTTTGTCCTCACTCGCGCGCTAAGGACTTCCTGTCAATCGCCTCGTGCCAATATTATTTGTAGATGGGCTTTACTTATCCTATTAATCCTATTAAGCCCTGAGCCTAGTAACAACTCCTTGGCATTTCCATGTCGTAGCCCCGAGCACAGGATAAATGTCAACTAGCCAATATGGCTTTACTTGGGAAAACGTTTCCTTAGGATGTAGTTCGAGACGTTCTTTAGGAAAGTGTTTCCTTAGCTGTCTGAGACGTAAAACCCTTTCATGCATAGCAACTATATTCCTTTTTTTTAAAAGGGGAGAAGACAATGATTAGTGCGTACTAACAATGCTAGGCAGAGCTTGCCCTATTTCTTCGTCCCTCCTCTACTCGGGGTTGACTCGAGGTTTATTGCAGCATGCACCGTTGGTTCTCTATGCCCTGGTCATGGGGTCCCCCTTGATGGCTGAGTCATCTTTCTCCTCTTCTAGCTTTGCTTCTTTGGGTGAGCCGAGTCCTATTGGTGGTCCTTAACTCCAATTTCTAACCGCCAACTTTCATATAAAAAACTATTAAAATAAACACCAAACTTAGAATTAGGACTTATAACTAATCAATTCCATGAGTTTTGGTGATTATTCATTTGAAGGAGGACATGTCGGGATTGTACAAAAATTGGCCTAAAGTATACAAGAAATAAAACATTGTAGACACCTGACATGAGCCCAAAGGGAGAGGAGGCCCACAACTAGGCAAAATAGGACCCAGAAGAGAGGAAAATATGGACAAACCCAAATCAAATCACCTTATCTCCGCAAAAGCACTACATAGGCCCACTCTAGAAGCCCAAAGGAGATCACCCACCAAAGATGGGCCAAATTGGCCTCAGTTGGGGGGTGGCCAACCCCAAGGTTTGGCCGACCCCTCACTAGCTCCGTTCGGCCTGACTTTGGTTAGCTGGCTCATGCCGCCTCTCCAAACCATCGGTTGCTTATGCTTCGTAGGAGACTTGGCACAGAGGATGGCGGTTTGCTCAAGATAGGAAGGCATGCAAGGAAACACCACTCCACTCCATCTCCACCATCCATCCTACGATGGTTTGATCCAAGGGCTATGGTGAAGAGGTACACAGATCACTAACATGGCGCATCGAGGGGCCTCCACTTCTCTCAACTTATAAATACCCCCTCACTCCCTCTCATTCAACACACCACTACAAGGCAAAGAGGTTCTCCTCTTTTGAACATCACTCCAAGGGCTTAGGCCCTAGATAGCTAGTAGAGTAGTAAGGGAGAGATATGAGGGAGAGCTTGGGGAAGCGTCAGAAATGTCGGTGTCTCCCCAACTTGTACCTCGATGAGCATCTTTACTTCAATGTGTTTTCCTGCTAAGTGAGTGTTCGTGGTTCTTTTGGGTATAAAGTCTTTGATTAGTCAAGATATACTCTTACCTGTTTGTGGGTTCATCATCCATCCCCGTGGCAGATGCTCTAGTAGAAGGGCCCTGATAGAGACGGATAACCATTGCATGCATGCTAGAGTAGTAGTTAATAGCGTAGACGCGGTGTCTAGGCTAGAAGCTATCTTCATTTACCTTGTTCCCCACATTTGAGGGGTAGGCGACAGGTGGTGATAGCCCTATCCATCCCTCATGTTCCCCCATGTCTGGGTTTGACATAGGGTATAGGTCAGCCTCACTTGGCAGACCAGGTGTGATCCGGTGCCCGAAGTGAGCAAGTAATAGTAGAGTTTATCTATCCATAGACCCTATAATCATAGGAATCCATATTTACCTCTATCGGCTCTACCCTTGTGTTGTCCTTGGATGAATTAGCTAGAAGAGTACCTTCGTTCCCTGTGGAAAATACGATACCCTAAATACTTTTGAGTGAAGTGCTACAACGGTAGTTCCATGCGCTTGTAGTTTATTTCTGTTCACGTTAAGAAATACCAACAAGCATTTCTGGGGCCATTGCCAGGGAACGGTTGCCATATTTTGTTAGAACCTAGTTCGTCCTCATATCTATATCTTTTCCTTTTTATATAAAAAAACAAAAATATTTTCTTTTATCTTTTCTATCATGAAGCCTACACCAAATCCAACCCTTTACACTTCAAAGGGCGAGTTCCCTGAGCCACTTTCTAAACCAAAGATTTCATCTGGCTGTGAACTCCACCCTAGCTTAATAGCCATGGTTCGGGCACAACCCTTCTCAAGGCATTATAATGAAAACCCCTTCCATCACATGCACTAGTTCAAGGAAATGTGTTCGTGCCTGAGCATCTCAGGCATGACACAACAAACTCTAAAGTGGAAATTGTTTCCCTTTTCTCTCATAGAGAAGGCGAAGCAATGGTACACAGATGCCGTAGAAAGTACAAATGGGGACTGGGATGAACTTAAGGACATGTTTTGTCTTGCATTTTTTCCCATGTCCCGTATCATCTCTCTACCAAGGGTGATCTTTGACTTTGAGCAGCGCGAGAAGGAGTCTATAGGTGTAGCCTAGGCTATGTTTTTAGTGTGAATACATGCAGGCCCAGACTTGTCTTTACCTGAGAGCATATTGCTATGAGTCTTTTGTTTGGGTATCGACATGCATGCTGACCTATGCCTAGACGCGACTGACGGAGGCTGATTTACACACAAACCCATGACGGAACATGTGAAATTCCTTCAAAACCTCCTAGAAAGTTACACTTCCCCCATCATGAGATATAGAATGCTCCAGGTAAAAGTCATGTCGAACGTTGAGGAGTCCTCATCAGTCGAATCCAAACTTGTACCATCCCTAGATTCGACTAATAAGCCCTCACCCGAACCACGAACACCGAAGGAAAGAGTGATTTATCCTTCAGAGTTCCCTATCGACTTTGGGGATTTCAACAATACCTTGAAATATTTTGGGCACAAAAAGCTTACACGTCCTTCTAAGGAAGTTTCCCGTAAAATAGAGCCATCAAAGGAATGGTTGTTGGAAGTAAAACGTTCTTTCGAAGCAATTCAGATTCTTTCACATTCCACGACCATGCCTTTTTCATTGAGGGGAACAAACATAGAAGCCCTACACAACCCCACAGTCAGGACCAGTATCATGTTAGGATTCCTAGCAAAAAAGCTCTTGGGTAACATGCTAGTAGTCTCGACAAATAAACTTTTCAAAAGTCCCTCGGGACTCATTTTCGAGTGTTGTGGGATCGTCAGGAATGTTCCAATTAAAATTAATGAAACTGAGGTACACCTAGACTTCCACATCTATGCCATCCCTGATTTTGATTTTCTTATAGGCTACCCTCCAAAATACTTTTTCAAGAAAAACCGTCCCATGGAAGCCTTAGTGAAGAGTTTGGGAAAGCTACTTTCGCCACTCACTTAGATATCCCAAAGGCAGAGCATCATCCCAACAAGGACCCATTCAAGGAGGTGAAATTCGTAGCCCCCTTTGTTCCATCATCACCCTCGCTCAAACATAAGCCATGCCCCTCTAGGCATAAAAACATTGTTCATGATAATGATTGAGGCTCAACGTTGTTTCCACATGATATATCTGTTGAGAATGAAAACTTCCGTGCCATGGACATTTTTCTTAGTACCCCATGCTCCTACGAGGAACACAACCACCTATCACTCCTCGTTTACAAACTTTTTGGAAGGATGGTTGTGGATGCATATGTTTATCACAAAAATTGTAAATCCCATAGTTGCACTGTGGTACTAACCTTGCAGATTAAACTAAGATGCTAAATGTTTGGTGGTGGAGGTGGGAACTACACCACCATCGATGGCTGCAAGATGAAATTCCCAAGGTCAATCTTATGACCATAAACAAAGCACTATCGGGGGATACCCTGGATTATTATAAAAAATCAACTTTTCTCATTAATAAAAGCAAGAACATGTTTTCAAGTTAGTATGCACCTTCGGGTATTCTTTGTTACTAATGCTTTCAGTTTAAGAACAAAAAGAATGAGGGTACATATGATGCTAGAACACATGGGAGCCGCATCAACCATATGACCTTTGGTGATGGAACACACTCAAAGAGGAGGCCCTGGCTCTACACACTTGACTTTTACACAAAAGTCCAAGTGTGGGGGAGGATGGTGAGAGTCCTAAAGTTCCATATACACCAATGATCATGATGCTTAAAAAAGAAATGATGATGTTAGCTCTACTTTGTTATAGAAAAAAGGAGAAAAAAATCTATTATAAAAAAATGAATAATGATAGCTCTATCTTACTGAAAAAGAAAGATAGAATATATATATATATAAAGAAGCTAAGAAAAGACAAAGAAAGAGAGAAGGAGGATTCTCCTTCTATAGACCTTTGCTCACCTAAACCATATGTGATAAAGCCACCACTGCAGCAACATCAAAGTGTCCATTCACATATGCGGTCGATAAGTACACTCAAGTATGCAAAGGTAAATAATGATTCACTAACTCTTTTTACTCATACTTGTCTCCATGAGATCATACAAATTCATGCCTCTCTTGTTTATGTCATATGCTCTGGTTTGGGTGTACTCGTATACGGTATATCCATAGGCTTTTTAAATTAAACATGGTGCTTAGGTTAAAATGTCCTTGTTTAATCAAAACTTAACATGGTGTTAAATTTTGGTTAATGAACTTAAAGTATTACTTTCATAAACAATAGAAGTAATCTACTATGGAGATAAATCAAGGCTATGTTTATTTTTGCAAACTTTACCTTAGTCTTGTTTATGCTAAATGATAAAAAGTTGGGTGAACACATAAAATAAAGTAAAAAAATAATAATAATAGTAATAATAAATAACAAAAAATAAAAGTAATTAATAAAATTTAGGCTCTTCAATATTCCAACTAGTAGAACCCTTGTTTGTTTCCTTTTTGTTTCTCTTTGTTAAATAAAAAGCAGGTACAAGAATAAGTGTGGGGGAGATCTCTCAGACATAACTAACACACATTCGAGATCTCCCACCAACACATTGCATAACATCGAATGATCCAACTTGCAGAAGGACGGAACAGATGGCTCTAGAGAAGGTTGGCTGAACCTTTGGTTTAGTCAAACCACCACTGACTTAGCTCCTTATTCAACAATAGTTTGTGCAACACAACCCTCAACTCCCTCCAATTTTGAGTTTGAACAAATACAAATCTTAATCACTAAAATTAAACTCAATTTACCCCTGCTATCTCCTCCTAATGAACAATGCCCCTATGCAATTCAACAAACCACACTTTATTTAAAATTTTAAAAAGTAACCTATTCATAACATGTTTAAGATAAAAGCTTGCATAAAGTTTGTTCCATATACATACACTTATGTTTGTGGGGAAATATTCTAATAGGACAATCATGTTGACTAAGTTGTTGTGAGGTGTGATATAGTTCTGACTTCGAAATCATACCATTTCTATTCAAAGTACTTGGAGAATTTGTTTTGATAAAAATGTTACAAAACCATACACCTCATTTGGTGAGCAATTCCTACCAAAGCTAAATATAACATCTAGCAAGTTTTAAGCCTTCACATAAGATGCTTGTTATTGTGTTGAGTTTGGTCAAGTCTTGTTGACCCTTGTTGAGAGATTTATCATGCTCCCAAGATCAAGATCACGTACACCCACATATACATGCTGCTCCTACACTAGGAGTACATAAAAACAAGCTTTCATCACCAAAAACTCTGCTCCTACACTTGGAGTAGACACAAAAAAACCTTTGTTAGGTAAATACTCCATGTTCTAAAAAGATAATGATCTCTCTCTAAATATGTGGTTTAGAAGAAGAGACATGGGCTATCAAAAAAAGTAAAAAAAATGGATACATGAAGGTCCAAGTAAAAAATGGACACATGAAGGTCCAAGTAAAAAAATGATGAGCACATGAAGGCTTAGAGAAGGAAGAAAGATAGCCATGTTTCAAAATAATAAGTTATAGAAAGAGATCATATCTAGTAAAGGAGTATAGCTTTAGTTTACCTTTTTCCACACACATGCACATCTTGATCTAAGAGTATGGCACTTCTCTCCATGGATCCTTGATTTGACTTTACAACATATGCAATACAAGTATGCTATTTTGTCTATCCCTACCTAAAGCTCCACAAAAACCTTTAGAAGTAGGAGAAAATAAAAGAAGGCAAAACATTGCTATGCCTTGGTAAGGATTTGTACACCATTGAGTGAGTTGAGAGTGCCATTTGAGGAGTATAAAGTGAACTATACTTTTTCTTGAGAAAAACGTCCAAAACTCCAAGTTGCTAAGATGTGAAATTGGGAAGATGACTTTGTTTCAAGAACTGCTCCGCTTTTCAACAACCCAAGAAAACATGTTAGCTTATGCCACAAATCCCACTTGTATAAAGAACATGTTGGAATAACTTTCGTGTAAGCCATATATTGTAGGATGTTATGCTCATGATTACCTTCATCTCTAAGCTTTGCTCAAGGACAAGCAAAGGGCTAAGTGTGGGGGAGCTTGTTGGTGGTCCCTAACTCCAATTTCTAACCGCCAACTTTCATATAAAAAACTATTAAAATAAACACCAAACTTAGAATTAGGACTTATAACTAATCAATTCCATGAGTTTGGGTGATTATTCATTTGTAGGAGGATATGTCAGGATTGTACAAAAATTGGCTTAAAGTATACAAGAAATACAATGTTATAGACACCCAACACAAGCACAAAGGGTGAGGAGGCCCACAGTTAGGCAAAATAGGACCCAAAAGAGAGGAAATTTTGGGCAAACCCAAATCAAATCACCATATCTCCATGAAAGCACAACATAGGCCCACTCTAGAAGCCCAAAGGAGATCACCCACCAAAGATGGGCTAAATTGGCCTTAGTTGGGGGTGGTCGACCCCTCACTAGCTCTGTTCGGCCTAAAATTTGGTCAGCTAACCCATGCCGCCTCTCCAAACGTTGGTTGCATGTGCTTCACAAAAGACTTGGCACAGAGGATGGCAGTTTGCTCAAGATAGGAAGGCAAGCATGGAAACACTACTCCACTCCATCTTCACCATCCATCCTATGATGATTTGATCCAAGGGCTGTGGTAAAGAGGCACACAGATTGCTGACATGGCGCATTGAGTGTCCTCCACTCCTCCTCTCAACCTATAAATACTCCATCACTCCCTCTCATTCAACACACCACTACAAGACAAAGAGCTTCTCCTCTTTTGAGCATCACTCCAAGGGCTTAGGCCCTAGAAAGATAGTAGAGTAATAAGGGAGAGATGTGAGGGAGAGATGTAAGGGAGAGTAATAAGGACCGATGCCCATCCCTTGTATTCCCCCATGTCCAGGTTCGATGTAGGCTATAGGCCAGCCTTGCTTGGCAGACCAGGTGTGATCTGGTGCCCGAAGTGAGCAAGTAATAGTAGAGTTTATCTATCCATAGACCCTATAATCATAGGAATCCATCTTTACCTCTACCAGCTCTACCCTTGTGTTGTCCTTGGATGAATTAGCTATAAGAGTACTTCCATTCCCTATGGAAAATATGATACCCTGAATACTTTCGGGTGAAGTGCCACAACGGTACTTCCATGTGCTTGTGGATTATTTCTGTTCATGTTAAGAAATACCAACAGGTGCCTTTGGTGGCACCGGTGTAACCGGTGAAGTAGAAACTGTAGAATGGAGAGGTAAAACACTAGCCAGGGGTTCTGGTGTGAGCTGGTGCTCTAGGGATCAGGGCGAGTGTCGGGGCAATCCTGAGCCTGCCTCCTATTTGTCCTCAAAAGAATATTTTGGCTCATCTAGAATCAGATCCCGTTAGGCCTATATACAGCCAGCCTCTTGCACTTGTATGCATCTTGAAAGCTACCCGCGATGGTGATGACACCGTGGGGCCTGGCATTTTGCACTTGAGGGAGGCATAACTAGGGATTGCCATGAATTTGGCATAGCAGGGTCTCCCAAGGATGGCGTGGTAAGGATCCTCGAAGTCTATGACTTCAAAGGAGAGTGTCTCCTTGTGGTAGTGTACCTGGTCACTGAACATGACAGATAGAGTGGTCATGCCAAGGGGCATAACTTGTCATCCGAGGATGATCTAATGGAACAGAGAATGCGGGGGGCGTAGTTTGCTTGCCTCAATGTTTAGCTTCTCGAACACATCCTTGTAAAGGATGTTTATGCCACTTCCTACATCCATAAGGACTTTGGTCATTTTACGCCTCCCACGACTGCGCTAACCACCAATGGGGAATGTTTGTCCTTGATGACATGATCAGGGTGGTTGTCCCTTTTGAAGGTGATCGGGAGCTCCAACCATCTTAAATAAACAGGAACTGTAGATGCAGTGGCAAAGATGAGACGTCAGGTTACCTTTTCACGACGGTGGCCCTCGTAGGCCTATAGCCCCCTGAACATGATCATGACGCCCTTAATGTTGGGGTAGCCACCTTTGTCATCCTCGTCAGCATCGTCCTTCCCCTTCTTTTGGTAGCATCCCTTTGACTTATCCTTGCTAGCTTCAATGATCTAATGTTGGCAAGTATGGTAGTCCCTAGCCAAGTGATTCACCAGGAAGCCATGGTTTTGACATGTCTGGTTCATGATCTCATAAAAGTTTGCACGGCCTCCATAGCTTTGTTTGGATTTATTGCCTTCTTGTTTCTCGACGTTGTCCATGAGCTCGCCTCTACGCTTATGATGGTTCTTTGTTAGTGAGGATTGGTCCACATCGTTGGTGAGTCATGATTTATATTTGCTATTACTGGTGTTCAAGCAATCTTCACCATTAGTGTGCTCATGGGCTAAGGCGAACATGTCGTAGAGACTAATGTTCTTCCTTCACCCAATGTCCCGAATAAGGGGTTCGCTGTCGACGCCGGCGGTAAAGGAGGTGACGATTGTAGCATCGGGGATGTCCTCAAGTGTATTCTTGCGCTATGTAAAGTGCTTTATGTAATCACGGAGACTCTTGCTAGTCTTGCATTTGCATCCTAGGAGGTTCAACGAGGTGCCTGGCTTAGTATAAGCCCCCTCAAAGTGATTACATAATGCTTTTTTGAGGTCAGTCCATTGCTTGATCATGCCTTCCCAAAGGTGGTTTAGCCAGTTTTTGGTGGAGTTAGTGAGGTAGATTGAATGATATAGAATCATGAAAAACGTGTCCGGTATGGATGCCACTTTCATGGCGAGTTGGTAGTTTACCAGCCAAACCTTTGGGTATATCTCACTGTCGTATTTCTCAATGTTCGGAGCACGAAACCTATGGGGCGTTGGGGCTGATAGGATTTGGTATCCGAACACAGGGTTCCTACCAAGTCATAGGGATCAACCTCGGTGACGTGTGGCGCCGGTTTGGGTCAGTTCCTGGGTTTTCTCCCGTCGTGATGGGCATCGCCCTCACTGTAAGAGCAATAGCTACTCCCTGAATCATCATTAGCCTCGTTGATTTCGTGACTCCCTCCATTGGTAGAGTGCCCTCTGGTGCCACCTCCTCACCCACCACCTCCCTATCCACCACCATTATTGCTCCGTTGTAGGGCAGGACCTTGGCGGCATTCGGGATTGTGGCTGGGGATCTATTAGATCGGTGCGGCGGTTGAGCCCCCAAGTGTTGGGGTGAATGGCTACATGTGGCAAATGCATCACTGGGTGCTGGTATGTGGTCGGTAGTGGCCGCTACCAGCTCTTGAATCCTTTGGAAAGCTTGTCAGCCCTCTTCTGTGGATGGTTGCGGCATTGCCGCTGCTTCCCTCATTGCCTTGGCCAAGTTTTGCTCAGCGTTAAAAAACACCAGAGCTGCTCGTAGAATGTCATTGTGGGCCTGATGGCCCCGAGATGCATTCTGCTATTAGAGCTGACCTCGTAGTTTCCAATTTTCATCTGCTAACATGTCGTTGTGATTAAGCAGATGATCCCGGGCTTGCTGGCTGGTCTCATAAGGCGCTGCATAACCAAACTCGAAATGATCATGGGGGCACAATCGGGGGTGATGTACCTGTTCCCCCCATGTTCATTCGCACCGAGATAGCAACTGCGTGTATGCGAGATGATGTCACCATCATCAACATCCGTGTGATTAACTCCATGTGGCCAGTTGTGGCCATAAAGAGAAAGGCATGAAACCGCTGTTTTGATGAGTTTGGCGGCTACAATGTCATGGCACTGATTGCTCTCATCGCAGTGGTCCAATTGTTCATGGATGGTGCTACCCTGGCTAAGATTGTGGATGGTGACCCCGACTAGGTTCGAGTCGAAGCCATCATCGCTATGATTCTTATCAGTATGACGCGGGTTTTTTTGATTCTCTGTAGGAGATCCGAAAGGTGGTGTGATAGCCTAAAAAAGCTAGATCGAGTGAGTCATCACCACGTACGTTGGCACTCTCGAGGGTCAGGAATGAATCAGATTGGGTTACGTATCCATTGTTGGGACTAGATCCTTGATCTTGCAAAGGAAAAGAGTGGTGTTGAGTCTAGGCACTTGGATGGGTTCAGCGAAAAGCTGACCGTGGTGGGTTAGATGAAGAGCGATGGCAAGCGGTCCTTCATCGATAGCCTCCTCTAGTCTATCGGCAAAAGGTTAGATCTAGGGCGACTACTGCTCCTCCTGTTCGGTCAGCTTGGGCTCCTATAGGCATAGGTCCCCAAACCGATCGGTGATGAAGTAGAGCATGCCAAAGACGATCCTTGTTCTCGGCTGCATCTCTGGTTCATCGATGAAGTCAAAAAAATTCCCATCTAAAACACAAAAACAATTCTGAACACAAAAGGCCCCTACCTGGCGCACCAACTATTGGATTGTTTTCCTCTGGCAATATCCAACAACGTGAGCGCATAGATAGAATCAGATGGTAGCACATGAGACACAGAGATTTATACTGGTTTGGGGCATGGTGTGCACTAATCCCTACTCTAGTGGTGCGGCTACTCTTGTATTCATATGCTCAATTACATGGGTTGTTGCTCCTAGCTACGTGTAGATGGAATTGAAGGAAGATGGATCCCGTGCCTAAGGTCCCTACCCTCCTTTATATAGGTAGAGAGGTAGGGTTATAAAGAGGGTGATCAGGCTAAAAGATTGTGTTCCTAATTTGTTACAACAGATTGATCCTAGCTATCATCCAGATATGCCCACCCTGGTTTGCCTTGATCACCATGCTAGTTGATCGTGTCAGCCCTTGCAGGCCTCCTCCTTGATGGCTATGGGGACAATATCTTGGTGGTGGTCAAATATATGGGTGGTGTAGGTACCCCTAGCCAATATCTTTGACACATGGTGATTAAAACTTTTGAGAGCATGATCTAAGTCAATTGAGCATTTTGTACTAAAGCCTAAGTGAGAATTGAGATTTCTCCATGTAAGATAATATTCTTGCTCAAAAAGATGGAAAGTAATCCCGCCCTCAACTTCTTGCAAAGAACATAAAATTGAATCGTTAGGAGGCGAGAACCTTGCTCGTCGATCAGGAGCAACGTTCTCCCATCCAATGGCTTTTCAAATAGTGGAGAATTCGGTGTCCATACCTATCTTTTTGAGGAGGTCGAGGTCATATGCCAGAGTGTGGATGAACTCATGGTCCTTGATGAGGTTGTACGCCTGCATCTCCCATTCTCCCTCCATCCGTTGTTCTTGCTCTTCTCTTCTTCCATCAGCACCGTTTCTTCATCTTCATGCATAGGGCTCTCCTTGGGCTCGGTGGAGCATGTGCTTGAGCTTCCACGGGAGCAACTTGAGCTCACCCTTGTGACCTTCTTGAGTGCATCAATGAGCTTCCTTCTGAACTTGCCCATGGCAAAAACAACACAACAAGCTCGAGAATGGGGCTATGTTAGCCAAAATAAATCGAACAACCTGCGAGTTTGGCTTGGTCGCGATGAGCAAGGAAATTCTCTAGAGTTTTCTTTCTTATCAAAGCTTGTGGAAAATATTTTTGCAAGTGGTGAAGCAAAGAGAGTGAGAGGGAGTGAAAAATGGAGAGTGTGAGGGTGAGGAGGGCCTCAACCTTGGCTCTCCTACTTATAGTGTGAAGCATTGGCCGAGAGGGGAGGGGCAACGGCTAGTTGTCGTTGGAGCAGCAGCAACGCCAGAGGTGGTAGGCAGGGTGCAGCCACACCCCTAGTGCGCCCGCACTAGTGGTGGGCCCACTGTTGCCCCCCATTGGCCAGTAGCTCCCAACGACCATTTTGAAGATGTAGCGATTGGTGCTTCCCTTGGTTTCAAAATTTTGCTCATGAAATTAATTTTCCAACAAAGCTTTTATTATATTTTGAATTTTCATAAATATTTTCCAAATGAGAAATGATAAGAGAAAAGCCTATACTATCAAAAAATGATTTTTGTTTTATTTTTCTAAAAAGTTGATTTTGAAGGAAAATTTTAAATTTTGTATTTTAATTTTTTTTTTGAAATTTTGAAATTTTGAATTTTTAAAAGATAACTACCAATTTACCTTCGGTAAGGGCTCGACATTTATAGTCCATTGGTAAGACTTCTCCTCCTTTATTGCTCCGCAGCTAGATGAACAAACTCGGGGGGATTCTCGGGTTGCCCTAGGATTTTCCTCGAATGGTTGGCAGGAATAGGCTATTTGAGCAATTTGTGTTTCGATCATGTTATTAAAACTTAATTGATTCTTAATAGAGGAGGATAAATTTTCAAGTTTAGAATTTATATTTCTAATCATTTTGTCATTAAACATTAACTTTGTAGTGATATTTTCATTAATTTTAGCTTGACCTAGAACTATGTCCTTCAAGGAGGGTTGATTGGAATTGAAATTTAAATTGTAATTATTATTACCTCCTTGGGGTAGGATTGATTGTTCCACCCATTATTGTTCTACCAGAACCCGTTATTGATGAATGCAGCATGTTCACGGGTTTTGGGGCAGTCATTCCCCAAGTGTCCGACATTTCCACAAACCTTGCAAGTCATTTGCGAGTCTATGGCTTGGATGTTGCCTTTCATAGCTTATTTTTCGTGGGCCCGTTCGTCTAGTCTTTTCAACAATAAGTCCATTTTTGTGGCAAGCATATCCGCCTCCTTCACGGTATGCATGCCTTTTTGTTGTTTTCTTTCCTCCCCCCAGCTTTGATTGGACACCATCTTCTTGATGAGAGCCATAGCTTCATTGATGGTGAGGGAAAGAAAGGCTCCTCTAGCAGCGGCATCTATGTGCCCTTCAACATGGGCGTTAGCCCACCTTAGAAGTTTTGAAGCACGAGCCAATTCTCTATCCTGTGGTGCGGGCATGCCTGGATGTAATCCTGCAGCCTCTCCAATGCCTCGAGGATAGTTTCTATGGAGTTTTGTTGGAAATTAGAAATTTTGTCCCTCAGGGCATTGGTTTTGCCCATGGGGAAAAACTTCACGAGGAACACCATGGAACATTTGTCCCACATGTTGACTGCTTCCTTTTCCTGGTAAAACCACTATTTCACCTTCCCACGAGGGAGAAGGGAAACAGACAGAGCCTGATGCTTGCTGGTGTGACGTCTTTGATGATGATGGTGTCTTACAGCTCAAGGAAGTGTTGCAAGTGTGCACTTGCATCCTTGCTTGGCAAACCACAAAACTGGTTTGCCTGCACCATGGTGATTATGCCAGTCTGGAGCTCAAAGTTTCTGGTGCCCGTGTTGACAGTGGGCCCAACAGGCACATTGGCAATAGCGAGGAAGGAGTAGGCGTGAAGTGACTTGGCCGTAGCGGTAGTAGCAGATGGTGTGGGGGTGACTAGTTCTACTACCAGTAGAGTAGCGGAGGAAGAAGTGGTACGGGACCTATTCTTCCTTAGGAGCGCCTCTAGATTATCGGTATAGTTTTCTAGCAAGACAAAATCGGTCATACACTATCCTGTTTTCATCCACAATAGGGAGAAAACAAGCAGAGTTAGCCTACATAAACTATGGCTACCATTACATCCATGTGATCATGATCATGTCCTACTAGATTCTTTTAACCTATGCCCTCCCCGACAACGGCGCCAGAAATGCTTATTGGCGTTTCTTAGTGCAATCACCAAGTATGGAGATGGAATCCATTCCTGGCAATGACACTAGAAATGTCTATTGGTATTTCTTAGCACCATCACTAAGATTTGGATAAATCTTAGGAATGCCGCCAAGAAACACCAACATGATAGTTCTTAACGATTATAGAAATAATATCCGCAAGCGCATGGATTTAACGTTGTAGCATTTCACCCAGAAGTATTCAAGGTATCATTATTTATATTTTCCTAAAGGAGGCAATGTGTAAGAGCCTAGCATGGTTATGAACAAGATTACATACTTGCATAGCAAACCAATAGTCTATGATAGGGGTAAAAAGGGTATTTCAATGATAGTGGACACACATCTAGGCCAACCTCAAGGATAAAAGGAAAACAAAGAATAAAAGAATGTTCCTAAGTGGAGCAGGCATGTTCTAATATAGCCATGCAAAGAACAATTGATGATCATACAAATTACATAGTTAAAGCTAGAACTAAGTATAAGATGGATGGGGAGAACTCCGGGCACTAGTCAACCAGCAAGCCATGGAGACTTTAAGACTCCTACACAATACTCGAACGTGAGGGATTACAAGGGAGAAACAGGGCTATCACCACCTACCGCCAACCCCTCAACCGGGGAGTAACATCATATCTGAAGGTTGCCGTGCACCTGGGCACCATCCCCATGTACAAAGAAACTACCCATATCCCCCTAGGACTGCGACCCTATGGATCGACCAGCATAGGATATGGGCAAACCCAAAGGAATGATGAACCACCACCCCAACATAGCTCTACCTCTGCTCATACAAGTTGTATGAATGATTAAGCATAAAGTTCTATATGTTAAGCTCATAACACACAAACTATATGTTAGTTCATATGTTAAGATTATAACATGAAAACAATACTCTAGTTCTATTGCACAACTATATCGATAATATGAGAGCAAGACTTTGGAAGAAATCTTCATCGTATTCATACCAAGTTGTTTCTCTTCATCCAAGGAGCCAAGCTCTCCTTGATAGCTTTGGTAGCTCACAAAATACTACTAAAAGTAAAAAGAGTACAACATGAGGTAGTGAGGTAGAGGTTGCAAATGAGGTGTGTGTTGAATGGTGAGCACTACCCCTACTTATACATTCTTGAGGTTGGTTTGGGGGGAGATAAATTAGGAAACAATGCTGAACCACCTCTACATGGCATTAATGAACCACTAGAGTGAGGTGGGGCCAGGCTATGCTAGGGGCGGTGCGCCCACACCTGGCCTAGCCCGCTTCACCACCACCTTCATGTGATAGGTTCCTGAGTGGGCCTAGGCCACTCCTACGCCAGTGCTTGGCCCAAATTTGGTAGTGTAGGTGGGCTCTTGTAGAATCTGCTTTACGTTTTCTGGTTTGTGCACTTTGACCATACTTCTCGTGTATTTCATGTATATGTCCGACAAAACACTAAGTCTCCAATACATGTGGAAATATGTCAATAGTAAAAGCATATGTGTCAAAAGTTCATTGTCCTATATCAGTAGTACTAGTAGTATCAATAGTACTATAGTAGTAGTAGCCATGACTGGCTTTGATCTGTGGGATAGCACAAAGTCATGTAGTGTATGTGTTGAGCTCATGTAGTAGGAACCCTTGCTAATATAGTATGTTGTGTTATTTACATGTTTGTGTCAAACTTTGTTAAACTTGCCAAAACCTTGAATAGAGGAGCAAGTCTGGCCTTAATCTAATGTAGAAAAAAGAGTCATTAGTGTTGAAATGTTACTGAACAAGCAAGAAAGTCCGCCTGCTGTTTTTTTGAATGCATTAGACAATGAAGATGTTGTAGTAGATGAAGTTTCCTCGGTTTCTGTTTGTTTTTTGTTTCCTTGGGTGTCTGGCCTGATGGCACGAAGTCATGTATTTTATGTGTTGAGCACATGTACGAGAAGGCAACCGCATGTTCCTCATGGTTTAGATCTACAGAGGGAATGGGAGAGCTCCAGGAAGGAAGGAAAACAAGCGGTGTTGCGGATGAGATCATGGTGGTCAGAGTGGATATTTACTCAAAGATTCTGAATTTTGACCAAATATATATAGAGAAGTATGATGTGTAACAAGTATTTTATACAACAAAAAACAATGAGCTTAATCAATAATCTTCTTCGATGAAGTGCGAGAGGAATCTCTGCACTACCGGGTCAAGATACATAGACCAATCTCATCAGCACATCAGGCAGGTGGATCTCTGGCTGAACCACTTGGTGATGCACTTGTGGTGGAATGCATGGTCGCAGTTGGGCATTTCCACAACATGGCCGATCATAGGATTAGATGTTTCATCCCCTAGGCAGATGTTGTAGTCCTGACACCCTGTTGGTGCTGCCTTCGCCTCCGCGCAGGCATCAAGAGCGCCTTGGACGTGATGAACATCAATTGTTTGTCAACCCAAAGCTCAAGCGTCATGTGGGCGATGCAACCATCCCAACAGGCCTCGTGCGCCAGGGCCATCATTCAGGAACCTTGGGCTCAGGAAGGATGTCCTCCCACTACTCATCGATGAGGTTGAGTTGCTGTAGCCACATGAATGTCCTCATCAAGCCATGGAGGACATCACGGACACCTTACTGGTTGTTGGGGATGTCCATTTCTTGATTTGCCTTCAAGATCCTAGTGGCGCTGCCACCTTCATACAAGAGGTACACCGGCTGCCAGTGATCGCTAACTTTGAGTGTCTTGGTCACCGTGCATTCCAGGGTCATAGAGAGCGATGCTTCAATGTTGCTCCCGCCAGATGGATCCTTGATGGTAAAGATGTTCTTCGACGTCATTCTACACTTGCCGTGGTGCTTGAAAGTGGAAAACTGGGCAGCAGGATCTCTGGCAGAGCTCATGGCGATGGCTACTCGATGGATCTTGTGGCTTAGTTTTTTATTTGAATTGGTTTAAGTTGGAGCAAGGATGATTTAAAGGGAACCCAATGTTAAATAGCTATAGGATGAACAGGGGGATAGTTACAAGATGGAATTGGAAGTGGAATCACTTGGAATGTTGAGGACCTTAGATGGCTGCCAGTAAATGCCATCTCGGATTCAAGGGGTTGGTTGAACAGTTTCCAATAATGCACGCGTTGAGAATATTTTAGTAGATTAATTTCATCCTGATGACCTCAAATATCTCAACAAGACCAAACTGATTGGACCACATTGAGATTTTGTGTGCTTTGGGTCCTGTTCATTGGTAGTACTAGTAGTACCATGACTGGCTATGATCTGTGGGATAGCACAAAGTCATGTATTGTATGTGTTGGGCTCATGTACAATGAACCCTTGCTAATATATGAAGTATTTATATGAATGTCTATGTCAATCTTTGTTGAACTTGCAAAAACCTTGCAGCGAGGAGCAAGTCTCGCCTCAATCTAATGCAGAACAGAGGAGCCATTGGTGTTGAAATGTTATTGCACACATAAGAAAGTCTGACCTCTGTATATTTGAACGCGTCTGACAGTATCCTCGGTAGTATCTCCTTGTTTTCCTATGATGCTTGTTACTATGTCATTTACAATTTTAATTTGTCTATTTACCTATGATGCAAAACAGAGGAGCCATTAGAGTTGAAATGATGTTTACCTATTTCTTGTAAACCGTATGCACGGCTCATAGTCCGAGTAGTGTAAAATTGACCGGCCCGGATGCCCTGATTGGACCACACTATTGTGACTGCTTGGATTAGATCGCACTGTATACTCCACAGCATATAGAAGGTCCACCCTGTGTATACATAAAGCCTGGCCTCAGTCCCATTGTTTGATTCCACCTTGTATTGCGCAAAAAACCTTCAGCTCACCTCGTAAAGTCCCAAACTCCACCTTCCCATCGCTTGCCACTAAGGCCGTGCCCATGAAGTGCTACTCGATGAAGGGTCACCTGGCTCCAGTCCCCGCTTCCTCTAGTGTATAGGCTCTCCCCGCTTTGGAGGAGTCAGGGCCGATGGTGCACCCTACTTCAGTGTTAGTGGAGGTGGCATTGATGTCTAGTCGCAGGAGACCAGTGTTCCCGTCATGCTCCCACCCACCATCTCCTAGAGTGCCATTGCTCTCCCCGCCGCCCTCGATGATGACGCTAGTGCCACTAGCACCGAAGGTTCGCTCACCAACACCACTCCCGGTGCACTCCACTTCACCATCGTCGCAGGCTGCGTGGCCTCCTCTATTCTTGCTGGCCCATGTCATGAGCGCGTCTCATGTATCCTCGTGCTCCCACCCACTGTCCACCAAGGACATGTCTGAGTGCTCTCTGGGCTACATTACGATGGACTCGGAGGACGAACGTCGGCTCGGGTACGCAACTCCAGTCCCTAAGAGACTAAAGCTGATGATATGTGTCAGTCGCTATGGCTGGCTAGTGTGCCCCCTTTGCCCACAGAGTGTGCCCCGTGGTTGGACATAGTTTTTCATTAGGGAGCATGTCCTCGCTTGGTCCAACCTCTGCCCACATGGGACATACGCCGTCGGCACGAAGATTGACCGGCATCGTGTGTTGGTGAGGAACCAAGGCTGGATCACCGATGGGGGCAGCCATCGGCAATTATGTGAAAAGCAGCGTTGGTTAGATTTGCCTTCTAAATATCATTGCTCTCCCCCTTATGATCTAGGCTTGAACTTTTCTTGCATTGTGCAGCGATTCCTCCATGGCGGCGCCGCCCCATCGTGGGTTTTCCACCGGTGGGGTCGGAGAGTTGTTTGTCACCGTTCGCCGCCGCCGAGCCCATTTGTCCCCGCACAGCCCTTTGGTTTAGGCAGCGACAACAAATACTGTAAATTATTCAAGCATTACCATGAGGTACAAGCACTATTGTGTGTGTTTAGGCTACACACCGACATGATGCGCGGTGACTTGGTGGCTGCGCGTGCTGGGCTTGTCGTGGCCTAGCAGAAGCCGCCCAGGCAGCGAGAAGATATGGCGGGTGTGGTGTCCGAAGTTGTTCGTCAAGTGGCTACCATAGTGTTGGCCACTGCCCAGCTTCAGCTTGGTGAGGTGGTGAACGTCCGGGTGGTGGAGCAAGGTTTTCCACCTAGATCGGACGACAATGAGATCGATGATCTCATCGAGAGCCTCTAGCTAGCCGCCAACGACATCTTAGTGAAGCTGAACATGGAGCAGATCTTGCATGCCCGCCTCGACCCTTGATCTGTGGGACGTATCAGTAGTACTATTAGTCATGACTAGGTTTGATCTATAGGGCGCCCTTGCAAATATGTGAACTCTTATTTGCTTGTCTATTTGAACTTTTGCTGCACTTTGTATTAGGTGGGTTAGTTTCTGTTGAGCATGGTCTAGCCCCTGTTGGTTGCTTTTCGATGTAGATTTCTTTCTGGTTGTCTTTCATCTGATCTATAATATGCTAAACATTCATGAGTGCCTTTGATCTTTGTTGAAGCCAACTCATATCTTTGATCAAATTTGTTGAACTTGAAAGAACCATGCAGTGAGGAGTTCATCTGAAGAAGTCTCACCTCGATCTAATGCAGAACGGAGGAGCCATAGCTGTTGACTCTTACTGTGAATGCAAGAAAGTCTACCTACTGTGTATTTGATCTTGTAGGATAGTATAAAGTGTCCTAGCAATCAGTCTACCCATCAACTGCTATGACTGCTTGGATTATAGTGAAATAAGTATTGAAAAGACCTATCACAACCGCACCAGGCATTAAAGTGTCAAGCGTGTCATGGACCTCCTATCATGGTCCCACCCACCATCTCATAGACTGCCATTGCTCTCCCCGTCACCCAACTCATCATGAGTGGCTTTAATCTGTGTTGAACCCAACTCATCTTATTTTTGTGTATTTGATAAGATTTGTTAAACTTGCAAGAACTAAAGATCAATTATTATTTTTATTTATAATTTTTATAATTTTTAGTTGTCTATGGTCTGTGTTAAACTCTGTTGAGTGTGGTGTAGCTCAGGTCATTTGGTCATTTTGTAGCTAGTTTCTTTTCACTACAAATTTCTTTCTGGTTGTCTTTGATTTTAAACTTAATTTGCTACACATTCGTGAGTGCCTTTGATCTTTGTTAAAGCCAACTCATGTCTTTGATAAAATTTGTTGAACTTGAAAGAGCCATGTAGTGAGGAGTTCATCTGAACATGTCTCTCCTCGATCTAATGTAGAATGGAGGAGCCATAGCTATTGACTTTTTCTGCGAATGCAAAAAAGTCCGCCCGCTGTGTATTTGATCTCGTAGGACAATATCGTAGCAATCAGTCTACCCCTTGACTGCTGTGATTGCTTGGATTAGAGTGAAATAAGTACAGAAAAGACCTATCACAACCGCACCAGGCAATCAAGTCTCAAGCATTTCATGGTGGTCAAAAGCTCTTTTCTCGATTCACTTCTTGTGTCCAACTTTCATGCCGCATTCACTTCACTCTCATATTTTACTGCACTTGCAAGAAAGTCCGAATGCAGCACATTTGATCTCGTTGAACACTATATAGTATAGAGCTATGAAATAAACTATTGCCTATGGAGTGCACTTGGGCACAACATTTGTATTAGTAGTAGTAGTTTAGTCATGAGTGGCTTTCCCCTTCCGTCGATTGACACTAACCGAAATCATGTTTATAGATGGCAACTAGTTTTAATTTTATTTGCTTCCTTTAGGGATTCAACGAATGTATTCATACGAAATAGGTTTCCCTGTATAACGTGAGATGTGTCCGTCTCGATATGATTTATGGTGCTCGGACTTTCTTGCGTGTGTAGTAAAATATGAATAGCTATGTGGCTCCTCGGTTAGGCATTACATCGACAGAGAGATTTGATTGGATGAATTCCATTATGCATGTTTACTATACTATAGATCAGAAAGAGAACTAGAAAGAAACCTGCAGGCAAAACCAACCAACAGGGGCTAGAAATTGGCTACCAATTGACCAAAGGACCTGATCTACACCATGCTCAATAGAGTTTAACCCACCTAATACAAAACTCAACAAAAGTAAACACTGACATGCAAATTAGACTTCACAAATCAAAACCTCTATACATTTGAACGTGTTTGACATAAAATGCAAGGGAAGATACATAAGGAAGAGTAACAACATAAGGAAATACTAACCACATGTACTCCATCTATACTCCCAACATAAGTACGATACATCAAATGCAATGTGAGATACATCAAATGGAACTTTATTTACTCGTCTACTCATAGTCGGTATCACTGTCCTCATCCTTGTCCTTGTCATTGTTATCAACATCGCCGCCGTCCTCCTCTATAGCCATGAGGCCCTATTGCTCGTCAGTAGTGATGCGGTTGGCCACCTACTCAGCATCGGCACAAATTAGGTCATGCTAGTGCTTCTCGATGTTGTGGGCGGTGCTGATTCCCTACGTTGTAACGCTAGTGTCCAAGCCATCTATATGGCTTCGGCAGCATGCAAGGATGTACACCGCGTTGTCTGCGCAATTCTTGTTCAGGTAGGCTGGCAGTTCTTCCAGGACATCAGAGATTTGGTGAAAAATGAAGAGTTAACTACTCACCTTTTCCTCCCAAGGTAGGTTGAGGGTGCCTAGACCGATGTTCGGTAGCACATGCCTGATCTTCAAGAAAGCCTTACTCATGATCCCAATAGCCCAATCATCTCTATCTCCAAAGAGATCCACCGGAGCTTCATCTTGATTCACCACGGGCACAGCGTCATCCTCCTTCACCACGAGCATGGCGTCATCCTCCTTCCCCATGGGCATGGCATCATCCCCCTCTCATGCATGCTTCACAGAAGGCTCGCCCTTCACCATGGTGGTGGCTAAGAGTGAAGTAGGTTTGGAGAAGGCAACTGCATGTTCCTGGCGATTTTAGATCTGTTGTGGGAATGGGAGGGCTTGGAGAAGGAAGAAAAACAAGCGAAGTTACGAAAGATATCATGGTAGTTAATATATCACTACTACATAGGAGCCATTGGTGTTTTTTGGGAACAAAGAGGAGCCATTGGTGTTGAAATGTTACTACACATGCAAAAAAGTCCGACCTCTGTAGGTTTGAACACGTCTGACACACTGCACAGACCTTAGCTTCCATGACAAACAAGTTAAAGTTGCTGCAAAATAATGACAATATCCATCCAAGAGGAAATTAACTCACCTTGATCTAATGTGGAACGAAAGAGCCATAGCTGTTGACTTTTGCTACGAACATAAGAAAGTCCGCCCGCTGCGTATTTGATCTCATAGGACAGTATAGAGTGTTGTAGCAATCAATATACCCCTCGACTGCTGTGACTACTTGGATTGGAGTGAAATCAGTACAGAAAAGACCCATCAGAACCGCACCAGGCATTCAAGTCTCAAGCGTGTCATGGTGGTTAAAAGCTCTTTTTCTCGATTCACTTGTTATGTCTAGCTTTCCTGCCGCCTACCGTCTCCCTCGACGATGCCGCTCCCAGTGTGCTCCACTTTGCCGTTGTCGTAGGCAGGATGGCCTCCTCTACTCTTCCTGGCCCACATCATAAGTGGGTCTCATGTATCATTGCGCTCCCGCTCATCGTCCACTGAGGACATGTCCGAGCGAACTATAACAACAAAGACAAGGGGCGAGAGACAAGGTATGGACTAATAACACAACTAATTATCTAATTATTAGAAAATATTGGGTACTCTTGGAGATCTAAGCACCCAATCTTGAAGAACGAGCACCTCGCAAACTTGAAGCACCCCCGATCGAGTATGGAGCCCATGAACAGGAGAGAACCAGATAATTATAGATCTTCTGTTTACATAATATCTATAAGATCTATAATCATCAAGGTCAAGCTCATGTTCAACAGAAACACCTCACAAAGGATGGAGAAGGAGCACCTCACAAAACTTGCACCAACATCTCAGTGAGGTGCTTTATATTCTACAATCTTGCTACCTCTGAGGATCGAGGCATACAAAGCTACATCTCGATGCTCAAGTGCAACAAGATTATAGAATCTAAAGCACCTAATCTTGAAGGCCTTCTCCAAACACTAGCATCACTGTGAGGTGCTTTATCTCCATCTTGAACTTGAGAGGTGCAAGGAGGAAGACAAAGCACCTCTAGGCGATGAAGAAAGATGATTGGCTCATGAGTGTGTGGATCCAAGAGTGTGCGGATGAAGCCCGAGAGGTGCATCTAGACCCACATTAAATATGCCTACTGAAGATGGAGAAGTGCAAGTAATGGTGACGCAAGTAGTTGGGAAATAACTCATGCTGACTTTACCGCCGATAGACCAAATCATTATCTTGCCTTGCCCTAGAGTCCCTATGATGGTCCAAGCATTATAAATCTAACCGATCTAGACACATCTTAGTCTTTACTCTTTAGTCTGCCCCTCGACTGGTGTGACCGCTTGGATTGGAATCAATTAAGTACATAAAAAACCTATCACAACTGCACCAGGCATTCAAATCTCAAGTGTGTCAGAAGCTCTTTTCTCGATTCACTTCTTGTGACCAGCTTTCATGCCGCATTTGCTTCACTCTAATATTTTATTGCGCTAGTAAGAAAGTCCAAATGTGGCACATTTCATCGCGTCAGACACTATACAGTATAGAGCTATGAGTAAAACTATTGCCTATGAGTGCACTCGGTCACAACATTTGTATCAGTAGTAGTAGTCATGAGTGGCTTTCCTCTTCCGTTAGTTCACACTAACCGAAATCATGCTTACCGATAGCAACTAGTTACCATACCACGGATGCATACTCTACAAGAAACGATCACACCTTTTCCCCTGACCACGTCCCTCTAGTATATTCGACAAAATGATGTTTACCTGTTTCTTGTAAATTGTATGCTCACCTGATAGTTCAAGCAACGTAAATTTGAATGGGCTGGACATGTAACTAGTTTCAATTTTATTTGTTTCTTTAGGAATTCAACGAATGTATTCGTACGAAATAGGTTTACATGTATAATGTGAGATGTGTCTGGCATGGTCAGATTTATAATGCTCGGACTTTCTTGTGTGTGCTGTAAAATTTGAATAGCTATGTGGCTCCTCCGTTAGGCATTACATCAACGTGAAACTTGATCGGACAAGTTCCGTTATGAATGTTTACCATACTATAGGTCAAAAAGAGAACCAAAAAGAAACCTATAGGCAAAACCAACCAACAGTGGCTAGAAACTGGCTACCAAATGACCAAAGGACCTGATCTACACCATGCTCAATAGAGTTTAACCTACCTAATACAAAAATCAACAAAAGTAAACACAGACATGCAAATAATATTTCACAAATCAAAACCTCTATACATTTGAACATGTCCGATATAAAATGCAAGGGAAGATACATAAGGAAGAGCAATAAGATAAGGAAAGAGTAACAACATGTACTCCCTACGTACTCCCAACATAAGGAAGATACATCTAATGCAACATGAGATACATCAAATGGAACTTTATTTACTCCTCTACTCATCATCGGCATCACTATCCTCATCCTCATCCTCGTCCTCATCATTGGTATCAACGTAATCATTGTCCTCATTAGCAGTGATGTGGTTGGCCACCTGCTTAGCATCGGCTCAAACCAGGTTGCGCCAGTGCTTCTCGGTGTTGTGGGTGGTGCTTATTCCCTATGTCACGATGCTAGTGTCGAAGCCACCAATCTGGCTTTGGTACAAGGCATGGATGTACTCCATGTTGTCTGTGCGATTCTTGTTTAGGTAGGCTGGTAGTTCTTCTAGGACATTGATGAGTTGGTGAAAAATGAAGATGTAACTGCTAACATTTTCCTCCCAAGGCGTGTTGAGGGTGCCTAGACCAGTGTTCTATAGCACATGCCTAATCTTCAAGAAAAAAAGCCTTCCTCATGATGCCAATGGCCCAATCATCTCTATCTCCAAAGGGATCCACTAGAGCTTTATCTTGATTCACCATGGGCACGATGTCACACTCCTTCACCACGGGCAGGGTGTCATCCTCCTTCCCCATAGGCACGGCGTCATCCTCCTTCACCACAGGAATAGTGTCATCCTCCTCCCATGCGCACTTCGTAGAAGGCTCGCCGCCTTCACCATGGTGGTGGCTAACAGTGAAGTGGGTTTGGAGAAGGCAACGACACGTTCCTAGCGATTTTAGATCTACAATGGGAATGGGAGGGCTCGGGGAAGGAAGGAAATCAAGAAGAGTTACGGAAGAGATCGTGGTGGTAATATGTCACTACTATCGAGGATCCATTGGTGTTTTTATAGGAATAAAGAGGAGCCATTGGTGTTGAAATGTTACTGCACACACAAGAAAGTCCAACCTCATAGGTTTGAACGCGTCTGACACACTACATAGACCAAAGCTTACATTACAAACATGTTAAAGTTGCTGCAAAATAATGACAACATCCATTGAAATGGAAATTAACATGTCCATTGACAATCAAACAACATGGATCCATTTCAACATGTCATGACAGAGACAAAAATCAAATGCAGCTTTATTTACTACTTTGTTAATGACTCTAACTCCGAGAACAAGGGAACATAGGGAAGATAGTAAGGTCTGCCGATGATTTCTGGTAGGATGTCACGTCTACCATACTGAATGTAATGTGTAGGGATGACATGAATTTTTTGCTATCCATCTTATATGCGATGACGGCTCTTTCCACCCCAACCCGAACAAAGAAAATCAAATTCCATTTTGGGTGAACTATAACTGCTGTGTACTAGTACTCAAAATCAAAGTAATCCAATTGTTTGTTAGTCCTTCCAAACAACTTACATAGGCTAATAGTATGTTTCAATGTCCATTTATTATTAGTACCATAGTCTTCAAGGATCCAGAAAGAAAGCTTGGACATATTGTGACCACCAATAGTACATTGACACAAGTGACCCTAAGCTTGGTGGATGGAGCATGAAAAACCACATGGCCTGTTAGGAATTTTCCTCTGTCTTTCCCTTCATATCCACAGCAAGTATATGACGGTAACTGTGGGGTGCCTGTGGGCACGGGTGAAAGGTCCTAATATGGCTAGAGGGGGGTGAATAGCCTATTTAAAAAGCTATAAGGCACTAGAGTAATTGATTAGTACAACAAATGGTGTGATGCAATTTTGCTCTAGATCTACAAGGGTTGCAAGCCACCTAAAACGATCCTGATTTCCTCAAAGGGAAATCCATAGATTCAAAGTATAACGTGATAGTCCCAGGTGATCATCCCATCACATTATGAAATAATAGTCAATATCATAGTCATACATCGAATACCTATCTTAAAGAGAGTACAAATAACAAGGTTTACTCATTATTATATCGCCACTTGGTGGGATCACTCAGAGCATACAAACCGTCTCCCTAGTAGTCATACTCAGGCTCAGAACCTATCAAACAATTATCAGTATGATTTTTACTGGCCACTGGCTCCCACCCTATGCTTTGCGTTTGCTTTGTGGTAGTGATATGCAAGGGTAGAGCAAAAGACCTATTTGTGGCTATGGTTTCCTATGTGAGTATGTTAAGTTTTAATAATAATTCATCAAGTTTTAACCCATCTCATCCACACGTTCTCCCATCCCATCACACACATCTCACCACTCACCTACTCTCTAGGCGACAAGGATGACTCCCACTCATACCTTGCCTCATCGACCAAAGCCGAAAATCAACACAAGAACCTAGGGGAGAGAAGAAGGGACTCCACTCACTAATCAAGGGAAGCATAGGTCATAGGGACATCCATATATGAGGACATGACTATACGTATAGATTGATCTACTCTATAGAGCGTGTACACCTAGAACCACAAGATCACCATCATCGGTGGTGCCCCACCTAGGCTAATACTAACTACCTCCCAACTGGTATGGTGCCACCATAAGACTCAGCCCTGGGCCACCCCAAAGTCCACCGGCACGCTAAGACTATGAGATGTCGTACTAGGCCCCAAAGGTCACTACACTGTCTTAGGTGGGTGTAGGCCATACGCCTGTACCTCCCTACACTATCCACTTCCAACCTAGGTGTGGGCCATACGCCCCTACCTCCCTATGCTATCCACTTCCAACCTAGCAGTAGTGGCACTGTCTCCCATGCCCATTCAGGAGCGAGTGGTGTGAATGTAGGGTCCTATGATCCGGTTCTCTCGACATATCAGTCCTTAGGGGGACCGGATAGGATATCTTCTCAATAGGGGTAACCAACACCCCATGCCTCGATGGCACCTCTATCTTGGGGCTTCATCCCATAAAGACACTCCACCCTAGGATCTACTCATCTCACATGCACCTGCCACAGGTACCACTCATAGGGGATGCCTAGGTCACACCCCCTAGCAAGACTCGTCCAACGACTCATCGTAAGATCCTACCCGATCGACTCAACCCTCACCACACACCCAAAACGAACATCAAGATCTCCTCGGTTGTTACCACATTACTGACACCTAGTCCCTTAACCACTCACATACAATCCTCCACCAAGCATCACATCACAGATATAATGCATAGTAGAAGCAGTAGCAAGAAACTAATCGAGCGTCTGACCTAACAGCGGGTGTGCAGGGGTATAGGTTGCAACAAGGTAATGGCTCACAAGCAATTCTACCATGCAACCTATCACAGATCCATTTGCATAAAAGTAAAGCACTAGCATCTACATTGTAGCATTTCTAATAGGATTCTATGAGGTTGGGTGGGACATGGCACCTGGCAGGTCATCACCAAGCTCCTTAGTGTAGTCGAGGTCATGCTCCTTAGTCCGTGGCTCCTCTAGGTCTGTCAAACGAGACATATAGCCACGATAAGTGACTCCTATAGATGATCACAAAGAAGCAACAGAAATCCAAAAGATCCAAATGCACTCAAACACAAGCTTATGACGTAGAGCTCATTTTTAGAAAAATTTAGGCACTGTTTCATATTTTTCTTAGGTCGTATGACTTTTCTATGAATTTCCTAAGTTTAAATTATTGTCTAAAAAGAAAATTAAGAATTTTGAACAGTGAAGGACACGTGTCAGCACATGATTGGATGCGAGAAATATGGTCACTGGTAGGTGGGACCCATGGTCAATAGTGATTGACAGGTGGGGTCAGGTCAACGGTCAGCGTTGACCGGTCATCGGTCAACGTTGACTAGGCTTCACTAGGTCTAATGGGTCGAGTCGTGGGCCGGATATGGGCTAGGTTCGGCCGGTCTAGGTCGAGCCGGGCCAAGACACATGTCGTGTAGGCAGGCGACCACATGGCACGCGTGGGCCGCTACTAGGCTCGGTCTCACGGTGGACTGAGCGGCGCGGGTCTATGGACCTCAGACTCGGTCCACGGTGGACCACGTCCATCATCTCTCGCCTCCCTCTCTAGTTCACGGTGTGCACAGGTGTAGGCTAGGTCTAGGCGAAGGGGCATGACGGCTCTTCCTCCTCCCACGGTGGCGCTCCTCGCCAGCGGTGAGCTCACGCTAGGGTGGCTCAGCGGGGCTGCTAGGAGGCTCTACGGCTTCATGGGCTCATGGTGAGTTCATTAGTGAGTGAAAGGTGGCGCCTTGGTGGCTTTGATGCCCGATGTTGGTGCTGTGGCGGACGGTGGTGGTGCGGATCGACGGCGAGGTCGCTAGAGTCATTGGCACAACCCAAGCAGGGCTTCTACAGCTTCCGGTGCTCCAACGAACACAGCAAAGGCATGAAGGTGAGGTGAAAGGGCTCAGGCGAGGCTGGCAATGGCGATGCGGTGGGCGCGGTGGCAATGTGTGGCTAAGCACCCAACAAGGCTTGGCAAGGCTCCTATGGCTTCCTAGAGCTCCAGTGGACATAGCTAGGCAAAAAGGGTGTGGCTATGGGGTTCGGGCAAGGCCAGCCATGGTGATGGCAGCACGACGGTGATTATAACACCCTAGTATTAAGCATGCATTTGACACTTGCATTTCATGAGCACAGGCATCATCCAAGCATTCATGACCATGAGCATATGAAGTTTCATTTCATTCACCTTATCTATATCACAAGTGATGTTGATCATATACATGCATATGCTTGTGATCATGTGCGACCACTTTAAGAGATGGTTTTGAGGTCACAAAAACACCTTATACAAGTCTAGGATGTTAAATGGAACAATGTTTGTATTCATGACATGAGCCAAATGTTGCTTCTAAGTCCTAGTTTACTCAAAACTTCCATTTTCATGATGCTACTTGGACTAGAGTTGAACTATAGTCTAGAGTGTTTACATGATAGTGCACCCTTAATAAACGTTGTAGCTCTTGACATGGGTAACAAACTTTATTTAAGGATCATGAGCTAATTTAGTGCTTAACATAGTCAAAAACAGCTCCCAAGTAGCAATCAAATGTTGCTTAGGGTCTTGGAAATTTTGCTAAGTCAAAAGCTATTTTTGGTTTCAAAGTACCTCACTTTGGAGCTTTGTAATTTGAAAACCAGCTTGAATTAGACCAAACTCCTTTAAGCAATCTTGTAGTATTCATGTAGCTCTATAATTTCTATTAAGGAAATTTTTACCAACTCGAACCCGTTTGGGAGATCTAGGGGTTCAAAGTTGCTCTGTTAGTCACCGATCGTGGGTCTGAACCGACCAGGCAGCGCGCTGTCATGGCCGACCAAAGCCAAGCAGTGGCCGTTGTGTGGCACCCGTAAGTCGGGGCTAGGCCGCGTCATGGTCGGGCACGCGTTGAAGTGCACCACGCATCCACGCTCGCCCACTCACGCGCTCACTCGCTCCCCCTCGCTTGTGCACGCCAGAGCCGAGCCACGCCACCATTGTCATCGCCACGCGCGCCTCCGCCATGCTTGCACACCATCCATGCCACACCACCAACCAATCCATCACACCCACAGCTTCACCACCATCTCCTCTACCTCCCCGACCCACCATTGTAACCGTTCGAGCCCAGGTGAGGCCACATTGCATGTCGCCATCACCGCCATGGCCGTGGTGCACCGCTGCAAGCAAGTTCACCCATGGCTAGCCATCACCACTTGTCCTCCTACTTTCCTCTCATTTGGTCCGTCATCACTATAGGGTCTAGATGCTAAGGCTGTAGCCGGCTTAACTACTACCGCCACCATCACGCGGGAACGTGCGACACCGCCGTGAGCATCCGCCATGGCCGCAGGCATGCGCTTACCACTGCTGACTTCACCATCCACCCTTAGCCCACTCTGGTGCCTGTTACCGAGTCATCTAGAGTGTTAGCGCCTTCCCCGAAGAGGGAGACCTGCCTTCAACCGCCATCTCGTCAGAACAGCGACACCCCCGTCGTGCTCTGTGCGCCGCCGCACCACCATGCACGCGGCCGAAGCACACCGCCGCTTCACTATGCCCTAGACCTAACCCTAGAGCTCCGCTAGGACTCCCTGATGCTGTAGCATCGCTCGCCTAGCCGTGTCATTGCCAAAGACGATGATCCCACTACCGAGCACCTCTATCGTGCCGCCATTGCTGCCGATGAGGTAGCTCCGGTGATCCGCCGGGCCAACCAAGCGTACCAGTCGAGGTGCAAGATGGTGGGGAGCACGAAGCCGGTGACCTCGTCGCCGGTGAACTCGCTATCACCGAGCTCCGGCCGGTCAGCGTCGTCCTCTGCTCCTGGTTCACTGTCAAGTGGGGTCAGTGGACCTACGGGACCTGCACTTCAGTCGTAGTGGGTGCATTGGACCGGGTGCATGTAGTGTATTTCGGGTTTTTAAATTTTTCTTTATTTATATTCATAGATTTTGTAGCAAACTTGCAAAAATCATATCTAGAGCTAGGAATGTCCAAATGAAGTGTACTATTTGATAAAAATATGAAACATATTGTTTGGAGTATTTTTCTCAGGGACTTAAATCAAGTTATATAAGTGCTTTTAAATTAGTTTCTATCTTGTAAAATGCATAACTTGAGCTCGAGAAAAGCTAAAAATGTGATTCCCATTTTGTTGGTCTTGTGTTGACATGCTTTAGCTAGAAAAAATACTAAACCTATAGTAGGCATACTTGAAATATGGTCTTACTATTTAACCTAGAATAATTGCTAGTTTCTGGTGAAATTAATTGGGGTAAATATACATAAATTATGATCATGCAAATTTTTACATAGTTTTCTTGTGCTAAAAGGAAAGTAAGAAAAATATGAAATATATTGTTTGACACTTTCATTAGGCTAAACTATTTTTGCTAAAATAAGCCTATGCAACTTGTCATTTTTGTAGAGGTGACTATACTTATCTAAATGAAATGAAATTTGTACAGTATACTATTGGGGTCATGTGTAGGCTACTGTAATTTTGTCAGAATTTATTGAGCACTAGAAATATTTACCCTTTAAATCACCTTATTATATAAGGAAATTAATAAATGCATGTAAATAAGTTATTGGGCTTAACCATGATGTTTTCTATAGTGCATGTAATGCATATGGTCTGTTGGTATTGGTAGTTATGCTCAAAGTTAATTGGTTATAGGTAGATAGTTAATTATTGCTCTATAATTCAACTAGATGGTTGCATGTCTAGTTTCTATTGTGGTGACAATTTTGTGATGATAATGATCTCTTCTGTGAAACTTGTTGATAACAAAGTTGTAGATAACTTATTCATCTATGTTGTCCTAAAATTTCATAGTTATAGGCTAAAGAGTTTGAGAGTTATAGCTTCTAGAAGTCTGCTAGCAGAGTTGCTTATTCTCTGGATAGATCTGAATGATTGAATTATTTGACCTAGCTAACTATTGAATCACCTTATGATGATTATAAGAAAGTTGTATATAATTTTATAAGATTTCTAGAAAGTCCAATATCATATTATTTGAATGTGTAAAACTCCCGTTAAGGTCAAAACAAGTGGCTGGTGTCTTGCAGTCTAGAAAATGCTTTAAATGGATGTTTGATTAGTTACTAGAGAAGAGATATGCACCTACTCAGTAAAATACAATTAATCTTGCTATCACCTTAGTACCTTGTTGTTAAGGACATTTATGTTTATGCATCATACCATATCATTCAGATCACAACCTATGCATTCTTGTATCTTATTTTGCGCTCATGCATATAGGATCGCTGAAAGGAATCACGCTATTCGAATTCGAGGCTGTGGACCAAGAGGACCAGAAGGCACCGCAGCAAGGAGATCTAGAAGGTGAAGAGCAGGTCCCAAAAGAGTTATTGGAGTGCCTAGATCATAAGCCCACCTCTTTTCTGAAAGGCAAGCCCCGTAGCATTCTAAGCCTCCTATGTTTTTACAAATATTACTTGCATCCTTTTATGTTTGATGCATTAGGTTTTAGGAGTTGATTGGAACCACTTGATGCATAGAACTACCTTGTCTAGAAATATACCTTAAACCCAGTGTAGGTCCAAGATCGAATATATGCTTAGCCATGCTTAGACCGGTAGAAGTCGGGTGATTTCCTATCACCTTCAAGATATAGGTGGATACCAGAGCACGGTTGGCTATATTTGCTATCGTGGAAAAGAACCATGGGATAATGTAATGGGAGGCCAGATGGAGTCTATGTGTAGGTTGACTCATGTGATTCTGCATGTGTCAATTAAGGATCGTGCCATTGTTGAAGCTTCTATCGAGATTGAACGCATGCCTCTCACTTAGCTAGCCGGATAACTCGTTCCAACCGCGAAGCCGAGTAGCTCAACTCAAGCTGGGCCTCATTTTATTAGAGTGTGCACACTAGAGGTAGTAACGATGTGCGAGGAGCCGGTGTGAGGCCAAGGGTAGGTTAGAGTCCTGATCGACCTGGCATCTGGTAGTGTCCCTAAGCGTACGGCCCTGATCGAACCCGCAAAATGTGCACCTAAGTTGTACCAAAGGTGACCCGACGCGACCCTGACGGGTGAAGTGTGGGTTTGTGTTAGGAATAACTACCTAGCTAGTTGCAATCGATTCGAATCGCCGTCTCTCCCGAATAGTGAGAAACTCGACTAGTCCCGACATTGTGGTAATTGAACTATGGAATTGATGGTTATGATGAACATGGGAATGTTACATCGGCTATGGTTATTATTGTTATGCTACATAATCATACATCACATGTTTGATACAGGTTAGTTGCAAATCTAGAGATGAATAGCTATAATTAACCTGATGACCGAATTATAAAATGTGTCGCTCAACTAGTGCCTTTTTGCAAAAATGTTGTCAAGCTAGCTCCACTTATAAAGCCTTGCATAATCCTTGGAGTCACTTTATTTTTGGTTTATGATGGATAAGTCTAGCTGAGTACCTTCTTGTACTCAGTGTTTATTTTCCACTTGTTGCAGATAACACAGTCTATCATGGATATTGTAAGAATTGCTTCTGTCCTACCGTGGACGAGGAGTAGGCCATGGGCAAGGCACTTCTATATATCTAATCTATGATGCTTTTGTGGGATGTCATCATAAACTGGCAAGTATTTAAACAATGGTGTGAGATGTTAGTTTAAAAACTATCTTTGCTTCCGCTACTACTATATTTGAACTGGGTATTGTAATTACTATTTTCTTACTCCAATGTATGTTGAACTATGGTGAACTTATGTAATATGTGGCTCGTACGTTGAATCATGTATGATCTTGGTTGCATGTTGGATTATTCAAGATCCTTCGTAATACTTGATGGACTATCGGGTTTATATGGGCTTAAGTATGACAGTGCAATCACTGCGGCTGTTGCCATTGTACTTGTGTTCTTATAAATTGGTCAGTTCTGCCACAGCTAGTATCAAAGCAAGATTTGACATTACTTGCCACATGTGTATTTAAAACAAAGATTTTTGTTTTCCAGAACTAGTTTTTAGCAACATATATATATAGGCATTCAAATCTAAAACTTAAATCTAAAGTGTTCTAGTGATCACTTCCTTTATGCCTAGTTAAGGATCTTAGGTGGCTAAATAAGTACTAACATGGGGTTTTTACTTTTAGTCGTCCATATAGCGTGCTATTGTATGGATGCCATTCACTTGAGTGGTAATGTATGGATCAAATACCTCTACACCCAAGGTAAGATGATGAGTGGCATGACTACAAGATGTGAGCATGTGGTCTAAGGGGAGAGGTAGCTTTGATACTAAAGTATATATATGTCTCACATATATATATGGAGGTATTTAATTGTGGGTTAGCTTTGATACGGCTATATATGCATATTTCTATGTATATATAGGACGTATTTACTTTTGGGTAGCTTTGATATGGAAGATATATATATATATATATATATATATGTATATATATGTGTAAATATTTAGTTTGCAACCTAGAGCCCAAATTTTCACTTCTGCATATATAATTGTGGGGTTGGGCTGAAATAAAATTCTTGTGCTGGTATAGTAACAGCGAAACATGTAGCCTGACTAGTTATGCTAATATTATGAGAGAATGTATGTATGCCACCGTGTATGTTGCTAGAAGTTTCAATTTTTCCTAAGTTTGTGAGGACATATGGAACACACATGCATCATGATAATTCATTGATTCGCATTCTTGCATTGTTCCTCCCCTTAGAAGTTTCTTATTCTGTTAGGTAACTCTTTCCTAATGTAAGGTTATTCTCATAAAAGTTGCACCATAATTTTGTTGGTAAAGATGGCAGCAATGACTGGGAATGACACTTTCTTCGACACATTCGGCACCCCTGCCCTACTCTGGAGGGTGTTTCACTTCATGGGGTATACAGAACTGCCCTGCTATTTCTAGACTGAGGAGTACCTGGAAGGGAAACCATGGTTTGAAGTACAGCTAACTATCCCTGCTCATACACAAGCACCCCTATGGCAGGAGTGGAAAACATAGTCCGAGGGAAGAACTCCTTGGGAAGGTGCCCAAGTGGTTGCTTTCGAGGTGCTGAGCAAGATTTGTCAGCAGCACGGGGATGTGCTTACAGGTAGTGTCGCTGGTACTTTTCCTTGGGTGGATCCATCTACAACAGTTTGGGCATAGCGCAACCACAATGCGTTGATCTTAGACCGGGATGAGCGAGCAGAAAATTCTAGTCCTGCTATGAGCGCTATGTTCACCGTGATGAAGATGTTTTATGCTCGTCAGGATGCCCAGGACTTCTAGCAGGAGTCCTACACTACTTGCATGGACAAGCTCATGAGGACCGAGGCTATGCAACATCAGCTTAGAAAGAATGCCCGTAGGCACAGGAATGCGGCTAGAGCAGCTACTGAAGACAGGAATGCAGCCCAGGTAGCAAGGGCTGATGATCAGGCTGTGTTGGTAGGACTACGGGAGTAGCTAGATGCTGCTCGCACTAAGGCATTTACTGCTATGCGCCAATGAATCCAAGCTAACAACCGCGCAGCTCTGGCGGAAGCAGCACGAGATAGAGCCGAGGCTGAAGCAGCGCAACAGGCGTGAGTTGAGTGGGATTTGCGTCATTAGCTTGCTCATGCCCAAAACATGGTTGTTGATATTTAGCATGAGGTGCATTATTTGAACAACCAACTGCATCCAATCCTTGAAGAAGAATAGGAGGATCCAAAAATGTTCATTGAAGATGACAGTTGGGAAGAAGAAGAACAAGTGGTTCCCGTGGATGAGGACAATGCTATATCTGACCTTGACAGTGACCATGCTGATGAGTAGAGTAGCTTAGTGACTAGTTCGATATGCTAGATGTATCCCCACTATCTTTTGTAATGGACTTGTTGTTTAAGTTTCATATTCATGGCATAACTTTGATGTAATATTACCTTGCATGTTGGTCCACTATGGTTTGAACTCTAATGAAATTCTAGTTTTGTTGTACTGGTAAAATGTGACATGCATGCGAACATATTGCGATTACGACAAGTGATTAGATTGGTGATGTATGTTGTGGAAATGAATTGCTATGCCTCTATTTTATTGTATGAATTTTTAAATTCTCTCTAGTAAATTTAGTTGGGCATGATTATATAATTCCTCTACAATTTCTTGGCATCACCCAATAATTACTTATTGTTGCAATTTGCAAATGACTCACACTCGCACTGGGCTAGTACCAGTCAAGGTGGTAATGATGACAACCTACCACCACCGCCGCCAACCTCCGCGAATGAGTTTTTCACTCAATTCTTGGGGAATCAGAGAGCGATGGAAGAAACCCTACGCCTCATTGTGTAGAATACTACTCATGCCCACCAGCAAAATCAAGGACCAAAGCCAAATCAATTCAGTACATTCAAGGACTTCTTGGACACCAAGCCTCCTATCTTTAAAGAGGAAGAAGAACCCCTCCAGGCCGATAAGTGGTTGAACACTATCGAACAGAAATTATGTCTATTGAGAGTCACTGAGCTGATGAAAGCTGAGTATGCGTCCCATCAATTGCAAGGACATATGGGTATCTGGTGGACTCACTATCTGTCTGCCCTACCTGTTGGTGCTAATATCATTTCGGAGCAATTCAAGACAGCCTTCAGGGGACAGCATATACCCCTAGGGCTAATGAGAATGAAAGCAGCTGAGTTTATGAGGCTAACACAGGGGACAAAAAGTCTCATCGAGTACATGCATGCCTTTAACAACTTGTCAAGGTATGCACCTAAATTTGTGAACAACGAAGAGAGAAAGATAGAAAGCTTCAAGAGAGGCCTTGGCACCAAGTTGATGAAAACCATGGCCAACTCTAGATGTGCTACATACAATGAATTTGTTAGTGATGCCCTAACCTTGAAAAACCAAAACAACTTACATGCGGCAGCAAAGGACTGCAAGAGAGCAGCTGAGGTGGGTGCCTTAGGTTCATCACATTCCAGGGCTCTAGTGGCAGCAAGGGCACAGTTCCATCCACCAACGCCAAAGTTTAGGCCTCCCCAGCAGAAGGCCTGGGCCAGTCGCCCTCAAAAGACATTTTGTAGGGCATTCACCATTGCCATGCCCAAGGGGAACATCGGGCAAGGAAGATCCATAGGGCCAAAAAGCAACCAGCCATGCTTTAACTGCAACCAGATGGGGCACTAGGCCAAAGAATGCCCCTATCCCAAGAGTGGTAGTAATCAGAATCAGGGAATTCAGAAGCAGGCCAATGCTAAGGCACATCCTGGGTACGTGCACTATACAGTCGTGGAGGAGATTCCTGCAAGGGAAGTTGTGACCATTGGTATGTTTCTTGTAAATAAACACCCCACAAATTGTTTTATTTGATTCTAGAGCCTCGCATTCATTTATGAGTCAGATATTTGCATCTAAGAATGATAAGAAGATAATTGAAGTACACAAGGGTGGTTATAGTATAAGTTCAGCTGGGGCTACTATCTCTACAAACCAAATAGTTAGAGATGTGCTTATCTCCATACAAGAGAGGGAGTATACTATGGATCTCATAGTATTGCTAGGATTAGCCATAGATGTGATATTGGGCATGAGTTGGATGAGTGGTCATGGAGTTCTCATTGACACTACCACTAGAACAATTATGTTAAGGGAACCCAAGGGGTAATGCTTTTCTAGTACCACTTCCTAGAAGTTTTGATCTTCAAAACTTGTCATGAGCCATCCAAACCACAACTCTCTGTGATATTCCCATAGTTTGTGAATTTCTAGATGTGTTCCTAGATGAGTTACCTGGTTTGTCACCAGATAGGGATGTGGAATTTAGCATTGAGCTAGTCCCAAGTACAGCACCTATCTCCAGAAGGCCCTATAGGATGTCGCTAAATGAGTTAGCCAAACTTAGAATTCAGCTACAAGAGTTATTGGACAAAGGTCTCATTCAACCTTGTTCATCTCCATGGGGTTGTCCAGCCTTGTTTGTGAAGAAAAAGGATAAATCGTTATGGATGTGTGCGGACTATGGGCCACTCAATGCCATAACCATAAAGAACAAGTATCCTTTGCCTCATATTGATATTTTGTTTGATCAATTGGCAAGAGCAAAGGTATTCTCTAAGATTGACTTGAGATTAGGCTATCACCAGATCAAGATCAGGCCAAAAGATGTACCTAAGATAGCTTTCTCAACTAGGTACATCTTGTATGGGTATTTGGTCATGTCTTTTGGACTGACAAATGCTCCTGCCTATTTGATGTATTTGATGAATTCGGTATTCATGCCCAAGCTTGATAAGTTTGTGGTTGTGTTTATCGATGATATCCTGATTTAATCTGAGAATGAGGCAGATCATGTAGAGCATCTGAGGGTTGTCTTGTCTAGGTTGAGACAACATAAATTGTATGCAAAATTTAGCAAGTGTGAATTCTGGTTGAGGAAAGTACCTTTCCTAGGTCATATATTATCTAAAAATGGAATCTCTGTAGACCCATCTAAGGTGCAAGAGGTCATAGACTAGAAGGCCCCGACTTTGGTTCATGAAGTTCGGAGTTCTCTAGGGCTGGCAGGCTACTATCGCTGTTTCATTCCTGATTTTTCCAAGATAGCTAAGCCCATGACCAGATTACTTTAGAAGGATGAGAAGTTTAATTGGACTCTGAAGTGTGAGGCTACTTTTCACACACTATGGACCTTACTGACAACAGCTCTTGTTTTGGCACAACCCGATATAGAAAAGCCATTTGATGTGTTTTGCGATGCATTAGGGACCGGTCTTCGTTGTGTGCTAATGCTAGAGGGCCGAGTCATTGCCTATGCTTCTCGGCAGTTGAGAAAGCATGAAGTCAACTATCCTACGCATGATTTAGAACTTGCCATAGTTGTTCATGCCTTGAAGATATGGAGACATTACTTGTTGGGAAACGTATGTCGCATATACACTGATCACAAAAGCCTCAAGTACATCTTCACTCAACTGGAGCTAAACATTAGACAACGTAGATGGTTAGAGCTGATTAAGGACTATAATTTGGAAGTGCACTACCATCTAGGAAAAGCCAATGTTGTAGCAGATGCACTTAGTTGGAAATCTCATTGTAATGCCTTAGAAGCATTATTGGAGGATGGGTTTAATTTATTGCATCCTATTGTGCTACACAACATCACTATCCATTGTCACTTGAAAGCAAGATCATCTAACTTCAGAAGACAGATGTAGACGTGTTTCACATCAAGAGAAAAATGAAGGAACAAGGAACCAAGCATTTTAGGTTTGATGAAAAAGGTGTGTTATGGTTTAAGGACTGACTAGTGGTACCGAAGGACCGTGAACTTAGAAATCAAATCTTAGATGAAGCACATTCATCCAAGTTATCTATCCATTCGGGTAGTAGCAAAATGTATCAAGATTTGAAAACCCGTTTTTGGTGGACCAAGATCAAGAAGGAAATTGCCACCTATGTTGCTAGATGTGATACTTGCAGTAGGGTCAAAGTGGATCATCTGAAACCTGCTAGAGTGCTCCAACTTTTGTCCATTCCAGGAAAGAAATGGGAGGAAATAAGTATGGACTTTATTATAGGCCTCACGCATACACAACAAGGTTATGATTTGATATGGGTCGTTGTGGATCACCTCACCAAGTCGGCACATTTTGTACCGGTCAACACACAGTATAACATTGGGAAATACACTGAGCTATATGTTTCTTAGATCATGAGGTTACATGGGGTACCAAAGGATCATAATCTTAGATCGAGGACCATAGTTTATAGCTCGCTTTTGGGAACATTTGCATAAGGCTTTGGGAACTAAACTGATCAAAAGTTCAGCGTACCATCCGCAAACCTCTAGGCAGACTGAACACGTGAATCAAATCTTAGAAGACATGTTGAGAGCATGTGTTATATCCTCTAAAGGATCATGGGAGAAGTGGTTACCTTTTGCGAATTCTCTTACAATAATAGTTATCAAGAGAGTATCAATATGGCTCCTTTCGAAGCACTTTATGGCCGAAAATGTAGGACCCCTTGAACTAGGTTGAGCCAGGGAAAGGAGGTACTATGGCATTTATTTTGTCAAGGTAGCCGAACAACATTTTCAAATTATACAAGGCCATATGGAAGCAGCCCAAGCATGACAAAAGAGTTATGCTGATAAAAGAAGAAGGCCACTAACCTTTGAAGTGGGAGATTATGTGTACTTAAAAGTTTCACCCATGAAGGGTGTGTAGAGGTTTGGACTAAAGATGAAGCTTGCACCTAGGTACATAGGACCATACCAGATTATTGAACGGAAGGGAAAGGTAGCCAAGAAGTTGTAACTTCCCCCATAGATGAATGTGATTTTCAATGTTTTCCATGTTTCTCAGCTAAGAAAATGTCTTCGCATACCTACAAAAAGCCATTGAACCCACCAATATTAAGCTCCAATCTGACTTGACTTATGAAGAGAAACCAATATGAGTTTTGGAAGAAATGGAAAGAGTAACCCGGAGCAAGGTCATCAAGTTCTACAAAGTGATGTGGAATAACCACAGTGAGCAAGATGCTACATGGGAACAAGAGCATTACCTACGTGAAGTTTACCCCGCCTTTTGTGAAGAATGGTAGGTCATTCAAATCTCGGGACGAGATTTCTATAAGGGGGAGGGACTGCAACACCCTAGCGTTAAGCATGCATTTGGCACTTGCATTTCATGAGCATAAGCATCATCCAAGCATTCATGACCATGAGCATATGAAGTTTCATTTCATTCATCTTATCTATATCACATGTGATGTTGATCATATACATGCATATGCTTGTGATCATGTGTGACCACTACAATAGATGGTTGTGAGGTCACAAAAACACCTTAAATAGGTCTAGGATGTTAAATGGAACAATGTTTGTATTCATGACATGGGCCAATTTTGCTTCAAAGTTCTAGTTTACTCAAAACATCATTTTTCATGTTACTACTTTGACTAGAGTTGAACTATAGCATAGTGTTTGCATGGTAGTGCACCCTTAATAAAAGTTGTAGCTCTTGACATGGGTAACAAACTTTATTTAAGGGTCTTGAGCTAATTCAGTGCCTACCATACTAAAAAATAGCTCCAAAATAGAAATCAAATGTTGTTTTGGGACTTAGAAATTTTGCTAAGTCAAAAAGCTATTTTCGGTTTCAAAGTACCTCACTTTGGAGCTTTGTAATTTGAAAACCAGCTCGAATTGGACCAAACTCCTTTAAGCAATCTTGTAGTATTCATGTAGCTCTACAATTTCTATTAAGGAAATTTTTGCTAACTAGAACTGGTTGGGGAGATCTAGGGGTTCAAAGTTCTCTGCCAGTCACTGATCATGGGTCTGAACCGACCGAGCAATGCGCTGTCGTGGCCGACCGACGCTAGGCCATGGCCACCATGTGGTGCCCGTACGTCGGGGCTGGGCCACATCACAGTCAGTCACGCGCTGAAAATGCGCCGCGTGTCCATGTTCGTCCACTCACGCGCTCACTCGCTCCCCCTCTCATCTCTCTCGCTTGCGCATGCTAGAGCCGAGTTGCACCGTCATCGCCATTGCGACGCGCCTCTACCATGCTCGCTTGCCATCCACACCACACCACCAACCAATCCATCTCGACCACAGCATCGCCACCATCTCCTCTACCTCCTCGACCCGCCATTGTAACCGTTCGAGCCTAGGTGAGGCCACATTGTGCGTCGCCATCACCGCCATGGCTGTGGTGCACCACCACCAGAAAGCTCGCCCATGGCCAGCCATCACCACTGCTCCTCCTACCTTCCTCTCATTTGTTCCATCATCATTGTAGCATCTAGTTGCTAAGGCCGCAGCCGGCTTAACTGCTACCGCCGCCATCACGGGGGAATGAGGGACACCGCCGTACACGTCTGCCATGGCCGCAAGCATGCACTCACCCTTGCTGACTTCACCAGCCACCCTTAGCCCACTCTAGTGCCCATTACTGAGTCATCTAGAGTGTTAGCGCCTTCCCCGAAGACGGAGACTTGCCTTCAACCGCCATCTCGTCGGAAGGCGACACACCCGCCGTGCTCTGTGCGCCACCATGCACACGATCGGAGCACACCACCACTTCACTATGCCCTAGAGCTTTGCTAGGACTCCCTGATGCTATAGCAACGCTTGCATAGCCGTGTCACTGCCGGAGATGATGATCCCACCACTAAGCACCTCCGCCGTGCCACCATTGCCGTCGGCGAGGTAGCTTCGGTGATCCGCTTGGCCAACCAAGCATACCAGTCAAGGTATGAGGTGGTGGGAAGCACGACACCAGAGACAAGGACGACTCCCGCTCATACCTTGCCTCTTCATCTAAAGCTACAAACCAACACAAGAACCCAGGGGGAGAAAAGAAGGGACTCCACTCACTAATCAAGGGAAGCATAGGTCATAGGGATGTCCATATATGAGGATGCAGCTATACATATGGATTGATCAACTCTACAGAGCATGTACACCTGAAACCACAAGATCACCATCATTGGCGGTGCCCCACCAAGGCTGATTCTGACTACCTCCCACCGGTATGGTTCACCCTACCACTCAGCCCTGGGTCACCCCGGAGTCCACCAGCACATTGAGACTATGAGACACAGTACCGGGCCCCCAAAGGTCACTACACTATCTTAGGAGGTGTGGGCCATATGCCCATACCTCCCTACACTATCCACTTCCAACCTAGCAATAGTGGCACCATCCTAGCTGGTCGGGTAACCGTCCCCCACCCATTCAGGAGCGAGTGGTGTGTATGTTGGGTCCTATGATCCGTTCTCACGACATACCAGTCCTCAGGGGGCCCAAACAGGATATCTTCTCAATAGGTGATAACCAACACCCCATGCCTCGGCGGCACTTCTATCCCAGGGCTTCATCCCACAAACACACTCCACCCCAGTGACCTCCTCATCTCACATGCAACCACCACAGTTCCACTCATAGGGGATGCCTAGGTTCCACCCCCCTAGCAAGACTCATCCAACAACTCATTCTAAGATCTTGCCCATTCGACTCAACCCTCACCACACACCCAAAACACATGCCAAAATTTCCCCGGTTGTTACCACATTACCGGCAACTAGTGCCTTAACCACTCACATACAATCCTCCACCAAGCATCACATCACAGATATAATGCATAGTAGAAGCAGTAGCGAGAAAGTAAGCGAGCATCTAACCGAACAGCGGGTGTGCAGGGGTATAGGTTGCGACAAGATAATGGCTCACAAGCAATCCTACCATGCAACCTATCACAGATCCATTTGCGTAAAAGTAAAGCACTAGCATCTACATTGTAGCATGTCTAATAGGATTCTACGAGGTTGGGTGGGACGTGGCACCTAGCAGGTCGTCTCCAAGCTCCTCAGTGTAGTCGGTGTCATGCTCCTCAGTCAGTGGCTTCTCCGGGTCTATCAAATGAGACATATAGCCGCGATAAGCGACTCCTATAGATGATCACAAAGAAGCAACAAAAATCCAAAAGATCCAAATTCACTCAAACACAAGCCTATGATGTAGAGCTCATTTTTAGAAATTTTTGGCACTTGTTTCATATTTTTTTGAGGTCGTATGAATTTTCTATGAATTTCCTAAGTCTATATTATTTTCTAAAAAAGAAAAATAAGAATTTTGAATAGTGAAGCACACATGTTAGCACATGATTGGACATGGGAAATACAGTCACTGGCAGGTGGGACCCATGGTCAACAGTGACTAACAGGTGGGGTCAGGTCAACGGTCGGCGTTGACCGGTCATCGGTCAATGTTGACTGGGCTTGACTAGGCCCAATGGGCAGGGTCATGGGCTAGATATGGGCTAGGTTGGGCCCGTCTGGGCTGGGCTAAACCGGGACACATGTCATGCAGGCAGGCGGCCATGTGGCGTGTGCAGGCCGCTACTGGGCTCGGTCTACACACGCGGCTCACGGTAGACTGGGCGGCGCGGGTCTATGGACCTCAAACTCGGTCCATGGTGGACCACGTCCATCTCTCTCTGGTTTATGGTGCGCTAGGTGCAAGCAGGTCTAGGCAAAGGGGCATGACGGCTCTTCCTCCTCCCATGGTGGCGCTCCTCGCTGGCGGTGAGCTCACGCATTCTCGCACTAGGGTGGCTCGCGGGGCTGCTAGGAGGGTCTACGGCTTCGTGGGCTCACGACGAGTTCACCGGAGGGCCAAAGGTGGCGCCTCAGTGGCTCTAGCGCTCGGCATTAGTGCTGTGGTGGATGGCGGTGGCACGGATTGGTGGTGAGGGTGCTAGAGTCATTGGCATAGCCCAAGCGGGGCTTCTATAGCTTCCGAGTGCTCCAGCGAAAATGGCAAAGGCATAAAGTTGAGGCGAAAGGGCTCAAGCGAGGCCAGCCATGGCGATGTAGGGAGCGCGGTGGCAGGACATCAATGGCAACACGCGGCTAAGAGCCCAATAAGGCTTGACAAGGCTCCTATGGCTTCCTTGAGCTCTGGTGGACGTAGCTACGCCAAAAGGGTGTGGATGTGGGGTTAAGGCGAGGCCGGCCATGGTGATGGCAGTATGGCAGTGATGGCGGGTCACGGCGAAGCTGTTGCGCATCACCGCAGAGCCAAAGGTGGCTCTTTCCCTTCAATGAGAGACACAAATAAGCCAAAGAACCTGTCGGCAGTGACCAAGGGGCATGGTGGAGTTTGAACCATGGCAAGGCGTGTGCCAGAGCTCTGGCAAGCGACCGATGACGGTGGCTCAGGGGACTAGGGCTCACTAGGGGTTCAACCAGTTAGGCGGCTAGGTGCGTGGGGTCATGGTGGACATCATCGGCCCCTCCTTGATGAGCGGGGAGGCCGACATCGATAGGAACAGTCGCAACATGGTGGCAGCAAGGGGACATGGTAGCACGGTGAGGCGGGCATGGCCAGCTGTCCCCGGGGTCCTCTACCTTCAACTATCTAGTGCAGGGTACATCTCTAGGTGGGGTGAAGCTCACCGAGGTAGTCACGCTACCTATACCAGTGGGGTGTGGCTAGAACTGCTCTTGCCATGGCCGTGCTCTGGCCATGGCGAGCTTGTGCGGGTGCGTGATGAGGACACTAGCATTCCCGAGCTCCAAGAGTTTGGCAAGGCCATGCCTTGACACGTGCATGTACGCATGGGTGTGTGTGTGTGCGTGCAATTGTCCCAAGGTACTACTTGAGCTACTCAGGTGGTAACTCATGGCTCGGTGGCCATGGCATGACAATGACAGCGAGCAGAGGGGTTCGATGGGGGCTCAATGTGGTGGTGTAGTTAGGGTGGCGGTGTAGTGGTGAGGTAAAGCCATGATGCGGCAGTGCAGTGCTATGCTGAGCAGCTACTCCAACATAGCCGATCGGGCGGTGTCTCCGGCTCTAGCAGCGTCTCCGTGGCGGTGATCCACTCCGACGGGCGATGTTGATCCCCCTCCCTCCTTCTCCTCCCTTCTCTGGCTTGGCGTGGCTGGTGAAACCGCTAGTGGCAGCGGGGTGGATGGAAGAGGGACTAGGGCACTAGAGAGGGGGTTTTATACCCTGAGCTCTCCCATGTCGGGTGTTGGATGGCGGGGAAGGTAGAGGGGACATGTCTAGGGTGATAGGGAGCTCTCGGCTAGGGTTCTAGGGTTCGAAGGGACTACGGGGGTGGTTGGCGCCTCCAATTTGGAGTGGCGGCTGGTCAAGGGCACGGGTACGGTGGTGGCAGGGTACGATAGAGGTGTGGGCCATGGCGATGATGTTACCTCATCGTGGTGCAAGCTGGGGTAGGTGGTGTGGCATAGATTAGCGACGTGGCATGCATCCGCGCATGTACGGGTGAGGGGCAGGGGCACGGACGGCTTGTGCGGTGAGCGGTGGGTGTGGTGCTCTACTCTGCTCTGCTTTGACTAAAGCAGAGAGGGAAGCAGGGGTAGGGGATGATAGGCAGGGTCCACCTGGCGGTGGCAGCGGTGATGGTGGGTGCAGCTCATCATGACGTGGGCGAGTGTGACGTGGGCTACTGGCTAGGCGTGGCTCATCACGATGCGGGCGGGTGCGGGCTCAAACGCGTTGCTAGGCCACGCGAGTGAAGCAGGCCAATGAGCACGTGTGAGGGCAAGGGCATGAGCACATGGGAGCTGGGCCACGCTGGCGGCGGGGCCAGGCTAGTTTCTATAGCTGGACTTCTTTCCCCTTTTCTATTTTCTTCCTTTTTCCAATTCCTTTTCTATTCCTATTTCTATTTCTATTTCCACACTACACCTATGCATGTATATATGTGTTGCCAACATATATACATCCTAGTGGGGGCCACCAGAGGCCATCTAGGGTCCTAGGGTCCAAGCCAAGGGTTGGCAACTCACACACAATTTATTTATAAAGGTTGGATTGATTTTATTACATCACATAAAATCATGAAGAAGCATCTCACAAGTTGAATTAAAAGAAAAATGCTCAACCATGCTAACTTGGTTCTACTTGTGCAACTACAAGGGTGGTTTCCTAGTATGCACACTCACCATCCATGGGTTTTGTTAGAAAAATTTTAAGTTCAAATTTTTGGGTTATTGGAAAACCTGGGTTGTTACACCACCTATTGTTGGTGGTCACTAATGATCAAATCCGACCGCCAAATAAAGTCCAAAACATGAGAAATAAACAAACTTATGACACATATGCTTTTACTATTAACATAGTTCCACTTGTACTAGAGAAAACATGTTTTGCAGGACACACATTTGAATACAAGTGGAAAACCAAGCAAAAGGCACAATTTAGAAAGCGTAATGTAGAAATGCGCAAGAGAAATAAGTAGAGAAGCCCACCGACACAACATCATTTGGAGCTACACACCTCACCTCTCTACTTGTAATCTTTAGTTCTTAGTAGTAGTTTGGAGCTAGCAAAGCTATCAAGGAGGGCTTGGCTCCTTGGAAGAAGAGCAACTTTGGTATGAATATTGTGAAGAGGTCTTCCATAGCCTTGTTCTCATATTATCAATATAGCAATGCATATGAACTAGCATATAGTTTGTATGTTATGATCTTGACATGTTGAACTTTATGCTTAATCATTCATATAACTTATGTGAGTAGAATTGGAGCTAAGTTGAGGTGACGGTTCATCGTGCCTTTGGGTGTGCCCAAGTTCTTTACCTGTCGATCCGTAGGGTCGGGGACCTAGGGGAATTTGGGTAGTTTCTATGTACGCAAGCATGGTGCTTGGGTATGGAGAAACATATGAATGCATTTCCTTCTCTCCGATTGAGGGGTAGGCGGTAGGTGGTGACAACCCTATCCGTCCCTTGTAATCCCCCATGTTCAGGTAGGGTGTAGGACTCTAAATTGTCACACGAGATTGCTGGTAGACTAGTAATCGGTGGCCTTCCGATCTATCTTATACTCAGTTCAAGCTCTAACCATGTAATTCATATGATAATCACTTGTTTGCATGGCTATATTAGAGCGTGCCGGTTCCATGTAGGAACATTCTTTTATTCTTTGTTTTCCTTTTATCCATGAGGTTGGCTCAGATGTGTGTCCACTATCCTTGAAATACCATTTTTACCCCTGTCATGACTATGGTCCACTATGCAAGTATGTAATCTAGTTCATGCTCATGCTAGACTCTTTACACCTTACCCTCCTTTGGGAAAATATAAATAACAATGCCCTAAATACTTTCAGGTGAAATGCTACAATGATAGATCCATGCGCTTGTAGATATTTTCTGTAATCATTAAGAACTATCGTAGTTGGTGTTTCTTGGCGGCGTCGCTAAGGTTTACTCAATGTTAGTGATGGTGTTAAGAAATACCAACTGGCATTTCTAGCACCGTTGCTGAGGATGTACTTAAAACCTCCACACTTGGTGATTGCGCTGAGCAATGCCAACATGCATTTCTGGCGTCATTGCCTAGGAGGGCAAAGTTTAAAGAATCTAGTAGGACATGGTCATGAGCACATGCATGTAATGGTAGCCACAGTTTATGTAGGCTAATTCTATTTGTTTTCTTCCTATTGTTGGTATAAATAGGATAGTGTATGACCAGTTACAACCTGCTGGAAAACTACACCGATAATCTAGAGGCGCTCCTAAGGAAGAATAGGTCCCGTACCGCTTTGTTGATGATCACTAAACACCTATTTTAGCCATCAACAATGCCAATATTTCAAGGGAAAATCAACATAAAATGGAAAGATTTGGTTTATTACTAATGGAATTCCACTTGTACAAGAAGTCTATTTGAATGCAGGAAAAAACAGTGAAAATGGAGCAAAACATGTGACATGGAGGTAAATGGACGTGGTAGGGGCCTCTAGGCCCACACTGCCACACTTGCCGATGGCCAGGTGGTGCCGCCTAGTGCCACCCAATCCCTGTCCACATCACTGATCCATGGGACGGCTCCTACACTGCCTCACAAGCGTTAATTTCATGTCGGTTCAAGCTGTTTACGAGATTTCCTCACTTTGGATCCATGGGCCCACTATCATTCACTTGGACGCCATGAACCAACCTTGCAACCGCCATACGGACCAAATCTTCACACGTGATGGAAAGGCCACCAACTTTGGGTGCACACCATGAACCTACGATGCAATGGTGGTGCATCAGAGGTCCGACCGGTGCCCTCACTAGGCCACCCGACACCCAAGGTACCTCCACCACCCCTCCACTACCTACAAATACCCCCTAGATCCTTAGTGCTATAAATAGAAGTGTTTCTCATAGTTGTAAAGTGTCTCAAGTAGAATCATTCTCTTTACTCCTAAGTTTAGGTTAGTGGTGAGAGTGAGAGTGAAGAAGTGAAGAGCAAGGAGCTTAGGAGGAGTCTTCTAGAGTCTCTCTGTAAGCTCTTGTAAGCTACTTTTTCTTTCTATTTATATTTCCTTTAGTACTTGTCTTTATTTTTAGCATTTACTTTCTTGCGATTAGAGTAAAGTAGTGTTGTGAATATTTTGATTGTTACTTGTTTAGTTAGTAAGTTTTCGATATATGAGATCCTCGTCACTAGTTGGTGCTCTGGTCTTAGAGTGAGGTTAGAGTAGTATCACTTAGTGTAAGCATGGTGCTTAGACTATAGGGTACCCTAGGTTGTGGCTAGTTCTCTGGATAGATTGTGGTAGGTGGCAGGTGGTGATAGCCCTGTCCATCCTCTGTATTCCACCACATTGGAATTAGTTATTAAATCATAGGGCTCGTGGTGCTTTGTGCCTAATCAACCTTAGGGTGAGTTTAGGGCATGTACACCCCAAAGTATATTCATTGCTTATCTTGCTAGACAATTGATAGGTTGAATTAATTAAGACAGTACTCCATTTATCTTCACCTACTCTGTGACCATAGTAATAGTAGTTCCTTTTGTTTTATTATGTCTAGTGCATGTAGTTTTCTTTCATTCATACTATCACATTTGTGCCTAGGTAATTCACTAGAATTTAGTTAATCATTTATCTAAGTCATACTATGCCTTCTTTGTGGAAATAAATATGATACTTGGTTTACTCCCAAGTGAAGTGCTACATCAATATATTCTGTGCGCTTGTGGAATTAATCCAAAAGTCAAAAGAAATATCAACACACTTCTTCTTCCGCTACTCCGCCGGCAAGTGAACCAGTCACCCTGCACCATCTGCTACTACGGTTATGGCCAAGACACTCGACGACTACTCCACCACCGCTATTGCCAACGTGCCCGTTGGGCCCGCTGTCAACATGGGAGCTAAAAATTTTGAGGTGCGGACTGGCCTAATCACGATGGTGTAGGCAAACCAATTCTGTGGTTTGCCAAGCGAGGATGCAAGTGCATACTTGCAAACACTTCCTAGAGTTGTGCGACACCATTGTCATCAAAGACATCGCACCAGCTAGCATAAGGCTCCGTCTATTTCCCTTCTCCCTTACGGGGAAGGCAAAATAGTGGTTCTAAAAGGAGAAGGCAGCTGTCAGTACATGGGACAAATGCTCCACGGCATTCCTCGAAAAAAATTTCCCCATGGGCAAAACCAATGCCCTGAGGGGGAAAATTTCAAACTTCTAGCAAACTTCACTAGAATCCATCCCCGAGGTGTGGGAAAGGCTGTAGGATTACATCTAGGCCAACCCGCACCATGGGATGGAAAACTGGCTCATGCTCCAAAACTTCTATGAGGGGCTCATGCCCATGTGGTAGGGGCACATGGATGTCGCTGCTAGAGGAGCATTCCTTTCCCTGACCATAGATGGAGCTATGGCTCTCATCAAGAAAATGGTGGACAATCAGAGCTGGGGAGAGGAACAAAAACAACAAAAAGGCATGCATACCGTGAAGGAGGCGGATATGCTTGCCACAAAAATAGATTTGTTACTATCAAGGCTGAACGAAAGGGCCCATGAGAAGGAAGCTATGAAAGCCACTGTTCAGGCCACGGACTCACAAATGACTTGCAAAGTCTATGTTGATGCCGCATATATAAACAATGGGTTCCGATAAGGTAACAATAATAGGTGGAACAATCAGTCCTGCTCGTAAGAAGGTAATTCAAACTTTAACTCTAATTACAATTCGAATCAACCTTCCTTGAAAGACCTAGTTCTAGGTCAAGCAAAAATGAATGAAAATATCACCAAAAAGCTTATGTATAATGATAAAATGTTTGAAAACACTAATTCAAAACTTGAAAACCTATCTTCATCTGTCAAAAATCAATTGAGCTTTAATAAAATGATTGAAACTCAAATAGCTCAAATTGTTGTCGCTCTACCTATCTCTAATTCAGGAAAGATTCTGAGGCAACCCAAAACTTCTCTCGAATCTATTAAAATGGTCTCAACAAGGTTCAGTAAGCCTCTATGTCAGGAGAGCCACAATTATTTCATAGATCCACCATTTGTCACTAAGAAAGAAGATCCTGGCCGCTCGATAATCACATGCTCAATTGGCCTGCATGTCTTCTACAATGCCTTCTAGCGACCTTAGAGCAAGCATCAATGTCATGTCCAAGGTAATATATGATAAGATTTTGGGTGGACCTCTGTACACTGCACACTTTCGATTATCGATGGCGGATCAATCTTCACAAAAACTAAAGGGACTTGCCAAGGATATCTTGGTAAGAATTCGAGACACATACATCCCCATGGACTTCATCATCCTATACATGGGCCATAGAGAGGAAGTCCCCCTCCTCCTAGGGAGACCATTCCTTAACACTACAAATGTTGTATTACACGTGGGATCTAGGCATGTCAGTTTTCATGTTCAAGGACACAATGAGATGTCCATTCAATGGGTTTGACATGCATAAATATACTAAAAACAAATAGTCCAAGAAACAACCACAAAAAAGTGTTAAATAGGTATGGCAGGTGAAAAAGGTATAGCCTACTTCTCTAGGCATGGATGTACCTTCATCAAGCAAAAAAGTGAAGGGAGAAGAGTCCTGCTCAATGGACTTAAAATAGTGAGGCCTTGATGAAGGTAAATCAATAGTTATCTTTTACAATTATAACTTATTTAGAACTCCTATATAATAAAACTATAGATTATGCTAAAATTAAAAACAATCAGTTCACCTTTCAAATATCTAGAATAAAATTCTCTTCCATGTTTTATACAAAGTATGTTTTGGTTTGAAGTATGGTTAGTGATCAATCATACTTTCATAGGCTTTTCAAATTAAGCATGGTGCTTAGGTTGTTTAGCCTACCTTGCTCAAATTAAAAACTAGTTTGATCATTGAACTAAAAGTCCTCATGTTCGGGTATTGTGTAGGAGTTTTAAAGTGTCTCACGCTTGCTGGCAGACTAGTGCTTGGAGATCTCCTCGTCCATCCTAAACTTAGTTCTAACTCTAATCATATAACTTGTATGATCATTAACTATTCTTTGCACGCCTATATTTAAACTTTCTAGCTCCATGTAGAAACATTCTTTAATTCTTTATTTCTCCTTTATCCTTGAGGTTAGCTAAGATGTGTGTCCACTATCCTTAAAATACCATTTTTACCCCTATCATGAACTACTGGTTTACTAATGCAAGTATGTAATCTTGTTCATGCTCATTCTAGACTCTTATACCTTGCCCTCCTTTGGGAAAATATAAATAATGATACACTGAATACTTCTAGGTGAAATGCTACAACAATAGATCCATACGCTTGCGGATATTTCTATAATCGTTAAGAACTATCATAGTTGATGTATCTTGGCAGCATCACTAAGCTTAACTCAATCTTAGTGATGGTGCTAAGAAATACCAATAGGCATTTCTGGCACTATTGCCGATGATGGACTTAAAACCTCTACACTTGGTGATTGCGCTAAGAAATGCCAACAAGCATTTCTGGCGCTGTTGCTAGGGATGGACTTAAAACCTCCACACTTGGTGATTGCGCTAAGTAATTCTTGGCCCCTAGGGGTCGGCCGCCCCCCGACTGAGCCACCTCGCCATCGCCTTCGCGTGGTAGGCTCCGGGCTAGACTTGGATCAAAGCCCGGTGGTGCTTTGCCCGGTTTGCACTAAGTTGATGGTCGTCTCCCTTGTTTCTTTGCGCAAATCAGCGTCACAAAGCGCCTTTTGGTGAATTATTCCATGTATTTGTGTTTGTGACCTGCAAAATAATGTTCACCAAATACATGTGGAACTTGGTTAGTAGTAAATGCATATGTGATCAAGATTGCTTATTTTCCTCTTTTTGTGTCTTAATTGGAGGTTGGATTTGCTCGGTAAAGACCGCCAACAAGCTCCCCCAAGCTTAACCTTTGCTCGTCCCGAGCAAATAGCTAAGTTATTGGTTGTTGATCAGTAGTTGCTACGATGACAAATATAATTCACAAGTGCCATGCCTATAACAAAGTATTCTTCCTCAATTTAATAAGTTGGCATTCTATCCACCCTTTTAACTTAATCCCTATGGAGCTTATTACTTTTCCAGGTCTTAGGTAGTTGCAAGATAGAACAGTTTTAATAGAATTATCAATCATTCATTCTTTGATCAACCTTCTATCCGGAGGTTTTATGAGTTTTGCAAAATAAAATGTAAGTTCCTCAAATGATTCACTCAATCACTCAATGTGTATGATCCTCACCAAGGCATTTTATTGTTTTGCCTTCTTTTCATCCTATCTCTTAAAAGGCTTTGAGTGAAGTTTTAGGTAGGTGTGAATGAGAGGCATACTTACATCATATATATTGCTAAGTCAAAAACCGGACCCAAGGAGATGCAAGCCATACACTTTGATCAAGATGTGCAAGTGTGTGGAATATTTTCCTAATCCTAATATTTTTTTGGTACTCCTTTGATTATGACTTTCTCTCTTTTGATTAATTGCCTTGGAAGTATGGGCTATATTTCTCTCTTCTTTTTTTTCAATACTTTGGAACCTTCATGTGTTCCATTTTTTTCTTCTTTTCTCTAGCTATTTTGAGAGCTTCATGTGTCTCTCTTTTTTTAGCATAGCCCCATACTTCTTGTTTGACGTATGAAAAACTTTGGAGAGAAAGACTCATGACAAATGAATGGAGTTTTTATTTTCGGTGGACGGAAAAAGCATGTTTTTGCGTAACTCTCAGTGTAATAGTTATCATTTTTATATGTGCGTGTATGTGAATCTTGATCATGGATGCATGATGAGAATCTCAACAAGGGTCACACCAATTTGACAAAACTCAATGTGAATATAAGCAGCATATGACTAAGGTTTTGAATCATGTCATATGGCCGTGATAGGAATGCATAATCATTGAGGAACTTTTGATTTTAGCATTTTTAAATGAAAAACTCTAAATGTCAAGTTTCTCTTAGAATGAAGTCATAGCATATACTATTTACCATATCATAACTTGCAATAACTTAGAAAAAGATTATGCTTTTGTAACCCATAAGTTTCAAGTTTTAGGATGAGACATTTTAGCTAACAAACATAAATCTTGGGGAATACTAAGTTATAGTCTAGGCACAGATGAATTATAGATAGAGCAACTATTTATTATTTCAACAAAGAAGAAATTAAACATTCTTAAATAACATATGGGAGTGGAATAAATATTTTTGTTATTTTTATCATATTTCATTTTTTGGATTTTATATATTTTTTTAAATGCTAATAAATAAATAATGCAAAAATTAAAATGCAGAAAATAAAAGATAGTACTTACCTCTGTGGGGGTCTTCCTCCAAGCTTGCTCGTTGCCAGATGATGACTTTGAGGTAGGTTATTTTGTTTTGATTTAGTGTATCGACTAATGTTCATACTGAGTATTTTTGGTTCAGTGATTAATTATCTAATCAAGGTAGGCTATATAACCTGTAACACCCTAGTGTTAAGCATGCATTTTGCACTTTCATTTGCATGAGCATAAGCATCACCCATTCATTCATGAGCATTAGCATATGAAATTTCATTTCATACACTTTATGTTATCACATGTGGTGCTTAATTATACATGTATATGCTTGTGATCATGCTTGGGTAATGCAAGTGATTGTTGTTTGGTCACTAAAACACCTTAGACTCACTTAGGGTGAAAAATGGAATCAAGTTTATATTCATGAGTTGGTCCAAAATGCTTCTAAGTGTTGGTATTACTAGAAATGCTTTTATTAAGTTGATTGTTTGACCTAACTTGACTAATTACTTAGAGAGCTTGCATGGTAGTGGGCCCTAAATAAAAGTTGTAGTTCATGTCAAGTAGAACAAACTTTGTTTAAGGGCTAAGAGCTAAATCAGTGCCTAAGTTGGTCAAATAGAGCTCACAAGTTTCAATTTGAGAGCCACGAAGAGCAACTCTAGTAGAGCGAGACACGAAGGGCGACAAGTGGTCTGGCCGGGTCAAGTGCTAGAGCTTGTGGGAAGCACTCCATGTGGGAGAGTGTGACTTGTGGGTCACCACTAGCAAGAAGACCGGTGGCAACCTTGGATCTTGTCTCAACGGGGACTAGCTTGGTGGCAACCAAGTGAACCTTAGGGTAAAAATCACTGAGTCATCATCTTCCTGTTGGTTTGCGATCCCCATACACAAGCTTGTATTTACTATCATATATATTGTGCTTGTGTAGTTGCTCTTGTAATTAGTTAGCTTATTATGTAGCTTGCTAGTTATCTTCTTGCTTGTGTAGCATAGAAGTAGCTCCCTTACGTGACTAATTCGGTTTGAGTAACCTTGTTAGTCACATTGCTTAATTTGTGTAGCTAAGTAACTTGTGCTCTCTAATTTGGCTTGTGTAGCCTTATTATTGAGCATTGCTAGTGAGCTTAGGTGGCTTTGTGCTTTTGCTTACTAGCATGTGTAGGAGCTCCCGCGGTTGCCAAAGTACTAGTTGCATAGGTTTGTGTGACCTTGCTACTAGAATTGTTTAGGTGAGCTCTAGCTAGCCCGACACTGTTGTTGCCTAATTAGGATCTGTATAAGGTGTTTGTGAACTTAGATAGAGGGGTGTAGTCTTGGCTAGACCGATAGTTTTAATTCTGCATTTATTTCGGTTAGCCAACGCAATTAATTTTATAAAGGACTATTCACCCCCTCTAGTCCGCCATCTCGACCCTACATGTGGTATTGGAATTAGGTCTCTCATTTGTGGTCTTTACCGACCTGAGAGGATATTGAACTTCAGGCTAGATGTTATTTGTGACACACACATTTTTTATGGCACACACTTTGCATGGTGGAAACACCATATGCTTGATCATTTTCGTGCAATGGGTCCAAAGGAGTGGTGGATCATTGTTGTTGGCTTCTCTCGTGATGCTTTGGATAAGAGAAATCTAACCCAAGCTCAAAAGGATTGCTTATAATTTGATACATGTGCTCAATATTATCTAACATGTGCTTTGCATGAACATATTTTTAGACGTGTGTGGGAGTTGGAGAGTGCTCATGATATGTGGATGACACTCCAAGCCTTCTTCGGTGACTCCTCCACAAGTGATGATGGAAAGTTCAAGAAGGAGGATGATCACATGGAGGAGGCGCATGAGTGTGACGAGCATGGCCATAATTTGGTGATTGTGGAAGATTGTTCCACCTCATGGTCAAGTGATGATGATGATGACACTACCTAAATTTCACTTGACAAAGTTGATGATGATGCCTCAAGTGATGCAAATGATGATGTTACTCCATGCACACTTGATTGTAATGATGATGGATGATGCTTGGGTGACATTGCTACTTCAAGCTCATCCACTACTTCACATTGCTCCATGTCACAAGGTGACATGAAGGTATCTAATGCCAATGTGATTGATATTGATTCATATGAGGAGCTTCTAGATAGATTTGGTAGCATGATCAAAGCTTTAGAAAGAGAGATGGCTAAAATCGAGAAATTGAAAAATGAAACTCTTTTCTAAAGAAAGCATGTGAACAACAAAAGCATCTACTTTATGTTACTACTTCTTCACATGAGGAGCTAAAATTGGCTCATGATGAACTTATTGTTTGCTCATGATAACTTGGTACAAGACCATGCTTTTCTCACTAAAGAGCTTTCAAATGAAAAATCTAAAACTAGTGAGGGCTCATCACATGGGTCAATTGATCAATCACATATTGTTGCTAACCCTTGTGATGTAGGTAAGAAGTATGTATCCACCTCTTGCAATGATTTATTAGATATTCCATGTTCTTCACATATAGATGCTTGTTCTTCCTCTATATCTTGTGAGACTAACATTTTGAAGGAGAACAATAAGCTCAAAAGAGAAGTGAAGAAATTGAGCAACAAGTTGGAAAGGTGCCACAACTTAAAAGTCACCTCTGAGCATATGTTGAAGAATCAAAGAAACTTCAGTGATAAGAGTGGTCTTGGCTTCATCAAGAAGATGACAAAAGGTGAAAGAGAAAGGGCAAGAAAGATAAAGAAGCAAGAAAAGGAGAAACTATCTCAATGCATGTGCTTCAAGTGCCATGAAGTGGGACATCTTATAAATGCTTGCCCCGATGAAGAAAAGCTCCAGTTGAAGAAGGAAGAAGAGAGGCTAAAGCATGTCAAGTACTTCAAGTGCCACACATGGGGTCATCTTACCTCTATGTGCCCAACCAAGAAATTGGTGAACAAACAAGTTGAGCCTCGATCAAAGTCACAAGTTGAGCAAGAAAAGAAGCCCTAAGTGCAAGCCAAGATCAACCATGAAGATGGTGATGATTTGGGAATGATGAAGAAGATGAAGACAAGAAGAGGTGGAAGAGCAAATGCAAGGCATCCAATGCTTATCCAAGATTCCAAGATGATGAGCAAAAATCAAAAAGAGAATAAAGTGTATGCTCACATCAAGTGATTCAAGTGTGGAGACATGGGACACTTTGCCTCGACGTATCCTACAAAGCTTGAGAAGAAGGCTCAAGCAACTCATGAGAGGCAAGGCAATGAGAAGCAATACAAGAGTAAGGAAGAGAATGCTCTAACCAAGAGAAATTGCTACTCATGCCGGAAAAGGGGACACATGGCAAATTTATGTCCCCTAGGTAATACTTCTAATCCTATTTCAATTAATAATAATATTGTGCTTAGAAAGTATGGTAATGGTACCTCTATGGTTGCTATTGCACAACATCCCCTATTCATACTAAGGCATTGCCTAAGTATGTTGTACCTAACTTGAGAGGACCCAAACTAGTTTGGGTACCATCAAAAAATGGATGAATGTGTGTAGGTACCATCAGCATTGGAGGCTTGATTCAATGGAATTATTATTGTTCATCATATGTTGAGTCAAGTTATGAAGCTTAGTGCAATCCTATCCCAATGCCAAGTCAAAACAAGTGAAGTCCAAATGCTACAACATACAAGTGCAAAATTCATGTTGTGGGTGATCTATTGGATATATTTGGTGGCTTGCAAATATTTGAGTTGAATCTTGCTATGGATTATCATGAGCTAACTAAGGTATATTTCTAGTTGATCTTATTCATTTGGGTGCATATGAGTTGATTGAATTGGATATATGCATATGTTGCTTGCTATGAGATGTTTGAATGGATTAATTGATTAGTAATCAAATTTGAGTTGGATAAGTTCATGAGATGACTTTTAGTAAGTGGATTGAATGTATATATGTCTTGTGAAAGTGTTCAAACAAGTTGATTTTAAGTTTGATTCAATTTGAAGAAGTGTAGCTCAATTGGTAGAAATCTGTCCTAATCTAAAAATCTGAGCTAGCTGAGATCATGTCTGAGTTTGATCACTTCATAGTACATCCTCGATGAAGGTGGCACACTCTCAAGTGGTACTAGACTGTTTGGAGAGATAACCTCCAAAGGGATAGGCTCTACATAACCCAAACATGATTAAGTAAGAACTTCAAGGCTCCACAACAAGTAAGATCCCAAACCAGACGCGGTATGAAAAGAGAAGGAAATTCTTGGAATGTGCCTGGGGAATTTGGCCCTAGAATCCTGCAAGCCATTGGAGATGACTCCCATGCCAGATAAGCCTCATCATCAAGAAATGGCCAATAGACCTGATGGCTATCCTCGCAACTACCACTGAAATCCTTGACAGTGCGGAGTACTAGAGCCAAGATGTACAGCTGAAGAATCAGAGGAGCATTCACATCCCGCTTGCACTCCAACATCTGATGCACCATCCAGTCCAACAAGTTGATGGGATCACCCGACAACACGGCATTGATGATCTCAAAGAAGGGCCAACCAATGGCATTGTCATCACCCCTAGCAGAAGGTACCATAGTGTGCCTCAGAATCTTGAATATTACCTTCAGAAGCCTCCTCAAGCCTCCCTGTGGACAATAAGCAGATGCCTCAGGATAGCAGATGATGTGACTATAGCTGCTGGTATTCTTGCACCTGACAATTCGTGCATGGATTCTAAAGTTGTAGGTAGTAATTCTGAAATCCCTGTTGACGGAGATGACACTATGGTGATGGTTAATTATTTGGGTAAAGGTTGTGAATGTTACCACAATGAGTCTAAAATTGTGTAGAATGTTGCCGATGTGAGTGTTCCTACTCAAGTAATTACTATTAGCCATATTCATGATTTGATAAATAAAGATTATGCTAGAGCTATCACTACGTAAAAAATGGTTTGTAGCAACAGGACAATTTTTTTGTAGGGGCGGCTGGTGATGGAGCCGCCCCTATAGTGGCGTGCTCGGGAGCCCAGAGACCAGCCGCCCCTACAAATGGAACAGCAGGGGCGGCTGGTCATACGAGCTACCCCTACAAATGACCCACATATAAAGCAAATTGCAGCACCTTCTTCCTCCTCAAGTCACTTACTCCAACCCATGAAAAAAGGTGGGGAGGCCTTGGGCACCTCCCAAAAATTGCTCTACTAAGGGGGGAAGGTTTTGGTCTCAAATCCTTTGGTGGAGAGGTTGTAGACGGTAAGAAAATGCTATTCCACACTTTTTTTGAAGTTTTAATCGTTGGTTAGTGAGTAATTAGAGTTTTTCTTTTCTCTCTCTTCTATGGTGCTTAAGCTACTTATGAAGCAAATTAAACCCAAGGTTTGAATGTACTAGGGTAAATTAGGGAGGGGAACAAGATCATACCCTTATTTGGTCCATGTTTCTTGATTTTAGTGAACAATTAGTTAGTTTTGTGGATGTTTCATGTGCATGTAGATCTAGATCTAGGGTTTGTTTTTTTTTGATTAATTTTGGTTTTGTAAATTTGTGTTTGATGAAATTAGACTAGGGTTTGCATGAAAGATATTAGGTAAAATATAATTGTTGCTAATTGTTGTCTTTGAAATTGTTTATTGTAATCAACAAATATGTATTTTAATTATTTATGGATAAATGGGCCATTAATTAATTTTCTTCTACCATGGTGTGTTTGTATGCTTCATGTAATTATATTTGATTTATATTCATATATATCTGAAGTATATACAATTATTCTCAAGTAATTATTAATTTGATTCATTTTTATATATATCTGAATAAGTAGTCCTTTATGTTTGTTTTGTTGTTGTTGTTGTAAAAGATGGAGTACATGAACTCTTGGATGTATGGTTCGTTAAGGTTCAAGGCAGGTTTCTGTGAAGTGGTGGATAAATTTATTGAGGCCGCAAAGAAGCATGCAACAACATTGACAGAGAATAAGGATATAATTATTTGTCCCTGTGAAGATTGCAAGAACTGTTTGGCATGGACAGATGTGACTATCATCAGATCACATTTGATTATACGAGGATTTGTTGAGGACTACACAGTGTGGATTCATCATGGTGAAACGGTTATTGTTAACGACGAGGATGAGGAGGAATACGATGACGAAACCATAGAATCCCTGTCCTAATATTCAGCAGAGCTTGATGCACGAATGGATTCAGAGTTTGGCAATTTACAAGGTGGTGATGCTGGTGGTTAGGATGGTAACGACGAAGGTGGTGCCAATAATGATGGTGGAGCACATGTCGGGGATGAAGATGATTTAGAGGACATGATTCGAGCCCTTGTACTAGAGATTTTACTAAATAGCCCGAAAGGTCTAGAAAATTTGAAAAGGGTGACAAAAGCATCGAAGGAGACTGTGTATGGTGTTGAAAAGGGTTGTCCAACACATTGGACATTGCTACGTTTTGTGCTTGAGCTACTCATCCTGAAGGCTAAGTACGGCTGGTCAGACTGTAGTTTCAATGATCTATTGCATCTCCTATCATGGGTGCTGCCACAACCAAACTCAGTTCCCACCAACACATACCAATCGAAGAAGGTCATAAGTCCATTGACAATGGGGGTAGAAAAAATCCATGCATGCCCCAACCACTGTATACTTTTTTGTGGCAAAACATTCAAGTCACTAGATAAATGTCCCCGGTGTGGGGTCAGCCGGTACAAGAACAATGACCTTTACGGTGGGGATGAAGCCTCCATGGGGAAAAAGAGGAATAAGAAGGGTACAAAAAAGGTGGTACAAGAATCTTAGCCCCCAGAGGACACTCCATTAGGCAACGATGCAAAGCAGAGAAGAATTCCTGCCTTGGTAATGTGGTACCTACCAGTGATCGACCGCTTGAGATGTATCTTCCTAAACCCTAAAGAAGCCACACTCATGACATGGTGGGATGATGAGCGCAAGGTGGATGATGATAAGATTGCACACCCGGTTGATTGTAGTCAGTGGCAAAGGTTCGATGAGAAGCACAAAGAATTCAGCGATGACCCAAGGAATGTACGGTTTGGCTTGAGCACCGATGGAATGAATCCCTTCAATGAGAGGATGAGCGACCACAATACTTGGCCAGTGATCTTGACCATGTACAACATCCCAACGTGGTTGTGTCAGAAGAGAAAGTACCTTCTCCTCGCTATTCTTATTTCTGGCCCTAAACAACCAGGCATTGATATAGACGTGTTCCTCGAGCCTTTGATGCAAGAAATGGAGAGGCTATGGAGGCATGGGGAGCCGATGTACGATGCATTCCGAAAGGAGGACTTCATATGTAGAGCAATAATATTTGTTACTACCAATGATTACCCCACACTGTTTGCTTTGTCTAGACAGATCAAAGGGAAGACGAGATGCTTGGTTTGCTTGGATGGTACTACATGGGTGTACCTGGATGCATCCAAGAAGATAGTTTACCTAAGGAACCGACGCTTCTTAAAGACAAGTCGCAAGTACCACAGCAAATTGTTCTTTAGATTTTATGACAACACCCCAGAGATTGAACCCCCTCTGGAAGACGTCATAACGGAGAACACATATATAGAATGGTGAAAAACATATGCGTCATCTATGGAAAGAAGAATCCGGATGGGACGAACAGAGATAGAAGCACACCTCCTGTCGAAGGTGTACCTTTCAAGAAACAATCGATCTTCTTTCAGTATCTGCCGTATTGGCCATACTTGGAGGTCCCCCATGCCATTGATGCTATGCATGTGCAGAAGAATGTCTTTGAGAGTCTCATTGCTACCTTGATGGACACAGGTAAGTCAAAGGATGGTCTGAAAGCATGGAAAGATATGTTGCAGCTAAGTGTGATGCCACAGCTTCACTCGGTACCTGAGGCTAATGGAAAATACACTCTACCCGCGATGTGCTTCAACCTAATACCAGACGAGAAGAGAGCTATATGTACTTTCCTGAGAAGGGTCAAAGTCCTAACTGGGTTTTCAGCGAATGTGAAGAAGCTAGTGTCAATGAATGACTTGTCAATAACACACTACAAGGCTCACAATTGTCATGTGATGCTGACAGTGTTTTTACCTATTGCAATAAGGGCTATAAAGCCAGAGTTCTTGAAAATGGCCATCACCCACATGTGCTACTTCTTTTTGAAGATCTCACAGAAGACGATTGGCAAGCAAGAGCTGAGTGACCTACATGAATTTGTGGTGGAGACACAAAACCAACTAGAGATGTGTTTACCTCCTGCTTTTTTTGATATAATGCCACATCTCTGATTCACATGGTTCATCAGATACAGGCGCTGGGCCCTTGCTACTTGCATGAAATGTGGTCCTACGAGCGGTTCATGTTGGTTATAAGTCGATATGTGCATAATCGAGCATACCTAGAGGGCTCCATGATAGAGGGTTACATTACTGAAAAAGTTGTTGAGTGCTATCAAGAGTACCTAAAAGTATAGAAAGGGATTGGTAAACCCGATTCTCGTCACAAGGGTAGGCTGGTTGGGAAGGGCACTAGTGGTAGAAAAGTGTTCATCGACCATGATTACAAAGAGGTGAGTCGAGCGCATTACAATGTCTTGCAAAGTACACAACTGATGCAACCGTACATTGATGAACACTTGACTATCATTATGGCGGAGAGAAATGGTCGTTCAGATGATTGGGTCATGAAATAGCATAAGCAACGACTAACTACATGGTTGAAGGATCAAAACATACCGCCTAGAGAAACCATAGACTCTATTACCATCAGTAGGTTGGCGGAGGGGCCATCGAGACAAGTGACATCTTAGAATGCTTATGACATCAATGGCTATACGTACTATACCCATGCAAAGGATAGTAAATATGTGAACCAAAACAACGGCGTTCGAATAGAGGCTCTCGATGGATTGGGGCGAAAGATCCAATACTTTGGCATCATTGAAGAGATATGGGAATTTGACTATGGAAGGGACATAACGGTGGCCCTTTTTCGATGCCGTTGGATCAAGCAACACCAACTGAACGAGATCAGATTGAGAGTCCTGGACCTCGAGAATCTAGGCTACCAAAATGACCCTTGGGTGCTCGCTTCATGTGTCGCACAAGTTTTCTATATGTCTGACCCACAAAGTAACCTCCCCCTGAAGAAGAAGACAAAGCACATGGTTGCCTCCGAAACAGCACATTATCGGAGTTGATGGCGTGGACAATGTTGAAGCTTACAATAACTACGATGAGATGCGGCTATTCACAGACTTTCCTAAGAAGATCAGTGTTGTGGAAAATAACCTACCCAAAGACATATTGCCATGGGAACGAAAAGGTGTCAAGGGGAAAGTCGTTACAGCGGGCTAGCTAGTTGTTGAACGTGGAGTGTTTATGTAAGTGTGTGATTGTAAGACTTCATTTATGTATGCGTGAGAGACTATATATTTATGTATGTATGTAAGACTATATATTTATGTATGTGTGTGAGACTACATTTATACATGTGTGTGAAATTACCCTTTACAACATCAAGATGAATCTATTTCAACATCCACTCTATTACTAATAAAACTTTATGAAATCACTTAACACTTTATGAAATTAAGAAATGGCCAAAATAAAAGTAGGAGATCTTGACAAGTTATAGAACTTTTATATTCATCACCTTTATAGCTGAAATAATTTAGTGGATGAAAATCAGGTTTGAAGCTGTTATTTTCTGAAATTCAAAATTTGAACTGTTCAAATTTTGTCAAATAAAAAGATGACCAAAATAAAAGTTGTAGATAGTGATGTGTTCAACAACTTTTATATTCATCACCTTTACAGCTGAAATAATTTAGTTGTTCAAAATTAGGTTTGAAGTTGTTATTTTCTAAAATTCAAAATTTGAATTATTCAAAATTAGTGACAAAGATAGATGACTAGACTAAAATGATAGAGCATGATTTTAGAACATTTTAGAAAAAAAACCATCACATTTGGAGTTGGTATGAGGAAGAAAAACTAATTACAAGTTTCAGCCACAGATTAAAAAGAGAAATCACACTTGTTCATCATTGATCATCACGAACAGTTGTGATTTTTCTTTTTAATCTCTGGGTAAAATTTGTAACTAGTCTTTCTCCCTCATACTAACTCTAAATGTGATGATTTTTTCTCTAAAATTATCTAAAATCATGCCCTATCAAGTTACTGTGTTGATTTGGTCATTCTTTTCATTTGTCAAAGTTTGAGCAATTCAAATTTTCATATTTAAAAAATAACAAGTTCTAACGAGATTTTCAACCATTAAATGATTTCAGCCGAAAAAGTAATAAATACCAAAATTGTATAACTCATCAAGATCTACAACTTTTATTTTGGTCATTTCTTCATATGATAAAGTGATAGTAAACATTGTTCACAAATCAACATGTCTCTCGTATAGTTCAGGAAACTATGAGTCATATGTGAATTTGTGAACAATGTTTTCTAATACTTTGGCACATTAAGAAGTGACCAAAATAAAAGTTGTAGATAATGATGAGTTCAACAACTTTTATGTTCACGACTTTTATTGTTGAAATCATTTAAGGTTTTAAAATCTTGTTTGAAGTTGCCATTTATTGAAATTCAAAATTTTAACTATTTAGATTTGGTCAAATGAAAAGATGATCAAAATAAAAGTTGTACATATTGATGACTTCTACAACTTTGGTATTCTTGAGTTTTTCAGCTGAAATCATTTACTCTTTCAAAATATTGTTTCAAGTTGAAATTATTTGAATTTCAAATTTTGAATCATTCAAACAAAGTCACATGACAAGATGACCAAAATAAAAGTTGTACATGTTGATGAGTTATACAACTTTTATGTTTACAACATTTTCATTTTAGGTCATTTAATGTCCTAAAATTATAGTCGAAGTTTTAAAATTCAAATTTTTAATTTTTGTTTTTTTTTGTTTTCTATATTTTTTTACTACAATTGTTTTTATATATATTTGTGCATATAAGAATAATACAAAATATTATATACATTTACTTTGTGTTTTTTGATATAAAAAATATAGAATTAATAATTTAATAAAATAGAAAAATATTTGTAGGGGCGGCTAGATCAGGAACCGCCCCTACAAATGCATTTGTAGGGGCGGCTGAATGAGGAACCATCCCTACAAATACATTTTAGGGGCGGCTGAATCAGGAACCGCCCCTACAAATCGTCCGGCGTATATAACCACAGGCGGCTGGTTCAGAAACGTGTTGGGCGCTCTCTTCTTCCTCCCGACGCCGTCAGGCTACCCAAGTGCATGGCGACCTGGGCGGTGGCTGGCCCTCCGCGTGGCGGCAGCCACCCTTGTCCTCCTCCTCTTCCTTCTCCTCCTCCTCCTGGTCCTCCACCACTCCCCTTCCTCCTCGCGACGCAAGGCAGCGGGTTGCAACGGCAAAACGACAGCCTAGGGTTTGGCGTGCGGTGTCCTCCTCGCCTCCACGCGGTGTCCTCCTCGCCTCCTCGCTGGTCACCGCCCTCCACCTCCGCCTGGCGCGCCGTACACCTCCTCGTTCCCTCGTCTATGACCAGGTGGCGGCGGTGGGTTGTGCGTTTGGGCGCGGGCACGGGTGCAGGCCTTACCAGGTGGTAGGTGGCGGCGGTGGCCGGGTGGGTGTGGGCGGCCTCCTTCTACGACCTCACGCACCGGACGCGCGCGCTCGTCCAGCCGTGGGTCACGTGCCGCGTGCATGTCGAGACGGCGGCCATCCTCAGGTTCCAGGTCCAATCCCCTCCGCGTGCTTTGCTGCTTTGCTTGCTTTGCTGTGCATAAAACAAAATCATCTTGAAGTTTCCTAAAGAACTAAAATAGTGCAAGGATAAGTCTAAGCCTTTTACAATATATGTTTACACATATAATTACTTTTTTGTTTCTCTCATCCAATTGTGCTATTTACTGTTCAGTCTGGATTTTGCCGTGGAATTTGTTATTTCCAATTTTCCATTCATTATTTGATGGGTGTTGGCCTGTTAGTGAGTAATATGTATGGATGTTGTTTTAGGATAATTAGCAAAGTCAGGATTTATGACCCTCTTTTTGGATTTTTCAGTTCTTAATAGGTGTGTACTTGAGATTTTAAAGGCTTGGACCAGTGACTTTTACTATTTCAGTCCCTATAGCTAAATATGTAATTTGGATCATTAGGAATCAGCCTGATCGGTTCAGATTGCTGCAGCTGAAGCTGCAATAATTCCACAATAGTAATATATTTTGATCACAGCCAATATTTAGAAGTTACTAGAATATTTAAATAATGTGGATATACTGTTGAATGTATTAGCATTTTCTCCCATAGGTTTCTGCCGCGGTCTCTTGTACTATGCATATATTATTGTATCTTGACAGTTTAGATGATTATAGTCACGTGAACTCTCTCTTGTTGCATATAATTTCCTTCTCATATGAATGCTCTGTGATAATGGTACTACACTGATGCTTGGTTCACTTCTCAATTTCTAAAGTCTGTTTGATTAGAAACGGTTTCTTTTTTGTTTAAGTATATGGCACGTTAATATATAATGGTTTACTTAGTTTCCAGAAAAAGGTTGTTCCCCTTCCTCCCGAGCTCCTGCTTAAGACTTGAGAACTGCTACCATAGCTACTAAAGGTTGTTTGCCTGGATATATGAATTAAATCTTGCTATTTCTGCTATGGACAGATTGTCTAGTGCCTTCTGCTTCATTTTTTATGTGCATTTATACATCATTGATACTCATGTCAGAGTTATTAAGTGGCTGATTTCTCCTTAACTCATGAATTAAGTCATAATAATGTTACTGTAGATCTTCCTTTATATATACATTCATATGTCACATAGGTGCTTTTAGATCTTTACTTCTTTCCTAATCTTTGTGACCTAACACTTAACAGTGCTTAATCTTGTAAACCATGATTTTTTAGAAATAATAAGTCTAAGCCTTTTACAATATATGTTTAGACAGATATAATTACTTTTATGCTAAGATGATGCTTTTTCGTAGTTTCTCTCATCAAATTGTGCTATTTACTGTTCAGTGAATTTTGCCATGGAATTTGTTATTTCCATTCATTTTTGATGGTGCTGGCCTGTTAATGAGTAATATGTATGGATGTTGTTGTTGTAGCATAATTAGCAAACTCAGGATTGTATTTGCATTTTCTCCAATAGGTTTCTGCCACGGTCTCTTGTACTATGCATATATTGTTGTATCTTGACTGTTTAGATGATTATAAGCATGTGAACTATCTCTTGTTGCATATACTCTCCTTCTCATATGTGTCGATGTTTCACCACCGATAGTCTGCCACGGGGTACCCGGGGCAGTTTGTTCGGGCTTCAGCGTATGCAGAACTCAACGGTTAACGCAAGAGACAGTCGATTTATCCTGGTTCGGACCCTCGACCGTGATCGAGTAATAGCCCTACGTCCAGTCGGCATTAGCCTTTGCGTTGGACTAATTGTCAAAAGTCTCCCTTCTCTAGGAGCCCTACCCTCCTTTATATAGTTAGGAGGCCAGAGTCCTAATCGGTTTACAATGAGAGTTCATAGTAGGATTACAGAATAATACTACTACTAAGATTACATGGAAGAATCCTAGTTGGACAAGATCTTCTCCCTTCCTTGTGGGGTATCCCATGGGTCCCGCATCGACAAGCCCCCGAGCACTTCATGGTTGAGCTCTAGAAGCCTCGTCTTGTTCCTTCAGGTCTTGCCGAGTAGGAACAAGCGTCGTCCAAGTGCTTTCTTGAGCGAAACCATGTAGTGCTTCTTAGGATCTTTGAGTGGTTTGTGCTTTTTTGAAGAAAAAGTATACCCATATGGGTGTAACCCCCGAGCCTCTTGCTATTTGGAACAAGGAGATAGAGGGTCTTGTCTTGAAATTGCTCTGATCCTTTGTCGAAGGGCTCCCGAGCATATACCCGGGTTTTTTATAAAAAAGAACTCGGATATAGCTCGGTACGGGTTCTTTTTGTCATGAGGCCTTGAAGTGGTCTGTCTTGAAGAAATCTTCTGAGTGATATGTGCTTTTTTGAAGAAAAAGGACACTCACTGAGTGTAGCCCCCGAGCCTTTTGCTATTTGGAACAAAAAGTTGGAGGGTCTTGAATCTTATGTTGTTTGAAAACTGCTATCTTGAAGAAATCTTCTGAGTGATGTGCGCTTTTTTGAAGAAAAAGTGCACTCACTGAGTGTAGCCCCGAGCCTCTTGCTATTTGGAACAAAAAGTTGGAGGGTCTTGAATCTGAGTTGTTCAAAGAACTAAAAACCTCTCCTATTGCAGCCCCCGAGCATATACCTTGGTTCTTTTATTCAAAAAGAACTCGGATACAGGATCTTGGCATGTTCTCTGGTAGTCTGTTGTTGTCAGATGTAGTTGTATGGTGGTGGTTGAGAGTAAATGATGTTTGTTCACGAGTTGTACATTGTTGGTATATCCTTCCGAATATGCTCGTTCTTGAGTACTGTTCCTTCACGCCTGAGTCCTCTTTCATTGAATTCTGTCTTTTCACTGTGTCCTTTATTAGGTTTGTTCTGTTTGTGCTCCCGGTCCATGTGAACCGCTTCTTTGGTCTATAAATACCCTCCTGGTGTGCTGTTTTGATTCATCGAGCATTTTGTTGCATGGTCTGAAATCAACGTAGTCATGAATATGATAGTTTGTGAAGTAGAGCAGCCCCCGGGCGTATTTTGTAGTTCTTGTGTATCTTGTCATAGCTGGAGGGAGTCTTGTGATAGGGATTAGAGGTAGACTAATCTCACAGTGGCATTGTACCGGAAAGTACGTGGCGCTAGTTGGAGGAAGTCTTGTGATGTGGGATATGTTCCTTCATCCAGCAGTTCTGGGTTGATCCTCCTCGCCTACCCTATGACTGTCCGGTGCAGATCAACACCTGATCCGTGCATCACATCGGACTTGGCCCCTGGTCCATGTTGTCCCACCATGCTGCTGATTTCTGCCTTGGATGTACTGTGTTTGTCCTTTGAAGAAAACAATGTAGCCGAGTGCGATTTGTTCTACCGGGTAGCAATTTAGAACACATAGTCGTTCCAGAGCCTAGTTGTGTCCAGGTTCCTTTTTGCTACCTTGCTTGTCGTAGTACCGAATTTGTTTGGTCTAGTAAGATGTGTAATCTTGTATTTGTAATGGAAATAATCTTGTCTTCTGAGTTGTCATTCTTTTTTCTGCTTGATGTCCTAGTTGTTTATGAGATTCCTAAGTTCTTTCTATAAGAATCGGGTTCTTGTGTTCCTTGTGAGGTCTCCTTTGTTGCTTCATGGTTGATGAGTTCTTTTTGTATTAATATGATAACTCTACCGTGGTGCTGGATGGATAAGTCTAAAATCTACCCGTTGAACTGTACCTTTGTGTAGAAGTGTGCCGTCCGTCATTTCAACTATGTCAGTTGTGGTGAGAAATGGATCGTTGCGTTCTCATGCCATGTTTAAACGGGCCTGGTGGGCCGTGTTTCTATTGCTGTAAAATCTATTTAAAGGCCTTTCTTCTTCTTTTTCTTTGGTGCCCTGCTTTTGCCTTGAAACCCTAGTCTTCAAAACTCCACCACCGCCGTTGTCGCCGTCATCTTAGCGCCGCTGTCTGGGCATCATCGTTTCTTAGCTCTTTATTGCTTTCGCTAGTATATGGGTAGGAAGAAATCAGCGAGCAAGTCCTAGGCAACCTTTGTAGATGAGGAGGCATCACTTTCTGTGATTGAAAATCAAGAATTTATGGCCATGAGGGCTGCTTAGAAGATCTGGCCGGCTCGACTATGACTGAGGATCAGTTGCGCGAGCTTGTCAGTGATGGTCTGATCTAGGGCAAGGAGTTTGCTGATTGGAAAGCTCCAGGCCAGCATCGGGTCCCAACTCTAGGTCTTGATGAGATTGTTCTTTATGTCTCCTTTATCCGTGCTGGACTCTGCCTTCCTGCTTCTGCTTTTCTTCATTGATTTCTCAGTTATTTTGGGATTAGCTTGAACCATCTTGCTCCCAATGTTGTCCTTCATCCTTTTGTTTTTGTTCATCTTTGTGAAACTTTTCTTGGAATTCCTCCTTCTCTTTCTCTCTTTCATTACTTCTTCCGTCTGAAGCCACAACCCCGCCGTGATGACACCCATGTTCTTGGTGGCTGCGGGATTCAGTTTCGTTAGGGTCTTAAGAGTAAATTCTTTGATTATAACTTGGTTCATTCTGTGAAGGATTGGCGTGCCAACTGGTTTTATGTCGCCAATTTGATTCCTCCTCTTGCTGTTCATTCTGGCTCTGGTCCCGTGGTTAATGACCAATGGGAAAAGAATCCCCTGACTATGGATGAGCTCCAGGCGATCAAGCCATTTCTTGAGAGGATATGTACTCTGAAACAGCAAGGCTTGACTGGCTTTGGGATCGTTTCTAGTTTTCTTCGCCACCATGTTCAACCTCTAAAGGAGCGAGAGAATTATGGTTTTGAGTACTCTGGGGCAGAGGACCCTTCTCGTATGGTCCCTGCCCTTGAGTTGACTGATGAGGAGGTGCTCGAGTGCCTTTAGAAGATGTTGAAAGGAGTAAGCATCGTCCCGCTTGCTATCCCTGAGTATTGTGTTAACAACCCGCCGCCTGATGTGAGTTGTTTTTTCTTATGCGGTTACTTTTTGTATTTCCTTTGCTGTCTCCACTTTTGCTTAGTCTTTCTCATCTGATTGTTTTACTCTTTTATAGGAATTGGGGCGTAACTTTGTTGATCCGATCCCCCTTGATGACCGCCCTGCCATGGTGGAGACTGGGGAGAGTCTTGTTGGAGCATCTTTAACCAGTAAGTTTCAAACCACCACGATGTTTCCTGGTGTTTCTTCCGCAATCTTTGACGCATATGTAGAGTATGTTCCTCGTCCAATTCCTCAAGCTCCTCGAAGTGTCAGAAAAAGGGGGCGAGTGGATTGTTCTTCTGGTTTGTCTGCTACCAAGAAGCCTCGCTAGTCGAGTACTCATCTAGGTACTCAAGTTTTAGGTAGCATGCTCCTAGGTGAGCATATTAATACGCTTTGTCTTCTTGTTGTTTGTTTGTGCCTTTAACCGTGTACTTTCCTCCTTTTTCAGATGGTGCAGTGGTTGCCATGTTTGAGAATGAGGAAGATGAGGATGATGATGCGGCCCTTGTTATCTTGTTTTCTTGTTTTTCTATTGTTGAACACCTCTTTTTGTTCTGACTTTTGGCCTTGTTTTCTTGTAGCAAGCGGTCGTCGAGCTCGAGTTCTTCTGGGGCTCCAGTATCGACCGCGCCACTCCTATCGCAGGGTGGTGGTGATATTTTTGCTACTATAGTTTCCCCTCTAAGGTCTTCTGTTGGTTTTATGAAGAAGAAGATAGCTGAGTGAGTGAATCCTCGTTATGTTTCTTTGTTTCTGTTTTCCCTTTTTTCTGATTCATATTCTTATCATCGAGTTTCCTTATCATCTTGCAGACCCTTGCCTTCCCTTAACCCTCAGTCAACTTCTTGTCAGTCCTCTGGTGCGCCCCTATGTGCTGAGTCTCGGGATTTAGAATGTATGATCGGTGAGGTGGCTGTGAGGGAGACAGGGTTCCCTGGTGATCACGCTGCTGCTGATTTGCTGGCTCTGGGGTGACCATGGCCGTGGCGGTGGGTCCATCTAAGGAGGTAGCCGGGGCTTCCCAGGATATGGCCCTGGTCTTGCCTTCTTTGCATCAGTCGGCTTCTCCCTCTGCTCCTCTTGGTACTAGTGGTCAGCGTTTGGATGATGATGTGTTGCAACAATTCGATGCAACTCATCGGTTGTCAGAGCTGACCGCTGCCTGGGGAACCTTTGCGACTTCTTTTGGGGAGAAACTCCATGTAAGTTTTTCTGAAGTTCTTTCTTTGGATGTTCATCTTTCTTCTGTTCTTATGTCTTATTTCTCTCTCTCTTTTTGTTCAGTCTTTTTCTCGGGATCATACCGGCTTCTTTTTCTCGTCTAAAACCGAGAAAAAGTTGTCTTCTGAGGTTAGTGCCCTAAAAACAGAGCTTGACCTCTGTCGGGCCGAGATGGAGACCGAGCATCAAACGCACCAGAGGGAGGAACAGGCTCTCCATGCCCGGGTGGTTGAGGCAGAAGAGCAGAGGGATGCTGCTGTCTAGGAGGCCTTGAAGAATGTGGAGGCCATGAAGAAAGAGTGCAATGGTATTGTGGGTTCTTTTTTGTTTCCTTTTGTATTCAAATTTTCCTTTCTGCTGACTTGTGTTTTTGTGCCTGGTCTAGCTCTCTGAGTTGAAAAGCAGAAGCTCTCGGAGGGTATTGAGGAAATGAAGATACTTGTTTGCAATAATCACAACAGGGCTAAGGGGGTAATTTCTCATGCTGAAGAACTCGCGCTTGCTAAGTTGATTAGGTGTGGAGCTGACAGGGATCTTGTGTAGGCCCAAAAAACTATTGAATTCTTGACTGGTAAGTTGACGACAGCTACTGAGAACTGGAATGCTTTGTGGAAATCATTTCGGTCAGTAGCTGACCTTCTTCGGACTCCAATGGATGATGGTCAATCTTGGGTTCAGTTTATTCCCAAAGTTCCGACCCATTTCTAGGAGTTCGTGAAGAGGTGCGCCCAGCTATGTACCAGAAACATTCTTACCTAGATCTGAGTTCTTGCTTCGGAGGTCCCTTTGTCCAAAATTGCAGAGGAAGCCGAGAGTCAACAATATCTGGATGCCGTTGAAAAGGTGGAGCCTGAGGTCGAAGATTTAGCTAGGAGGATTGTGGATAATCTTAATATTGATATTTCTTCTCCTGATGACGATGCTTGATGTAATTGACCTTTGTACTCCAGCCTCTGTAATAGGATATTATACTTCTTTTTGAATGAAGATTCTTTATTTTTGTTGATGTCTTCTTTGTCTGGTGTAATCAACTCGGTATATGTAGATCGTTGTGTTGACAAACTTTCTTGTTTTGCCGAGTGTTTGTATGGCTTTCGCCTGCGACCATGTAAAGAACTCGGGGTAAGTAGATCTTTGTCTTGACAACCTTTTTGTTCTTGTTAGTACTAAAAAGACTTAGGTCCAGCGAATCTCAAGTATCTTTGGCTTCTTCTTTTTAGCTTTTTTGCTTAACTCGAGATGTGGCCAACATCTGACCCTTTCCCTGGTTGTAACAACATCTTGGGATCGGTTCGGGTGTTGGCTTATCAGCTACCCTCATCGGCGGGCTCAAGCATCTTTTCAACTCTTTTGCTCTCGGCCGGTATGCTCAGGCATAATTTCAGCCATTTTTCTGTTTGGTTTGGGTGTTAGCTTATTAGCTACCCTCATCAGCGGGCTCAAGCGTCTTTTGAGCTCTTTTGCTCTCGGCCGGTATGCTTAGGCATAATTTCAGCCATTTTGCTTTTTTGGTTTGGGTGTTAGCTTATTGGCTACCCTCATCGGCGGGCTCAAGCATCTTTTCAGCTCTTTTGCTCTCGGCCGGCATGCTCAGGTATAATTTCAGCCATTTTTCTTTTTGGTTCGGGTGTTAGCTTATTAGCTACCCTCATCGGCGGGCTCAAGCATCTTTTCAGGTCTTTTGCTCTCGGCCGGCATGCTTAGGCATAATTTCAGCCATTTTGCTTTTTGGTTCGGGTGTTAGCTTATTAGCTACCCTCATCGGCGGGCTCAAGCATCTTTTTAGCTCTTTTGCTCTTGGCCGGTATGCTCAGGCATAATTTCAACCATTTTGCTTTTTGGTTCGGGTGTTAGCTTATTAGCTACCCTCATCGGCGGGCTCAAGCATCTTTTTAGCTCTTTTGCTCTCGGCCGATATGCTCAGACATAATTTCAGCCATTTTGCTTTTTGGTTCGGGTGTTAGCTTATTAGCTACCCTCATTGGCGGGCTCAAGCATCTTTTCAGCTCTTTTGCTCTTGGCCGGTATGCTTAGTAAAAACAACTGGGGGAAAGCCATAATAAGACATATGTTGTTGAGGAAAACCATCTTTATTGATCTTGAACGTTGATATGCTTAGTGAAAACAACTGTGGGGAAAGCTATAATAAGACATATATTGTCGAGGAACACCATCTTTATTGATCATGAACGTTGATCTCTTGTGGCTTGTATACATATTCTTCCTTGAGTTGTTTTCATGCATAGAATCTTCTTAGTTGGCTGATGTGCCATGTATTGTTGACTTCTTTTCCATCTTCAGTTATCAACTTGTACGTGCCTGGTCCGGTGACTTTTGTGACAATAATAGGACCTTCCCATGGACTGAGTAGTTTATGGCGTCCGTTAGTTTTTTTGTATTCTTCTTAGTACTAGGTCTCCGATTTGGAGTGATCGAGGCTGGGTATTCTTGTTGTAGTGAAGTCTTAGACCTTGGAGATCTCTGGCTGATTGAAGGGTAGCGTTTACTTTGACTTCTTCTGTACTGTCGAGTTCTAATCTTCGGGTGTGTTCTGCTTCTCCTTCGCCATATTGTTCTATCCTTTGTGACGTCCAGATCAAGTCGGTAGGTAGTACGGCTTCTGATCCATAAACTAGGAAGAAAGGTGAGTATCCGGTGGCTCTGCTTATTTGAGTTCGTAGCCCCCATACTACTTTAGGTAATTCTTCAATCCATTTGGATCCATAGTCCACTAGTTCTTCATACAATTTTGGTTTTAATTCGGCTAGTATGAGTCCATTAGCCCTTTCTACCTGTCCGTTGGCTTCTGGATGTGCGACTGATGCATAATCTATGCCGAAGTCGCAATCTTGTGCCCAACTTTGGAATTCTATAGCTGTGAAGGGAGAACCCAAATCTGTGATGATTCGATTGGGCATGCCGAAGCGATGCATAATGTCTTGGATGAACTCGACTGCTTTGGCTACGCTGTATTTTGCGAGTGGTTTGTATTCAATCCACTTGGTGAACTTGTCAATTGCTACAAAGATGTACTCGAAACCGCCCTTTGCTTTCTTGAGAGGTCCTACTTGATCCAGTCCCCAGCAGGAGAAAGGCCAAGTGGGTGGGATGCAGATGAGATTGTGAGCTAGTACATGAGCTTGTCTTGCGAACATTTAACAACCTTTGCATTTTCTAACGAGTTCTTCTGTGTCTTTCAAAGCGGTTGGCCAGTAGAATCCAGTGCGGAATGCTTTGCCGACTAGTGTTCTTGAAGTGGCATGATTTCCACAGCAACCTGAGTGTATTTCATCTAAGATCTCTTTGCCTTTTTCAAACGAGACACATTTTAGGAGTACTCTTGATGATGCGGCTCTTTTGTACAGCTTGTCCCCTACTAGGACGTAGTTCTTGCTTCTATGAACAACTCTGGTAGCCTCCTCTTTATCTGCTGGCAACTTATTCTCTTTGATATAATCAATAAAAACCTAGGTCCATGAGGCGGTGATTACCAAAATCTAGGTGCCTTTAGCTGGGAGTTCAGGGGTTATCTCACCGGGTTGTTTGATAGAGGGAGCTGATAACTCCTCTATGAATATGCCCGATGGAACCTTTGCCCTGTCCAATCCGAGCTTGGCGAGGACGTCTGCTACAATATTAGAATCGTGTAGGACATGTAGAATTTCCAATCCTTGAAAATATTTTTTGAGTTTTCGTATTTCAGCACAGTAAGCGCCCATGTTTTCTTTGTTGCAGTCCCAATCTTTGTTGACTTGGTTGATGACTACTGCCGAATCGCCATATACGAGTAATCGTTTGATTCCGAGGGTAATTGCCACTCGGAGCCCATGGATGAGGGCTTCGTATTCTGCTTCATTGTTTGTAGCTTGCCATAATATCTGAAGGATATACTTGAGTTGTTTTCCGTCTGGAGAAATGAAGAGAATGCCTGCACCGGCTCCGCCTAGCTTGAGCGATCCATCAAAGTACATCTTCCAATGGTCAAGGATGGTATTTGACATAGGTTGTTGAATTTCTGTCCACTCGGCAACAAAATCGGCAAGGGCTTGAGATTTAATTGCCTTCCGTGGGGTGAAATCGATATTGAGAGCACCAAGTTCAACTACCCACTTAGATATGCACCCTGTTGCATCTCTATTGTGTAGGATGTCTCCGAGTTGGAAATCTGTCACCACGGTAATCTTGTGGCTTTCAAAATAGTGGCGAAGCTTGCGTGAAGTGATCAGGAGGGCGTAGAGTAGTTTTTGCACATGCGGGTACCAGATTTTTTATTCTAACAGTACTTCGCTGATGTAGTATATGGGGCGTTGTACTTTATATACGCACCCTTCTTCTTCTCTTTCTATGACTATCGCTGTGCTGATCATAGTAGAAGTTGTCGCAATGTACAACATCATGTCTTCATATTTCTTTGGAGGTGTGAGAACGGGCGAGCAAGTGAGGTATGCCTTAAGTCTTTCGAAAGCTTCGTTGGCTTCTTCTGTCCACTCAAACTTGTCTGTCTTCTTTAGTAGTTTAAAGAAAGGTAACCCTTTTTCGCTGAGTCTTGATATGAAATGACTGAGGGCCGCCATGCAGCCTGTTAGTTTCTGCACATCTTTGATATTTCGAGGAGGGCCCATCTCTGTTATGGCTTGAATTTGCTTAGCGCTGGCTTCGATTCCACGATGACTGACCAAGAATCCAAGTAGTTATCCTGAAGGAACTCCGAATACACACCTGTTTGGGTTCAATTTCCATCTCCACCTTTTTAGGTTTTCGAAGGTTTGCTTTAAGTCTTCAATTAGTGTGTCCGGGTTCTTTGTTTTTACTACTACATCATCCATGTATGCCTCTATGTTTTCACCGATCTATTCACCAAGGCATGTTTGGATAGCTCTTTGGTAAGTGGCACCAGCATTCTTGAGTCCAAACGACATGGTCTTGTAGCAGTTGGCACCAAACGGAGTAATGAAAGATGTCTTGTCTTGTTCTTTTAATGCGATCTAGTGATATCCTGAATAGCAATCAAGAAAGGATAATAGGGTAGATCCTGTTGTTGAATCAACTATCTGATCAATGCGTGGTAGCTCGAATGGACCTTTCGGGCAGTGTTTGTTGAGATCTGTGTAGTCGACGCACATGCGCCACTCATCCATATTCTTTTTTTGTACTAGAACTGGGTTTGCTAGCCAATCTGGATGAAGGATTTCTTTGATGAATTCAGCTGCCATTAGCTTTGTGATTTCTTTTTTAATTGCTGCCTTCTTGTTGGGTGAGAATCATCGTAGTCGTTGCTTTACAGGCCTGGAGCCTTCATTGATATCGATTCTGTGCTCAGCCAACTCTCTTGGGACACCTAGCATGTCGGCCGGCTTCCAAGCAAAAATATCTTTGTTGTCCCGAAGAAAGTTGGTGAGCACGAGTTCCTATTTTGCCGAGAGGTGGGCACTGATGGTAGCCATTTTGGAGGGATCACCGGTGCCCAGGTCGATTTGCTTGACGTCGGCTTGTTTTGGTGGTGCGAGGATGCTGGGCTTTTTAGCCGGTATCTCTAGTTCTTTTAGGCTCATTTCTGCGACAATAGTGGCTATTTCTTTTCTACCATTGGCGCCTTGTGCTTTGGCTGCAATTTGGATTACCTGAACGTCGTAGTCAAAAGCATGCTTCAAATCACTTCGAAGTGAAAGGACACCGTTAGGCCTTGGCATCTTAAGCAATAGGAACGGATAATGTGGTATCACCATGAATTTTGCTAGTGCTGGGCGCCCAAGGATTGCGTGATATGATGAATCAAAGTCTGCAACTTCAAACTTGATGAACTATGTACGGTAGTTGGAGGGAGTTCCAAAAGTAACCGGTAGAGTGATTTGTCCAAGTGGCATGACTGCCTTGCCGGGTACTATGCCATAAAAAGGGATGCTCGTTGGTGTAATCATCCCGGCAAGTTGTAGTCCCATCTTCCTTAGGGTTTCTAAAAAATGATGTTGAGTCCAGCTCCCCCATCGATTAATACTTTTGTGATAGTCATAACGGCGATAGTAGGATCTAGAACCAGTGGGTAATGGCCTACGTTTCCTACACTAGTCCATTGGTCTTCTCTTGAAAACTAGATTGGATACTATGACCAATTGAGATATCTTGGAGTAGCTGGTTCTGCTGCCTTAATGGTTCGTAGAGCTAGCTTTTCTTTATGTTTGCTTCTGGAATCTAGGGCCCCAGCAAAGATCACTGCTACTATCCTCCTAGATTTTTGGAATCCCTTGTCTTCTTGGTTGTCTTCATCTTTTTTCTAATTGTCTTCTTTAGTGTTCCCCTTACTATCTTTTTTTGTGTATCGATCATTGAAGTTGTAGCAATTTCCGATGGTGTGATTTCCTTTAGGGTGCAAGATGCAATGCATGTTTTCAATGTCATCATACCTTTTGGGTTTGGAAAACTTCCTTGATTTGTCAGCCACCGCTACGATGTTGTCTGGTCCACGTTTTCTTTTCCTAATGTCTGATGTTTCGATGATTTTGCTTGTCCGGGTTGTCTCGGTTGTTTCTATCTAGGAACCTTTCTCGTGTCTTCTCCTCTGCAGTGATCATCTTTTCTACTGTGTGTCTGAATTCTTCATTGTTTCTCAGGTTTTCTTTGCAGAAGTCCTGAAATTGCCACCTAGCCATGATTCCGTGAGAGAAAGCTTCGATTACTTCTCGTTCGGTGATGTCATGTACTTGAGCACGTAGTTCGCCAAATCGTTGATAGTAATTTCTGAGACTTTCGCCCCCTTTCTGCTTGAGTCCTTTTAATTCTGCGTGGGTGATGGGGTGCGTAATGATACCCATGAATTTTTCACAGAAGACTCTTTGCAAGTCCTCCCAATTTCTTATTGACCCTGGATTCAGTTTGTCGAACCATTGGAGGGGCATGGTTTCTAGGGCCATGGGAAAGAACAAGGTCTTGATATCGTCGTCTCCTCCGGCTAGTTCAATCGATTGCGAGTAAATTCTGAGCCACTGCCTTGGTTCGGTCTTGCCATCATATTTAGAGTGGTTGGACGGCTTGAACTTGTGAGGTAGTCGTATTGAAGCAAGTCTGTTTGCAAAATAGGGGAATCTATCGTGCATTCCGGCTTCTTTGTATTCTGATTCAGCACCTCCTTCCAGGCAACTATTGTTTTGGTGAGAGTAGTTCTGTGGGGCCGTCTGAATGGGTGCTTCGCTTATGATCTTTCTTGATTGTTCGACTCGGTAGTTTTGACTGTGGTCCCTTCTACTTTCTCTGTTGTGACTTCCACTTTGTCCAAGTCTCTTGAAAACGGACTTCCTTTGATTTTGATCTTCCTTCCTATGAGATGATGACCTGGCAGGTAGTCTTGAGCGGGTCCTTCCGTTGTGCATCCTTAGGGCTGCTGACCGGAGAAGGTCCCAGAGCTGTTCCTGTTTTTTGCTGGGATGTGATGTCGCTCCGAGTTCTTCTAGTGCTTCTCGGATCCTATTGTAGGGTGTATTCTCCACGCATCTTTCTTTGACTTCTTGTTCTAATTTTCTTCTATTATACTTGGCCAGATCTTACTCATATTTGATCCACGCTTCCTTGCGCTGCCTAGCACGGCGTTGGTGTCCTTGTTTCAATTTGTTTCTTCTTTCTCTGGCTTGCTTTTGATTCTCGGTCTCACCATCATGTCCCTGGGCAAAGGGTGATATGTTGGACTCAGATTCATCCGATGACCTGATGTTGGGCTGCTTCTGGGGGATCAATGGTGATCGAGGACGGCGAACCATGAATACTTCTCATGCGTGAATTGTTCTGTTATCGATGTCGGTTTCCACACTGTCGTAGTCATTGATAACTTTAGTGGAGGCTTCAAGGTCGCATATCGAGTCTCCTTCTTGGTAGGGTAAAATTGCTATTGTCGTCATGTTGACTAGTCGGATACCGCTATCCTCAAGAACAAAATCTGGCCAGTGGACGATGCAGTCTTGAGATGTTATAGTTAGTACGAGACCTTCCTGAGCTCCTTTCAGTGGCATTCTAAGCACCGGATCGAGGGATCCTTTGGGCCATGCCTGATAAGATGTTGCCATGTTGTGGAGTCCGAACGGAATAGGACCCGACTTCTTGAAAAGACTCTGAGTGTACTCTGAGTTGTATTCTTGATAGGCCGAGGCCGCGTTCTAGAGTCCCACCGGAAAAGAACTCGGACTACTCTCAAGAGAACTCTGAATGTTTTCTGAGTTGAATCCTTGATAGGCCGAGGCCGCATTCTGGAGCCCCGCCGGAAAGAACTCGGTTTCTCGAAAGAACTCGGATAAGACTCCATCTCGGATGTGGAGCCTGAGTTTGAATCGGATGCGCAAAGCCACGAAATCTGAGTTGGATCGGACATCACGAGCTGCACGAATCTTCCGACGAGTTGATCTATCATAGTCGCCAAAATAGAAAGGTCTTCATGGTGATCCAAATCTTCGAGGAGACGGCTTTGGAGCTTGCCATTGTTGCCTGCCTTGCAGATCCATGAACCAAAGATGAAGGTTGATCCTGTCGAGAAGATCATGTTGTCGAGGTCCGTCGAGCTCTTGGATGCAAATTCGCCGAAAGCCCCTACCTGGCGCGCCAGCTGTCGATGTTTCACCACCGATAGCCTTCCACGGGGGTACCCGAGGCAGTTTGTTTGGGCTTTAGCATATGCAGAATTGACGGTTAATGCAAGAGATAGTCGATTTATCCTGGTTCGGACCCTCGACCATGATCGAGTAATAGCCCTACGTCCAGTCGGCGTTAGCCTTTGCGTTGGATTGATTGTCAAAAGTCTCCCTTCTCTGGGAGCCCTGCCCTCCTTTATATAGTCAGGAGGCCAGAGTCCTAGTCGGTTTACAATAAGAGTTCCTAGTAGGATTATAGAATAATACTACTACTAAGATTACATAGGAAGAATCCTAGTTGGACTAGATATTCTCCCTTCCTTGCGGGGTATCCCATGGGTCCCGCACCGACAATATGAATGCTTTGTGATAATGGTACTACACTAATGCTTGGTTCACTTCTCAATTTCTAAAGTCTGTTTGATTAGAAACGATTTCTTTTTTGTTTAAGTTGGTGTCATGTTAATATATAATTGTTACCTCAGTTTCTTTACATACTTATATCCTTGCACTATTTCAGTTCTTTTGGAAACTTCAGGATGATTTTGTTTTATGCTTGTGGAAACTCCATTCCTCTCTTTTGCTTGCTTTGTTGTGCAGCTACTACTACCTAACTACTACTACTCTGCTTTCCTATATTAAACTGTGCAGTTTTCATATATGTTCATTATTCCACTTAAATAACTAAATAAATTAAGAAAGGCATTAAAAGAAATGAATTGGTGGTGAACACCTTACTTTCTGGTGATCTTATATCATGTGTGAACCTGTGATGTATTTGGTTTGGTCAGAAATGATGTTTAGCACATAAGTAAATATTTAATTTTAGCATTTTTATAATTCTGGATAGTTTCTAGCACTTGGTGAATTAGGCTTTGATAATGGTGTTTTCTGGGAATCATGTGAATACCAAAGTTGTAGCTAACTTACTAGACTACCTTGTGTTAAAATTTGGTGGTATTTGGCCAAGTAGTTTAGGAGATATGGTTGTTCTTAGTTTGAGTCCAATTTTGGCTGCCCTCTGTCTTGTGAAGACAGATTTATGTTGTTAAGTGATTTCGACCTGGTAAAAGTTGGAATCATGCCTTGAGGTCTGAAAATGAATTTTAGGCAATTTCATAAGCTTTCCAAATTGTCTTGCTATCTGGTGCTTGCTGTGCTTCCTCTCTCCCTCTCTAGAGCTGCTTGTGCAAATACCAGAGACGGCATGTTTGTTTTGCCTCGAAGCGGGTTTTGGTGGGATGACAGAGACGGCGTGCAAATACAAATGCACGCTAGTTGCTAACTTGCTACCCTCCTCGGCTCCTCCCCTGTGCTACCCTCCTCTCCTCTATTTTTGCCACCTTTCCTATCCTCTATGTTTGGGAAGCAGCAGCTGCTTTTTTTTACACCTTTTCCTCTCTATGTTTGTTAAGCAGCTGTTGCTTTTTTTGCCAAATCTTCCCTCTCCTTTCCTCTACTTTGTTTTGCCGATGATGAAATTGTCTAAGTCCATACATTATATGGAATATGAGCTGATGATCAAGAACTTGTGAAGAACTTGGCATCATTAGCAGCCGCCCCTACATTACCTTCTCCTCTCTTCTCTATTATGATGCCTTGATGCTCCAAGTTCATGATCAAATGATGATTGACATGTTTCTGATATATTGTTGTTTTATAGGACTACTTTAGTTTATAGACCTTTTTGATTTCTTATACCTTCTCACGTACCTAAAGCACACTTTCTTGCATCTATTAGAACAAAGCATGAAATAATGTCGCGGACACCAGACAGTGCCCCGAGCATGATGAGCAACCAACCTATGAGGGGAAAGCACTAGAGTACCAGCTTACTCAGGAGCAGTTCGATAACGAGTTAGAAAAGGATCTAGAAGTGATGCTTACTCAGGAGTAGTGTGACGAGGAGGAAGGGGGAGCAGATGGAAGAGCAGGAGAGGCTACTGAAGGTGAAGAAGAAGAGCATGATGATGATGATGACTCAGAAGAGGGATATGTAAGTCCCAAGGATCCTTTCCCACATGAAGCCAGAAGGAGGCCAACGGAGGAAGATTTGGACAAGGATTTTGACCCGAATGAGAAGGTAGGGATAAGGCCTTAGCTTGTAAATTTTGCTAAAGCTTTGGCTGTGTTACCTCTGCTAACACTTTGACCTATCGTATATATAGGTCCCTCCAAAACTCAAAAAAGACAACGTCGACATCCGTGACATCTCGCTGGACAAGACGGAGTAGAGGAAAGGAGAGCAGAGGCAATAGCCACAGAGATGGACATTGAGGCCTCTACTCCACAACCTCAAGACACAACCACGACTACCAAGCCTAAGAAGAAATGAGGGGATAGAAAAGCAAATCAATATCCAAATAAGGCATGCTATGTGATAACGGAGGTCGGGCCAGCAGGGGAGATCCTTGAGCCGAAGGAATTAAGAGGATGATTCTGTAATGCAATCAGGGCCCTAGTAAGAGATAAATTGAACCCTACAATCCCTAATTGGAAAGAGGTACCAGAGAACAAAAAGGATGAACTATGGGATAGGCAGCTGAAGCTCAATTTTAGATTTTTAGAGGGTAAGCACGAACTAGTAAAAAAAGCTTTTAGTATGATGGGAGAGTCATTCCGATGTTGGAGGTCCAAGCTCAACAAGAAGTATATTCAAAAGGGGTTAACTCCCTTCAATGAGTTTGGCAACATAACTCCTAGTCAATGGGAGGAGCTTGTGGCTCAGAAGACTTCACCGGAGGCATTGGAGCTCAGTGCCCGTAACAATGAGCTAGCGAAGAGGAATAAACACCACCATCATATAGGCCCCGGTGGCTACTATGCCAAGGAAGAGCAGTTTAGGAAGATGGACGAAGAGGCCGCAACTGTTTGATAATGATGAATTTGAAGGTGGACGAAGAGGAACAAACACCACCATCGATGTGATGAATTTGAAGGTACGCTCAAGGAATTTGATATATGCGAGGAGTACAGAATCATCTGGCGGTAATCTTAAGTTTGATAAGCCAAAGACCCAAGAGGTAGTATCAAGAATACTGAAATATGCTGAAGACAAGGAGAAGGGCTCATTCAATCCTTCTAGAGAGAGGGACGAGCTTAGCCTTGGCTTGGGAAACAAGGAGCACACAGGCCGCACCAGGGGGCTAGGGAAAAGGAAGACCTGGAAGCAAGGATTCGAAGAGGACAAGCACATGTACAAGAAACATGGCAGAGACCGAGAGACTAATCTTGAGCTCCAAATGAAGGCTCTAGTTGCGAAGGCGCTAGAGGAGCAAGAACTGGCATTAGTTGGCAGCCCTCCGAAAGTTCCTAGCAGCCAAGGTTCCACTGCAGCCACAACCCCCGTTGATCGCATACGGGAACCAACTAGTTGCACCTTGGTGTTTCTCAGCGGCTGGCAGAACATTGTGATGGAGGTGGCAACAGGTGTGGCACATCCTCCTGGTGGCTTACGCCATAATAATAAGATACCGTCGGACTACACTAGGGTCGAGGTGCATACCATGAAGCCTGAGTTCATGCAGTGGAGGATAGACTACGCAACTCCCGAGGGGATGGTGTTACTCAGAGACGTTATGGGGCAGTTCATCCACTGGCACAAATGGGACATTATATTGACTACTTCTTCGTCACACCCCCCTCTCCCAAATTTGGAGCGAGTTGTTGAGGTCGGGCAGATATTTTCACTGTCTCGTGACCACCACATTCCTAAGATGCCACATTCTTCCCCACCTCCTAGCGAGCATGTGCCTGATAAGCCACAACCTTCTCCAGCTCGTACCGAGCAAGTGCATGATGAGATGCCATAGTCTTCTCAAGAAGCACAGCTGATACATGAACAACGAGTGCCTCCTGAAGAAGGTGATGCACAAGAAGATGAGGACATGCCTGAATGGGAACTTCGAAAGAAGCATCCAATCACCATAAGACCAGTTTATGTTCCAATGAAAGATGTCTCGTCGGTGCACAAGTGGTATTCCCATGACCAGTTCAAGCCTGAGAACCAAGTTAAAAAAGTCACATCACAGGGTTCTGAGGAAGCCGTCACTAGCAAACTCCACCAAACAGCAAAGCAGTATCCAAATGTTGATGCCATCAAATGGTCAAATGATTGCCTGAAAACATATGAAAGAGGCAAGCCCTTCCTACCAAACTGGGACATCCAGCGCCTACCACTTGGAATGAGAAGGTTCCATGATTGGTACTTGTGTGTTCTCCCAACGAGCATAGACCTCATACAAGCATGCTTCCCCACCGGCACATTTAGAAGCCCAGCCGGGAAAATTGTCTTTGACTTCAATGACATGCAGACATGCTTTCACCTCGGAGCAATGGAGATGAATCTAATTCGCACGTGGTGCCTGTAAGTCCTTGTCCTCCCGATATGATATGAATGTAATCTTTGAATTTTGTTGTAACTAACCTATGCCATGATTTGTAGAATGCAAGTGCACATTGTCAAACAAATGCCAAGTGTGAAAGCCGGGTATATAGACCCGCAAGCTATAGCACAAACAAATTTTAATTACCCTAAACAGTGGAAACTAGATGCCAAAGAGCTAGCTGCTGGAAAGACTCTTCGGGAGAAAGAGCACATCCGTACGGCGAAACTAAGGGAAGAATCCCTTAAGGTTATGGTATACATTGCCCTGGCTTTCAAAATTCTCCAACAACACTCTACTATATGGCTACCATACAACTTCGAGTAAGTTCAACTCTATACTTAAAGCTTTGTTCGATATATTTTATTCGATGCAAAAGAGCTTATCTAGTTCTATGATTAAATCCATGCAGCAACCACTGGATTTGTATAGCAGTCGATGTCGGGAGGAGCATGGCATGGGTCTTTGATTCAATAGATAGGGACCCGGTGACATACAAAGATTTCATATTGATTCTCAAGACGTATACATATCGACAATCCTCATTACCTTATATGTTTGTATACATACTTGTAACGTTCACTTTTGGATACTAACAAGTTGTATTTGCTAAAATAATTCAAACAGGGCATTTAGGTTATATGTCACCAAACATCACAGAAGGCATGATGCAGTAAGGAAGGAAAAGCTGGCTATAAAAACACTATGTGTGGTAAGTGTAACTTACTTCTTCAGTACTCCATTATATGACTGTCAAAAGCATTGCTTAACATTTCCATATGCAAAACACAGTGCCCCAAACAGAAGCTTGGGAGTGTACATTGTGGATACTATATATGTTCTATGATGAGTAACACCGGTGCCTACAGGAGACACCCCTTAAGGGTAAGTTTGAACCTCTTCACCCGTAGTATAAAAACTTCGCACATGGTATGAAATACTAAACCAAAACTTGTTCTCTTATAGTGGAAAGAAGAGAAAGAAATGAAAAGAGACCCATACAAGGATGACCAACTCTTAGAGCTCGTCGGCGACCTTTGCCACTTCATATTGGATCATATTGTACACATCAAAGGCACCTACCATGACCGAGACTCTGACTTAGGTACAAATCCTCAGTACCAACACCTTCATGAGACTGAAAGGCTAGCTTTAGGACGTTGACAACAATGTGTATGGAATTTGACATTGGTTTTACCTTGTGAATTATGTCTATTTAATGATGGATTGTACATATTCTTGTGAATTGGACTTGTAATTGTAGTTTATATAATACTCTTGTGCTTGTAGTTTATATAATACTCTTGAGCGAACGTGGTTCGGAACGTTGGTCGCGGGGCGTTCGGCGGGATTATCTCGCTTTCCCCGCTTACATTGGTCGCGGGGCGTTCGGCAACGCGAACACTAGATGGAATACGCGGAAACGTTCGGCAACGCGAATGCTGGATGGAATATGCGGGAACAAACAGTGTTCTGGTCAAATTTGAATTATAAATTTGATTTTTTTTTACGGGAAAACATACTGTAGGGGCGGTTCTAAACTGAACCGCCCCTACAAATAGGTATTATAGGGGCAGCTGGTACTACAGCCGCCCCTACAAATCGATTTGTAGGACAGGTTACAAATAGATTTATAAGGGCGACTGTAGTACCAGCCGCCCCTACAAATCGATTTGTAGGGGTGGCCTGGGAACCGCCCCTACAAATGCATGATTTATAGAGACGGTTTGGTAGGGGCGGCTGGCCAAACCGTCCCTACAAAGGATTACAAGCTGCCCCTAAAAAACATTTCTGTAGTAGTGAATGTCAAAGTCGAGGACGGCTTTGTTTCAAGAAATATAAAATGATGAGCCCATGGCTTCGCAAGTTAATATTCCGGGTGATTTATCAGCTAACAATACTAAATATGTCAACCAGGCTAATTTTCCAGCGAGTTAATTTGGGCATGCAATATGAGAAGCAATTCATGCAAGGTTCCATGCTTTGTGAGCTCAAGTCGGACATCACTTGAATCATTATTGGCTGATCAGATTACTCCAATTTTGAAGCGAGATGCAAGCGATCAGATCTTGTGTGATTGGCTTAAATATATTAGCGTGATGGTCTTAGTACTAGTGCTTTGCATTGTTGCCGCATTATTTTATTATTTCCATATAGGGGTCTCTAGTCTGAGTACGTATGATAGTCCTTGCGTACCGTGCCTGCATGCACTTGAGTTTTGGTCTAGTTGCGCCACGTCTCTTTTGGTTACTGAGTCGAACCGTGTTGCCTACTTTGAGTCCATGTCTGGTTCGGTCATTTGGCTGGCCTGCGTGCCATATAGCCTGCGAAGTCAGATTAGATTATTTTGTGGAGTTTATACCTCGTCGAGCCACCACTCCAGAAACCCTAGAGGTTGTTGATCCGGATCCTTTGTGGATTTGCGTGGAGTTGCGTGATCGAGCGCTATAGCTTGGGCGCATCACTTGGAATTCTTGGACCCTCTCTTCTGATCGTGGTTCATCGTGACCACGGTTGAAAGATTTATCTAGGGTTCTTGTAAACCGATCCCTTTGTTATTAATAATACTGCTGCTCGTGTTGTTTGGCCAAAGGAATTAGTTGGATTATTTTTGCTACTCAGTCGTTTATGTTATTGGCCAATCCATCATATATATGTATACGTACTTCTTGAGTTGAGTTCAGTGAAAAGCTGTCCTCGGCGTCGATGTTGTTTGATGTCGATCCTACACAGCATGAAGACAAACGAGGTTACTAAAATAATGGGATTGGACAATGTTGGGAGAAAGAATAGGACCACATGTTTCGGTTTGTAGCATGTCTTCTCCTACAAACATGTAGTCTCCTCGATTAAAATACACACCATCTTTGTCAACACTATCCTTCAAAAGATTAATACTAACAAGAAACATATGCTCATCTTCTTTGGATTCCACTTGTGATCGTAAAGCAAAATTAGAGGAATATGGCATTATAATAGTATTGATTTTATAGTCCACTAATTGATCACAATTTTGCACATCAAAAGGAGAATTTATATTTGTACAAATGTAAACTCGGTTGCATCATATATTGTCCTTTGTTGTTATATTTATTAAAAATATGATATGTATGTCTAGACAACCACGGCAAATCAGCATATGCATAAAGTTTCTCCTCCAAATAACTAAGATTACATAGAACATCAAATTCAATGTAGCCCAAAGTATTTAAAGAAGACGATAATGTCAGCTCATCAACATCAGTAACATTATGAATAACATGTCTATTTTCAGCAGAAGTGTTCGATTCCAACACACATATAGCATGATCATTCATTAATAGTTGCATGGGTATAACATAATTATCATCATGCAAGTCATCTTTGTCACAAGGAAAATCAAGCAAATCATCTTATGACAAAGGTAAATCAAGCGAAGGTTCCACTAATATTTGCTCTATCATAGCATGATTGGTGGAAAAATTCAACACATCAAGAGAACTCTCATCTTCTGTGAGTTTAGCATCATGGGCATTACCTTTGCTCTTATTGTTAGTAGGAGTAATAGGTGATGGTTCTAAATTTTCACATGAGGCTGTGAGCACCTCATTTTTTGTCATGTCATCCTCACTTTTATTACATTGTACTGCAAAAGGTTAGGCATAGCAGGAGGAATAACAAGAGACTGGTCTAGTTGATGCTCCTCATCATATGAATTAATTACAAAAGATGGATTAACAAAAATTTCTCTCATAAGAATTTTCATATCATTCCATGTATGAGGTTGATCTGAAGAACTTAAAGACTCCCACCAAGTTGATGCTAAATGTCTCAAAACACTATATGCATTCTTAATCTTTCTCTGTTCACACATAGTATATTGTGCAAAAACATTATCTATTTTAGTTGCCCACTCAATGTACTCATCAGCACCAAGTAGGCAGGGAAGAAAGAATAGAACGACCCGCGGGAGTAGGTGTAGCAGCAATAGTGCGTGGCTGATGGATCATGGATGTCTCGTATCCGTGAGTGTTGTAACCTGTCATTGTTAGCATCAAACAAGAAAATACATAAGTATGTATTTTTCTATCAGCTACTAGGATGTGGTCAAGGAGTAAAGTCACACACGCCCAAGCGTTTTACCACGCTCTTACAAGTGTTCTTACTAATACAGCAGGCGGCGCAATCGACGGCTGGTTGTGATACCGTTGTACCTTGAGTGTAACAGTTGCAAAGGCGAACCTATACTTGGTCAGAAGAAAGTAGAGTTTAGGGAGGCTTAAAATATGGTAGCAAGGAATATCAATAATTTAATTCAGTTGTAGGTTTGAATAGTAGTCCCAAGCTAGTCTATGTTGCCGGTCTAAGCTCATCCTAGACTTAGTTCGGGCAAGCAACAATATAACTCAGTGTAAAGACTCAAAAGATGCAAGCACTTCTGAATTTTTTTGCACTTCTTTTTTTTTGCTCTTCTTTTTTTTCTCTTTTTTTTATTAGGTGCGGCTTTTTTTACACCACTTTGCCTTTTACTCTTTCTTTTTTTATCTCACAAAAGTGCCCGTATTGATGACTTTGGATCCAAATCTATTTCAGCTCCTATATCTGTTGGCATAAAAAAAGGAAAATGGCTGACAATGGAAACTAAATGGATACGTGATATAGTAGGTTTCCTTATTCTCTTTTGATTGCGTAGCAAGCAAAACAATCTAAGCTGTCGCAAAACAGATCTATATGCTCATAACCTTTGTGATAGTTTCATTGTTGTTCTCAACCAACAGTTCACCCATCAGGTCAGCGCACAACAGTCTGAAAGCTAGACCAGATGCAAACCATTACGGTTATTGACACGGAACAAGATTTGAAACTAAATCCCAAAAACAAAACCTAGTCATGATGAACACAATGACATGAGAGGGATGACCGTTCAATAAAGCAACTAAAATTTAAAAAATTGCAATGGCACAAAGGGTTGGTAGGACAGGGAATATGTGACGGTGTATTTTTTGGCCCTTTTGTGGACTCTAGGTAATACAAAAACAAATTCAGTCTAAAGGAAAGAAATAGAGATATACCTAATGGGCAATTAGGTCTTTAATACCACTTGATGTAGACAAGGCCCGATCTTTCGATAGGTATGATAGCATCGATTGGTCGAGACTCGATGTTCACGATCTAGGTTTCGAACCAAGACTGATTTGGACCCCCACAACCGTTACACCACTGCTCCATTGGGTATCAACCATGTGAACACGATTGACCTCGCCGAAAAGACTTTCCTGCAAGACAATCGAGGACACAAGGAAGAACAGGTAAACCCAATCTGAAATTACAAATAAATATGAGGCTTCTGAATATGAAGAGGAGTTCTAGTCTTTATTCGAAAGGACTAATCACCACATGCGAACAAGATCAAGAACTGAGGCCCTAGTTTAACAATAAATAATCTTGGCGATACAGTTGTAGCAAACAATGTTTGTATCACATGGAAAACAAGAACGCAACAAAATCCAAACCCTAAGGAGAGCGACGGCTGCTAAATATAGACCTTGGGACGTCACCCCCTGGACGCACCCCCTAATGGCCCCAAACACGATACATGGTCCAACGGACCAAAAGACGGTGTCGCAGCACTCAGACAGATTCTGGACGCTGAGTTGTTTCGACGATTCCTGTTGACTCGGGAAGACTTTTGGCATGAAACCAAAGCCATTGGATAGTTTATCAAGTTATCTTTCCAAGCATATCTGGATCATTGAAAACGGAATCCGTATGCGCCCTGGATGTTGATTTTACTCAGGACTGCTCCTGAATTCTGAGGTGGACTCGAACTTGATTTGGGCCTCCACCTTGGTGACTCGAACCGGATAAGCTTTAGGCCTCCTTCTCGATTTGGACATCCTTGTTGATGCCCTCAGCCTCCATGTGACTCTCCAAGCATGGTTGGATGTGTGGAGGTCATGTCCTCATTAGCAGAAGATAGACACCTCATATGTTCCCAACACTGGAAGGTCCAAGACCAACTTGCCCCGCTTCATACCAAGAGAGCGCAACTTCACCGTAGCTACAAAATCCTTAAATGTAGCTTTGAACATACATGTGTGAGTCATCCAGATTAACTTCTCCTTTTGAACCCGAACCACCAACATGGCATAGAACTGCGGGATCACCGCCTCATTCCAATCTTGCCTGAATTCAAGGATTCTTCTGCAACCCATAACACCAAGAAAGTCAACCAAGTTGCTCATGTACATGAAAGACTCCAGTTGAGGCCAACTCGCCACTGTTTTGCATACATCGGCCAAGTGTCAATACCTCCTAGGTACAACATGTGCTGACTTTTAGTGAGGAAGAAGGGAGTTGGAGAATCCCTTGCTTGTTGAAAGTGCCTAGACAGAGCCATCTTGCTGAACTCAGCCGGAACCCAGCGAAAGCACTCCTTGGGGATAGCCGACATGTCCATTGGGAAGAAATCTTCACCATCATCTTCATTCGAAGAAGACACCAGTACTGCCTTCTCTGGCCAGCGGCTAAGACCTACACCAGACCTACAACGCCACAAGGATGATTAAGAATCAGCAACTTTTGGATATAAAAATAAAGCCCAAGTTCTACAAAATTGTGTGATGAGAAGTAGTAAACTACAATGGAGATGTAAGGTGTATAAGCTACCTATGTAAGCCCCACAAGGTTAGATATTAATTGGAATCAGATTGGTACAAAACAGCAAGTAACAGGCAATGACAGAGTATCCACCAAATTGCGGATCATCCGATGAATTATGGACCGACAGCACACAGACAGAGAACAACTTATATCTACCAGAACATTCCATCAGAGGCACCAGAATGTTCCGTCAATGCAAACAGTTATGCAGAAACAATGCAGGACATGTAAGTTGATTTCGCGGAGTGTCCGTAACATCTCGAGGACTATCCGTCAAGGCCACAAAACATACCAGTGAGTAAGAACAGATTATCCAGAGCAGCTACAAATTCAACGGAACCTTCCATCACAATGCCGGACTATCTATCACTATCGAAGACGGCACAGCCATAATAGTAACCGCAAGGAAGTTGCAATCTTTAGATCCTCGCAATCACATAGTCCTACTTCACCAAATTATGCACAAATGTACTACTAGAGGTACTCTACCAAAACCCCAAGATGGTTTGCTCCTGACCCTAACCAAATCACAGATCGGAGTAACCCTAAGTAAATCAAAAAGAGGGGAATAAAGCAAAGGAGGGGAGAAAGGAATCAAATGTACCCTCTAGGAATGATGGAGATGCGTGTGGATGCCCCTGGACCATGAAAGAATCGACCGGAGCCCGTGCACAGCGGCAGCGTGGTGCAGAGGATGACAGCGACGGCTGTTGCTAAAAATGGAAATGAGATGACCCATCCAGTCACTATCGGCCTATTTATAGGTCGTGACTCATCGCAGAGTCCGATAGTTGCAATGGACCATCCATCAAATCCAATGATTGAAACACTAAGTTAACTGTCAACCCTCCAAGGCCATCGAACCATCTGCTGAGTAGAATGCACTGTCCATCAACAGACAGAGAATGCCAAGAGACTTCGTTCCCTTGGACCCACTGCATCAATTTTGGAGAATTATAAGAGGTATGTCTAAGTACTAATAGTAAGAACTTACGTAGCACCAATTGAAGCGCCCAGATGAAGAGAGAAATAGTACTTGAAATCCCAGAGAGGAAAATGTCTCCATGTTCTAGTATTGTTGGAATAGTCACCACGAGACGCATAGCCATGGGAAAGTTTCCCATGTACCCTCGGGCGAGCTTGAGGATGAGCTCTATTTTAAGGAGGGGTGGTTTTGTAACGACCTGAGTCCGTTATAATATAGGCACTCATTTTTACTAACAAAAGAAGCAGACACCCGAGCTCCTATATATATCCCTATTTCTCTAAATAAGAATGATCATTTACAATCCATCAAAAGTACCCCGCTAGCATCCCTAAATGGTCACAGTCAGGCTCACACTCAAAGCAACGGAGAGAACTCCCAATTGGATTAAGGGTCATTCTATTGACCTCATCAACACCAACTCAACACTAGAGAGTACCCTAAGACCTGATATCTTGGTCTCCTATACCAAGCCACTCAATGATTTAATTAATTCAACAAAGACAGCAATACACCGGACAGTCCGCCAGTTCCACCGGATCCATCCGATAAATCATAGTACAACAATAGTAAGTGGGAAATGAGTTGTTTTCCACTTATGGGAGTGGGACCCTCAAGTCAGCATGAGTTTGGACAATCTATCAGCTGAAGCCACACCCTCTCACTCATCCATCCATTTACCACTCTCCATCTCTCCCTCTACACCCCAAGAACAAGGATGAACCCTAGAACTAGAGAGAGAAAGGATTGGAGGGGAGATTGGACAAGAAAGGAAGAAAGAAGGAGAAAGCACTAGCACCACTCTATGGATTCCATCAACATCTTGAATCTTGTTCATGGTGAGCTCAAGAGAAGTAGTTCTCATTTCTTGGATTTTCCTCCCAAGAGCTAAATTGTGGTTTTTGGTTAAAGGTTGCAGGATTTCTTGCTGGTGGTGGTTCCATCATGTGTAGAGCAAGTTCAAGGAATCCTCACCTAACTCAACCACTCAAGTACCCTATGGATTATGCTTTGATTCATCTTTTTGGTATATTGCAAGAGGAAGCTCATGATGAACCCATCATTGGATGAAGAAGCAAGAATAGGAAGGAGTTGGATCTTCAAGTTTTTGGCTACGAAAGCTCTCAAGTCTCAGAGCTAAGGATCCATCTCAATCTCTCAGTTTCATCTTCCTTTTCTTAAGTTTTTGGTTTACTCCCAAACCTATAGCTACACTTAGCAAACCAAGCTTCAAACCTAGCTATCTTGAGCCTAGTGAGCTACCAAAGCCACCCTAGAAATGTCTTTCACATGCATAGATCATAGCTTAGCACATCTAAGTTTGAAACCCAAGATCACCCAAGAGCATAGGTTCTATCGACCGAATAGCTGAGTGTCCGTCATATGTGGCGGAGTGTCCGCCAACTTAGAAAGTTACCCAACAGAGCCTTACCTTCTATCGACATGAGCCAGCAGAGAGTCCGTAGTATCTCAGTGGAGAGCACTGAGTTCTCAGTGGAGAGTCCGAGGCATTTCATGGAGCATCCGCTGATATATATGCCTAGTCAACCAAGAACCTGAGACCTCCTAGTTCCTAATGGAGTGTTTGTCATCTCCAAGGGAGCGTCCGTTAACTCAAAACAGAGTCAAACCAGACCTAAGTCACCTTGAAGCCCAACAAGACGGAGAGTCCACCACAAGGGTCGGAGTGTCTGTCAAGGTAACACTAGATGTGAGCTTGTTTAGAAAGCTTACCCAAGAGGTCAACAATACTAGGTTAACCTTAGTTGCAAATAGTGCAATAGTAGAGCCACAATTAGATGTCTCTTCCTAAGTTCTGAGTCAAGCCTTCATCTTCAAGTCCCATCAGTTATCTTCACTCTCAATCACCATCTCTTTCAGGAACCGAGTAGCATGAGGAACGTGTTCAAGTCATCATCATTAGCTTTGACTTCATTTGAATAGCATAACTAGGTAGGCACCCCACTATTATAAACCCTATTGTGGACGCTTATTATGTTTCATTATGAGTCATGCATTTCATGTAAATTTGGTTAATCAACTCAATGATGTTTCACTAAGTTAGAACTACTCATTAGTTAATTAGAGCCTTCACTTAATCAATGGGATTGGTAATGCTTAATTGCTTATTTTGCTTAGAAAATGGTAGAAGTAAAGTATGAGGAAGGGAACTCATGCTTGCGCATGTAGGATGCTACACCAAGATAATTAATTACTAAAATGAATGAGGGTTACAACTTATCTACTTCCCTAATTTTAACTAAAGACTCAACATAACCATGTGATATGAACATGATGATCAACTTGGCAATTCTTGCTCAAGAAAGGGGTAGGTCACTATGTGTGTGGGATCTCAAGTGACATAGCTCGTGGAGCAGTTCAAGACCATCCATTGGGATACGTGAGTCTGAGTAACTGCCCGTACAGACCACATGCTAGGGATGGGGCTGGCAAGCCTAGTAATTAATCACAACTAGTGTATCCATGGAACTAGCAAGAAGGTAGCGCCGGTTAGATGGTGGTAGCATTAACTAGGCAAAATTTGAACCTTTGATGTGATAGTCGGGCCAAATTACAGAAAGGTTGGAAGATGTCACAGAACCGACCAATTTATAAGAGCACAAGTACAAAAACAATCGCCGGAACGATCAAATTCTCGAACTTGAGCCTATATAAACCCGGTAGTCAACTGAAATCTCGAAGGATTTCAAACCAACTTGCATACAACCAAGATCACAGTAATTCAACATAACATATTGTACGTTACAACATTTCGCAGACGTTCGCAAATAGATTACATCATCACAGAGTCATTGTTATTACAAAACAAGTATTGTAAAACATGCGGAAGCAAATAGTTTAACTTACACACCCAAGTTTAAATACACATACTGGTTTGCTGATCACAACCTGCAAAAGCATTCAGATAAGAGAATTGGAGATCATGCCCATGATCTAGTCTTCATCACCCACCGGGTGGAGACAATACTTATAGAATCCCTGATATAGAAGGTCATCTACAACAAGAGGGAATAAACCCTGAGTACAGGAATGTACTCAGCTAGACTTACCCGTCGGAAACCAAAATAAATGACACCAAGGATTATGCATAGCTTAATGTAGTGGATCTGGCTAACACTTTCTTTTTGCAGAAAAGCATAAGTAATAATAATCAACTCTTAGCCTGACTAGCAGTGACTTTTTAGCCATTAACCTGTCATCTATATTAGCACCTATACTAAGCAATCATTTTATTAGGGTGCAAACATTAATAACCATATCAGGTATTCATTGTGGCAACCTTATCATCATCATCCATTTAACCATATCGTTAAATTAATTGAATCTACGTTGCCGCTGCTCAGTCAAGTTTTCACTATCCGGGAGAGACGGCGATTCGAATCGATTCCTATCCAGCTGGAGGGGTATTTCTAAACACAAACCCTGCTTCCCCCGTCAGGGTCACAAACAAGTCACCTTTGGTATGATTTAGGAGTCGCGAGTCCAAACAGATCGACATTCTCAGAGAACCACTCTGCCAAGGTTGTTCGGGACTCTAACCCGCCTTGGACTTATGCCAATGGCTCTCTGCACATCCTTACTACCTCCAGAATGCACGCCACTGCTCACGTCCCCGGCCTGAGTCGAGCTACTAGGCTTCGTGGTCGGAACGACTTATTCGGCCAGCTAAGTGTTAGGCTGCGTTCAACATGACATGAGGACGTACAGCGTATCAGTCCTTAAACGACTCAGACAGAGTTTCTATGTTCAAAGCTACACAAGACCCCGCCCGGTCTTAATTCATTATTCACATGGTTCTTTTCCACGATAGGAAATATAGCCAACCGTGATCCACCTCATCCTAAAGCTCGCAGGTGATAGGAAATCACCTGACTTCTACCGCACTAAGCATGGCTAAGCATTTAACCCGTTCCTGAACTTAAATAGGATTCCAGTGCGATATCTGGACAAGGAAGGATATATAATGCAGCAATTGGTTCCAACCAATTCCTATACTTAATGCATCATCAACAATAAAAGATACTCAATGTATTTGTAAAAACATGGGAGGCTTAATATGCTCTAGGGCTTGCCTTTCAGGAACGAGGAAGGCTGGTGGTCAGGGCACTCGGGCAACTCCTCCTCAGCGACTGCTTCTTTAGTTGCCTGCACCTCGGGCTCCTCCTCCTGGTTGGCTCCCTCGAACTCCAGCAACATCACTCCCTCCGGCACACCTATTGCATGAATGTGCAAGATAAATATCATGGATGCACATGAACGAATGTCAGGGATGCTCGGGGAATGCGCATGTTCGCTGTAGTTTGCATATTCCAACTTAAGCCCTATTCAAATCACTTTACTTACCAAGTTTATACAACCTAATGTATAATTGCTCATCTTCAGTTAATGACCTAGCACCTACACCTAAACATATTCTCAAGTTAGGCTAACCCCTAACAATCAACGGAAACATTGCATCAAGCATACACTCAAGCATTTGTATTTCAGCAAAATGAAGACTATGTAGCGGTGCAGTAAACTAGCCATAATTGGAGATTTATAAATTGAAATGACATGCAACAAGACAATCTAGAAAGCTTATGAAATTGTCTACAATTCATTTTTAGACCTCAAATCATGATTCAACACTTTACCAAGTCGAATTCATAAATCAACAGAACTCTGTCCTCACAAGGCAGATAGTAAGCAAAACTGGAACCTAACTTTAAACAGCTGTAGTTTCTAAACTACTATGCCAAATGCCCTCAAATTTTGACAGGAGCTAGATACATAAATTATCTACAACTCTTGTATTCATCACATTCACAGCAAATCAAAATATCATGGGGAACTTTCCAAAGTCCCCAGATCTGTCCAGAGGGACATAATGCAAACGAAATAATTAATAACTTATGATGTAAACACATAATTTGACAAAACTAACTCTACTCACATATCACTCATATCACAAAAACACTAGAAAGTAGGGTGTTCATCCCCAAAATATTTCTTTTAATACCTTTCTTATTTTATTTAATTAATTAGAGGAAATGGTAAACATATATGAAAACTACAGCATTAAATCTACAAAAATTATAGTAGACACTACATGCCCTAAGTAGACTACCATAAAAATTTCACACAATTTGAGTAAGTATAACAACCTACACAAAAATGGTAAGGCAGAATGGCTTAAAATGGCATAATTAGGAAACCTTAGTGAAAAGTGTCGAGCAACAGATTTCACATTTTTCCTAAATACTAGACCTCACAGAGAGTCTAACAAAATTTGAATCACACCATTTGGATCTACACATTTGGAGTTACTAAATTTACAAAACAGCATTCAAAACTGGAAATTTGAACTATCCTATGGAATCGGCAGTCACTGACGCATGAGACCTACATGTCAGCCGGACCGGCTTGTCAGTGACACAGAACAGGGGAGACGGCGTGCGACGGTGCGGTGGTGGTCTAGCTCGCCGACGGCGAGGACTCCGGCAACACCGAGGACACCTACGTGATCTACGTGATGCGGTGAGTCGATTGATGCTACCGTCAAGACCCAAGGTTCAACGGAGGTGGCTCGTCGCCGGTGAAGGCGGCACGGCAGAGCTCCGACGCAAGGCGCCAATGATGGCGTGCCCTTGCTGCCTCATCCGAGCTCGGTATGAGCTCCACGAGGTCACTACGGAGCTTTCCAAGCAGAGAGAGGAGGACGAGGAGGTCTCGGTGGTGGGTGGCCACGGTGAGCTCCACTCCGGCGAGGCGCGGCCATGGAGATGGTGGCGGAAAACGGCCAATGGCCCTCACCTAAGGCACGGATGGCTTGGCTAGGCGGTCGACGAGGTATAGGAGGACACGGCGGAGCTGTGGTCGAGCTAGCGGTAGCGTTTTTGTGGCGGCGAGCGAGCTAGGCGACGGCGGAGCTTGGTCGGCAATGGCGGAGCCGGCGGTGCTCTGTTGTTGTGCGTGGGGGAGGCGAAGGAAGTGAAAAATGGACTAGAGAGCTGGTCGGGCAGGCGGGTGGGGGGTTCAAGTCGTGGCCTGCAGCGCCAGGACGGCCACGGCGCGTTGCTACGTGGTCAGGCGGCCGGCGACGAGTGTCCTCCACATGGCCGTCGATTTCTGAAATCGGTCAGACACTGTAGCTCGCCTTTCTGAAATCGGTCAGACACTGTAGCTCGCCTTTCTGAAATCGACGCCTGACAGCGATGATTGATGATCATGAAACTCCAAATCCGTTGATCATCAGCGAAAACAGTCAAGATACAAATCGTAGCCCTAAGTACCAGCTACACTTTATGTTAAATGACCAAGACCTAATTCTCAATGGATCATGAGTTGTATCAAGCCAAAGTTGGCTCGATCAAACTAGAATTGTATTAAGGACTTAGAAAATTTTTCAAATGTTGAATCCACCTTCAATGCTGACTTGTGGGTCCTTTTTGAACATGTTGTGCACATTTTCATGACTTGACTTCTAAACAAAGTTTGTTCCTTATAAAATTTGCTACAACTTTGCTTTAGGTTGCTCAGACATGCAAACATCGTAAGCTACACTTTTTAAACAGTCAAACAAAAGGGTTTAGGGGTCAAAATTGGTCAAACCATGACTTGGGAACCTAATTAGTCAAAATGATCAACATGAACAATGTTCCAAATGACATTCTAGGTGCAACTAAGTTACTTAAAAGAATTTTTAGCCACACCATACATTGGTCACACAAGAATCAAGCAAGGTATGTACTGAAACAATGAAAAACACATGAAATGTTACAAATGTTTCATAGTCATGTTTCACATGTTTCATGATCTTGTTGCATAGTATTAACTAACTTTGTTTCACTAAAGTGAGTGGCACATGTTGCACTTAAGTGTTGCACACTTTTCATTTCATAATGGAAACAACACACATGAAACATAACGATACGTTGTAATGTTTCAAAAACATGTTTCATGTGATATAAGCTTGTGAATGGATGCATGATGCTCATGTTCATGAAATGCAAGTGCAAATGTGGAAGCCAAACATCAGGGTGTTATAGCCCTCCTCCCTTATAAAAATCTTGTCCCGAGATTTGAAAAGCGTACCATTGTTGATAGAATTCCTTATAACCATCCCTCAAATAATCTTCTCTTTCCCACGTTGCATCGCGTTCACTACCCTGATTACTCCACATGACTTTGTAAAACTTGACCACCCGACTCCGAGTCACTCTCTCACGAGTGTCAATCACTCGGACCGGCTTTTCTTCAAAGGTCAAATTAGATTTTAACTCGATATCCGCCAATGGAACTCTCTCTTCAGGGACGCGAAGACATTTCTTCAATTGGGATACATGAAAGACATTGAAGATAGCACTCATCTCTGGAGGTAATTGAATCTTGTACGCCACCTTACCACTTTGTCCAATGATTTCAAACGGACCAACATATCTCGGCGCAAGCTTTCGCTTCACACCAAAGCGTTGGACACTCTTCATAGGTGAGACTTTCAGATAAACGAAGTCTCCAACTTCGAACTCAATAGGTTTTCTACGTAGATCAGCATAACTTTTCTGCCTAGCTTGAGCTGCGGCCATGTGGGTTTGGATAGTACAGACTTGTTCTTCGGCTTCTTGAACAAAATCAATTCCATAATATTTCCTTTCACCGGCTTCTACCCAGTTCAACGGGGTTCTACACTTTCGACCATACAAAGCTTCGAACGGTGCCTCTTGATACTCTCTTGATAACTGTTATTGTATGAGAATTCAGCTAGGGGCAACCATTTTTCCCATGAGCCCTTAGCCGAGATGACACATGCTCTCAACATATCTTCTAAGATTTGATTCACTCATTCAGTTTGCCCATTGGTTTGCGGATGATAAGCAGAACTTCTTACTAGCTTAGTTCCTAATAATCCGTGTAAGTGCTCCCAAAAGCGAGCAGTGAACTGTGGTCCTCTATCCGAGACAATAGTATGAGGGATCCCATGAAGTTGGACTATCTAGTTGAAGTACAACTCTGCATAGTCGGTTGGACGAAAGTCTATGCGGACAGGAATGAAGTGTGCTGACTTGGTCAAATGGTCTACAATCACCCAAATAGAGTTAAAGTTCCTCTGAGAAGTAGGGAGTCCAACTATAAAATCCATACTGATCTCCTCCCATTTCCAACCTGGGATAGAGAGTGGCTGAAGTAATCCAGCTTTCATGTGCATAGCCTTGACTCAACAACAAGTGTCACACCTAGCCACATAAGCGGCTATCTCTTTTTTCATTTTGGTCCATCAAAAACAAGGCTTCAAATCATGATACATTTTGCTACTACCAGGATGAATAGATAATTTAGAGGAATGGGCTTTAGATATGATTTGATTTCTAAGCTCTCTATTCTTCAAAACCACCAACCTATCCTTGAACCATAACACGCCTTCCTCATCTACTCGAAACTGTTTGGTTTCTTGCTCTTTCATCTTGCACTTGATGTGAAACACACCAGCATCTGACTTCTGTAGCTCAATAATTCGACTCTGTAGAGTACAACTGACAGTGATGTTGTGAAGGACTATAGGATGAAGGAGCTTTGACAAATGGACATCACTCTCAATCAATGAGTGGCAATGAGACTTCCTGCTTAAGGCATCCGCTACGACGTTTGCCTTGCCAGGGTGATAGTGCACTTGGAGGTTATAATCCTTGATCAACTTGAGCCATCTTCTCTGACGCATATTCAACTCAGGTTGAGTGAAGATGTACTTGAGACTTTTATGATCAGTGTAGATGTTGCACACATTGCCAAGTAAATAATGTCTCTAGGCCTTCAAAGCATGAACAACGGCAGCGAGTTCTAAGTCATGCATTGGATAACTCACTTCATGCTTCCGAAGTTGGCGAGAGGTATAAGCAATGACTCTACCTTCCTGCATAAGAACACCTCCTAGCCCAATACCTGATGCATCACAGAACACATCAAAAGGTTTCTCGATATCCGGTTGTGCCAAAACCGGAGCCGAAGTTAGAAGAGTTCGTAGGGTATGGAAAGCCGCATCACACTCAGGAGTCCAGACAAACTTCATGTCTTTTTGTAGCAACCGAGTCATAGGCTTGGCTATTTTAGAGAAATCCAGGATGAAGCAACGATAATAGCTAGCCAACCCCAGAAAACTCCAAACCTCATGTACCGAGATGGGAGCCTTCCAGTTCAATACTTCTTGCACCTTGGTGGGATCAACCATAATTCCATCATTCGACAATACGTGTCCAAGAAAAGGTACCTCACGAAGCCAGAATTCACATTTGCTGAACTTTGCATATAACTGGTGTTCTCACAATCTAGTGAGAACCACCCATAAATGTTCAACATGATCTTCTTCATTCTCAGAATAGACCAGGATATCGTCTATAAATACCACCACAAATTTGTCCAACTTGGGCATAAACACTGAATTCATCAGATACATAAAATGTGCGGGGGCATTGGTCAATCCAAAAGACATAACTAGGTACTCATATAGACCATATCTTGTAGAGAATGCGGTTTTTGGGACATCCTCAGGACAAATTTTGATTTGATGATACCCAAATCTCAAATCAATCTTAGAAAAGACTTTTGCTTTAGACAACTGATCAAATAATATATCTATGCATGGCAGAGGGTACTTATTCTTGATTGTAACTGCATTCAAGGGTCTATAATCTACACACATGCATAGGGATTGATCCTTCTTCTTCACAAAGATAGCTGGGCACCCCCACAGAGATGAACTAGGATGGATAAGGCCTTTCTTTAGAAGTTCATTCAACTGGGTCTTAAGTTCAGCTAGTTCATTGGGAGGCATTCTATATGGCCTTCTAGAGATAGGAGTTGTGCCAGGAAGCAACTCTATCTTGAACTCCACTTCCCGGTCCGGGGGTAATCCAGGCAAATCATCGGGACAAACATCTGGAAAGTCACACACTACAGGGATATCTGCAATAGCCTTTACTTGCACCGCATTAGCCGCACAAGAAAGATTGATGTCCCTGGGTAGTTGCACCAGAAAACCTTCCTGATTACTAGGATCTCTGAGCATGACTACTCTAGTCGATGTATCAATAAGCACTCCATGATAGCTCATCCAGTTCATTCCCAATATCACATCAATACCTAGCCCCGGTAAAACTACCAGATCAACCAGATAACTTCGCCCCTCTATCTCAAATTGCACGTCCCCAACTACCAGCTTGGTTGGGATAATACCACTGGCAGCCCTAATACAATAACTCTCACCCTCAACAGTATATGTTTTCTGTATAAACTTGGATGCAAATGCTGGACTAATAAAGGAATGCGAAGCACCTGAATCAAATAGTACAATGCAAGGGTGTTGATCAATCGAAACTTTACGGACCAAAGCCACTACCTCTCTGAAGGAATCTCATTAATATTAGTGTGGTTCACCCGCTTTCGATGGCCACCCCGGTAGTTATTCTTCTTAGGGTAAGGGCACTCCCTTGCCCGAAGGGCTCTGCCTTGTTGCAGCCCAAAGACGACATGTTGCTTGGAGGAGCCCTAGAACTGCCCTAACTAGTAGTGACCTTGGGAAGAGCAACTGTAAATTCCTTGCGAAACCTAGTCTTGGCGGGATTCTTCTTCTCATGGTGGGCGAAACTTAGTGGTGGACGTTGAAGGACTTGAATGGGGCCCTCTGTGTGACGGAGCCTTAGATTGTGAGGCGCCCACCTCATAGGCCCTCTTACAACTTTTTGAAGCAAAGATACATGCATTGTTGTTCTCTTGCGATAAAGCATCACTCACAAACTCATTAAAATGAGCACACTTGCAATTTCCCATGGTCTTCATAAGTTTGGGGCTAAGTCCCCGCTTGAAGCTAGCAATCTTCTTGGCATCGGTGTCCACAAACTCGGTAGCATACCTTGCAAGGTTGTTGAAAGCTTGCGGTATTCATTCGAGCTCTTGTTCCCTCAGGTCACTTCATGAACTCAGATGCTTGATCGCCATGAGACTAGGAGGAATGTAATTTCCCCTAAAAGCAGACTTGAACTGATCCCAAGTGATTTGGGCATTAGTGGGCATAGTGGACCGATGATGACTCCACCAAATGCCAGCTGGCCCATGTAGTTGGTGAGATGCGTACTCAGTCTTCAGCACCTCAGTCAAGCGGAGCAGACGGAACTTCTGCTTGAGAGTATTCAACCACTCATCAGCTTGTAGAGGCTCCTCAGCCTCCTTGAAGCTCGGGGGTTTCGTGTCAAGGAAATCCTTGAAATCATTGTATTGATTTGGTTCCGGTCCTAGGCGTGGACCACGACCATCCCGATTCGCAATCGTACGGAGGGCCTCGGCCATAGTGCGCTGTCCTTCCGCAAGCATTGCTATCAATTCCGTTGGTGTGGGTGGTGGTGGTGGTGGAAGATCATCATCATCATCACCCGCACCGACGGAACGAGTACGAGGCATCTGCACAATGCGCAACCAGTAATTATTGATGATGTCAGCACATTGGAGAGGAACAATGTAATTGTGCCAAACTGAATTTACTGACGAGAATTAAAACTTCATACAATAAACAGAGGCAATAATTCATTCTCCAATCACCACATCATCAAGTAGATTACTAGCGCCATATGCAGTGCATTCCAACATGACAAGTTTTAAACTTAACCATTACGATACGCATCCCGAAGGGAGCAAATTAAAGTACATTACATGCCGAGTCGAATTTAAAAAGGTACATCCAACATCAGTCTTCATACTTAAGTTCATTACATCAATGACTGCAAAAGCTAAACTAGTGAGACTTGTTAACGAACTACTCGTCAAAGTGATCGTTGTCCACATCGGAGACACCTTGGACTTCTTCTGGGTCTTCCTCTTCTTCTTCATCTGTCGGCTCAGCTGCATTGTCAATCATCTGCATGTCCTCTTCTTCCTCATCGGCCTCAGTCACTTGAGGTCCACCCACTTTGGATACCTTGGTATGGGGCAAGGAATAGGAAACAAACGGTTGTGCAGTTGATGGTGCTCAACCTGAAGCTCTTCAAGCTGTTCTTGTAGTGCTTGCTCCCTTTGAAAGGTGTTGTGGTTGGCCAAAATCCAACCCCGACGTCTTTCTTCTGCTAACTCTAAAGCTACATCCCGATGATGTGTCACACGATCCAACTCTTGTGCAGCCTCATCTCTCTCAATAGTGAGGTTCATCAGCTGGTTATGAAGCTTGTCTCTCTCGCATGCGGTTTGCCCCCACTGTTGCAAGCGATAATTTGCAATACCACGAATCTCATCAACTTCTTGCTGAGCTCTCCCACATGCATTCGCCTTACGACGATACTTGCGGGCACGCAACCTGAACTTGTGTTGAGCTTCCATTGCCTTGCCAGCTTCATCTAGCACACTAGAAATGGTGTTTTGCCTGACTCAACAAAGCTTCAAGACTGCCATCATAGCACTCATTCCAAAGATTGTCGCTCTGCACCTGTTTCGCCACGACCTCGAACCAAGGCTCGACCAATGTCCCGAGTCCACTCAAATTCGATGAGAGACACTCGGGGAATGGATGAAGCAGGTCCACCCACTAACTCATCCCTCAAGCTCTATGTTATATCCATCAAGACATCAAGGGCAGCAACTTTGAAGCGGCTTCCCATGGGCTTTGCCCATCGGTCCTCAATGCTCCACCCATGCCACAATGGTCTTGTGGGGTTTTATGCGGCATGATGTAGGTCACGACGTACCATGGTACATCTCCCAATGGTACCGCTTTGCCTCCACGTGTAGTTGGGTGCCTTCCGGGTACCCAACTGAATCGAGCACCCTCCAGAGCAAGGTGGGAGTACCGAACTGGTCCAAAAAGGTGCTGCTACCAGTAGGAAACACAGGCGCAGCCATCTATATCAAAAAGGGATGCAATTCACGTGAGAGGATTATTTTGCTGAGAGATTGCACTTTACACTTGGGATAAGCAATTATAAGGGAGGGGGTAATGCAATATGAATGACATGAGTGAATATGATGCATGCGCGTTCCGTACGTCCTCACAAACCTATGAAAATTTAAGCTTTAGCGGAATATACGGTGGCATACATACGTTCTCTCAATTAGCGGTAACTAGTCGATCTACATGGTGCGTTGTTAGCGTACCTGCAGAAAACTTCATTGCAGCCCAACCCAATAAGATATAATGCTAATTACACAAGCAGTAACTAAGATACTCTCCATATATACATCCCCCGATATATATACTTCGATATCCAAACTACCCGACAAATGTACCCACAATTAAGTACCTTCATATATACATGTATGCAACATGTAAATACTCCAGTAACCACAACTAGCTCTCCCCAAGACCGATGGTTGGACGATCATGCTCTCACAACTCACACTTACCTTAGCGTAGAGGCAATTGATCCATACATTACCATTCAAACGAATGGCATCCATGCAATATCACGCCGCATGGATGACGAAATAGAAACAATCAATTCCCCCAAGTTAGTAATTATATATAAGCCACCTAGAAGTCCTTAAGTGGGCTATAAAGGATGTGATCACCAGTATACCATAAAAATTTTGATTTTTGAACACTTATATATAACTATAAGTTGGAAAACTGTTTTAACAACAAAAGCTTTTGTTTTAAATAGCCGTAAGATATGTTTAATGTTGAATCTAGCTCTGATGCCATCTGTCACAGAACCGACCAATTTATAAGAGCACAAGTACAAAAACAATCGCGGAACGATCAAATTCTCGAACTTGAGCCCATATAAACCCGGTAGTCAACTAAAATCTCGAAGGATTTCAAACCACTTGCATACAACCAAGATCATAGTAATTCAACATAACATATCGTACGTTACAACATTTCGCAGACATTCGCAAATAGATTACATCATCATAGAGTCATCGTTATTACAAAACAAGTCTTGTAAAACATGCGGAACCAAATAGTTTAACTTACACACCCAAGTTCAAATACACATACTGGTTTGCTGATCACAACCCGCAAAAGCATTCAGATAAGAGAATTGGAGATCATGCCCATGATCTAGTCTTCATCACCCGTCGGGTGGAGACAATACTTATAGAATCCCTGTTATAGAAGGTCATCTACAACAAGAGGGAATAAACCCTGAGTATGGGAATGTACTCAGCTAGACTTACTCGTCGAAAACCAAAATAAATGACACCAAGGATTATGCATAGCTTAATGTAGTGGATCTGGCTAACACTTTCTTTTTGCAGAAAAGCATAAGTAATAATGATCAACTCTTAGCCTGACTAGCAGTGACTTTTTAGCCATTAACCTGTCATCTATATTAGCACCTATATGAAGCAATCATTTTATTAGGGTGCAAACATTAATAACCATATCAGGTATTCATTGTGGCAACCTTATCATCATCATCCATTTAACCATATCGTTAACTTAATTAAATCTATGTTGTCGCTGCTCAGTCAAGTTCTCACTATCCGGGAGAGACGGCGATTCGAATCGATTCCTATCCAGCTGGAGGGGTATTCCTAAACACAAACCCTGCTTCCCCCATCAAGGTCACAAACAAGTCACCTTTGGTACGATTCAGGAGTCACGAGTCCGAACAGATCGACATTCTCAGAGAACCACTCTGCCAAGGTTGTTCGGGACTCTAACCCGCCTTGGACTTATGCCAATGGCTCTCCGCACATCCTTACTACCTCCAGAATGCAAGCCACTGCTCGCGTCCCCGGCCTGAGTCGAGCTACTAGGCTTCGCGGTCGGAATGACTTATCCGGCCAGCTAAGTGTTAGGCTGCGTTCAACATGATATGAGGACATACAACATATCGGTCCTTAAACGACTTAGACGGAGTCACTATGTTCAAACCTACACAAGACCCCGCCCGGTCTTAATTCATTATTCACATGGTTCTTTTCCACGATAGCAAATATAGCCAACCGTGATCCACCTCATCCTAAAGCTCGCAGGTGACAGGAAATCACCTGACTTCTACCGCACTAAGCATGGCTAAGCATTTAACCCGTTCCTAAACTTAAATAGGATTCCAGTGCGATATCTGGACAAGGAAGGATATATAATGCAGCAATTGGTTCCAACCAATTCCTATACTTAATGCATCATCAACAATAAAAGATACTCAATGTATTTGTAAAAACATGGGAGGCTTAATATGCTACGGAGCTTGCCTTTCAGGAACGAGGAAGGCTGGTGATCAGGGCACTCGGGCAACTCCTCCTCGGCGGCTGCTTCTTTGGTTGCCTGCACCTCGGGCTCCTCCTCCTAGTTGGCTCCCTCGAACTCCAGCAACGTCACTCCCTCTGGCACACCTATTGCATGAATGCGCAAGATAAATATCATGGATGCACATGAACGAATGTCAGGGATGCTCGGGGAATGCACATGTTCGCTGTAGTTTTCATATTCCAACTTAAGCCCTATTCAAATCACTTTACTTACCAAGTTTATACAACCTAATGTATAATTGCTCATCTTCAGTTAATGACCTAGCACCTGCACCCAAGCATATTCTCAAGTTAGGCTAACCCCTAACAATCAACGGAAACATTGCATCAACCATACACTCAAGCACTTGTATTTCAGCAAAATGACGACTATGTAGCGGTGCAGTAAACTAGCCATAACTGGAGATTTATAAATCCAAATGACATACAACAAGACAATCTAGAAAGATTATGAAATTGTATACAATTCATTTTTAGACCTCAAAGCATGATTCAATACTTTACCAAGTCGAATTCATAAATCAACAGAACTCTGTCCTCACAAGGCAGAGAGTAAGCAAAACTGGAACCTAACTTTAAACAGCTGTAGTTTCTAAACTACTGGGCCAAATGCCCTCAAATTTTGCCAGGAGCTAGATACATAAATTATCTACAACTCTTGTATTCTTCACATTCACAGAAAATCAAAATATCATGGGAAACTTTCTAAAGTCCCCAGATCTGTCCAGAGGGACATAATGCAAATGAAATAATTAGTAACTTATGATGTAAACACATAATTGGACAAAACTAACTCTACTCACATATCACTCATATCACAAGAACACCAGAAAGTAGGGTGTTCATTCCCAAAACATTTCTTTTAATACCTTTCTTATTTTATTTAATTAATTAGAGGAAATGGTAAACATATATGAAAACTACACCATTAAATCTACAAAAATTACAGTAGACACTACATGCCCTAATTAGACTACCATAAAAATTTCACACCATTTGAGTAAGTATAACAACCTACACAAAAATGGTAAGGCAGAATGGCTTAAAATGGCATAATCAGGAAACCTTAGTGAAAAGTGTCAAGCAATAGATTTCATATTTTTCCTAAATACTAGACCTCACAGAGAGTCTAACAAAATTTGAATCACACCATTTGGATCCACACATTTGGAGTTACGAAATTTACAAAACAACATTCAAAACTAGAAATTTGAACTATCCTATGGAACCGGCAGTCACTGACGCGTGGGACCTGCCTGTCAGCCGGACCGGCTTGTCAGTGACACAGAACAGGGGAGACGGCGTGCGACGGCGCGGTGGTGGTCTAGCTCGCTGACGGCGAGGACTCCAGTGACACCAAGGACACCTACGTGATCTACGTGATGCGGTGAGTCGATTGATGCTACCGTCAAGACCCAAGGTTCAACGGAGGTGGCTCGTCACCGGTGAAGGCGGCACGGCAGAGCTCCGGCGCGAGGCGCCGATGATGGCGAGCCCTTGCTTCCTCATCCGAGCTCGGTATGAGCTCCACGAGGTCACTACGGAGCTTTCCAAGCAGAGAGAGGAGGACGAGGAGGTCTCGGTGGTGGGTGGCAACGGTGAGCTCCGCTTCGGTGAGGCGCGGCCACGGAGACGGCGGCGGAAAAACAGCCAATGGCCCTCACCTAAGGCACGGATGGCTTGGCTAGGCGGTCGACGAGGTATAGGAGGACACGGCGGAGCTGTGGTCGAGCTAGCGGTAGCGTTTTTGCGGTGGTGAGCGAGCTAGGCGATGACGGAGCTTGCTCGGCAATGGCGGAGCCGGTGGTGCTCTGTGGCTGTGCGCGGGGGAGGCGAAGGAAGTGAAAAATGGACTAGAGAGCTGGTCGGGCAGGCGGGTGGGGGGTTCAAGTCGTGGCCTGCAGCACTAGGAAGGCCGCGGCGCGTGGCTGCGCGGTTAGGCGGTCGGCGATGAGTGTCCTCCACGCGCCCGTCGATTTCTAAAATCGGCCAGACACTGTAGCTCACCTTTCAGTTAACCTTCGACGACTGACAGCGATGATTGATGATCATGAAACTCCAAATACGTTGATCATCAGCGAAAACAGTCAAGATACAAATTGTAGCCCTAAGTACCAGCTACACTTTATGTTAAATTACCAAGACCTAATTCTCAATGGATCATGAGTTGTATCAAGCCAAAGTTGGCTCGATCAAACTAGAATTGTATTAAGGACTTAGAAAGTTTTTCAAATGTTGAATCCACCTTCAATGCTGACTTGTGGGTCCTTTTTGAACATGTTGTGCACATTTTCATGACTTGGCTTATAAACAAAGTTTGTTCCTTATAAAATTTGCTACAACTTTGCTTTAGGTTGCTCAGACATGCAAACATCCTAAGCTACACTTTTTAAATAGTCAAACAAAAGGGTTTAGGGGGTCAAAATTGGTCAAACCATGACTTGGGAACCTAATTAGTCAAAATGATCTACATGAACAATGTTCCAAATGACATTCTAGGTGCAACTAAGTTACTTAAAAGAATTTTTAGCCACACCATACATTGGTCACACAAGAATCAAGCAAGGTATGTACTGAAACAATGAAAAACACATGAAATGTTACAAATGTTTCATAGTCATGTTTCACATGTTTCATGATCTTGTTGCATAGTATTAACTAACTTTGTTTCACTAAAGTGAGTGGCACATGTTGCACTTAAGTGTTGCGCACTTTTCATTTCATAATGGAAACAACACACATGAAACATAACGATACGTTGCTATGTTTCAAAAACATGTTTCATGTGATATAAGCTTGTGAATGGATGCATGATGCTCATGTTCATGAAATGCAAGTGCAAATGTGGAAGCCAAACACCGGGGTGTTACAGAAGATGTGAGGCAACCCTTACCCTCATGCTCGGGTATAGAGGTTCATCCCATTCTTCCATGTGGATATAGTTGTACACCTCTACAGAGTGTTGAAAGCCTGAAGTCCCTCGGGATAGAAAACCTTTTGGTTGTTCTTACTTTCTATACCCATGGTAGCGTTAATGACGAAACTTGATGATGAATGAACTACATATGTTCAATCATTTGCCTGGATGCTACGAACTTAATTATGCTAATATCTAAATAGTGAATCATGAGCATGTCATCTCAAGGAACGCCATTTCTTTTCTACAAATATCCAAATGCCTGATAATACCCTGCATCCACCAAATATCTATATGTTGGAATTAAGTCTTGCGAGTATGAACAATACTCATGGTGCTGTTAAGTTGTATTGCAGGTAATGTCATTACAGTGATGTGATCCAATGCTCTATCCTCCGCTGTATACTAGACCTTAGACTGGTGCCCCCAAGGTGTTTTACAAGTTAACTCTGATAAGATTTCATGTGAATTGCCAAAGAGCTAAACCTAGATGGGAAATTTTAAAATGATGGTTATTGATGTTCCCCTATTTTTGTAAATTGACAACCTTAGTAAATTTAACTAAATTAAGTCTTTTGGCACGAAGTTATGTGTTATATGCATTGGTTTGTCATATGGGGTGTTTTGTGTCACTTGGCTGTTACAAAGATCCTGAGGCGCGAGTGGGCGCCGTGTCAGTCGGGCCCTCACGCACAAACATGAAGCAATGGTGTGCACACGCCGTAGAAAGTACAAATGGGGACTAGGATGAACTTAAGGACAAGTTTAGTCTTGCATTCTTCCCCATGTCCTGTATTGTCTCTCTACCAAGGGTGATCCTCGACTTTGAGCAGCGCGAGAAGGAGTCTATAGGTGCAGCCTGGGCCAGGTTTTTAGCATTAATATATGCTGGCCTAGACTTGTCTTTACCCGATAGTATGTTGCTGTGACTCTTTTGTTTGGGTATTGACATGGAAGCTGACCTATGCCTTGACATGACTGCCGGAGGTAGATTTACACACAAAACCAAGACAGAACAAGTGACATTCCTTGAGCAGTTCATAGAGAAACACACTTATTTTACAATAAAACCTCTGTAGGTGAAAGTCATGTCAGGTTTTGAGGATCCCTCATTAGCTAAATCCAAAACTATAACATTCTTAGATTTTGAGGAGCCCTCACCCGAACCACAAACAGCGAAGGAAAGAGTAATTCATCCTTCAGAGTTCCCTATCAAATTCGAGGGTTATGGCTATACCTCAAAGATATCACGGCACGAAAAGCGCACAAAAGAAGCTTTCCCCAAGGTAGAACCATCAAAGGAATGGTTAATGGAAGTGAAGCGTTCTTCTGAAGCCATTCAGATTCTTTCACCTTCCACGACCATGCCTTGTTCGTTAAGGGGGACTGTTGTAGAAGCCCTGTACAACCTCATAGTTGGGACTAGCATCATGTCATAATTTCTTGCAAAAAATCTTTTGGGCAACATGCCACTAGTCCTAACCAACAAAGTTTTCAAATTTTCCATAGGACTCATCTTTGAGTATAGTGGAATTGTCAGGGCCATCTCAATTGAAATTGATGGAACCAAGGTTCACCTAGACTTTCACATCTATGCCATCCTCGACTTTGACCTTCTTATAGACTACCCATTTGAAAAACTTTTCCAAGAAAAACCCTCCCAAGGGAGCCTAAATAAAATGTTGGGAACAACTGCTTCTGCCTCTTGCCCCGAAAACCCAAAGGAAAAGCACCATGACTCGTTCAAGGAGGTGAAATTCATATCCTCTTTTGTTTCACCTAGGCTTCCTTGTCAAATGGAACATCCATCATCACTGTTGACGGTCGTTAACATCAAACATAAACCGTCAATATAACCTGCATATGTACTTAATTCCATCATTGTTGGTATTTCTTAACGCATACAAAAATAATCCATAAGCGCACGGAATTACCGTTGTAGCATTTCATCTAGAAGTATTCAGGGTATCGTATTTTCCATAGGGAACAGAGGTACTCTTCTAGCTAATTTGTCCAAGGACAACACAAGGGTAGAGTTGGTAAAGCTTGAGATAGATTCCTATGGTTATAGGGTCTATGGATAGATAAACTCTACTTCTACTTGCTTACTTCGGGCGCCGGCTTACACCTGGTTTGCCAAGCAAAACCAGCCTTCGCTCTACATTGAACCTAGACATGGGAGAGTACGAAGGACAGACAAGGCTGTCACCACCTGCCACCTACCCATCAACCATGGGGAACAAAGCAAGCGAAGGTAGCCTCTAGCCTAGACACCATGTCTACGCTATCGACTAGGGTTATCCGTCTCTATCAGGGCCCTTCTACTAAAGCATTCACCGCAAGGGCGAATGATGATCCCGCAAACAAGTATGAGTAAAGATTAACTAATCAAGGACTTTATACCTAAGGAATCATGAATGCTCACTTAGCAGGAAAACCCATTAAGGCACAAGTATTCATTGAGGTACAAGGCGGGGAGACACCGATAAGCCTAGCTCTTCCCCCGAACTCTCCCTCACATCTCTCCCTTGCAACTCTAGCTAGCTACTAGGGCCTAAGCCCTTTGGAGTGTTTCTCTAACTCAAGTGAGGAGTGCTCTTGCTCTTGTGGTGGCGTGTAGTAGAGGGAGGGTACCCCTCTTTTTATACAAGGAGGAGAGGCAGTTCTGGAGGTTGTTCCTTGCGTGAGGACCGACTCCCACTACCTCAGCATGGAGGCATGCCACTGCCAGAACGAGGAGAGGCAGGGAGGCGCCTAGTGGGGGTCACCCACCCCCTAGGGTCGGCCGCCCCTTGACCACTGCCTCGGGCCACCACCTTTGCATGGCAGGCTTTGGGCGGGACCTAGATCGCTTTCTGGTGGTGTTTTGCTCCGTTTGAGTTAAGTTGGTAGGTGTCTCTGTCATTCCTTTGTGCAATTCAGTGTCAGAAACCACCTTTCGGTGCATTTCTCCATGTATTTGTGTTTGTGACCTACAAAAATAACAATCTTCCAAATACATGTGGAACTTGGTCAATGGTAAATGCATATGTGTTTAAGTTTACTAATTTCTCCCCTTTTATGTCTTTATTGGTCGTCGGATTTGGTCATTAGGGACCACCAACAAGCTCCCCACACTTACCCCTTTGCTCATCCTCGAGCAAAGCTTAAAGATAAAGGTAATCATGAGCATAACTATCAAACCCGATTTTAAGGATAAAATGGGATGCAAAATCTTATGTGCGCCCAGAGATCAGTCACACACATAAGCCAACAAATTATGAATAGTATAATCACAAGTGTTTATTACATCACGAATAAGATAGGGTCTTCACATAGATATAGCAGAAGTATAACAAAAAGATCTCTCGCGGAAGCTCCATTTCATAGGAACATCGACTGGTTGACCACAAGTCTAGTAGTCCTCAGGAAAATCATCATACCCATAGCCATCTGTTACCCATTCGGGATTTTTATCCAAATAATGAAAGTAAACAAGCGTAAGTACATGTCGTACTCAACAAGTGCAACATGGGGTTCATGAGGCTCAAAAGGCTTGACACAGGTTTAATAGCATTCAGCTTTTAGTTGTCACAATTTTAGCTTAAGAGTAGCAACAAGTTGTTTTAATTCCCAATGCAAAACACATGATCAATATAAACATGAATAATGAATACCATAAACAGGTAATACTTAGTGTTCATCTATTCCGTAAATGTTCTAAGGCCACTCGTGACCGTGAGCATGGCTGATATACCAGTTTTACACTCTATAGAGGTTGTACACTTTCACTGTGAGTCATGATACCCATATGCCCGGGTTAATTACTCCCAAAACACTTCCAAGGTGAGCAGGCAGGGGTCACTATGAAGCCTTTCATAGGTTCATCTAACAAGTTAGGGCCATTAGATTCACTAAACAAACAGATATAGGAACCCCCTATCAAATAGCAGAATTCCCTCATGGCTATACACACAAGAGTAGAGGATGTCCTATACCTGATTCGTCAAGCCATTCTTACACCAATAAAGGTAACCACTAACAAGCTAGAAAAGGTCCTCATACTGAGCTAAAGCCAGAGCCATGTAGCCCTCACAGCTGTACTGTAAGTCCTGGATGATCACTTACAGATAAGTCCTTAGGGAGAGGAATCTGAAGCATTTAGAAAGTAGCTAAACACTCCAGCCCCCTGTTTCCAAGTTGCTAAAAAGTCATATTTTAATGTTTATTGCATATACCATTAATCAAGTTACAAGATCATGGTTTAATTGAGCACTAGCAAACTACCCAATGCATATCCCGTAGGTGACAAGGTAAAAGTTCAATTCTAGGGCATCCCTATCAAGGTGACACATGCAACAAGAATTTAATGTATTAAAGTGAATAGGAAACAAGGATGATCCCATGCTATACTTGCCTTGAACAAAGTACTAATGCTAATCTGGCACGTCAAAGTAATATTCTTGGTCACCCACGAATTGCTCACCGTCTATACTCGATAATCACAACAACATACAAGCATCCAGGAACAATCATGCATAGAAAACAAAAGCTATAGATCAAAACAGTACACCAAACATCATAAAATCAAGATGAAAAGTTTGTAAAACGAATCTACATTTCAATACGATCACACAGATGCGAAGATCACAAAAATCAGAGCTAAAACAAAAAAGTTATGAATTAAACAAGTTTTCCTTTAGTAAAATAATAGATTAAATCTAACCTCGAATTGTATAAGTTGAAAACCTACATAACAGTAGTATAAACATGTAGATTACTTAATTACGAACCTAACACAACTTGAACAGATCAAATCGGAGTTAAAACGAAAAAGTTATGATCTAAACAAATCTAGTGGCAAAACTGTAAATACCTAAAACGTATTTAGATCTAACCGAACCAAAGTACGCTTTTAAAAAAAGAAAACGAAATCTAGAAAGATGCTTTGGACCGTGGGTTAAGACTGAAGTAATTATAATGTGGTTTTTGCAAAACTGCCAACGAAGGGGTATCCTTCATCTGGGGCCGTCGGATTAGATTTGAACGGCCAAACTCGATCGGGCGATGAAAAAAAACATGGCTCACCAGAGCTCTCGGTTGTTTGCCGACGGAGCACGGTTTTTCAAACAGGAAAGTCCGGGAGAGAGAGGAGAGGGTGGGGAATTCACCTAGAGTTACCTCGGCGGTGGAGAAAGAACAAGGCGGGCACGGAACTCGATGAGGCGGCAACTCTCATGGTGGCGCTAGGGCTGGCTACCTCGGCTCAAGCAAGCGCGGCGCTTACTATCGGGTTGGAGGCGACGCAGGCTCAGGCAGCATTTAAAGGGGCGCGGGACTTGGGCGGCATGGCATCGAGGTGTGGCAGGGTCGGACACGGGCGGCGTCGGTGCGGTGGTCTCCGGCTCGATTACGTGACTAACGAAGAAGAACGCCTGATGGGTGGCCCTGGCGCGTCTGTGGTAGAGAGAGGTCACACGCGGCATGGCGCAGACTTGGGCCGGGCGCTCGGCTGGGCCGCGTGAAGGAGCGGTGCGGGAGAAAGAAAAGAGGGGCACGTGATGGGCCTTCGGCGAACTAGGCCAGCGCGGAGGAAAAGCCACGGCGCGGGAAGAGAAGGAGAGCGGCGGCCTATGGAGAGGAAGGAGCGGGCCGCGAGCCAGGCAGGCCGACTGGGCCTACGGGAGGAGTAAATGCCGAGTGGGCCAAAAGTGGGGGAAGGGAAAAAGAGAAGGAAAATCATTTTTTTTTCTTTTCTAATTTTTCCAAGCAAATTTCAAAATGCGAATTCAACACAATTTGAAGTTTGATTTCAAATCACACCACTTCAAAAATTATTTTGCAACAGCTTGAATGCACACTCATGTATGTTAACCTATACTTGATTTTAATTTGATAAAATTTATTATTTTTCCTAAATTCAAATTCCCACAAAATGCATAATTAATCATTTTCTCCTATTTCAAAAATATGCAAATTTTAGGGTGTTACAATTCTACCCCCCTTAAAATGAATCTCGTCCTCGAGATTCGGACGATGCTTACTCAAATAACTGTGGGTATGTTTTCCTTAGATCCTCTTCTCATTCCCAAGTAGCCTCATCTTCTGTATACCGATTCCACTGAACCTTACACATCTTTATAACTCGGCTCCTTGTAATTCTTTCCGCTGTTTTCAAAATCCTTACCGAAAACTCCTCATAAGTGAGATCTTCCTTAACGGTAAGCTCTTCTAACGGTATTTGCTCCTCAGGTACCCGCAAACACTTCTTTAACTAAGACACATGGAACACATCATGTACACCTAACAAACTCTCAAGCAATTCCAACTGATAAGCTGCTTCACCACATCTCTCTAAAATCTTGAAAGGTCCAATATACCTTGGTGCTAACTTCCCTTTCATGTTAAACCTTCTCACAATTCTCATAGGTGATACCTTCAAGTAAACATAATCCCCTACTTCAAAAACCAATTCTCTTCTCCTAGTGTCGGCATAACTCTTCTTTCGAGACTGAGCCAGTCTCAAATTATCTCTGGTCATCCTTACTTGCTCTTCTGCGTCTCTTAAAACATTTAGTCTGAACAATTGAGTTTCTCCCATTTGATTCCAAAACAACGGGATTCTACACTTTCGTCCATACAAAGCTTCAAAAGATGCCATATTGAGACTCTTCTAATAACTGTTGTTGTACGAGAACTCCTTATAAGGCAAACTCTTGTCCCAACTTGTACCGTACTGCAATGCACAAGCTCTCAACATGTCCTCTAATATCTGATTAATCCTCTCAATTTGCCCATCTGTCTGAGGATGATATGCTGTACTAAAATTCAACTTTGTTCCCAATGAACTATGTACTTGCTACCAAAAATGAGATGTAAATTAAGTACCTCGATCAGACACAATTTTCTTGGGAACTCCATGTAGACACACTATCCTCTCCATATATAATGTAGCCAATTGGGCTCCAGTATAGGTAGTCTTGACCGGTAAGAAATGAGCAACTTTAGTTAACCGGTCCACAATTACCCAGATTGAATCATAACCTCTCTAGGTGCGTGGTAACCCAACTATAAAGTCCATACCAACTTCTTCCCACTTCCACTCAGGTATCTTCATTGGTTGTAGCAATCCTGTAGGTCTTTGATTTTTAGCTTTGACTCTCTGACATGTATCACATAAAGCAACATATTCTACAACATCTCTTTTAAGTCCATACCACCAATACTTCTCCTTTAGATCCAAATACATCTTAGTACTCCCAGGATGAATAGAATAAGCAGACTCATGTGCCTCATGAAGAATTGCCTCTTGTATAGCCTTATCCTCAGGCACACATAGTCTTTTCCCAAACCACAGAATTCCATTATCATCCATACGGAAACCTGGTGCCTTGCCAATCACTATGTTCTCCGCTATCTCTTTCAACTTCGCATCCTGTAACTGGCCCTTACATATTTCTTGCTCCAATTTAGGTCCAACACCAACTCCACTGCATTAGTGATAAAGCCCAAATTTAGTCGCTCCAATTTAGCACACAACTCACTTGACATAGGTACCACTTGCACCTCATTGGCATAACTCTTCCTGCTAAGAGCATCGGCAATGACCTTCGCCTTTTTAGGATGATAGTGTACCTCCAGATCATAATCTTTAATCAACTCCAACCATCAACGTTGTCTCATATTCAGATCTGTCTGAGTGAAAATGTACTTCAGACTCTTGTGGTTAGTATAGATGTCACTCTTGTGTCCAATAAGATAGTGCCTCCAAATCTTCAGAGCATGAACCACTGCTGCTAACTCCAAGTCATGAGTAGGATAGTTTAGCTCATGCTTTCTCAACTGTCAGGATGCATAAGCCACTACTCTGCCTTCTTGCATAAGAACACATCCGAAACCTTGACGAGATGCATCACAATAGATCAAAAAACTCTTGTTCAAATCTGGCAAAACCAACACTGGGGCTATAGTTAATCTCTTCTTCAATTCTTCAAAGTTATCCTGGCACTTCTTGGACCACACAAACTTAGCATTTTTCTCCAACAAAGCTGTCATAGGCTTAGCAAGTTTAGAGAACCCTTCTATGAACCTTCTATAGTATACTACTAATCCCAAGAAACTTTGAATCTCTACCACATCGATTGGTGGTTTCTAATTCAATACATCTTTCACTTTGCTTGGATTTACTGCGATTCCACCATTAGAGACAACATGGCCTAGGAAAGAAACTTCCTTCAACCAGAATTCACACTTGCTTCATTTAGCATAAAACTTGTGTTCTCTAAGCTTTTGCAAGACCAACCTTAGATGTTCAGCATGCTCTTCTTCTGTTTTGGAGAATACCAATATATCATCAATGAATACCACCACAAACTTATCCAAAAACTCCATGAACACCTTATTCATCAAGTACATAAAGTATGCAGGTGTATTGGTCAAACGAAAGGACATAATGGTGTACTCATACAAACCATACCTCGTAGTGAAAACTATCTTGGGTATGTCAGTTGCACGAATCTTCAACTAATGATAGCCAGAACAAAGATCAATCTTAGAGAAAACACAAGCACCTCTCAACTAATCAAACAAATCATCAATTCTAGGCAACAGATATTTGTTCTTGATAGTAACCTCATTGAGTGACTGATAATCAACACACATCCTCTGAGTACCATCCTTCTTGTCAACAAATATAACCGGTGCTCCCCAAGGTGATGAACTAGGACGAATAAAACCTTTCTCCTATAACTCCTTTATTTGTTTCTTAAGTTCCTCTAGTTCATTAACCCCATTCTATATGGACGCTGAGCTATAGGTGCAGTTCCAGATAATAATTCAATAATAAACTCAATGTCATGGTCAGGTGGCATACCTAGCAAGTCATCGGGGAACACATCCAGAAATTCATCCACCACTGGGTCTTCCTTGTTGACGCATTCATCAAGCTAGTTCACTGTGGCTGTCGGCTGCTTCTGCACTACAACATCCACACTGATTCTTTCCCCATTCGGTGCGGTCACAACAACTACCTTCTCCTTACACTAAATCATTGCTTTTTGTTGCATCATCCAATCCATACCCAGAATCACATCAATACCAAATGTTCTCAACACAATGGGGCTCACTTTGAACTCTACCCCCCTTAAGAATAGACTAGTCAGAAGACAATGATATGAAGCTTGCATACTACCTCTCGGTGAGTTTACTAATAGAGGATTTTGCATGGCACATAATGGTATGCTATGGTTTCTAACAGTGGCAGGGGTTGAGTTGACATCGAACGTATCGAGCATGACTTCTGGTTTCGCAAGCATTGTCTCGGTAGACACATGGTTCACCTTTCCTGTGTTGGGTGCTAGCTTCTATGGCGTTCCCTTCTAATTACTATGCCGACCTTGGGGTGTTTGCTGATTCTACTTCCTGGGGCAATGGTTAGCATAATGCCCAACTTCTCCTCAATGATAGCATATGTTGGGGGTACTAGGTGCACTGGTCTTCATGGGAGTGTTGTTGGGTGTTCCCTGTCATGGTGTCTGCTGACCACTCTTCTGCTAGGGACGTCGATTGCCATTCTACTGCTGGTTCAGGTTGTGCTAAGGGTACTGACCATGATTCCACTAACTGGGTGGTCCCTAGAACCTCTGCTGGAAGCCTTGCTAAGGATTGGTATGCAGACAAGTATTGCTCCCAGAGACCTGTCCCTGAACCCTCCTCTTCTTGGTCTCCATTTCCTTGCGCTTATTGTCAATAACAATGGTGCGATTCACCAGTGTTTGAAAGTTGGGGTATGTATTGGACATAAGCTGGAGATGCAGACCATCATACAGACCCTTGAGAAAGTGGCGATGCTTGTCGGCATCATCAGCCACTTCATTTGGAGCATAACATGACAGCTGAGCAAACTTGTCACGATACTCTGCCATAGACATAGATCCTTGCTTCAGAGCTCTGAATTCCTCTTGCTTGAGCTCAATCAATCCTTCAGGTATATGATAGGACTGGAAATTCTCAGTAAACTCTTGCTAGTTGATAGGAGGAGCATTAGTAGGACATCCATACTCAAATGACTCCCACTAGTCTTGTGCTTCTCCCTAGAGCTATCCTGAAGCGTACAACACCTTTTGTTGATCATCGCATTGCGCTATGTTGAGCTATTTTTCCACTACACAAAGCCAATCATATGCTTCCAGTGGATCAGTGGCATGAGAAAACACCGGGGGACGGCCCTTCAAGAATTCACCACGCTTATCACGTTGTGCTCCACCAACTGGTTGGTTCTGCTGACTCTGCACCAACGCCTGCATGAGCTGTGTCTGCACTGCCAGAAGTTGCTCAATTGTTGGTGGTGGTGGTGGTGGATGATGGGGAACACCTCCATGACCTCGGCCTCTTCCTCTTCTGGACATCTAACATCCAACACAAATATTCAAAATTTAGAAATTTCCAAGTTAGAATACATTCTAAAAATTTTCTACACGAGTCTCAACAACATCAGCTCGGTAAAACAGTCATATCTCGAGTTCCCAAAATCCAAAATAGGCGTACTTTATATGGTTGAAAATCTTAAGAAATTATCTACAACTTTTATTCAGACCATATTCCCAGATTCTGTGGTTAGTTTACTAAAAACAGGATACAACCGAAACTGTTTCCAGATTCCAGACTGCGCAGAAACTTTATCTTGAAACAGCGATATATCACAAATCAGATCAGATATAGGGGTGATTCCAGAGGCATTGGAAAGATACTTAAGTCTAGTTATTCCCATAAAAATTTTATAATTTTTGCTCAAGTATATTTTAATTGGCAATAAGATAAGGGCAGACTATTAAAAAAAAACAGATTCCGAGAGAACAAGATATACCAAACCCAGCTATTTATTTATTGACCCAAACTTTAATATTCTCAACTGTGAAACTTATGGACTTGCCCACAAAGTTCCAACACTCGTTACAAAGATCCAACTCACACATAAACATAATAACAAATCAACTAGGCACACCAATGTTCACACCGCACTAATAGACTCGACTAGACTCAACTTGACTCGTTCTACTATCGTTTTATTATATAAAAGGGACACCAACATCTATGGGCGAGGCTTATGGGGAAGCTCCTCGTACATCTTTGACAAGTTGAGGTACACCCTTTGTTCATCTATCACCTGTTGGTGTCTCTTGATGGTTTTCTGCTGTGCCTTCAACAGATCCTCTAGTCGGTGAATCTTTGCTACAGACTCATAGCCAAAGTGTACCATCACTTGGGTTGTTGGATCCATACCCTGCGGGTCCATCATCGCCCATCCCAATTCTGGGTGTGGTGAGGGAGGAATCGATATTGGTCATTCTTCATATCCTCAAATCGACGACCACGGAGGCCTATGCAAGCTTCAGCGGCTGCATCTTCTATGCTGTCCTCCATGGTGGCATAGTGAGCATGATGTGCATAGTTTGAATCTAGCTGATATGCGCCTTTCTGTTTGTCCTTGATGGAGATGCACACCCTGGTCTTCCAATAGGTGTCTTCTAGCGGGTGCGTATGTTCATTGCAGACATACTCCACAGCTACATCCCAGTCTCCGTAGTAGGTCTGAAGAATGCTCATGAGTTGGTGGTGTGAAATGGAGGATTCACATCTCGGCTTATACCAAACCTTTGTCATCCATCCTAGGGGAGGGATTGGCTCATCCTCTTCAATGACGTCTTCCTCATCATCATCAGATAGTTGGACGACCTTGACTTCTTTGGGTTCCTCCTGGACTGGCTCAGGTGTAGGTACAGGTATTGGTGAATCAAATTCTTGTTCTTGGGGTTCCTCCTCCTTAGGCTCCATGGACAAACCATGAGGCGGGTAGTTACCTCCAGTGCTGATGCGGGCAATCTTATTAGCACGAGGCATCTATAGAATCAGATTTAGTTAGTTAGATTAGAAGCAATAATTTTTATAATAGAGTAAGGCAAAAGAAGCATAAAACTTTAGCAAATAACAAGGGTGAGATAGAAAGCATGAAATGAGTGAAGCAAAAGAAGCTAAAATGACCATTGCTAACTAGGCTTGCGTCCTACAGTCAACACGGCTCTGATACCAATCTGTCACACCCGATTTTAAGGATAAAATGGGATGCAAAATCTTATGTGCGCCCAGAGATCAGTCACACACATAAGCCGACAAATTATGAATAGTATCATCACAAGTGTTTATTACATCGCAAATAAGGCAGAGTCTTCACATAGATATAGCGGAAGTATAACGAAAAGATATCTCATGGAAGCTCCATTTCACAGGGACGTCGACTGGTTGACCACAAGTCTAGTAGTCCTCAGGAAAATCATCATACCCATAGCCATCTATTACCCATCCGGGATTTTTATCCAAATAATGAAAGTAAACAAGCGTAAGTACATGTCATATTCAACAAGTGTAACATGGGGTTCATGAGGCTCAAAAGGCTTGACACAGGTTTAATAGCATTCAGCTTTTAGTTGTCACAATTTTAGCTTAAGAGTAGCAACAAGTTGTTTCAATTCCCAATGCAAAATACATGATCAATATAAACATGAATAATGAATACCATAAACAGGTAATACTTAGTGTTCATCTTTTCCGTAAATGTTCCAAGGCCGCTCGTGACCGTGAGCATGGCTGATATACCAGTTTTACACTCTGCAGAGGTTGTACACTTTCACTGTGAGTCGTGATACCCATATGCCCGGGTTAATTACTCCCAAAACACTTCCAAGGTGAGCAGGCAGGGGTCACTATGAAGCCTTTCATAGGTTCAACTAACAAGTTAGGGCCATTAGATTCACTCGGCAAACAGATATAGGAACCCCTTGTCAAATAGCACAATTCCCTCATGGCTATACACACAAGAGTAGAGGATGTCCTATACCTGATTCGTCAAGCCATTCTTACGCCAATAAAGGTAACCACTGACAAGCTAGAAAAGGTCCTCATACTGAGCTAAAGCCAGAGCCATGTAGCCCTCACAGTTGTACTATAAGTCTAGGATGATCATTTACAGATAAGTCCTTAGGGAGAGGAATTTGAAGTATTTAGAAAGTAGCTAAACACTCTAGCTCCCTGTTTCCAAGTTGCTAAAAAGTCCTATTTTAATGTTTATTGCATATACCATTAATCAAGTTATAAGATCATGGTTTAATTGAGCACTAGCAAACTACCCAATGCATATCCCGTAGGTGACAAGGTAAAAGTTCAATTCTTGGGAATCCCTATCAAGGTGACACATGCAACATGAATTTAATGTATTAAAGTGAATAGGAAACAAGGATGGTCCCATGCTATACTTGCCTTGAGCAAAGTACTAATGCTAATCCAGCACATCAAAGTAATATTCTTGGTCACCCACAAATTGCTCACCGTCTATACTCGATAATCACACCAACATACAAGCATCCAGGAACAATCATGCATAGCAAACAAAAGCTATAGATTAGAACAGTACACCAAACATCATAAAATCAAGATGAAAAGTTTGTAAAATGAATCTATGTTTTGCTACGATCACACAGACGCGAAGATCACAAAAATCGAGCTAAAACGAATAAGTTATGAATTAAATAAGTTTTCCTTTAGTAAAATAATAGATTAAATCTAACCTCAAATTTTAAAAGTTGAAAACCTACATAACAGTAGTATAAACATGTAAATTCTTAATTATGAACCTAACGCAACTTGAACGGATCAAATCGGAGTTAAAACGAAAAAGTTATGGCCTAAACAAATATAGTGGCAAAACTATAACTAGCTGAAAACGTATTTAGATCTAACCGAACCAAAGTACGCTTTCAAAAAAAGAAAGCAAAATCTGGAAAGACGCTTTGGACCACGGGTTAAGACTGAAGTAATTATAAGGTGGTTTTTGCAAAATTAACAACGAAGGGGTATCCTTCATCTAGGGCCGTCGGATTAGCTTTGAACGGCCGAAACTCGATCGGGCGGATGAAAAAAAAATTATGGCCGCCGAAATAGGACTACCGGCGTGGTATACGTGGCGGCGCCATGGATGGCTCACCGGAGCTCTCGGTTCTTGGCCTACGGAGCATGGTTTTTTGAATGGGAAAGTCCGAGAGAGAGAGGAGAGGGTGGGGAATTCACCTAGAGTTACCTCGGTGGCGGAGAAAGAACAAGGCGGGCGTGGGACTCAATGAGGCGACGTCTCTCGTGGTGGAGCTAGGGCTGGTTACCTCGGCTCGAGCAGGGGCGGCGCTTACTATCGGGTTGGAGGAGGCATAGGCTGGGGCGGCATTTAAAGGGTCACAGGGACATGGGCGGCACGGCACCGAGGCGTGGTGGGGTTGGACATGGGCGGCGTCGGCACGGTGGTCTCTGGCTCGGTTATGTGACTGAGGAAGAAGAACGCCTGATGGGTGGCCCCGATGCGGCAGCGGCAGAGAGAGGTCACACTGCGGCGTGGCGCAGACTTGGGCCGGCGCTTGGCTGGGCCGCGCGAAGGAGCAGCGCGGGAGAAAGAAAAGAGGGGCGCGTGACGTGCCTTCGGTGAACTGGGCCAGTGGGGAGGAAAAGCCACGGCATGGGAAGAGGAGATCGTTGGCCTATGGAGAGGAAGGAGCGGGCCGCGAGCGAGGCTGGCCGACTGGGCCGACGGGAGGAGCAAAGCCGTGTGGGCCAAAAGCGGGGGAAGGGAAAAAGAAAAGGGAAATTCATTTTTTTTCCTTTTCTAATTTTTCCAAGCAAATTTCAAAATGCAAATTCAACACAATTTGAAGTTTGATTTCAAATCACACAACTTCAAAAATTATTATGTAGCAGCATGAATGCACACTCATGTATGTTAACCTATACTTGATTTTAGTTTGATAAAATTTATTATTTTTTCCTAAATTCAAATTCCCACAAAATGCATAATTGATCATTTTCTCCTATTTTAAAAATATGCAAATTTTAGGGTGTTACAATAACATCCTAAGATATATGGCTTACATGAAAGTTATTCCAACACATTTTATATACAAGTGGGATTTGTGGCGTTAGCTAACATGTTTTCTTAGGTTGTTGAAAAGCGGAACAGTTCTTGAAACAAAGTCATCTTCCCAATTTCTCATCTTAGTAACTTGGATTTTTTGGAGGTTCTTCTCAAGAAAAAGCATAGTTCACTTTATACTCCACAAATGGTACTCTCAAATCACTCAATGGTGTATCAATCCTTACCAAGGCATGGCAGTGTTTTGCCTTCTTTTGTTTTCTCCTACTTCTAAAAAGGTTTATGTGGAGCTTTAGGTAGGGGTAAACAATTTAGCATACTTATATTGCATATGTTGTAAAGTCAAATCGAGGATCCAAGGAGAGAAGTGTCATACTCTTAGATCAAGATGTGCATGTGTGTGGAAAAAGGGAAACTAAAACTACACTCCTTTTGTAGATATGATCTCTCTCTATAACTTATTATTTTGAAACATGGCTAGCTTTCTTCTCTCATTTTTTCAATACATGAGCCATCATGTGCTCATCATTTTTTTCTCTTTTGTACTTGGACCTTCATGTGCCCAAATACTTTTTTTTCTCTTTTTGCATAGCCCATGTCTCTTCTTCTAAACCACATATTTAGAGATAGACCATTATCTCTTTAGAACATGGAATATTTGCCTAACAAACATTTTTTGTGTACTCCTAGTTTAGGAGTAGAGTTTTTGGTGGATCTAAATGGAAGCATGTTTGTGCGTACTCCTAGTGTAGGTGCAACATGTGTTTGTGGAGTGTACCTGATCTTGATCGTGGGAGTGTGATAAATCTCTCAACAAGGGTCAATAAGACTTGACCAAAGTCAATACAATAACAAGCAGCATATGTGGAAGGCTTGAAACTTGCAAGATTTCATATTTGGCTTTGGTAGGAACTGCTCACCAACTGAGGAGTATGTGATACTATGGTTTTATAACATTTTTATCCAAATAAATTCTCCAAGTATTTTGAATAGAGACGGTAGGATTTCTAAGTCAGAACTATATCACACCTCACAACAACTTAGTCAACATGATTGTCCTATCAGAATATTTTCTCACAAGCATAAGTGTGTGTATATGGAACAAACTTTATGCAAGCTTCTATCTTAAACATGTTATGAACATGTTACTTTTCAAAAAAAAATTAGATGAAGTGTGGTGCATAGGGGCATTGTTCATCAGGAGGAGATAACAGGGATGAATTGAGTTTAATTTTAGTGATCAAGATTTATGTTTGTTCAAACTCAAATTTGGAGGGAGTTGAGGATAGTGTTGCACAAACCATCATTGAAGAAGAAGGAGCTCCGGGGAGTTAGAGATAGTTTGACTAAACCAATGCTCTCTAGAACTATCTGTTTGTCCTTGCATGTTGGATCGTTCGATGTTTGTGCAACGTGTTGGTGGGAGATCTCTAATGTATGTTCGTCATGCTTGAGAGATCTCCCCCACACTTATTCTTGTACCTGTTTTATTTGATAAAGAGAAGCAAAAGTGGAAACAAACAAGGGCTCTACCAGTTGAAAATACCAGGGAGCCTTAATTTTATTATAATCATTACTACCCCTTTTCTACTTATTGTTACTATTATTATTATTATTATTATTATTATTTTATTTTATTTTATGTGTTCACCCAACTTTTTATCATTTAGCATAAACAAGACTAAGATAAAAACAATAAATATAGCCTTGATTTATCTCCATAGTAGATTACTTCTATTGAATAATACTCAAAGTTTATTAATCAAATTTCAGAGCATGTGTTTTGATTAAAGGAGGCAACAAAGGAAGCATGAACTAGTATATATTTTCATGGAGATAAACATGAGTAAAACATGTTGCCTTTGCATACCTAAGTGTTCTTCGCAGGTTATCACTAGGGCTAGGTCACACACACTATTAGTGTGTATGGACCATGGATTTTAGTGATAGCAAAGGTCAAGAAGAAGAGAATGCTCCTTCTTTCTCTTCTTCTTTTTCTATCTATTCATTTTTTTATAATAGATTTTTTTCTTTCTTCTGTTCTCTCTTTTTTTATAGCAAGGTAGAGCTAACATCATCATTTCTCTTTTTTTCTAAGCAAGATAATCTTTGGTGTATATGGAACTTTGGGACTCTCACCATCCTCCCCCACACTATGACTTTTATGTGAAAGACAAGTGTGCAAGATTAGGGTCTCCTTACCAAAGATCATCAAGGCATGTAGTCACTGTAGCTCTCATGTTTTGATGCATCATATGTCACTGTTCTTCTTGATCTTCACCTGAAAGGGTTAACACATAAGAATACCCAAAGGTGCATACTAACTTGATAACATGTTCTTGCTTTTTGTTAATAGGACAGTTGTTTTTTTCATAATAATGCCCTTTTTCTTTTATGATAATCCGAGGTATCTCCTTGCAGTGCTTTGTTTATGGTCATAAGATTGACCTTGGGAACTTCATCTTGCAGCTATCATTGGTGGTGTTGTTCGTAACTTAACCACAAAGTATTGATCATTTTTGTTCAAGCTGCAAGGTTAGTATCGCAATGCCACTATGGGATTTGTAATATTTATGATAAACATAAGCATCAACAACCATCCTCCTAAAAAGTTTGGGATGAGAGATTTGTGATCCTCGTAGGGGCATGTGGGACTAAACAAGATGTCCATGGTACATAAATTTTTGCTCTCAAGAGATATAACCACCATCGAGAACAACATTTTTATGGCCAGAGGGACATGGCTTACGTTCAAGCAAGGTCGGCGATGGATGTTCAGCTTCACTAGAATGCCTAGGTGAAATGAATGGGGAAATGAACTTCACCTCCTCGATGAGTTATGGTTGGGATAATGCTCTACCATGGGGTTTTCTAAGTGAGTGGAGGAAGCAAATTTCCCAAACTCTTTTCTAAGGCTCCCATGGGGAGGTTTCTTTCGAAAATGTTTTTCAAAGGGGTAGCCTATTAGAAGCTCAAAGTCAAGGATGGCAAAGATGTGGAAATCTTAGTGAACCTCAGTTTCATTAATTTCAATTGGCACGTCCCTGATAATCCCACTACACTCAAAGATGAGTCCTGAGGGACTTTTGAAAAGTTTGTTGGTCAGGATTAGCGGCATGTTGTTGTTGGTATTTTTAATGCACATAGATAAATCCACAAGCGCACCGATACCACTATAGATTTCACCCGAAAGTATTCCAAGTATCGTATCCATAGGGAAACATGTGAGACTAACTACGATCTAACTTAACTAGGGGTAGCAACAAGGTTAAGATAAATAGGAGCATAGAGAGTAAAACTAAGGTTCTCTAGTTCTAACTTGGGTAAGCTATATCTTCTACTATTCAACTAGGGACATTACTTAAGGAAAAGACACCAGCAGAGGATGCTTCCCATAGTAACTGCGTCCTACTTGCCCTACAAATGGGAGGTGGACTATAGAGGATTCAACGTGGCTATAAGAGTCACACTCACGAGCTACCACCGATCCAGAATGTAGGATGCATCCACAAGTATCCAGAGACTAAGCACCACGCTAACACTACAATTACAATTTTACTATTCCCAGATAAAGAATAAAGCACTCAAACAAGTTGTGAACCTAATGGATAATATAAACAAGAAGCTTACTTGAATGATTACCAGAGAAATCTCAGAGGTAGGCTCAGATAGAACTTGGATCCACCAAGGTACAAGTTGTAGAGAGAGCACCAACAGGCCGACATCTCCTCCAAACTCTTCCCTCACTCTCCATCTTACTATTATTTACAAGACTAGATCCTATGGAGGACTAATCTTCTCTTGATAGCTGGCACTGATCCTGAAGATATGAATTAGGGTTTTAGGGATATGCTAAGGGAAGAGGTAGGGGCAGATATATATAGGCTGGAGCATCAATCCTGAGCCCTCGGATCAAACCGACTTGAATAAACGGTGAAGATTGGATCTCCATGGCGGTGGGAAATCGACTTTCAAAGCGAAGGCTTACTGGTAGGATCCATAGGGCGGCTAGCCTGCTGCTGGGGCCAGCTTGCCCCACATGGCAGCCCCTCGGGATCTGCTTTGGTGGAGAGCCTCCTAGAGACTTCTAGAATCTTCCCATGTTGTTTACACGGTGAAATTCAGTAATTTCCTTTGAGGAATAGGTCCCCCTTGACGTTTTTCTAGATAAACCCTGCTAAAAACATAGATTCACCAAAACTTATGGAATTTATTAGTTTAAACCCTTATACGTATGTTTGTTGATGGAATTAAGTATAAATGTAGGTTATGTTGATGGTTTATTAGACCTTGGATCAAACCGACTAGAATAAACGACAAAGATTGGATCTCAATGGCGGTGGGAAACTGACTTTTGAAGCGAAGGCTGACTGGACGGACCCACAGGCTGGTCGACCTGTAGGTGGTCCGGCCAGCCCCACATGGCAGCCCCTCGGGGTCTACTTTCATGGAGAGCCTCCTAGAGTCTTCTAGAATCTTCCCTCGCTGTTTACACGATGAAATTCCATAATTTCCTTTGACAAATAGGTCTCCCTTGACATTTTTCTAGATAAACCCTGCTGAAAACACAGATTCACCAAAACTCATATTGTTTATTAGTTTAAACCCTTATACCTTTGTTTGGTGATGGAATTAAGTATAAATGCAGGTTATGTTGATGGTTTATAATTGGTGTTAGTGACAATCAACAAGCCCCCCCAAGCTTAACCTTTGTGAGTCCCTAAGCAAAGCTAAACTCAGCAATGGATCAGGAGTTGCTATAATGTTTTCACACCTCAAAAGTACACATGCATTCAATCAAAAATTCTCCTCCAAATTAGAATAAACTGATATGACTTTCAAACTTACCCATATTACCTTCAACCATGGGGCTTCTTAACCCTCACTTGGGTCTTGAGCAATTGAAAGACAGAACGATCAAGTCAAGCATTATGTCTCAAATTCTTTGTTTCACCATTGTTCTAGAATTTTTATAAGTTTTTAAAATAAAACTCAGAGAATCCATTATATGACACTCTCAAGTCTCTCAATATATGTGGTATTTGAGGATCCTCACCAAGGAAATAAAAATGTTATGCCTTTTCTCTTCCTACTACTAAGGCTTATGTGGAGTTTATAGGTAGGGCGAAAGCTAGAGCATACTTGCAATGCATATATTGTAAAGTCAAACAATGGATCCAAAGAGAGTTGAGTCATACAATCAAATCAAGATGTGCATGTGTGTGGATATATGGTGGATATAAATGGGTGGCTAACCTAATTCTACTTTGCTCCTTGAAAACATATCACTCTTTTGAAACTTGGAAACATTTGCTAGAGAGCAGGGGCTATTTTATTCTTCTTTTTTAAGGCAGGCATCTAAGTACCCATTGTTTTAGATATCTTGGACACTTGTCCATTTTTTCTCAATCCCTTTGTTTTCTTTTTCTCTCTTTTTTTACTTTTGAGTAACTTTTGCATAGCTCCATGTCTCTTTTCTGTAACAAAACTTTTAGAGAGATATCAATAAGAACTTGGATCATTTATTTGGTGGATGGAAAACCTAACAAGCATATTTTTGGGTTCACTCCCACTGTAGGAGTAGAACATTTTTAGATGGATCTAGATGGAAGGCATGTTTTTGCGCCTACCCCTAGTGTAGGAGTAGTGCATATGTGGGTGGTGTGTACGTGATCTTGATTTTAAGAGCATGACAAATCTCTCATAAGGGTCAACAAAGCTTGACAAAACTCAATGCAGAAGCAAACAGCATATATGTGGAAGTTTTCTAGCCTAAATAACATGTATGGCTCTAGTGGGAAATCAAGCTTTGTCATACAGGAACTCATCATATAGCTTTTTTGTGTTTTTCAAAAGATAAATCTCAAGAACTTTAGTGTCACTTGGAAAAAGATAAACAGCAGCTCAGACCATCTCATATCATATTCGTCAATTACCCAGACTTAGATCAAGCATATGTTACCCACGAGTTTCAAGTTCAGAATAAATCCTTATATCAAAACAATCTTATCCAAGACTCGGGAGAATTCAAGGTTGAAAACTAGGTACTTTAAAGGAATTACAACAGAGCAACTATTCATTATTTCCATTTTAAGAGATTATTCTGAGTTCTCTTTATTTTATTCAACTCTTAAAAATAAATTAAAGCAAACTAGATACACTTTTTTTATTTTGTTTTCAATTTTACTAGATCACACATTATTACTATAGATGACTAATGTAAAGATAAATTTTTATTTTGTTTTTCATTCATCATTTTTTAACTATTAAAAAGAAACTAAAATTAAAACAAAAAGGGAAAAGAATACTTACCTAGCTACATGGGAGTGCTTCTCCCCCAAGCTAGCTCTTTCGGTGAGGGTTCAGTATTGTAAGTCCTTCAAACCGGACTTCTCCTTGTGAAGTTTATTGATCAAGTACCTTGGTTTGCTTTGAAGATGAGAATTCTTGAGGTGGCACCTCTAATGGTGATGTCACCTTGTTCCGGCAAACCTGTCTTAGTTTTGAGTTTTTATTTTGGTTTGACAGGTTCAGGACCTTCATTTGTAGAAATTGGGGAGTCGACTATCTTTCCCTTAGACTTTGCTTGAAGTGTGTCCTGCTCATAAGACAAGGTAGAGATCAAGTGCATGGGCTCTGTTGGTGGGAAAACACCAACAGAACCAAAAACTTTATTTATTCTTCTCTTACCGCAGGCACATGGGACAAGCTGCAGTTGATGTTATGCACTTTGTTTAATTGTAACATGGGTGGTAAGATTAGAAGATTGAGCATGAATATAGCATTTAAGTACATTTGGACAAAAGGGTTAAATTGCTTAACCTACTGAAGGATTGTCTTTTTCTACATAATGTATCAATCTTTACACGATTATGACTATTATCTTCTAGAGATAAGATGTGCACTTTTTAACTCATTTGGTTAAGACAATGAGATCAAGAAAGTGGTGCTAGGAACAAGCTTAACATGTTGAGTTAATCAGGTTGAATCAAGTAATGGAGTTGTAACACAAACATATTTGTTTCTTATTTGTGTGCCTACCAGAATCAAGCAAAGCTTTTTAAATAATGACCATTTACCTCAAGATGTTACCTTTGTCATTAGAGCATGAAGACACCATATGATGAACGGCAGATGACTCGTGATGGTTCTTCCCTTTTGCTTGAAGTTTTCCTTGCTCGGTTAGTCTCACATCTTGAGCTATTCATGAGCTTCTTGTTTCCTAGATCGCACCTTTTCTTTCTCATCCTTTTGTCATGTCATCTTTTTGCTTCTTCGATCTTGCCACTTTGTTGGTCCTTCCGCCTCACCCTTTGTTTTATGCACTCACCTTCTTCCTCTTTGTTCCATAGCTATAGTGGTGGTTGGGTTTGTAGATTCATGCCAAACCATGAACAGACATAGCTCACATTCATTCATCTAGTTCTTCCATCCATCATGAATGAGTTGTGTCTTCTTTGCACAATGTTATTGGAGTTCATCATGTGCCCGGCTTCATCTCCAATTTGAATTTATCTCATGACTTACCAATATTGATGTGAGAGTTTCCTATGGGGGTTAGTCCACAAAATATCTAGTGCCTACTAAAGCATACTATCGTCTCAAAAATCAACCTAGACACCACGTCTAATTTGATTTAGGAAGGCATTTTAACCTAAGCACCACGCTTAATTTAAAAGCCTTTAGAAGTAAAATCAGCACACCTTTTGGTTCAAGAATCAAACTATACACCGTGTCTAATTTAATTCAGGAAAACAGTTTAAACTAAGCACCATGCCTAATTTAGAAGATGTATGAACATACTCCAAACCTTAAGCATACTATAGTAAACAAAGGTAGCATGAAAGCATTATAGAGATTTATTCAATTGGAGATGAAAGAGCATGATTGTTATTGAGCATGATTTTAAAGGTAGAGACAACCAATATGAATTAGCAACATGGTATAGTATTTTTCAGAGAAGCCCATCCCCTAGGCTTGAATTTTTGCAAAGCAAAGTCAAGCTTGGATGGATATGATTCAATGTTGCATGATGATTGGTTGGACATACCTGGCGTTGTCATCCTTTGTTCTTTTTGCTTCAAACCAGGAATGGTTAGTGACAATAATACCCGAAGGAATATTTTTCACAATTATGTTTCTATGCTCATTTCACAAGGGTATCATAGTGTAACATCCTGACTTTTTGTGCAACCAAAAATATGAGTTTTTTAAAAAATTTCTTGCAATATGTGGATCATGTAGTCGCTAGGTCAAACTTGAGTCAATCTAAGTAGAGCTTGCTAATAAATTATTGCAACCACATATAGAATTGATTGTAGGAGTGTGCCTATGTTCTTGTGTTGGTTTGGATTTGAGTTTCGTTTGGAGTGCACAAAGCCGTAGCAAAATTCCCTCTCAAATCCCTTTTTGATTCCCTCTCTAATCATCTTAGCGAAATGGAAGTAACAGAACCAACCAATTTATAAGAGCATAAGTACGAAAGCAATCACCAGAGTGATCAACCCATCATACTTGAACCCATATAAACCCGGTAGTCAACTGAAACCACGAAGGATTTCAAACCAACTTGCATACAACCAAGATCGTAGTGATTCAACATAACAAGCCACATGTTACATCCATTTCACAAATAGTTCACAAGTACCTCATACATCAGAGTTCATATAGTTATTACAACACGAGTTCACAAATAGCGGAAGCAAAGTAGTTTGAGACCATCACACACACTTAGTTCAAATACAAGCTAGTTCCATAGTCATATCCAGCAAAAGCAACATGATAAGATAACATAGAAGATCATGCCCATGATCTAGTCTTCATCCCTAGCAGGGTGGAGACAATACTTGCAGTAGCCATTATAAAGCATGTCATCTGCAACAAGAGGGAATAAACCCTGAGTACGAGAATGTACTCAGCTAGACTTACTCCGTCGTAAACTAAAAATAAATGACACCAAGGAGTATGCAAGGCTTTATTAGTGGATCTTGCTTGACAACCATTTTTCATAAAAGCTTTAATGATACAAGAGCATAATTTAAATTATTAGTTAAGCAGCAAGTTATCAATATTAACCTATCATCTAGATTAGCACCTGTACTAGAGCAAGCAATTGATTAAACTCCAAACATTAGTAACCATATCTGGTATCATGTTGTAACATCATCATCATCATCATTATAACCATCAAGTTCAATTAAGTGTCTCTACGTTGCCGCTGCTTAGTCAAGTTCTCACTATTCAAGGGAGACAATGACTCGAATCGATTCCTACCCAGCTGAGGAATTATTCCTAAAACACACCCAATCAACCTGATCAGTGGTTGCCTCGGGTCACCTTTGGTACAACTCAGGAACAAATTCGTGGGTCCGAGTAGCGCCGCACTCTCAGGGAATCCACTCTGATAGGAGGTCAATCTCTCCTTTTGGACTTATGCCAATGGCTCCCCACACATCCTTACTACCGCCAGAGTGCGCACTTTCACTTCCCAGCTTCCGACCTGAGTTGAGCTACTTGGCTTTGCGGTCGGAACGAGTTATCCGGCCAACTAAGCGATAGGTATGTGTTCAACATGACATGAGGACATACAGCGAATCGGTCCTTAACCGACACAGACGGGGATAGGTCCACACCCAAGACCTCCTTGCCTTGTTGCTTCTCTATCGACATCCCGCCCGGTCTCAATTCATTATTAACACATGGTTATTTCCACGATAGCAAATATAGCCAACCGTGACCAGATATCATCCTATCTTACAGGTGATAGGAAAATACCTGACTTTACCGGTCTAAGCATGGCTAAGCATTGATTCGCTCCTGGACCTAAATAGGATTTAGGGTATGTTTACTGGACAAGGAATAGGTAAATATGCTACAAGTGTTTGCATCCAATGCCTATAACTTAATGCATCAAACATATAAAGATACTCAAAGTAACATTTTCAAAACATAGGAGACTTAGAATGCTCTGGGCCTTGCCTTTCAGAAAAGATGAAGGTTGGTGATTAGGACACTCAAGAACTTCTTCTTCGTTGACTCCTTCTAGGGCCTGCACCTCCTGCTCCTGAGCTTGCTGCTGCTCCTCCGGAAGTCCTTCCTCGAATTCCAAAAGTGTGACTCCCTCTGGAACACCTATTGCATGCATATGCATAGCATAAGAGTCATGTATGCAAAAGAGATGGAAGGTGATGATGAAATGTACAGCCATGTCAAAACGGACACATGAATGACATGATGATTCAAGATTAACATTTATTTTACTGAGTAGACGCATATCTCTTCATGAAAGCAAGAACTACACACCCACCAAGCTTTAACAGCCTAAGATAAAGTTGTTCATCTTCAGTAAGAGGTCTAGCACCTGCAACTAACAATTTATTTTAATTAGCCTAAGCATCTAAATCATCCCATCAACTCATATAAAGCAATCAAGTTAATCACTGCATTCACAGATGTAGGGCTGCAGACAGCAGCTGCTAGTTTAACTCATAACTAGAGTTGTACTGATCCAAAAGACATGCAACAAAACAATCTGGAAATATTATGAAATTGTCTACCATTCATATTTAAACATCTCAACATGATTCCCAAGTCAACAAGGTCAAACAGACACATTTATCAAATCTGGTCCTTAAATTCCAGAGAACTACAAGTTCTGAAGACTAACTTTGAACAGTCCTCACTCACAAACTATTTGGCCAAATGCCATGAAAATTTAACACAAGCTATTTAAGTGAGTTATCTACAACTTTGTTATAGACAAGATTCATCGCTAATATCATCTTCACCATGTAATTTGCTTAACTCTAAAATCTATCCAGAAAGTCACTATAAGTGAATTATAGTGAAAATAATATTTCACTACATACAAGAATAGTACTTTGAGCACCACCAATGTTACCAACAATTAACATACATCAAATGAGCACTAGAAAACATAGTGGCCATTCCTAAATAAATTCTTTTCATGCCTTTATTAATTTATTTAGATAATTAGGTGAAATAATAAACACATATAAAAAGTGTACAGAAAATTCCACAAAAATTACAGTAGCTTATACATATACCCAATAGACTACTATATAAATTTCACATCATTTGAACAAGTACAACATCCTACACAAAAACGACAAGCCAGCAGGGCTTAAAATAGCATAAATAGGAAATCCTATTAAAAATGTCAAACAACAGTATTCATATTTTTATTAGCTTCACCATAGCACAAGAGCACTGTAAAAAAAGTTTCATGCTCAATGGATACATATTTTTACCATGAAAAATTAGCACAAGAATCTAGTATTTATTTAAGATAAATAGCAAACTCCTATTTCCAGCAAGATCACAATGTAATCAATATTTTTCCCAGGTAGTACATGACAATACAAGACCAACAAAATTGGAATCACATTTTTAGCACTTTCCTAGCTCAAGTCATAGATTTTACAAGATTGAAACCATTTAAAAGCATTTATCAAACTCTATTTTATCCTCCTAGAAAAATACAAGAAATAGTGCATTTAATATTTTTATCAAATACTACACTTCATGAGGAACCCAACAAAATTTGGTTCACTCAAATAGGATAATCCTTTCCCTAGATATCATTTTCTAAAGTTAGCACAAAAATCAGGAAAAGAAATACACAAAACCTAATACAGCTGTCACTAACACGAGGGACCCACAAGTTAGGGGACCCCATAGGTCAGTTAAACCAAGACAGGGGATGGTGGTCGACCGGTGCTAGCTCATCGACGGTGAACTCTCCGGCGAAATCGACACCACCATGATGTTCCTCACACTCTCCTGCATCGATAGAGGTAGGTGGTTATGGCGCGGGCACACCAGAGCTGGCTCGTCGCTGGCCATGGTGGTACGGCGGTGCGCTAGCCATCTCCGGCCATGGTAGGTCTATGCAAGAGGCTCTACAACATCATGGTGCTCAGGCGATACAACCAAGACTAAACTAGGGTTAGTGGAGGCGCAAGGAAAGCCTAGCCGCGGGCATGTCTGTGCGGCTACGGAGCTCACTCCGGTGAGGCTCACACACCGGCGATGTCAGAGTGGTAGAGGTTCAGCGAGGTAGGGTTAAAGAAACTACGAGACACGAGGAATATGAGGCAAATGAGAGCAAGGACGGAGGCATAGTGGTTAGCTCGGGCCACGACGAGCTCGAAGTCCGGCGAGGTGCCAGTCATGGCGGCGGTGTCGGGAATGGCCAATAAGCCCTCAACTTGGTTCGAACGAGACTACAAATGGGTCTAGGGAGTAGAGCAAAGCATGGTGCGTCTACATGCATGAGCAATTGTGCAATGGCTGGCCGGTGGACGAGCTACATGGTGGCAAACTCTCGGCGGCGATGGCAGTGGCGCAGCGCGTGGCTTTGAGTGGCACGGACGAGGCGAGTAAGTGAGCCAGCAGGTGCGTGGCATCGTCATGTCCACGACGGCCTAATGAGTGGGGGGGACACCGGCATCTGGCTTCCTCTTGGTGCACTCGGCCTGACGGCGGTCGGCCATGACGACCCGGTCGCGATGGCCATCAGAGCCAGCATCAGCGCCTGACAGCGGTATTTCTCCCCCTCCTAAATCCTAATATATGGCGAGTTAGCAAAATCCCCTTAAATCAAAGTTGTAGAGCTATGTTAGGGCTACAATTTTGCTTTAGAAAGTATTAGCTAATTCACAAAGGTTTAAGAGTTACATTAACCCAAAGCCGACTACGTCAAACTGTAAACTCAGTTATGACTTAGAAAATTTTCTATCTTTGAAAAACAGCATTTCAATGATTTTTGTGATCCAATTTCAAGCATGTTAGGAGCTGAACTAGCCTATGACCCAAAAATAAAAGTTGTTACACTCCTCAAGTACTACAACTTTGTTTTAGGGTGCACATCCATGCAAAGTTTCTAAAGTGCAGATCAACTCCAGTCAAACATACCACATGAGATTGGTACTTAACACTATAGGTATGACTTAGAGACCAAACTAGCCTTAGTTATGAATACCAAAGTTATTCCTAGTGACATTCTAAACATTTTTGAAGCATTCCTAAGGTTCCACAATCATTTCATACATTGATCACATGTAAATCCTAGGTCAAATTAAGCATATCATCACTTAGGAGCTTAATTAGGTGAAGTGATCCACATGAACATTGTTCCAATAGGCATCCTAAGTGTAGCTAAGGTGTTTTAGTGACCAACATCAACCACTTGCACTCAATCACACATGATCATAAGCATACACATAGGGAAAGCATAAAATAACAAGTCATATTTCACATGTTTCAATTGCATGTTTCATATGTGAAAGCTCATATAGGAATGTTTGATGCTTATGCTCATGCAATGCAAGTGCAATTATGCAAGCCTAACACCTAGGGTGTTACAGAAAACCTCCTATCTTTTTCCTAGAAAGGAATTGGAGAAAAATCCTTTCTCCTCCTCTCCTTGAATTCCTCTCAAGTCTCTCTTGAATCCATCTCAAATCCCATTTTAAATTTCTCTCAAATCCCTTGAGACAAAATGCATAGAAGGAAAATTCATCTTCCTTTTCATTTTCATCTAGCCTAGCTGATGTGTGCCTCCATTTGGTCCATATCACATAGGCCAGCAGCACCTACACCCTGCTTGGCCCAGCATGGCCCGCTCGTGCCCTTATCGGCCCCTGCAAGCCTAGCTCATGCACGAGGCCTCGGCCCAGCAGCTGCCGCGCCGCTAGAACCCTAGAGCCACATGGACACATGCCCAGGAGGCCGCCACCACGCCTATTGTCCCATCCGCAGCTCGGCGTCCATACAGCCTCCCGTGGGATGAATGCCATGTGTCCTAGTGCGGGCACGGATGCCCAGCATGACCGATGCACCATTGTCCAACCCTAGCCGTGCGCTACTTAAGCGACAACCGCTACTCCTCTTCTCCTCTTCCCCATCACCGCCACCACTCCTCTTCCATCACCCGCGCCGCTCCCTCTGGGTCACTACTTAGTGGAGCACGTCCCTACCTTGCCTCTGCCATAGCGCTGCCATGCTCAGCCAGCCGCAGCTAGTCATGGCCATGTCCTACCAAGCCATGGACATGCTACTACCGAAGCCATGACGCCACCACCCTTGCCACTATGATGTTGTCTTTCAAGGCAGCGATGAACTAGAGTCAAGCCACGCCATGTCCATCTCCTTCCCCTTGCCGATCACCTCGCCGACCTCCACACCCCGCCTCTACAGCACCCATCTCTAGGAGTTGTGCCACGTTGGATTCCTCTACGTGGTTCCACTCACTACCGCGAGGGCTTCAATGCCACGATGCAGCGTTGACCCAACCACAGCAGAGCCCATGGCCATGACCATCGATGCTATCCTCCACCATGAAGCTGACCACGACGTGCCCCTGCTTCGACATAGAACCACGACCAGAGATGTGACCTCGACCTCACCGGCCCCGCCCTGGCTACACCATGCCAGAGCACCACCACTAGGCTATGGCTGCGCCAAGCCTCGACCCTGCCTTGGCCTCGATGAGCACCGGCACCCTTGGCCTCACTGTGTACCACAACACCGAGCCGAGCCACGATGACCACACTTTCCTCTATCACACCTAATCATCTCCGACCCCAAGATGACACCTTGAGCCCCATCTTCACCAAATCCACACCACTACAACACCATGCTCTGCCTCCTTGTTCAAGCTGACGGCCGCATACATCATCACCGGCCACTGCCACACAGGGAACACCACTGGTCGCCAAGGACACACCATGGCTCACCTCCGTTGCTTCCCCGAGCCTTCACCGCACCTTTTGCAGCCAAAGCTGCCATCTTGGGACACCTACGTTATGTCACTCGCATCCGAGGATGGCAGTAGCACCTTGACACACCCCTGTTCCAAGACCATGATGCCAAGCCAGGAACACCACGAGCCCCTGCCCTGTCTTCCTCGACTCGGGCCGCTGCAACCCAACGACCACGCCATGCCTTGGACTGCCACCATGCTCCACCACCCGTCGTTGTCTTGCTGCACCTCCTCGCTGATCCGCGCCTTGCCCGAACAGTCGATGAGTCACCAATGCCCAATAGCCCCACCTTTTCCTTCTCGCCGATGATCTTGTCGGCATCCTTCTCTAAAACCGGCCTTCATGCCATGTTCTACAACTTGCAGGAAGGTCATGCTTTGCTTTTTCCTCGATATGGCTGTGCCGTACTATCGCAGAACCGACCAATTTATAAGAGCACAAGTACAATGGCAGCCCGCAAGTGGTCGCACTATCATACTTGAGCCCATATAAACCAAGTAGACTATCGAGTACCATGATGGGTCTCGATAAATGATCCACATACAACCAAGATCATACAGGATTCAACATACATGTCACATATTATATAAAGTTCACAGATATAGTTCCATCATCAGAGTACAAAATAAAGTTATTACAAACCAAGTTCGATAGATAGTAGCGGAAGCAAATTAAAGTTCAAAAGTAGCATTTGTCAACATAGTTCAAATACAGTGCCAACACATGATCACGATCCACAAAAGCATGACAGAAGGATTATTAAAGATGCCTGCCCAAGGCATACTCCTCATCCATGGCGGGATAGAAGCAATTCTTGGAATATCCATGATAGACGGTACCATCTGCAACAAAGGGAATAAAACCCTAAGTACGAGAAGGTACTCAGCTAGACTTACCCATCATAAACCAAAAATAAATTAACTCCAAGGATTATGCAAGGCTATATAAGTGGAGGTAGCTTGACAACATTTTGCACAAAAAGCGATTATCTCAATTATACAATTATACTTCAGTCATCAAGTTAATTATAGCTATTCATCTCAAGATTAGCAACTGTCATATGCCAAACATGTGATATATCATTTTAAGAGCATACAATAGTAACCATAGCTAGTGTAGTAATTCCATGTTTATCCGAACCATCACATTCCATAATACAATTACTACGATGTTGGAGCTAGCCAAATTTCTCACTATCCAGGAGAGACGGCGATTCGAATCGATTTCAACCAGCTAGGAATTTATTCCTAACACAAACTCAGGCAGACCAGATCATTAGTCACCTTAGGTCACCTTTGGTACAACTCAAAACCACATTTCGTGGGTTCGCCCAGCGCCGCACAATCAGGGACTGACGGTATCCAGGTCGTTCAAGCCATGCCTGCCCACGGTCCCGGACCAAGTCAATCAGGTCATGCTTGCCCACGGTCTATTGATCCACTCTCATACATCCTTACTTCCATCCAGAGTGCACACTTTGACAGAGCTAGGCCCGGCCTGAGTTGAGCTACTCAGCTTCACGGTCGGAACGAGTTATCCGGCCAACTAAGTGATAGACATGCGTTCAATCTTGTTAAAAGTTCCAACAACGGTATGGTCCTTGATCGACACAGACGGGGATAGATCCACACCCAAGACCTCCATGTCTTGTTGCTTCTCTATCAACATCCCGCTCGGTCTCCATTTACATTACCCCATGGTTCTTTTCCATGATAGAAAATATAGCCAACCGTGCTTCGGTATCCACCTATATCTCACAGGTGATAGGAAATCATTCGACTTCTACCGGTCTAAGCATGGCAAAGCAGATATTCGATCCTAGACCTACACAGGGTTAAAGGTGTATGTATCTGGACAAGGTAGTTCCATGCATCAAGTGTTTCCAATCAACTCTTATAACCTAATGCATCAATCATAAAGGACTCAAGTAATATTTTGTAAAACACTGGGAGACTTAGAATGCTCCGGGGCTTGCCTTTTAGAAAAGAGGTGGGGCGGTGGTCAGGGCACTCTAGGAGCTCTTCTGGATTCTGCTCCTCTTCTTCAAGAGCTATGGCTTGAGGATTCTCCTGCTGATCCCCTTCCTCTTCTTCGTTGAATTTCAGCAACGTTATCTCCTCGATCGATCCTATATGCATGATCATGGAATAAGATATTGCAAATGCATGTGTGACAACACATATAATATGATAAGAAGTGATGAATGCATCCTTGTAAGTATTTTCCATAGCATGGTGTCAAAGTAATAACAAGTGCATCCTATTCTATAGAGTAGGTGCATATCTCTTCTCGATTACTTAATCAAACATTTCTAAAATTCATTTACTAAACCACAAAATAGCAGCTAATTATTTTAACCATAACTGGAGTTATATACATCAAAATCATATGGTTGTGGACATTCTAGAAAGATTATGAAATTATCTACAACTTTGTTTTAATACTCTCAAGGTGATTCAATAGTTATCTAGTTCAAACAAATCAGTCAAGCAAATTTGTCCAGAGAACAAACAATTAGGGTAGCAAATTTCTAACAACCAAAACTCTTAAACCCTAAGGCCTATGACCATGAAAATTTAACACAACGTAGATTAGTAACTTATCTACAACTTTGTTATTAACAAGTTTTACAGAAACGGCCATTATCAACATGAAATCATCCACACAACCAAAACTATACATGTAGCCATTTATTTGAATTATAAAGTGATAATTAGTTAGTTGCATACAATCAATTGCTTCTAAGCCTTACTATTGACATCAACAGTTATTATGCATCATAAGAACCATAGAAAACATCATGGTCAATCACAATTTAATTACTTAAATGCCCTTATTAATTTAATTAATAATTAGGGGAAATAACAAACATACAACAAATGTGCACAATAAATTCTCATAAAATTATAGTGGCTTCCTAGTGCTCACCATAGACTACTATAAAAATTTCATACCATTTGGGCATGTATAACATCCTATGAAAAAATGACAATCTAGCAAGGCCTATTATAGTGAAAATAGTAAACCCCATAGAAAAGTGTCAAACAATAGATTCTATATCTTTCCTAGCTTCAAACTAGTGCCATACTACTGTACAAAAATTTGCATAGCAATATGTTACATATTTTTATCCCTACAATTTTCCTTAGAAAATGCCATTTATTAATAGATAAATAGAAAGATCATATTTCAATCAAGTTTACTGCAAGTTTAATATTTTTCCCAGCTAGAGCATGTCAACCCAAGACCAACAAAATTGGAATCCCAATTTTATCATTTTTCTATCTCAAGATATCTAATTTACAAGTTTACTAACATTCAAAAAGCACTTATTTAAATACATTTTAAGCACCAAGAAAAACATTACAAACTGTACATTTCATATTTTTACAAAACACTACACTTCATGAGGATCATAACAAAATTTGGTTCACAAGAATTGGACCTTTAGAACTCCACTTATGATTTTTCAAAGTTGCATGCAAATCTAAAAATAAATGAACTATCTTTCAATTCTCGAGCCACTAACAGCCGAGATCCACGCATCAGACGGGGCCCGCGTGTTAGCGACGGCAAAATAGAGGAACGGCGCGGGACGGCCAGAGTTCACTGACGGTGAGCTTCTTCGGCGATGGCACCGGAACTACAGTAACCCCCGTTACCTTGCGCACACGATAGGGTAGCTAGGTGGATGGATTAGCGAAGCTAAGGACGACGGCGGCGGTCATGGCGGTGCGGCGGACGTGGTCGGCGGCAAGCCACCAAAGGTGACCAAAATGGAGCCATCTAGGGTTCGGCCTAGCTTCAATGAAATATGGTGAACCTATTGCGGACTCTATCGTGGCACACGGTGGTCGGAGATGGCTAGGCCATGGTGGTGAAATGCCGACGCGAAGTCGTGCGCGACGAGAAGACCTTACCGAGCGCTTCTAGCTAGCAATGCGGGTGCGGTGGGATCACAATGAAGCTGCTTCGGTGGCAAAAGAGCAACACGGTGCAAGCTGGGGCCAGCCATGGCGACTGCGGCGCTGCACCAAACTGCTGCAGCTATAGCAAACGGAGGCAAGGGCGAAGGAGAAAGCAAAGTGGGGAAATGAGAGCGCACGGGAGAGCGGGCGAGTGCGGGGCGTGAAGTTGAGCGCTGCGGCCTGACGTGGCCTGGCTGGTCAGGTCATCGGCGATGTGCAGCCTCCATGTGGCGGCCAGCGTCTGATGGCGGTCGGCCACTGAAGGCCGAGCGATCAAGCCATCAGAGCCCGTGAAGCAGCCTGATGACGTGATTTGGTGGCAATCAAACTCCTAATCCATAGCTTATTAGTGCAAACAATCTTAACCAAAGTGGTAGCCCTACATACCATCTACAATATCTCTTAAAAGATCCAGGCCTAATTCTCAATGGTTAGCGAGTTAAATCATCCCAAAGTCGAGCCAACCAAACTAAAAACGCGCCAGGACTTAGGAATTTTCTATGTTGAAAAACAGTGAAATGAGGATTTTTGTGAGCTCAAAAAGACTAAGCTATGCACTGAATTAGCTCATGACCAAAAAATAAAAGTTGTTGCTCTACTCAAACACTACAACTTTGCTTTAGTGAGCACATCCATGCAAAGTCTCTATGACATAGTTCAAACTAGGTCAAACACACCACTTTCAAATGATGGCTTACACTAGAACTATAACTTAGTGACCAAACTAGCCCTAGTCATGAATAACAAAGTTGTTCATAATGACATTCTAAACATGTTTAATGTATTCCTAAGGTCACACAAGCATTTCATACATTGGTTACATATTTTACTTCCTAGGTCAACATGCATATCATCACTTAGGAGCTTAATTAGACAAAGTGGTCTACATGAACAATGTTCCATTAGTCATCCTAAGTGTAGCTAAGGTGTTTTAGTGACCAACATCAACCATTTACACTTATTCACTCATGATCATAAGCACACACAAAGGAAACATGAAATACCAAGGCATGTTTCATATGTTTCAATCATATGTTTCACATGTAAAAGCTTATATATGAATGCTTGATGCTTATGCTCATGCAATGCAAGCCTAACACCTAGGGTGTTACAGCCCCTCCCCCTTATAAAAATCTCGTCCTGAGATTTGCAAGACCTAATATTCTTTGATAAAGGCAGGATAAACCTCACGTAAATAATCCTCTCGTTCCCACGTGGCATCTTGTTCACTGTGATTATTCCACACCACCTTGTAGAACTTAATGACCTTACTCTGTGTTACTCTTTCCATCTCTTCTAACACTCAGATTGGTTTCTCTTCATAGGTCAAATCCGATTGGAGCTTAATGTTGGTGGGTGCAATGGCTTCCTCAGGTATACGAAGACATCTCTTCAACTGAGAAACATGGAAGACATCGAATATGGCACTCATCTCTAGGGGAAGTTGTAACTTGTAAGCGACATTCCCTTTCCGTTTAGTAATCTTGTATGGCCCTACAAATCTAGGCGCAAGCTTTCTTTTCACTCCAAATCTCTATACTCCTTTCATGGGTGACACTTTCAAGTATACATAGTCTCCCACTTCAAAAGTCAGTGGTCTTCTTCTTTTATCAGCATAACTCTTTTGTCTTGACTGAACTGCTTTCATATGCTGTTGGATAATACGCATTTGCTCTTCAGCTTTAGTGACAAAGTCAATGCCAAAGTATCTTCTTTTGCTGGGCTCAACCCAATTCAATGAACTTCTGCATTTTCTACCATACAAGGCTTCAAACGGAACCATCTTGATGCTTGCTTGATAACTGTTGTTGTAGGAGAACTCAGCTAAAGGTAGCCATTTGTCCCACAAACCCTTGGAAGATATAACACAAGCTCTCAGCAAATCTTCTAAGATCTGGTTCACTCGCTCAGTCTGTCCAAAAGTTTGTGCATGGTATGCCAAACTTATAATTAGCTTAGTCCCCAAGGCCTGGTGCAAGTGTTCCTAGAAATGAGCTATAAACTATGGTCCCCGATCTGAGATTATGGTCCTTGGTATTCCATGCAGTCTCACGATCTGAGAAATGTATAGCTCAGCGTACCTCCTCACGTGATATGTTGTGTTAACCGGTATAAAATGTGCTGACTTGGTGAGGCGATCTACAGTGACCCATATAGAATCGTGACCTTGCTGTGTCATCGGAAGGCCTGTAATAAAGTCCATACTTATTTCTTCCCATTGCCACCCTAGAATAGGCAATGGCTGAAGTAATCCGGCAGATTTCAAATGAACGGCCTTTACTCTACTGCAATTATCGCACCTAGTGACATAGGCGGCAATTTCCTTCTTCATCTTGGTCCACCAAAAACAGGTTTTCAAATCTTGATACACTTTGCTACTACCCGGATGGATAGACAACTTGGACGAATGAGCTTCATCTAAAATTTGATTTTTAAGCTCACGGTCTTTTGGTACCACAAGTCGGTCTTCAAACCATAGCACACCTCTTTCATCTAATCTGAAATGCTTGGTTTCTTGTTGTTGCATCTTTCTCTTGATGTGAAATATACCTACATCTGTCTTCTGCAACTCTATGATTTTTCTCTGAAGTGAACAACTGATAGTGATATTGCGGAGCACAACAGGATGTAACAAATTAAATCCATCTTTCAACAATGCTTCCACAGTGTTGCAATGAGATTTCCGACTAAGTGCATCTGCTACAACATTGGCTTTCCCGGGATGGTAGTGCACTTCCAAATTGTAGTCCTTAATCAGCTCTAACCATCTTCGCTGTCTCATGTTCAGCTCAGGTTGGGTAAAGATATATTTGAGACTTTTGTGGTCAGTATATATATGACATACATTGCCCAACAAATAATGTCTCCATATCTTTAATGCATGAACTACTGATGCAAGCTCTAAATCATGTGTAGGGTAGTTGACTTCATGTTTTCTCAACTGCCAAGAAGCATAGACAATAACTCATCCTTCTTGCATGAGCACACACCCCAAAGCTATACCCGATGCATCATAGAACACATTGAAAGGATTTTCAATGTCGGGTTGTGCTAAAACAGGAGCTGTAGTTAACAGAATCCTTAGGGTGTGAAAAGCTGCTTCACACTCTGGTGTCTAATTGAACTTCTCATCTTTCTGAAGTAGTCTAGTCATGGGCTTAGCTATCTTAGAGAAATCCAGAATAAAATGACGATAGTAACCTGCTAACCCTAGAAATCTCCAAACTTCATGAACCAAAGTCGGGGCCTTCCAATCCATGACCTCTTGTACTTTAGACGGGTCTACAGAAATTCCATCTCTTGATAAGATGTGACCCAAGAAAAGTACTTTACTCAACCAAAATTCACACTTGCTAAACTTGGCATATAACTTATGTTCCCTCAATCTGCATAGAACAATTCTCAGATGCTCTACATGATCTGCCTCATTCTCTAAATAAATCAAGATATCATCGATAAACACAACCACGAACTTGTCGAGCTCGAGCATGAATACCGAATTCATCAAGTACATAAAGTAGGAAGGAGCATTCGTCAGTTCGAAAGACATGACCAAATACTCATACAAGTCGTACCTAGTGGAGAAAGCTGTTTTAGGTATATCCTCTGGCCTGATCTTTATCTCATGATAGCTTGACCTCAAGTCAATCTTGGAGAATACCTTTGCTTTTGCCAACTGATCGAATAAGATATCAATACGAGGCAAGGGATACTTATTTTTGATGGTCACAGCATTTAGTGGTCTATAATCCACATACATTCTCAAGGACTTGTCCTTCTTCACAAACAAAGCTAGGCATCCCCATGGAGATGAACTAGGTTGAATGAGACCTTTGTCCAATAGTCCTTGTAACTAAATTTTAAGTTTAGCTAGCTCATTTGGTGGCATCCTATAGGGTCTTCTTGAGATAGGTGTCATACCTAGCACTAACTCAATCTTGAATTCCACATCCCTATCAGGTGGTAAACCTGGTAACTCATCTGGGAATACATTAGGAAACTCACAAACCACTGGGATATCACACAGGGTAGTGGCTTGGATAGCACAAGCCAAGTGTTGGAGTTCAAAATTTCGAGAAAGTGGTACTAGGAAAGCATTACCTCCCTTTGGTTCTCTCAACATAATAGTACGAGTACTAGTGTCAATGAGAACCCCATGATCACTCATCCACTTCATGCCTAAGATCACATCTATAGATAATCCGGGCAATACTATCAGATCCATCATATACTCCCTCTCTTGTATAGAGATGAGCACATTTCTAACCATCTTATTTGTAGAGATAGTAGCCCTAGCTGAACTTATACTATAACCACCCTTGCTTACCTCAATTACTTGCTGAATATGTCTAGATGCAAATGATTGGCTCATAAATGAATGAGAAGCTCCTGAATCAAATAAAACAATAGCGATGCTTGTTGACAAGAAACATACCAGCAGTGACAACCTCTCCTGCGGGCACCTCGTCAATAGTAGTATAGTGCACGTATCTAGGACGTGCCTTAAGGTTTGCCTGCCTCTGATTATCTTGGTTCTGATTGCTGTTCTTCTTAGGATGGGGGCATTCCTTGGCCCAATGACCCACTTGCTTGCAGTTGAAGCAGGGTTGATTGTTCTTGGGTCTAGTGGAGCTTCCTTGCCCTCCATTCCCCTTGGGTAAGGCAATGGTGAATGCCTTACGGAACATCTTCTGAGGTCAGCTGTTCTGAGCTTTTGGTGGAGGAGGTTGAAACTTGGACGCTGGTGGTTGAAACTGTGGCCTAGCTGGCACTGGAGCTCTGGACTATGAAGACCCTACGGCGCCTGCCTCAGCTACCCTCTTGCGGCCCTTTGCTACCGCATGCAGATTGTTGTGGTTCTCCTGAGTCAATGCATCACTGATGAACTCATTGTAGGTGGTGCATTTTGATTGGCCATTGTCTTCATCAACTTAGTGCCAAGGCCTCGCTTGAAGCTTTCTATCTTCTTTTCTTCAATATCAACAAAACCCGGGGCATAATGGGACAGATTGTTGAAAGCATTCATATACTCAGTAAGGGTCTTCGTACCATGTGTGAGCCGCATGAACTCAGCTGCCTTCATGCGCATGAGCCCTAGGGGAATGTGATGTCCCCTAAAGGCTAACTTGAATTGCTCCCACGTGACCTGTGCATTGGCAGGTAAAGAGGACAGGAAATGGGTCCACCATATCTCGGCCGGTCCCTACAGCTAATGGGATGCATACTCTGCCTTCTGATACTTAGTGACCCTTAGCAGACGGAACTTTTGCTCAATAGTGTTGAGCCACTCATCCGCCTGGAGCGGTTCTTCTGCCACCTTGAAGATAGGAGGTTTGGTATCCAAAAAATCCTTGAAGGTGCTGTACTGGTTTGGCTCAGGGCCCTGTTGTTGTGGGTGGGCACGAGTCGTGTTCTGCGCAATGAGGCATAGGGCTTCCTCCATAGTCCTTTGACTTCCTAGAAATTGTGCAAAGAACTCATTAGCAGACGGTGGTGGCGGTGGTGGTAAGTCACCGTCATTGCCCTCTTGGCTGCTGCCTGCTCTAGCACGAGTGCGAGTCATCTACAAAGTTGCAACAATAAGTGATTATTGGATGATGTAAAGAGATTGCAGATGAATTGTATAATCATGCCCAACTAAAATTACTAGAGAGAATCTTAAATTCATACAATAAAAACAAAGGCATAATAATTCATTCTCGCAACATGATATCACCAATTTGACCACTTATCGGGCTCGCAGCGCATTAACATACAAGGTCATAATCACTAGTAAGATGAAACTGGAATTTCATTAACGTTCAACCCAACGTGAAATAACATGCATGGTACCAATGTTACATGAAAGTTCAACCAAAATTACCAAACGTCAACTACAGGTCCATTACATAAATAGCAAGAATACATCTAGCATTTCAACTAGTCACTAGGCGACTCTAATCTTCATCATGATCACTGTCGAGGTCGGAGATAGGATCCTATTCATTCTCTGGCTCCACTTCTTCCTCATCCTAGCCGTCATCTTCTACTAACATTTCTGGATCTTCGTCTTCCTCATCAAGGATCGGGTGCAGTTGGTTGTTCAGATAATGCACCTTATGTTGAAGATCCATCACTACATACTGGGCCTGTGCAAGCTACTGGCTCAAGTCTGTGGCAGAACCTCCCAAGAAATCGGGCCCACGTGCACCTATCGATGTCTCAACAGACCTCAGATAGCGTACACAAGTTCCCAACAACTTAACAGGTCTGTCGGGTGTCCTCGGGAAACCCAAATCATCCACGAATCTTTTCCAAATAGGATCCCAATCACAGTCATTGCAGATTACAACAGTTTTCAATATACAAACCAAAGATTATAAAGCGGAAGACTTAAGTTTTGATATTACAAACCAGTTGTTTCAAACTTACAAAACCATAAGTGTCATACAACCATAGTAGCGGGATAATATTACATTAACATTATTTATTTCACACAAACTAGTGCCTTGTCCAAAGGCCATTCATCATTCCTCATCGTCATCGACTTCAAACACTGACATGCAGCAGGGACCAAAATAAGCATGCGCATGCGACTCACCTGCAACAAGGGTTAACAAACCCTGAGTACAAAAGTACTCAACAAGACTGACCTGACCAAAAAGGGTGAAGGTCTTAGGGATGCAGATGTTGGGTCAAGGTAAGGATGTAGAAAGATTCAAAAGTTCTTTGCCAAAAGCTTACTATTCTTGATCCTAGTTTCAAGTTTTACCCCTAAGTACTTTAGTTCAATATCTCAAACTAAGTGTTCATATCCCATGTTCCAATCCTTCTCATTCCATTCCTTTTCTCAAGTTTTAGTAATTCACCTGTCCTACATTGCTTCTGTAATGAATCGAGTCTCCATATCTGCGGAGCACCGGCAATTCGAATTGATTCAAGTCCCAGCTGGGGATTCCATATCACACGACATATGTAGAACTTAATCTTGCATATATCAACCTCGCTACCGGATCCTCCCGTACTAAGCCATCTCCACGCCACCCGAGAGCACAGCACGCCTCAAATCCGGCCACATTTAAGCCACGAGGGTACACGCTACTCCCACCATCTCACCACTCCCAGTGCGTGGGCATTCGTCTTAGTATCGGATTAGCTGAAGTAGGCTTACCGGAGTATGTGACCAGTACTACAAAGTGTCTCGTTCAGAAGATCCACAATGAGTGGCCTTTAAGCGACATAGTCGGCAACATTACCCAACATTCAAGATAAGCCACCCGACTAGTCTCTAGTTCATTCTATCTTCTTTCTTTCTTTCTTTCTTTGGCCAGTATGCCATCTTTGATTGTATCGAAACTTTTACTTTGAAAGCCTACCATAAAGCATACTAAGCATTCTACGCCTTTGTAAATGAAATCATCTTCAAGGATGGTAAACAATTAATAAGGTAGGCAATGCATCAAGTAGGTAACATTTGAATTAATCAACTTAATGCAATAGGTAACATGGGTGATAAACTTTTCAAAGTAAACAAGGTAATGGCTTAATGCATAAACCGGGGCTTGCCTTCGTTGACGATCTTAGGTTCCAGATTAGTACCACAATTATTGAATCCCGTGACAACCGGGGATCCTTCTAGGACTTGCTCAACTAGAATCGTTCCACTCTCGGGTTCTACACAAAATGATAACATATGCTTTATCATGATTATAATGTAAACATGATGCTTTCACGGTACATGAAATGTAACAACACCTCGAATACGATTTTCCTTCATGGTACAATTGCAAGCCAACAAAACCAACTTGCAATTCTACCGGCAAGAACCACACATGTGACTTGACCAAACTGATCTTGAAACCCTACTGGTCACACAACATGACCCAAACAAAAATTAAACCCTAACCCTAACAATTAGGGTTGATTTTATTCAATTTTTAATTAATTTGAAATAAGCCCAAAAATAAACTTATTCCAAATGATCTCAAAATTTTATGTAATCTTCCTCATAACAAATTAGTGTACCAAAATAAATTTTATAATTTTTGGAGCTATACAGTGACCTATAAAAATTAAGGAAATTGCATTTATCAATTAATTGACTGAATTTTTGAACATTAAAAGTTTATTCAAATTTCAAGTTTCATATTTTTCCTAAATAGTATTCATCACAGAGAGATCACAAAAAAAATTTCATAATTTTTGGAGCTCTAAACAAATCTACACAAACATAACAAAAATAGACACTATTCATCCATTTTTGAAAATAGAAAAATTCAATTTGAACTATACAGTCGCAGACATACGGGACCCACTTGTCATCCCTAACCTTCGGCTTTGACCGCGACGACGATGGCGCTGACCGACGCGAACTCGTCGCCGGTGAGCCCAACAGCGATGGCCATAGCACCAAAACGTTCACAACGACTAGATGCATCGATCTGTGGCACTACGAAGGTTGATTACGACATGGAACAAGGCTGACACCGCCCATGGCGGACGCGGTGGCACGGTGGCGTTAGGCCGGCGAAACAAAGCCAGTAGAGATCAAACAAAAGACTTAGAAAGGATCAGCAGCTCACCCCGAACGTGTTGAAGCAAAGAACGAGACCGGAGGAGCTACGGTAACGCGGGTCGACGGTGACAGCAGCCACGGCGGAGCAAACTTCATCGGCGACGGAGTTTTGGTGACTACAGTGAACAAAATGACCAAGCAAGAACGGATTAAGCATCACAGCGTTGAGACGAAGCTGTAGAGACCACAAGCAAGGGCAACAGCTCACCGGACGATGCTGGCCACGGTGAATCGGAGTTTTGGTCGAGGTCGCCGGCCGCGAGGAAGAAGAATCGCTAGCGGCGGTTCTCGATGGACTCAGACAACCTCAGTTGGTGGGATGGGTTCAAGGAAGAGACGGAGTTGGAACACTGCTTTGTCGAAGCTGGTTTAGACTGAGGAAGCAAGGAGAGCTCGCCGGAGCTGAGGCGGCGGCGTCGGAAAAAATAGAGGGAAAGAAAGAAAAATGAACGGCGACGTCTGGGCTTTATAGCTCGGCCAGGAGCGTGCGGACTCGACACGCAGCGAGCTGCTCGTGCCAGCGTGAAGCCGAGGGCGGTCGCAGACGCGCCTGGAAGACCGGAGAAAGAACGCCGGCGGTGGGGCGGTGGTCGGCTACTGTTCCGAGAAATTACAGAATTGCCACTGAGTTTATTTTGCAAATTACTCCCAAATTTTCTAAAGAAGTTGAAAATCTCCAAAAATGAAAGTTGCTCAACTTTTCAAACTCTACAACTTTGCTTCAATGAACATTTTCAAATTCTGCCTCCATTTTGAAATTTGAATTTGGGGTGCATTTGAGTATTTGAATCATTTCAAAATTACTCCAAATTTTATATGTAAACTTGAAAAACTTTGAATACCAAAGTTGATCCACATAAAATAATCTTCAACTTTGATTTTTGCCTCAACCCCAAATTCCACATGGATTTTGAATTAGTAAAAAGGGGCAAAAAGGACTTTTATAATTTGAATTTGAATTCAAATTTGATTTGTCTTTCTTTTACTTTAACTTTGATTTTTGACCAGTAACATGGCCCATTAGGGTTATTTGAGTCAAATGACACATGGCCTCACATGATCACATGAAATTTGACCCTTGTGGTCATGATCTTTATTTAGGGTTTTGAAACACATCACATGAAATAACAACATTATGAAATAAAGCTTATTTAGTGAATGCATTCAAAATTTTCTACTCCATGAATGCTTTGCAATACATATGATGACATGTCAAATTTTAGTGCTAGGTCAAAACACCAGAGGTGTTACAACCCTTCCTCCTTAAAGAAATCTCGTCCCGAGATTTAAAACTTAAGGCTAAGTAATGGAAAAGAAAATGTGTCAAGCTAACACATCATAACTTTATTCAAAAGACTAGTGAGGGGTTTTTCCATTCTTTTGACAAAAGAAACAAGTTACAATATAGACAAGGTATTGCAACTAGAGAGAAGCAAAGAAGTCAGGAAAGTTTTCTTCTAAGTAATCCTCGGACTCCCAAGTAGCTTCTTCTTCAGTGTGCTGGTTCCATTGTACTTTGTAGAACTTGATTGTACGCCTTCGAGTAACTCGATCTTTCTGATCTAAGACTCTAATGGGGTACTCGGCATAAGTCAAATCAGGTGCTAGTTCTAGATCACCAAAGTCGATCACTTGGTCAGGTACTTGAAGACACTTCTTCAACTGGGATACATGGAAAATATCATGCACAGCTAACATGTGATCTGGTAGCTTGACGCGATAGGCGACTGGTCCACATCTTTGTTGTATTTGAAACGGACCGACATAATAGGGCACCAACTTTCCCCAAATCCCAAAATGATGAACTCCTTTCATTGGCGATACCTTGAGGTAGACATGATCTCCCACTATGAATTCTAGCGGTCGCCTCCTCTTATCAGCATAGCTTTTATGTCGGGATTGAGCTACCTTCATATTAGCTTGTATGAGTTTAACTTTCTCTTCTGCTTCCTTGACCACATCCGGTCCAAAGAACCAACGTTCTCCAACATCTGACCAATGTAAAGGTGTCTGACATCTATGACCATACAATGCTTCAAATGGTGCCATTTTAATGCTCTCTTGATAGCTATTGTTATATGAGAATTTAGCTAAGGGAAGGCATTCATCCCATATAGCACCATAGGAGAGAACACATGCTCTTAACATATCTTCAAGAATTTGATTTACCCTTTTCGTCTGTCCATCTGTTTGCGGATGATAAGCAGAACTAATGATAAGTCTAGTTCCCAAAGACTCATGTAGACTTTTCCAAAACTTGGATATGAACAATGACCCTCTGTTAGAGACAATGGTCTTAGGTGTCCCATGTAGACTGAAGATTCTATCCAGATAAAGCTTTGCATACTGCTCCGCTCGATATTTATCTCTGACTGGTAAGAAATGAGCTATCTTGGTTAGGTGATCAACAATAACCCATATTGAATTGTAGCCTGCAGATGTCCTAGGCAACCCTACTATGAAGTCCATATAGATATATTCCCACTTCCAAGATGGAACTAGCAAGGAATGTAATGGACCCGCAATCTTCATGTGAATCACTTTGACTCTCTGACAAGTATCACATTTGGCCACATATTGAGCTATTTCTATTTTCATTTTGGTCCACCAATATCTCGTTCTCAGATCATGATACATTTTGTTGCTACCTGGATGAATAGAGTATCTTGTAGAATGAGCTTCATCAAGAATCTGCTTTCACAGCTCCGGATTTTTGGGTACTACCAATCTATCCTTAAACCATACGACATCTGATTCATCAATCTTGAAACATGTTGATCTTCCAGATCTGACTTTATCCTTGATATGGGCTATGCCCTTACTTTTCTGTTGAGCAGCAATGATCTGATCTTTGATAGTGGACTCAACTGCAATATTGGACAGGGAACCTTGTTCTATGATTTGTAAATTCAGATGCTCCATCTCTTGACACAATGTTCGTTGCATAGGTTCTACAATCAGGCAATGACAATGACTCTTGCGACTCAGGGCATCGGCAACCACATTAGCCTTGCCCGGATGATAATGCACTTCTAAGTTATAATCTTTGATAAGTTCTAACCATCTTCTTTGCCTCATATTCAACTCTGACTGAGTGAAGATATATTTCAAACTTTTGTGATCTGTATAGATATAACATATATTGCCCAATAAATAATGTCGCCAAATCTTGAGTGCATGAACAACAGCGGCTAATTCAAGATCATGGGTGGGATAATGTTCTTCATCCTTTTTGAGCTGTCTGGAAGCATATGCTATGACTCTGCCTTCTTGCATAAGAACCCAGCCAATACCAATCCCAGAGGCATCACAATAGATATCAAATGGCCTCTCGATATCAGGTTGTGCTAAAACTAGTGCAGTTGTCAGCAACGTCTTCAATATCTGAAAGGCCTCCTCACATACAGTTGACCATACAAACTTAGTTTGATTTTTCAGCAGTCCAGTAATTGGCTTCGCAATTCTAGAGAAGTCAGGGATGAACCGACAGTAATAACCTGCCAACCCCAGAAAACTACGAACTTGATGAACAGTGGTAGGTGCTTTCCAGTTAAGGACAGCTTCTACTTTGCTCGGATCAACAGCTATACCTTCAGCAGATAACACATGACCTAGAAATTGTACTTCCTCTAACCAGAATTCACATTTGCTGAATTTGGCATATAATTGGTGATCTCTTAATCGTTGTAGAATAATGCGGAGATGTTCCGCATGTTCTTCTTTGCTCTTAGAATAGATAAGAATGTCATCATTGAATACCACTACAAACTTATCCAACTCGGGCATGAAAACTGAGTTCATCAGGTACATGAAATGAGCCGGGGCATTGGTCAGCCCAAAAGACATGACTAAATACTCATATAGACCATATCGGGTAGTAAACGCTGTCTTCGGCACATCTTCTTGTCCGATCTTAATCTAGTGATAGCCTGATCTCAAGTCTATCTTTGAGAACACCTTAGCTCCCGCAAGTTGATCAAAAAGCAAATCAATTCGGGGCAAAGGGTATTTGTTCTTTATGGTGACTTCATTTAATGGTCGATAGTCAACACATAACCTTAAGGTTTGGTCCTTCTTCTTCACGAAGATAGCATGGCATCCCCAAGGTGATGAACTGGGTTGAATAAAACCCTTGTCTAATAACTCTTGTAGTTGCATTTTTAATTCTGCTAGTTCTTTGGGTGGCATCCTATATGCTCTTCTAGACACAGGTGCCGTTCCTGGTTTCAGGTCAATTCTAAACTCCACATCTTGGTCTGGTGGCAGTCCAGGCAGATCATTGGGAAAAACATCCGTAAATTCACATACCACAGGAATGTTCTCGGCTTCTTCCACAATAGTTGTACAGACTGTTCCAACTGTACTCTTAGAAAAGGGAAGTTGGATGAGAAGTTGGGTTTTGCTGCCAGGTACATTTACTCTTATGGTTCTACGCAGACATCTATGACAGCCCCGTGTTGAGTTAACCAGTTCATACCAAGGATCACATCTATATCTTGATCCTTTAATATCAGCATGCTGGTAGGGAACTCATGTCCTCCCAAATCAATAGGTACATACTGAACTATCTCCCTTGTACAGAGTCATCCCCCGGGCGACTGTATATGATATGGTTCTTTTGTTTCCCCAATAGTTATCCCATGCTTCACAACAAATGTACGATTGATGAATGTATGGGATGCACCGGAATCAAATAAGGTAATTGCAGGGTGCTTAGCAACGTGAAACATACCAATCATTACTGGTTCTCCTTCTGGAATAGATTCCACCTGAGTATAGAAGACCCTTCTAGATTTCTTCTCACCGACCTTTTCGACTATTCTCGAGCATTGCCCTTGTACTGATTCTGAGCTTGAGTAACAGGGGCTTTGGGTGCATCAGGATTGTTCTTCCTAGGATACGGACATTCTCGGGAAAAGTGTCCGGGTTTACCACAATCATAGCATGGATAATTGTGATTCTGGGAAGTAGCATTGCGGTTTGCATTATTTGTATTGTTTTGCTGCTGTGGCGCTTGATGAGTATAAGGCGTATTAGTTACAGGGCGAATAAAGATTTGCTGCCTGCTTTGGCTTTGTTGTGGGCGGAATGGTGCACGACCATGATTCTGAGGATGGTAGACCACCTTTTGACGCTTTCCACTCGATGATCCGGAAGCAAATGCCCTCTTTTTCTTCGCCTCCTTGTGTCGGCGGTAATTCTCCTCTAAAGCGATAGCAATGTTGACAGTCTCATGATAAGTTGCATTGCCACAAGTTGCCATCATGGTCTGAAGTTTGGTGTTCAGGCCTCTCATGAAATGATTCTTCTTCTTCCTGTCAGTATTCACATACTCTATAGCATATCTTTACGACAAGTGATTGAAACGCCCAACATAGTGCATCACCGGGTGCTCCCCTTGCTTAAGATCCAGGAACTCTTCTAACTTCATGGTCATCACACCATCTGGAATATAGTGTGCCCTAAAGGCATCCTTAAACTCCATCCAGGTGATTTGGTGACCAGCCGAATCAGATACAACTACCAAATTTGCCCACCACCACCAAAGAGCTCCCTCGAGGTGCTGTGTCATAAACCTTGGTTTTTGAATCTCGGTGCAATGAATCAGCTCAAACTTTTGCTCCATTGTCCGGAGCCAATCGTCACTTCTAAAGGCTCTTACGCCTTAGAGAACACAAAGGACGTGTGTGTCAAAAAATCAATATAGGTTATCTCATCATTTCCATTATTACGGCGGCCATGATTAGGGTGTGGTGCTGGTTGGTTCGAGCCATTTCCCTTAACAACCTAACATTCTCACCCGTTGCATAGGATTTAAGTGCGCTTATGGCATCCGCCATACTCGGAGGCATTGGTGGAGGATTTGGGACTTCATCATTGTCTTGTGAAGTACCAAAGACACCAGATTCGGTGTTAATACGAGGCATCTGTCAGAGAGACATGTTTATTTACATTATTATTTTATTGAAAGCAGTTAAAAGGTTTCATGCTACAAAGGGTTTCTTATTTATGTTGCATGTCTTGTATCCCACAAGACAACCCTGGTTTACTAGGAAAGCAGTAAAGGAACTATTACTACTCTGCGCTTTCAGTCATCGGCATCCGTAACCATATCGGACGAAACCTCATCTTCATCGGAGAAGTACACTAACTCCTCGGGATCCTCCTCCTCTTCATCATTCTCGACTTCTCCTGGATCTACAATCATTTCTTCATCTGTAACTTCACCATCCCCATGAGGAGGATGAAGTAGAGCGTACATCATGTGGACATTCTCATGAAGAATGGCATTGTCCATCTCCAGATCTTCTACGTAGAACTCCAACTCATGGATGCGTTCATTGGCCGCATCCTCTCATGTCTAGGCTTCATTCCGCAACTCGGTATTCCTGGTGATGTCCCTTTCCATTTCCACCAGCTTCTCTTGATCTTTGGCATGAGCTCGACGAAGTGTGTTGAGCTCCTTGGTAAAGTTCTCAATGTTGGTGGGATTGCTTGAAGATCCTTCATCTCCTAGGGTCTTGGAACTTCCTTCACCAAGCTCACGGTTACACGGTGCCAACTGGTGACGAGGGACTCCGCAAGGTCCAGTGGACTTACGTGCGGTTATCTTGGTCTTTGCCATAGCCTGTAAAATTTAGGATAGGACTATAAGGATAGCTTGAGGATAATGGAGGTTAGCAAGAATGGGATTGACATTACTTACCCAACCACTTTTAAGGGGAATTATTATGCAAGGTGTTCAAGCATGATGCATGAATTGATCTTACGAATCTGAGTACAAAAGATTTATACAATCAAAAGTACTAGATTTTTAATATATAGGACAAACCTAATCATATTATCCGCCACAAACTTTCAAATAAGATAGGATTGAGGCTAGATTAGAGGGAAGAAGAAAGAAATTTGAACTTTAAAATATCAAGTTTACTTTCTTTGATCCAAATTAATTTGAAGGTTTTTCAAAGTAACCTACAATGATCTTAGATAGGACCTACTCTGATACCAGCTGTGGTAGAACCTCCTAAGAAATCGGGCCCACGTACACCTATCGATGTCTCAATAGACCTTAGATAGCGTACACAAGTTCCCAACAACTTAACAGGTCTATCAGGTGTCCTCGGGAAACCCGAATCATCCACGAATCTTTTCCAAATAGGATCCCAAGCACAATCATTGCAGATTACAACAGTTTTCAATATACATACCAGAGATTATAAAGCGGAAGACTTAAGTTTTGATATTACAAACCAGTTGTTTCAAACTTATAAAACCATAAGTGTCATACAACCATAGTAGCGGAATAATATTACATTAACATTATTTATTTCACACAAACTAGTGCCTTGTCCAAAGGCCATTCATCATTCCTCATCGTCATCGACTTCAAACACTGACATGTAGCAGGGACCAAAACAAGCCTGCGTATGCGACTCACCTGCAACAAGGGTTAACAAACCCTGAGTACAAAAGTACTCAACAAGACTGACCCGACCAAAAAGGGTGAAGGTCTTAGGGATGCAGATGTTGGGTCAAGGTAAGGATGTAGAAAGATTCAAAAGTTCTTTGCCAAAAGCTTACTATTCTTGATCCTAGTTTCAAGTTTTACCCCTAAGTACTTTAGTTCAATATCTCAAACTAAGTGTTTATATCCCATGTTCCAATCCTTCTCATTCCATTCCTTTTCTCAAGTTTTAGTAATTCACCAGTCCTACATTGCTTCTGTAATGAATCGAGTCTCTATATCCGCGGAGCACCGGCAATTCGAATTGATTCAAGTCCCAGCTGGGGATTCCTTATCACACGACATATGTAGAACTTAATCTTGCATATATCAACCTCGCTACCGGATCCTCCCGTACTAAGCCGTCTCCACGCCACCCGAGAGCACAGCACGCCTCAAATCCGGCCACATTCAAGCCACGAGGGTACACGCTACTCCCGCCATCTCACCACTCCCAGTGCGTGGGCATTCGTCTTAGTATCGGATTAGCCGAAGTAGGCTTACCGGAGTATGTGACCAGTACTACAAAGTGTCTCGTTCAGAAGATCCACAATGAGTGGCCTTTAAGCGACATAGTCGGCAACATTACACAACATTCAAGATAAGCCACCCGACTAGTCTCTAGTTCATTCTATCTTCTTTCTTTCTTTCTTTCTTTGGCCAGTATGCCATCTTTGATTGTATCGAAACTTTTACTTTGAAAGCCTACCATAAAGCATATTAAGCATTCTACGCCTTTGTCAATGAAATCATCTTCAAGGATGGGAAACAATTAACAAGGTAGGCAATGCATCAAGTAGGTAACATTTGAATTAATCAACTTAATGCAATAGGTAACATGGGTGATAAACTTTTCAAAGTAAACAAGGTAATGGCTTAATGCATAAACCGGGGCTTGCCTTCATTGACGATCTCATGTTTCGGATCAGTACCACAATTATTGAATCCCGTGACAACCGGGGATCCTTCTAGGACTTGCTCAACTAGAATCGTTTCACTCTCGGGTTCTACACGAAATGATAACATATGCTTTATCATGATGATAATATAAACATGATGCTTTCACGGTACATGAAATGTAACAACACCCCGAATACGATTTTTCTTCACGGTACAGTTGCAAGCCAACAAAACCAACTTGCAATTCTACCGGCAAGAACCACACATGTGACTTTACCAAACTGATCTTGAAACCCTACTGGTCACACGACATGACCCAAACAAAAATTAAACCCTAACCCTAACAATTAGGGTTGCTTTTATTCAATTTTTAATTAATTTGAAATAAACCCAAAAATAAACTTGTTCTAAATGACCTCAAAATTTTATGTAAGCTTCCTCATAACAAATTAGTATACCAAAATAAATTTTATAATTTTTGGAGCTATACAGTGACCTACAAAAATTATGGAAATTGCATTTATCAATTAATTGACTAAATTTTTGAACATTAAAAATTTATTCAAATTTCAAGTTTCATATTTTTCCTAAATAGTATTCATCACAGAGAGATCACACAAAAATTTTCATAATTTTTGGAGCTCTAAACAAATCTACACAAAAATAACAAAAATAGACACTATTCATCCATTTCTAAAAATAGAAAAATTCAATTTGAACTATACAGTCGCTGACATACGGGACCCACTTGTCATCCCTAACCTCCGGCTTTGACCGGGACGACGACGGCGCTGATCGACACGAACTCGTCACCGGTGAGCCCAACAGCGACGGCCATAGCACCAAAACGTTCACAACGACTAGATGCATCGATCTGTGGCACTACGAAGGTTGATTACGACATGGAATAAGGCTGACACCGGCCATGGCGGACGCGGTGGCACGGCGGCATTACGCCGGCGAAACAAAGCCAGTAGAGATCAAACAAAAGACTTAGAAAGGATCAGCAGCTCACCCCGAACGTGTTGAAGCAAAGAACGAGACCGGAGGAGTTACGGTAACGCAGGTTGACGGTGACAGCGGTCACGGCGAAGCAAACTTCGTCGGCGATGGAGTTTCGGTGACTGCAGTGAACAAAACGACCAAGCAAGAACGGATTAAGCATCACAGCGTCGAGACGAAGCTGTAGAGACCACAAGAAAGGGCAACAGCTCATCGGACGATGCTGGCCACGGTGAATCGGAGTTTCGGTCGAGGTCGCCGGCCGCGAGGAAGAAGAATCACTAGCGGTGGTTCTCGGTGGACTCAGACAACCTCAGTTGGTGGGATGGGTTCCGAAGGAAGAGACGGAGTTGGAACACTGCTTTGTCGAAGCTGGTTTAGACTGAGGAAGCGAGGAGAGCTCGCCGGAGCTAAGGCGGCGGCGTCGGGAAAAACAGAGGGAAAGAAAGAAAAATGAACGGCGACGTCTGGGCTTTATAGCTCGGCCAGGAGCGCGCGGACTCGACACGCAGCGAGCTGCTCGTGCCAGCGTGAAGCCGAGGGCGGTCGCAGACGCGCCTGGAAGACCGGAGAAAGAACGCCGGCGGTGGGGCGGTGGTCGGCTACTGTTTCGAGAAATTACAAAATTGCCACTGAGTTCATTTTACAAATTACTTCCAAATTTTCTAAAGAAGTTGAAAATCTCCAAAAATGAAAGTTGCTCAACTTTTTAAACTCTACAACTTTGCTTCAATGAATATTTTCAAATTCTGCCTCCATTTTAAAATTTGAATTTGGGTGCATTTGAGTATTTGAATCATTTCAAAATTACTCCAAATTTTATATGTAAACTTAAAAAACTTTGAATACCAAAGTTGATCCACATAAAATAATCTTTAACTTTGCTTTTTGCCTCAACCCCAAATTCCACATGGAATTTGAATTAGTAAAATGGGGCAAAAAGGACTTTTATAATTTGAATTTGAATTCAAATTTGATTTGTCTTTCTTTTACTTTAACTTTGATTTTTGACCAGTAACATGGCCCATTAGGGTTATTTGAGTCAAATGACACATGGCCTCACATGATCACATGAAATTTGACCCTTGTGGTCATGATCTTTATTTAGGGTTTTGAAACACATCACATGAAATAACATTATGAAATAAAGCTTATTTAGTGAATGCATTCAAAATTTTCTACTCCATGAATGCTTTGCAATACATATGATGACATGTCAAATTTTAGTGCTAGGTCAAAACACCAGAGGTGTTACAAAGTCCCTCCAAGTATATTTCATTCCAGTGATAGAGGGGTGGTTCACAATACCCCGCAAAGTGCAAGACTCTTCAAAGCAAAGTAGGAGTTCCGAACATCATCAGGAAATTCTCACTTCCAGCCGGTGCTGCCATCAATACCAACAATATATGCAACTGTTTACACCAAAATTTGGAAAAAGAGTCGTAAGGAACTAGAAAGCTCCCAAGATCATGACAGTAGGGAATCAATTGCGTGCAGATCGGAATCAGCTGATTCGAATGCAGCACTGTAATTGGCTTTCTTCAGGCAGCGCCGGCAGATAATGACAAAGGCTACGATCGGCGCCAGGACGAGACATGATGGACTCTACAAAAGGAGAAAGATTAGAGTACAAGTTATCTTAAATTAGGAATGTTTTCTCTTAGGGCCAAAGATTGTGATGAGTCGTGTTTAGATAGGAGTCATATGTAGGTCCTGGGTATAAATATCAAACCCCGGCACATCGGATTTTATCCATTGCCTTGACGAATCATTTCAGTACCTTGATAGCAATCAACACATAAACTGGAATTGCGGACAGAATAAACCGAACCACAGTAGCTCTCCCTGCCATGTTCATAAGCATAGCTTTCGATCCCGGTAGTTTATCTCCAATCTTCTCAATCCAAGGCAGCAAGCTTGACTTCCTTAGTTTCTTATCTGAATTTGGTAACCCCAAGTACGTACATGGAAATTCCGCCAATGTACAAGGAAGAGTCATACTCACTCTGCAAATTGGTCCTAAGTCTTGATGCTTCATCAAACTTTTCCAAATATATGAATGGTGACATTCATCTTTCCTACGCAGGTATTAGATAGCCACATCATTGGCATAAAGTGATATCCGCTACCCCGGGTTGCGACAAGATAGAGGTGATAGCAACCCAATCTCACCAGCCTTGTTGAAAAAACTATTTAGGACGTCCATCACCACAATAAACAGCATCCGAGAGAGTGGGTCTCCTTGTCCGAGCTCACGTTGATGTCTAATTTCTGCTTCTGGTTGTCCATTCAGAAGGATCCGAGTGGAAGCGGTACGAAGTAGATTAGAAATGAGATTACACCGACTGGCCAAATTTCAAATGAGTGAGAACTTCCATGAGAAACGACCACAAGATTCACTACGATCAGGCATGAAAATGCATGATTTCTAGCAGTACCCCTCTTCTCCACACCAAGCTCACATATTGTCATGAATCCCGCCACCACCACCTAGTTCACTCTACGCTCTTGGGAAGGGACCAGGGGGAACAGGGGACTGGCCGAACGTAGAGTTCCAACCATCAGAAACTCCAGGAGGGGCTCAGGGCATGGTGATCAAAGGCTGCTGAAGACTTGGCGTCCTATGTTGAAGGGTGTCGTTTTCTGTCGTGCCCAGCGTAGTGTTTTTTTTTTTTCATTCTTGTTCCTTTGCCTAAAACGTTCGGTCTAGATGTCTTTTGTTAAGTTCTGACGTGGAGAGGTTTTTGTTTCCCTGCTATGTTACTGAACTTTGAGTCTTCATTGTAAGCTGGTATCCCAACAAAACTCTTTGCTTTCAATATAGGCAGGGCTAAAGGTGCCTTTGGTCTATAGTAGAGTTCCAACCGTGTACAAACGTGTACACGTCGGATCTATGCTCCCCAAACTGGTATAGACAACATTTTTAATGATCTAAATCTTCGCTTTGAAAGTTAATAGATCCAACACACAAGTGGAAAAGTTAATGAACATGTGCATTTTGCTCGATTGGCTCAGCGATAGCTTAGAGCAATCTTAGATTTAATAACGCATCAATGCAGTACAGAGCATGGCAATAAACAATGGGAACTCAGGAATGTCCATTCCAATTTATAAACATAATTAATTCCGACTATTAGCTCTATAAGACTAAGTTCCGATAAATTCTAGATGGCCTCGGGATCCCAAGTTACCAGCAAACACCTAAAACCAGAGTCCCTTATACTGCTTGTTGAGTACGACTACAGACGCACAAATATCAGCCTTAGACTTAATCTTTGGGCAGCACAGCAGTTTTTCTAAGATTATTGTACATGTCATGGCAAAAGTAAGCAAAATCGGCCATGTTCCTGAAAAGTTCTGGCAGGTGTGTCCGGAGGTTTGCAAGTGATTTCTCCCGCACCTGCCTGGCATGCCTAAGATGGTGCCCCTCCTCCTCTCTCAGCCGAACCTCTAATTCCTCGATGTTGCGTTTCCTATCCTCGACAGGATCTATGTTTTTAGTTTCTGCTGCATCTGGGTTTGTATCCTCACCAAATGCTGCCCGTCTCTCCAAGTAGTTTTGATGCCAATCTTCAAACTGTGCCCTCTTTCGGGTCAGATCCCTACGAGTTTCATCACACCTCCTCCTTAGGTTTACTTCCTCCTCCTGAAGGTGCACGATATTGCTTATGACTTCGGCAAAGGTTTTAATGGCTGTTTTTGCAAGCTCAATTGGAAGCCTTTCGAGCTCGTCATGCCAGGCGTGCAGCAGGTGCTTGATGGGTGGATCCACCAGCCTTGGAGGGGAGGAGACCTTCTCCTTTATGTTGCTCTCAATTGGGATGAGATTGAGCTTCAGCCATGCATTGAGCGCTCTGATGTATGCTTTCTGATTGTCCATCAGTTTCTCAAACTGCGTATGCCACTCCCTAACAATGTCACGTAGCTCACAAGTCTGGATGTAATGAGAATCAGTTGTCTCTCTTGGAACAGGAGGAATCTCAAATCCTCTTATTCCAGAAATGATCAGAAACTGACTTTGATGATGACGGTGCATAGAACTCCACATCTTGGCCATTCTGCAAAAGGTAAATATGGGGAAATGGTAAGAAAAAAGTTCCAAAGTCTGCCAGTAACAGCAAGCCATATATAGCAGACATTTCTCCTCATTCAACAAGACAAATCCAACAGAAAATGTAAAGCAATTTATTTGTTTATTGAGGCCATCACTCATGAATTCATTAGTTTGTGATAGTCTGTTGATTGAAAAACTTAATTTTCTATTTTTGACATTGACTAAAGAGACACAACTCAACCCATGGTGAAGTTGGTGCCCCCACCCCCAACACCACTGCCATCATATAAAAAAAATTCACGCCAACAGATAGATCCATGTTTCTCCTCATCATTTTTCTTCTCCCCATTTTTATCTCCTTTCTCCACTCTCAAAGGTAACGGTGAGAGGAGGCGGTGAAGGAATTCCTTCGGTCACAAGCAGACCGAGGGCCCGGTGACCCTGGGCCTCCGCCCAGGCTCCTCGGCGTTGAACTCCATTAGATCTAATTAATGTGTAGCCCATGTACAGTGGAGATTAGGCCTACTCCGCTATTTAGCCCCTTAAACCACCAGGTTCAAAAAATGTTCCAGGTCCGCTACTGCCTCCGGTGAATCCCCACCGCGGCTCACTCGATGTGGATGTGCACACCGCTGCAGAATGTGACCACGCCGCCGCCTGATTTGGCAGCGCTCACCATGGGTGGCCATACCGTCATCCTTGCCTGTTGTAGCACGATGCCTGACGTGGGTGGCTCTACTGACGCACTTGCTGGCCGTACAAGTGTGGCTGTGCCACCACGCTTGCCCATCGTGGGTGGCCACGTCACCGCGCTTGCCGGTTGTGGTGCTCTGCTATCCGTCATGGCACACTCGTCGTGGGTACCCACGCTACTGCACTTGCCTACTGTGGTTTGCCGCTTGCCCGTGGTCTGCTGGTTGCTGCAGGCATGGAGGCATGAAGATATAAACCAGGGAGAAGAAAAGATAAGCCATATGGAGAAGTGATAAGGTTCAGAAAGAGATAAAGCAGTGTGTCCCCCATGCTTGGGGAAAGCGCAGCCACAAGCCAGTTCCAGACAGGAGGCATTCTGGAAGCCTATTGCCCAGCTCCAGTGCACCACTGTCTACTGCAGTACTGCTTCAGCCACCGCTCCGTTCTAGGCTCTACATACTGCGGCTACTCGAAGCACGGACAGACTTGGGGCATGGACTTTACCAACATGCTGGGTTTAATAGTACGTGAAGGCCTATCAACAAGCAAACGTACAGGTGTTCTCCAATGATTCTTCTCTTGATTTAGGTAGATATTTAGTAACAACATACACCTCAAGCAATTTTATATTAACCTGAGTGTAGAAACCTCGGTCAGGATGCAATGCGAGGAAGAGAAAGTAACAGACAGATTTTTTTTTGCTCCCTATTCCATGGTGAGACAAATAAAAAGATTGAATTAAAATAGAGTGATGTCAATGTGGAAATTGGATGATAAACTTACATAGAAAATAAGTTTAAATATCACCTATATTAGATAGACCCTGTCGACATGGAAGTAAAAGGTGATGGTTTGTCAAGAACCCTTAGAAGGTATATTTTCTTTTCACGTCTTTCTAATGATTTGTTTGATTGAAAATTTGAAGCAAACCTCAATTCTTAAATAAATAATCAAGGACCATGATGTTTAGTAAGACACTATTGATTGCGTCTTTGCGTGCTATAAAGTTCAGTACATGACTCAGAAAAGTTCAAGAGAAAAGTTTGATATCCTTTTTGGACAGAAGGGGTAATAGTTTATCTAGGTATAAAGTTCTATACAGTAGGACATACCTGTTAGTTAAGAATGCATTTTATATTATAACAAATTGTATGTGCAAGGCCCATCTTCAGTTGTTTACTACTGCCAACACACAAAAGTACTATAGAAAGGTACAACTAATGCTACCACATTAAATATGCATATAAATATTTAAGCTTGTCAGTTGCCATGCTAGAATCCACATGGTCAATTTCTTTTTTGGAACAAATTGATCAGAAATATGCAATAAATATTTAGTGTCATACGTCTAATGATAGGCCCAAGGGATAGGCCCAAGGAGGCCCAAAGAGGAGAGGGATAGGGAAGTGCGACGGGTACTGTTCACGTGGTACTATAGCGCGCCCACCGCCGTCGCGAGGAGTCGGTTTAGATTAGATAGGATCCAAAGGAGTCCAAATCTATAAGGACCTTCCTCGTTAGATTACATAAGATGCAAGTCTACTCAAGACTATAAATATAGAGGCATTGTAATCATCTAGAATCAAGAAAGAACAGCCTAAGGGCTTCCATATCCCTCTCCTCTCTCTCTCTAGCGTCTCCCTCTCCTCTCTCCCTGCGCCATCTCCTTCTCCTCTCTCCCCAAACCCTAGCCGCCACCTCTCCTCCACCATAGCCGCCGCCCCTAACCCTAGCCGCCGCACCCCTAGGCCCCCCTCCCAACAGGGCTCTTACATTTAGGCTTTTAAGTTGTCTCATTAAATCATACTAGAATCCATTAAAAGTAAGAAGTATTTCAATACCATTACAATTCCAGTATGTTTGCTGTTAAGTATATGAAGGCCCATCTAAGGCCCATATGGCCCATGAGGCTCTCTATATATAGCTATCTCCACTACTGGAGTGATCACCTTCTCAAATCTCAAAGGTTAGTAACATGGTAACAAAGCAAGGTTTAGGGGTCGAATTAGGGCTCATCTAATCCCTAATCACCCAAGATCCATTTTTTTCCGGCTACGGATCGGCCTGTCGCCGTTCGCCCTGTCCGTATTCGTCACTCGCGGGATCCACTGCTCTTCGCGCGGATCAGCCTGTTGCCGTTCGCCTCGTCAGTCTTCGTCACGCGCGCATCTTACCACGCGGGGCCGCATTGCGGGTCATGACGTGTGGAATCCCGTCTGCTTGTATCGCGCCCATCTGCGCGTGTCGCATCCATGAGCGCCGTCCGCGGCCCGTCTTCTGCGTGAGCGGCCTGTCTTCTGCGCCATGGGGATTCGTCATCCGCTCAGCGTCGTCAGCGCCCCTTCTCCTACGAGCACGTCTTCGTCCACGTCGTGTGTGGGCAGCCCACGCGACCTTCATCCAAGTCGTCTGCCCTCACTTGCGGGTCCGCCTGTGCGCGCGTCTGCGCCTGTCTGTGCGGTCTCCCACTTGTCGTCCGCCCGGCTTCCTGCTGTCCGCCCGTGGAGATTTGGACTCCTGCAACCAGCTTCATCCTCTTCTTCCACAGAGACAATCTCCTGTTGCTGCTTTCAAGCACGGTGGTAACAGACTTCTCTCACTGTTGGTTGGTGCTCCAAATTTTCAGTCATGTCTCAGATCAACACTACTGTTATCAATATTACCCTTGATGGTCAGAATTACCCAGAGTGGGCATTTTGTGTGGAAACTGCTTTAAGGGGTCATGGGCTCCTTTTTCATCTCACTGATGATCCTCCTGCGTTTCAGCAAGATCGGAGTAATGCTGCTGATGTCAAAACTTGGCAGACTATTGATGGCAAGGTGATGGCTGCCATGGTTAACAGTACTAAGCAATCTATGATTATGAGTCTGTCCAAGTGTAAAACAGCCAAGGCTATCTGGTCATGCTTGAAGGCACGCTATGTTTTGCACACTCTTATGCAGCAAGCTCATGTTATTGAGCAGCAAGACATGTCTGTTGATGAGTACTTCTCAACTTTTGGTCGTCTGATGGGATCCTTGACCTCTATGGTGCCTGACTGTACAGCTGATGATTGTCCAGCCCACAAATTTTATTGAAAAGTTCCTTATCGTTTTGTCATGGGTGTAAGAGCGGAATTTGATTCCATACGTACTCGGTTGCTTCATGATTCTTCCACTCTAACCATGTCAAAGGCACTGTCAGATTTGCTCGCTGAAGAGACACGTCTCCTGTCTATGACCTCTTCCATGCATGTGTCTCATAGTGTGTTGGCTGCTTCTCAGAAGTTCAGTACACCAAAGGGTGCCTCTCAGGAGCCTTGTCCACATTGTGGCAAAAACTGAACATACTCCGGATAATTGTTTCTTGCATCATCCAGAGAAATTGGTTGAATTCCGTGCCCGTCGCGCTGCTCGAACCACTAGGGGTCATGGTACAGTTTCTACTCCTAAAGGATCTGTGTCAGTTGCTGCTGCTGGTGGTGGTTCTTCATCTTCATCCTAGGTGCTTGATTTCGGGGCTTCTTTCCACGTGACGTCTGATCAGTCTCAACTTGTGGCCTGCAAGCTGGTTGCCGATGGTGCTTCTATTCAGACAGCAGACAGTGCATCTTGTCCTATCACTCATCAGGGTTCTCTTTCAAACTGTTTCAAACTCTTATTTCTCTGTTCCTGATGTCTCTTTTGTACCTCAATTGTCTATGAACCTCCTTTCTATTGGTCAACTTGCTTGGATTTGATGACTCATCTTGCTTTATTCAGGATCGTCGCACCGGAAGTGTACTTGGAACTGGCCATCGCCATAGCGGCTCACCTAGCCTCTAAGTTCTCAACACCTTGCGTCTTCCTCACATTTCTACTCATGCGTCATCAGCCGCTTGGTCATCATCGCCATCTACCTCGTCCTTCGCCAAGTGGCATCATCGTCTTGGTCATTTATGTGGGTCTCGTCTGTCTAATTTAATAAATAAAGGTTGTTTAGGTCCCCCGCATCTATCGAGTCTAGTTTTCATTGTAAAGGAAGCTTGGGAAACAGATACAACTCCCATATTCTATTAGTGATTCCCATACTGCTAAACCTCTTGATCTTATTCATTCCGATGTATGGGGTCCTGCAGCTTTTGCTACAAAGGGTGGTCATAAATATTATGTTATTTTCATTGATGATCATTCTCAATATACTTGGATTTACTTTATGAAACATCGGTCTCAATTGTGTTCTATTTACCAAACCTTTGCTCGCATGGTACACACTCAGTTTTCTACCCCGATTCGAGTTTTTCGTTCTGATTCTAGTGGGGAGTATTTATCCGCTGCCTTTCGTGGGTTTCTGGACTCAAAGGGTACTCTTGCTCAGCTCTTGTGTCCGGGTGCTCATGCTCAGAACGGGGTTGCTGAACGCAAACACCGTCATCTAATAGAAACAGCTCGCACACTTTTGATTGCTTCTTTTGTTCCTTCACACTTTTGGAGAGAGGTTGTTTCGACGTCTGTGTACAACCATCGTCCAAATTGTCTGGCAAGTGTCCTAGTGAGTTCTTTTTGGGACTCCTCGCTATGATCATCTTCGAGTTTTTGGATGTCTATGCTATGTTCTACTTGCCCCTCGTGAACGAACAAAGTTGATTGCTCAATCGATTGAGTGTGTTTTCCTTTCCTAGGATATAGTCCTAAGCACAAGGGTTATCGTTGCTATGATCCCTCTTCTCGCCGCATACGTATCTCCCGTGATTTCACTTTTGTTGAGGATCGTCCTTTCTTTTATAGCTCCTTTACAAATTCATCATATGCTCCTACCCAGTCCACCTTCTTTATGTGCCTTCCTCCTAATTCAATCAATGATGATGCCACTCCACAATTTGTGTCCCCTTCCAGCCCACTTTTCATATTCCTTCGTCTTTCGACACCCTTGATAATCAGCCACCCAACCTTCCTACATCTCCACCACCTCCTCCTCCACCACCTCTTGTTGATAATCAGCCACCCAACCTTCCTGCATCTCCACCACGTCATCCACCAATTACAAAGACCTACTCTCGTCGTCCTAGATATCCTATTCCTATTCCCACTTCCCCGGCCAGTCCTAATGGTCCCAGTCTTGCTGATTTTACTAATAATGATGAGTCGTGTGCTATTTCTGATGAGACACAGGTTGGTCCACGATATAATCTCCGAATCGTGCTACTATTGAGCCTCCTGACAAGTTGGGATTTCCACGTGCGAGTGCTGTTGTTGATGAGCCATCCACTTATCAAGAAGCTTCTAGTTTTCCAGAGTGGCAGCTTGCTATGTCTGAGGAGCTTGCTGCTCTTGATCTTCAAGGCACTTTGGAGCTTGTCCCATTACCTTCACATGATGTACCAACCACTAGTAAGTGGGTTTTCAAGATGAAAACTAAGTCAGATGGTTCTATTGAGAGATATAAAGCCCGTCTTGTTGCACAGGGTTTCAGCAGACTCCAGGATTGGATTATGAAAAGACATTTGCCCCTGTTGCTCACATGACCACAGTTCATACTTTACTTGTAGTGGCTGCTTCATCTTCTTGGGCCATATCTCAGATGGATGTTAAGAACGCTTTCCTTCATGGTAATTTGAAAGAAGTTTATATGCAACCCCCTCCCGGTGTTGATGCTCCTTCAAGTTATGGTTGTCGGCTTCGCCGTGCTTTATATGGTCTTAAACAGGCCCCTCGTGCTTGGTTTGAACGTTTTGTATCTGTGTTAAAGGCTGTTGGTTTCACACCTAGTGATCATGACCCTGCTCTATTTATTCATCTCTCATCACGTGGTCGTACTTTGCTTCTTTTATATGTTGATGATATATTGATTACGGGTGATGTTGTGGAACATATTTCTCTTGTGAAACAATAGTTTGGTGAATACTTTCAAATGTCTGATTTAGATCCTCTCAGCTATTTCTTAGGCATTGAGGTTAAGCAGTGTGCCAATGGATAATATATTTCTCAGGCCAGTACATACAAGATCTTATTGCTCGTTCCGGTATCACTGACAATCGGACAACTGCCACACCCATGGATCTTCACTTGTAACTTCGTCCTACTAATGGTACACCTTTTCCGAATCCCTCTAGTAGACACCTTGTGGGTAGTCTTGTTTATCTCACCATTACCAGACCAGATATCGCTCATGCAGTCCATATTTTGAGCCAGTTTGTGAGTGCTCCTACTTTTGTTCATTTTGGACATTTACTTAGTGTGCTACACAGTACTTAAGGGGCAGCATCTCGATGTTTATTCTATGCCCGTAATAGTCCGCTTGATTACATGCTTACTCGGACTCCACTTGGGCGAGTGACTCAACGGATCGTCATTCCATCACGGATATTGTATTCTTCTTGGCTCCTCTCCTATTGCATGGAAGTCCAAGAAGCGTACAATATATCTTGCTCTAGTACAGAGGCGAACTTCACCACTTGCCACTATTACTTGAGAGCTTGTGGCTTCGATTGTTGTTGGTCGACTTTGGGATTTCTTGTGATGTTGCCACCACACCTCTTCTTTGTGACAATACAGAGCTATACAAATTGCCAATGATCCTATGAAGCATGAACTTACTAAACATATTGGTGTTGATGCCTTCTTTACTCGGTCTCATTGTCATCGAAAACCATTGCTCTTCAAGATGTGCCTTTTCCGAGCTGCAGTTGGCTGATTTCTTCACTAAAGCACAAACTCGAGAGCATGGCTGATTTCTTCACTAAAGCACAAACTCGAGAGCAGCATCGGCTTCACTTGATCAAACTCAATGCTTCAGATCCTCCACTTCCACCTTGAGTTTGAAGGGGGGTGTTAAGTATATGAAGGCCCATCGAATATAGGCCCATATGGCCCATCAGGCTCTATATACATATAACTATCTCCACTACTAGAGTGATCATCTTCTCAAATCTCAAAGGTTAGTAACATTTGCTAGCACACAGATATAGAAAGCAATGCCACAGTGTGCCATTTGGAGACTGAAAGCATCCTAAAAGGAAAGTATTAGAGATAGAGTACAGCTCCCGGGCGCTGGTCCTTGGGTCCTCAACAGAGGCGCCTCCCACATGTCATCTTCTGCTCCTTTTGAACTTCTTCATTGCGATGTATGGATGTTTCCTGTGTTGAGCACTTCTGGCTTCAAATATTATTTGGTCATAGTTGATGATTACAGTCACTTTGTCTAGATTTTTCCTTTGCGCCATAAATCTGATGTTCATTCTCATATTTTTGATTTCCTCGCTTACACCCAGACCCACTTCGGCTCCCTGCCCAAGTGCTTTCAGGCTGATAACGGCACCGAGTTCGTCAACACTGCTACCACTTCCTTGCTGTCCAGCAAAGGTATCTTGTTGCAAATGCCGTGCCCCTATACTTCCCCACAAATGGCAAAGCAGAACGGATGCTTCGCACCCTCAACAATATAGTCCGCACCATGCTCATTCATGCCTCTATGCCCCCTGCTTACTGGACGGAGGCTCTAGCTACCACCACCTATGTGCTCAACCATCGCCCCTCCTCCCTTTTCAGGTCCTTCATAATAAGATTCCTGATTATTCTCATCTCCAGGTTTTTAGGAGTTTATGCTACCCAAACCTTAGTGCCACGACTTCCGATAAACTTTCTCCACGCTCTGCTACTTGCGTGTTCCTCAGTTACCCCTCCGCTCACAAAGGCTATCGCTGCATGGATTTATCTACACGCTGCGTCCATGTCTCTCGTCACATTGTGTTTGATGAGACAGTCTTTCCATTTGCGGCTGTTCAACAGCCCCATCGGCTCTTGACTTTTTGCTGCAGGATTTGACGACGGTAGCTCCTTCAAGTTATGGTTGTCGGCTTCGCCGTGCTTTATATGGTCTTAAACAGGCCCCTCGTGCTTGGTTTGAACGTTTTGTATCTGTGTTAAAGGCTGTTGGTTTCACACCTAGTGATCATGACCCTGCTCTATTTATTCATCTCTCATCATGTGGTCGTACTTTGCTTCTTTTATATGTTGATGATATATTGATTACGGGTGATGTTGTGGAACATATTTCTCTTGTGAAACAATAGTTTGGTGAATACTTTCAAATGTCTGATTTAGATCCTCTCAGCTATTTCTTAGGCATTGAGGTTAAGCAGTGTGCCAATGGATAATATATTTCTCAGGCCAGTACATACAAGATCTTATTGCTCGTTCCGGTATCACTGACAATCGGACAACTGCCACACCCATGGTTCTTCACTTGTAACTTCGTCCTACTAATGGTACACCTTTTCCGAATCCCTCTAGTAGACACCTTGTGGGTAGTCTTGTTTATCTCACCATTACCAGACCAGATATCGCTCATGCAGTCCATATTTTGAGCCAGTTTGTGAGTGCTCCTACTTTTGTTCATTTTGGACATTTACTTCGTGTGCTACAGTACTTAAGGGGCAGCATCTCGATGTTTATTCTATGCCCGTAATAGTCCGCTTCAGTTACATGCTTACTCGGACTCCACTTGGGCGAGTGACTCAACGGATCGTCATTCCATCACCGGATATTGTATTCTTCTTGGCTCCTCTCCTATTGCATGGAAGTCCAAGAAGCAGGCAGCTGTATCTTGCTCTAGTACAGAGGCGGAACTTCGACCACTTGCCACTATTACTTCAGAGCTTGTATGGCTTCGATTGTTGTTGGCTGACTTTGGGATTTCTTGTGATGTTGCCACCACACCTCTTCTTTGTGACAATACAGGAGCTATACAAATTGCCAATGATCCTATGAAGCATGAACTTACTAAACATATTGGTGTTGATGCCTTCTTTACTCGGTCTCATTGTCATCAGAAAACCATTGCTCTTCAGTATGTGCCTTTTCTGAGCTGCAGTTGGCTGATTTCTTCACTAAAGCACAAACTCGAGAGCATGGCTGATTTCTTCACTAAAGCACAAACTCAAGAGCAGCATCGGCTTCACTTGATCAAACTCAATGCTTCAGATCCTCCACTTCCACCTTGAGTTTGAAGGGGGGTGTTAAGTATATGAAGGCCCATCTAATATAGGCCCATATGGCCCATCAGGCTCTATATATATATAACTATCTCCACTACTGGAGTGATCATCTTCTCAAATCTCAAAGGTTAGTAACATTTGCTAGCACACAGATATAGAAAGCAATGCCACAGTGTGCCATTTGGAGACTGAAAGCATCCTAAAAGGAAAGTATTAGAGATAGAGTACAGCTCCCGGGCGCTGGTCCTTGGGTCCTCAACAGAGGCGCCTCCCACATGTCATCTTCTGCTCCTTTTGAGCTTCTTCATTGCGATGTATGGATGTTTCCTGTGTTGAGCACTTCTGGCTTCAAATATTATTTGGTCATAGTTGATGATTACAGTCACTTTGTCTAGATTTTTCCTTTGCGCCATAAATCTGATGTTCATTCTCATATTGTTGATTTCCTCGCTTACACCCAGACCCACTTCGGCTCCCTGCCCAAGTGCTTTCAGGCTGATAACGGCACCGAGTTTGTCAACACTGCTACCACTTCCTTGCTGTCCAGCAAAGGTATCTTGTTGCAAATGTCGTGCCCCTATACTTCCCCACAAATGGCAAAGCAGAACGGATGCTTCGCACCCTCAACAATATAGTCCGCACCATGCTCATTCATGCCTCTATGCCCCCTGCTTACTGGACGGAGGCTCTAGCTACCACCACCTATGTGCTCAACCATCGCCCCTCCTCCCTTTTCAGGTCCTTCATAATAAGATTCCTGATTATTCTCATCTCCAGGTTTTTAGGAGTTTATGCTACCCAAACCTTAGTGCCACGACTTCCGATAAACTTTCTCCACGCTCTGCTACTTGCGTGTTCCTCAGTTACCCCTCCGCTCACAAAGGCTATCGCTGCATGGATTTATCTACACGCTGCGTCCATGTCTCTCGTCACATTGTGTTTGATTTGACAGTCTTTCCATTTGCGGCTGTTCAACAGCCCCATCGGCTCTTGACTTTTTGCTGCAGGATTTGACGACGGTAGCTCAACCCTCTTCAGGTGTTGAGCAGCCATGCCCTCCCACGGTAGCTCCACCCGTTTCAGGCGTCGAGCGTTCGTGGTCTTCTTCGCTGGCCTTCGACGACTACATCATCTCAGTCGGTAATTTCCTGCCGGCCCCTCTGCCATCCGCCAGGCCTACAGGTCAGCTGGTGCCTCCTCTTGTTGGCACGCTGCCTAGTCCCACTCCTGCAACAGGGACTGGGCAGACACCCTCCGACGCTCATGCCGCGGCGCCACCGGCCGTGGCCCCCCTGCCGCCGACGACCCTGGACCGCACCATCACAGAGGTCTACACGCGTCCGCCCCGCCCCGACGATTAGCTACCATCCCTACCTCGGCCTGTGCAAGGCCCTCTGCGCACAGGTGTGATCGGGCGGCGGCTGGCCCCTTGCTGCTTCCTGCACCTGCGCCCCAGCCGATGCAAGGCGCCTCGCCGACGTCTCCGCTTCTTCGACGGATGGTGACCCGCTCTCAGACAGGCTCTCTCAAGCCCGTCGATCGGCTGATTGATTATCCAAACCTGACCCATGCATCCATCTCGCCAGCGCCTTGACCGATCCTAACTGGCGTGTAGCCATGGCTGATGAGTACAAGGCGCTGGTCAACAACGGCACGTGGAGGCTTGTGATGTGGCCACCAGAAGGTAATGTGGTAACTGGCAAATGGTTCTTCAAGCACAAATTCCACTCAGATGGCACTCTTGCTCGTCACAAGGCTCGTTGGGTGGTTCGTGGCTTTACCCAGCAGCACGGAGTCGACTACAATGAGACTTTCAGTCTGGTGGTGAAACCAGCCACCATCCAGACTGTCCTCAGCATCGCCGCTTCTCGCAATTGGCCCATTCATCAACTGGATGTCAAGAATGCTTTTCTCCATGGTCACCTCGAGGAAAGAGTCTACTGCCAGCAGACATCTGGTTTCGTTCATCCAGCTGCCCCTGATCATGTTTGTCTGTTGCAGGGTTCCTTGTATGGACTCAAGCAGGCTCCGTGTACTTGGTGTCATCATTTCGCTACATATCTTTGGCTTTTGGGTTTTACTGCCTCCGTCTCCGACACGTCTCTATTTGTTTATAACGATGGAGACAGCATTGTCTACCTGCTGCTCTACGTGGACGACATCGTTCTGACAGCGTCTTTTCTGACTCTCCTTCAACGGATCATTGAGTTGTCTTCATGCGGAATTTTCTATGACAGATCTTGGCCATCTTCATCATTTCCTTGGCATCTGTCACGCGTTCGCCCAATGGCCTGTTTCTGGTCGACAACGGCACCCTCGACACTGGCCTTCACATCGGCGTTGTTCCTGTCCAGTCTTTGACGGCGTACTATGATGCAAATTGGGCAGGTCGTCCGGATTCTCGACACTCCACGTCAGGCTACTGCATCTTCCTTGGCGATAATTTGGTCTCCTGGTCCTACAGAAGACAGTCCACTGCGTCCCGTTCTAGTGTGGAGGCCGAGTACCATGATGTCACCCAAGCCGTTACCGAGTGTTGCTGGCTTCGCCAACTGATGCATAAGCTTCATATCCCGAATGCTTCCGCGACGGTCGTCTACTGCGATCAGTGATGTTTGTATGACCGGCAATCCCATTCATCATTGTCGCACGAAGCACATCGAGATTGATATCCACTTCGTCTGTGAGAAGGTTGCTCTGGGACAAGTTCGTGTCCTCAGCGTCCCGTCCTCCCACCAGTTCGCGGACATTATGATGAAAGGACTACCAGTACAGTTGTTCACTGACTTTAGGTCCAGTCCTTGCGTCCGGAATCCTCCCCACTTCGACTGCGAGCAGGTATTAGCGATAGAGTTGTAGTCTAACTTGACTTGTACTCCAATAATGTATATCACTATATATATACGAACCCCCCCCCCACACACACACAAAAAAAAAGGGGGGGTTGAGAGGTGATTTCCCTAATTCTACAAAAAGTAAAAAGGAACAGAGGTGGTACCTTGGAAACAATCAATGGCTACCATAGGGCACATAAAGCAGCATCGTTTTTCTGTGACTTAAATCATGAATGAATGGATGACTCTTATGTCTTACACTGTTTGTTTTACCCTTTTTTCTGTGCTGTTCAATTAATTACAACATGTGATTAATAGGCTAATATTCTAGCACAGATGGCAAATCCATGTGAAGGAACAGTAAACAAGGTAACAGACAAACAATCCATTACAATTGAATGAAATGTACACAAGGTATGCTACAATTAAAATTATAAGAGAATCAATTGCTGCAAAAGAATACTTACCCATCAACAAGGTCCACTAACTTTGGGAATAACTGTCTATCCAGAAGCCGATTTATTTCTGAAACTGTTGAATCCATGGATTGCATGTCTACGATGTACCTTGTGTGCAAGTAGCTAACAGCAGCTTTTGTCTTCTCCAGGGTTTCAAGTTTAACACCCCGTTTCTTTTGCTTCTGCAATAGGGACACCTTCTTTTGATAATCGATTTTCATAAGCTCCCCAGCCTAATTTGACATACGCAGAGGTAAACCAGAAAAAAGAGGTGGTTAGAAATTGGAAAAAACACAGTAAAAAGCACAGAAAATAAGACATTGCTAACATTTTTGCATATTAGTTGATAGTAAAAGAAACAACAGGCCAAAAGTATGTATTAGGCAGTTTTTTACACTATGCTTAAGTTGTCAGATGGCTTCTCACTCGGTATGTACCCCTTATGATAGGATTTGAAGTAATTGCAATTTGAATAATAATTGTCAACAACCCTGGAACACACTAGCTGATTTTCTTGAGAAAACCACAGACACATACAAGGTGCAATGCTAGGCAATACTTAAATAGTTAAATAAGAGCTGCAACAGGACTATTACAGAAACAATTAGTTTACGCTACCAAAGTTCAAGATTAAGCTAACAGTTGGGGTGTAAATAAAGAGATGTCCATTAATGTGAGTAATTGTATCAAAGGATCACCATTGACAACATGCTTTTTGAATAATGAGAGTGAAACGAATATACCCACAATTACAGAAGTGTTCCAACGTACAGTTCTTACATATAAAACAAAGAGGTGACAGGAAGAAATAATTTTGAAGGCAATAGCATTGGAATTAATCAAAATGTTGAACAAATTAATTGAATATATATTACCTTCACTTCGTCATACAGTTTTTTCTCCCAAGCAAGCATTCTATCTAGAACTGCAGCATGAGTTTCAAATCTATCATCAGTATCAAAATTATCGTTCAGGTCCTCATGGTCAGGTAAGTTCTTGAAGGAGCGATTCCATGTGATAACATGCATAATTTTTGTAGAGTGGTCGATATGTCCTAAAAACATTAAGAGAAATCATTAGGAAACATGACACTGTACACGCATTAGAAAGAAGTAAAATGGGAAGTTCAGAAATAGAAAAGTAAATCTCGGTCAAAATTGGAGAACAAGAAATGGCAAAAACAGAAGCTGCATGGAATATGAACTTCTTCAACGTGTTCCATTGTGATTAGGATAACTGATTCTTAATGGTACAGGTTATGGCAGCAGCCGCTTAATTATTAGAAAAATGGCAATACGACATGACAAGATTAAAATCCAACTTGGCAGCACATAAATAATTAAAAGATGGAGAGTACAAAACATATTTTTATTATTATTTTCACAAATGAGCCCGTTTGGCAGACCTCCAGCTAGATTTTTGTAGCTCCAAGAAATCCTGGATCTGGAGCTGGAGATATGTTGAGGTGTTTAGATGATTCATTTTGTTTATAGTTTGGACATCACTTTAATTTAATCTAAATACTACATATCCAATCTGGATCTCAGAGCTCGAGCTGTGCAAAAAATTAACGACATCTCAGCAACAAGTTTTCATATGTGAATTTGTCATGTAATCAAGAAAATTGTCCAATTTCCAATCATGGGGACAGCTGGCGGCAGCCAGAGATGAAATGGGCGTTAACGCGTTGTACATGCTGCTCGTATCTTTTTATCACATTAATGAAATTATATGCGATGCTTGGACCAAAGACCAAATATTTTGTGCCAGTAAGCAATATATCTGGGCATTCTGTAACATTTACCAAAATTACTGTGCATTTATGCAGTTGGCTCATAATAAAATTGAAGAAACTTACATCATTGATATGTTACTAAAATTTGTGTCCAAAGCAAAGGAATAGAAAGTAGGGAATGACAGTAATAAAATAGTACTAATAATGACTAGTTTACTCGCAAATAACTTGTTGTGCCTTCATCATGCTGCTCAATGATCTAATCATAAACCTTGGATCAAACACATTAACAGGATAAAAGAATTTTTTTTTCGAAACCAGCATGCGATACGTGTATGGTATAAAACCACCTATAAAGAATAAAGTAAATATAAATGAAACATGAGGAAACTCTGGCAAAGCACAAGTATGGAATCAAAGTATTAGGCCAAACTGAGTGTTTCCACTTCAAATGAGTGCATGTGTTGAAACAATTTAAAGCATTTATTACAATTGATTTGATGATCCACATAGCTTTCTGAAGAAAGTTTGCACTCATTACTTCAATGTCTAAGGATATGACAACAGAGGATAAAGTAATCTGTTCACTGAGGTGGCTATACAGCCAGGAAACTTCTAAAACAATTTTCCAAGCCATCAACTGGGTTACAGCATAAAATCTTCAGCCAAATTTTGTATTCGCATCAAGAATCATGTAATAAACCTTCAATAAAAGTAATGATCTTGGGCAAAAAACAAAATTGATGTCCTTAGTAAACTTGAACTACAACCAGGCATTCTAAAATTTAGATAAATAAGCCTATATATATAAAATAATGTTTCAAGGTGCTACTGCTACAAAATATAAAAGGAACTTAGTTTCTAGTGGATCACATAGGTTAAAAAACAAATGTGTTGCTATTACTAAAGCTATAAGATATCTCATGCTTGTCACATTACAACTGAAGGTCAGAATTCTGAACTCCACATTTTGTGATTCCAAAAGTATATATTGACACACAAGAGCAACAATTTGAAATCGATCCAAAAGCAAGTTAAAAGTAACATGCTATATTTTTTGGACTCAATAGGTGTGCAGCATCACATAAACATTAAGAAGCAAATTGAGTAGCACCAATACTTGCCTCGGCTGTCAGCAAGGTTGGAGTGATAATGCATTCGGGTGGCCTCCAGTTTTTTTGACACATCATGTGCACTCTCTGAAGCTCTAAGGAAGTGATCATCAAGTTGTGTAACAATATGTAGCAAACTGGCAGTTCCTGATGCCACCATTACCTTCCCCTTCCGAGTTTCAACTGCACCCATCGAAGAGGCATGCTGGTAGTGTGCTGCTGGTGGTGGGCCAGGTGCTTTGGGTGGTTTCCTCACAATAGGTTTCGATGGCGGTAGATTAGCCACCATCTCCTCAATTGCTTTCTCCTTCTCTGCGTCCGTCTGTGGTGGCCTTTCCTCAGTAGCAGCTGGCTCACTAACAACTGGTTTTGCCACAGGTGCCTTCACCTCAGCCACTGGCTCATTATCATGCCTTTCCATCCACAAAGTATCATCAGCAGGCTGCTCTAGGGTGGGTGGTGGGGTGGGAGTTGGGCCAAAGAAGTAATCCCAGGTAGCCATCTGTGACTCCAGCACTGGGGGCGGTAGCATTGCGGTGGCAGGCATTGGTGGGGTCTGGTTCAGCCTTGGAGGCGGAGGTGGTGTTACTGGAGAAGATCCCACACTACTCATCAAAATCCGCTTTGATTGGTGTCCATGCACCATGCCGTCCACATTAACATCGTCATGCTCACGGTGATCGTCGTCTTCATCACTGTCGTCGTCGTCGCTGTCGCTGTCGGTCTTGATATGCCCATCGTCTTCCTCCTCGTCCTCATCCTCATCCTCCTCTCGGATAGGAGCATCGGCAGGAGGGCGGTTTTTGGCGGCGGCCCTCGGCTCCGGCTTAGGAATATTGGGAGTGGAGGAGGACCTTTGGAGGCTAGAATGAGAGAAGTCGGCGAATGGCGGCGGCGGCGGCGGGGAGGGGCTGCTGACGGAAGCTGCGGAAGGGCCTGGCGGAGTCGAGACAGATGCCGCCGCCGCAGCGGGAGCGTGGTGGGTATGGGAGGACACCAGGCTAGGGTTGGGCGCCTCGCCTTGGGCGAAATCGGATAGCGCGCCGCCGGTGCTCTTGAGGCGGACGGTGTAGCCAGTGTGGGCGGCGGCAAAACCGTTCCGCGAGACCACGGCGTCGGCCATCAGCCGCTTCCGCTCCCGGCACCGACACACCGCCTCCTCCTGATCGATCTTTGACTGCCCGCACCCCATCGAAGCGGCTGGCGGCGACTCGACGGTGTCCTTGTCTTCTTGAGATTCTTTGGGAGGGGTTCCTAGTTCTAGCGCTTGATGCGGCGGCGGCGGCAGGTGGGGAGATTGTTGAGGCCCGGTGGCGTTGGATGAACCGTGTGGGTGCCCGTGCAGCTGCAGAGTGGGGAAAGTGACGGAGCAGGACTCTTGTTCTTCAACCTGTTCGGATGGCTGACCGGTTCGTGGCTGGATCGTAGATTATGATTGTTGCCTGGCTGGTGCGACAGCAAAATATTATTTTAACTAAAAATTTAGAATCGTTTATGAGATTCACCAGCCATCTGATCAGGCTGTTTTTCTCTTTTGTTTTCTTATTTTCTCTTTTTTATTTTCTGGTAACTATGCAAGGTTTTATATTAAAAAAATGCTTTCCTCGCTCTCTTTACAACTGACTAACTAGTAATTTGCGCGTGTAATAATACCTTTGCAATTTTGTTTGAGAAATGTAATAACCTTGAGATAGATATGATAAAATGAATATGTCCAATAGGGAAAGACTCAAAACCTAATATGAGGTGACAGCATATTATATTGACTAGCAAATATACCCGTGCATTGCACAAACAAAATAATATCATAGTAATTTAAGTTTGAGCGTTTGTCATGCTATTCTAAAATATGATATTTCGACTGTGATGTTTATGTTGATATAGTCTTGTAGCCCTGTCTCATTTACTAACTTCAAGACATGACGTATAGGTAATATATTCATCCGTTGCAACGGGAGAAAATAGTTATAGCCTAATGAATATTATAAAAAACTGTACTGTCCTTTTAGAGAATATAGGTCATGCTTGGAAACGTATCCAAAGCATTTTCTTTTCATGCTCAAACCGTGAGACCGGGAAAAAAACTCGAACTATGCATGTGTGCATATATCTACCTATCTTGTCCGTGACTATATATCTTTTTGCATTCTCCACACGTTGCAATCTTTGGTGGAGATGGCATTGCGCATGAGTAGATAAAAAGAATAGCTTAAGTTCTTTCTTAGCGATTAGATTAGTTTGGTTATGCTAGTTACATGGCTAGCTCAAAGATCAAATAGTATGAGTTGATCAAAATTAATAATAATTGATAAAAGCCTTGTGCTTTCGAGCCCTGACTGCCCTAGTCGCCTAGGGAAATGTCGCCCGCTCCTTGCTAGCGTCGCCGTCTACCGGTGCGTGTACCGGGGATTAGAAGGAAAGGGGATCCATCCCTTTTTTCGTAGTTTTATTTCTAGTTGTTTAAGGTTTAGTTTAAATAATTATTTCGACGAAATCAGATGATTTTCGATCGGGGTCGTGTTTCCTGTGACGACTTCAGTGATTGCCACGACGAGATCGCTGTTGCAGGCGTCGATTTCATCAACAGATGGCCAAGTGGCTTTGGCTCCGACCTTCGAGAGATGCCTTTGGAGAAGAAGAAGATTGAAGAGTCAAGATAGAATATTATGTATTTTTTATTTTAGATTTTTTCGTGTGAAATTTGGGGATGTACTGTACCGAGTTTTAATATAATCACGGGACCCTTCGCAAAAAAAATAGTATGAGTTGGAAAAAGTCATAAAACAATGGTAGCTTGGTGGAGTTCCAAGTCTTGTATTCAAGTATTCGAATTTTTCTATTTATTACCACAACCACGTCACATAGAGTACTTGGGAGAAAAAAAAACTAAACAGGAAAAATCACGAGATAATAAGTCGGAAGTCCCGTGGAGTAATAAAGAGTTTGGAAAATCATGTGCGAAAATAAATCAGAAAAGCCCTATGGAGTAATAAAAAAATTCGTTCGCTGCAAGCTTTATTGCCCACGTCGCGTACTCCTGGCAGCATGTATAGGCCTTCTCTTGTTTTTATTCGGCTACATCTGCACGAGCAAACTCACCGAATCCGATTGGACTTTAGCATCAAAACTAGGAAGCACATGCATCAAACAACGCACACGCCTGGCTACCACTAGATGTCTCGACTACATATCCGCTTTGTACATGTTTTCTACTTTGGAAAAAAACAGAAAAATAAAAATAAAGAGAAACAAAACCAAGAAACTTATGTTGTGTAATTTCTACTTGTATCTTTTTTATTTGGATTATGATTCGGAGTCCTATTCTTAGCTTACTCAGGATCAGAGGATCTATTTGATTAGAATTCTAACTATCTAGAATACCATAAGAACATGTCTCATATATAAAGGAGACTTGTAAAGAAGGGAACAAAGAGATTCCATGTTCACGGAGTTAGTTAGGAGGGGTGGACGAAAAAATGGCCAAAAATTTTACCTCTTTATTATTAGGTATAGATATAGATATAATAGGTCAATATGAACTAACATGTCGTAGAAGACATTGTTCTCAATACACAAACATAGATAGGCCACGGTAATGAATAGTTTGATCCGGTAATCCAAACAGAGGATCTAACCAAAGATCACCACAAAAAAAAGCACAGAAGGCAATCACAAGCAGAGAAAAATCACCACAAAAACACAGGGCACAACTATAATAGTGGTTGACGAGATCCTAATATAGGTGTGTGTTAAGCTTCGGGATCTAAGGTTCCCGATTGAGAGACCCCCGACCGACCCTTCTAGGATTGCCCGGGGGATCGAGGGCTACACCCCTCGGTTGTGCTCATGCACACCCTCCGGCTAAGGAATCGGGCCAAGCCCGAGCATGCCCACCGCCTCTGCTCGGGACTCGGGGGCTCGCCCGAGCCTCAGGCTCCTGATCGACGGAAGTCTGCCCCTGATCCTTGGCCCCTTCTCAACCTTAGGCGCTAGCCAAGGCCCGGGCTTGAGACAGTGCCCCAAGCCTCCAAGGCTCGGGGGGCTCCTCAGCGTTGCCCAGCAGGCGCGATGCTATCAACCGCTTCTCCGACAGGGTCACGCATGGGGCGTGACACAGGGAGACCAAATTCCTCTGCTAGCTTCAGGGGCTCGGGGCTTTTGGGCTCGCGCGTCAGTCCCACAAGCCGACTGCCTTTGCCACCAAGAAGCCTCCAGAAAGGTGTACCCTGGTGGAGGTCGGTCTAAGCCGATAGAGCCTGACACTCAATGTGTCAGAACAGAACAGTCGGATGACGGCTTCGGCTGCACGACAACACCACGGTCCACGCCGCGCCGCTACAAGACCCCCCCAAGACTCCAGCGCACGTAGATCATAGGCTAAACTGCCCCAAATCATCATATACCCGACCTACCTCGATATATAAGGGGGAGGTCGGATCCTAGAGGGGGAGGATGATTCCAAACAGATCATTCTATCCTCACCGAACAGCTCAAGATCTGCACCGAGAGCAGAGCCATGTTGAGAGTACCGAGAGCTCCTTCCCCACTTTCATCGTCTTCCTCCTCTCCGACGAGAGGGAAGACCTCACCGACAGAGAGGTCCCTAGGATTAGCACCAAGTGATCCCCTACCAAATCTCTCTTACACTCTGTTGTACCCCTCCCTTGATTTTGGGTGCTCTCGAGTATAAGGATCATCAACTACTGGACGTGGGGCCCCGATAGCTCGAACCAGGATAAACCGTTGCGTCCCCTCTGTGATTTTTTGTATTCTTGAGTCCACCCGAGCCACCGGAGACTGTTGATATTTCTTAACGACTATTGGAGGATTCCGCAAGCACACAGAACTATCGCGTAGCACTTTGCTCTGTGAGTACCGAGTGTCGAATTTATATTTTTTCCTACAGGAAGACAGAAGGCTAGAATTTATAATTGGACCAAGATTTGCTAAGGCAAGGCTAAAGTTGATCCTAGATAGGTGAACGATAGTGAAGGATGAATATAAACTACCAAAACTAACTACTACTAACAAGCTAACCTAGAGATCCTAGGTGGGAGAGCGAGCGATTTATCTTTCTAGTAACTAAGGTAAACAAATGACTAGAAGAAATGCGATAGTACTTCGGGGCACAACCCGCCTATCAACTAGAAGAGTTAAATAGACAAGGTTGTTGTCTGGTAAAATGTGAGGCGTTTAGGCTTGATATTTTAAGAGCTATAAAAATAACAAATGCCCTGTGTTAGTTTGCTCCTATTCTGAATAGGACTGTATGTTTGTATTAATTGGCTCACTTAAGTTATGAATCATGACTTGATGATAATACATGAGTTGTAGTACTTTTCTTAAGCTTTTGAAAAAGATAAATAGCATAATTTTTGGTTAAATAGATTTTTAGTTATTGTTGTTTAAATTTCTGTGGTTGTTTCTGCCCAAACTCAGATAGGGTTGCCTTGTTGGTACTGTGGGGCCTTTTTAATAGTAGAATTAGCTCTAGGTGTTTATAAAAAAGTTGTTTACAATTTTCTAAGATTTCTAAAAAGTCTAGAACCACAATTATTGGACATGTGGAACTCCAGTTATAGCTGTTTAAACTTGCATATCAGGTTATGTCCATGTTTTGGATAGAGATACATTGATTGCATTAATTGATCATGTTAACTGTAGAATCATCTTAAAATGATAATAAGAAAGTTGTAAAAAACTTCATAATATTTTCAAAAAGTTGTGCTTCTTGTTTGTTGGAGGTCTAGAACTCCAGTTATACTTCAATAAAGTTCCTATCAGTTTTCTGTACCACTGTTGTTTGGGCTGCATGTGCAGTTTTGATTGTGCAATTATTTTCGTGGTGTAAATGATGTTTTATGTGGTTGTGGTGAATACCAAAGTTGTAGGTAACTTCATAATCTAGCTTTTGTTAAATTTTCATGACCATAGGCCTGATAATTTAGGAGCTATAGATTTTATAATTTCCCTATCAGGTTTTGCATGCTCTCTGTACAGATCTGAATGATTGTGTTGTTTGACCCAACTAAGCTTTGAATCATCTCTTGGATATAATAGAAGAAGTGTAGTTATTTTCTTGAGCTTTCCAAATTGTTAAAAATCACTCCTTTTGGTGGTCTAAATCTCCAGTTATAAGCTTGTGAAGTTGCATGACAGAATATGTCCAAGTCTGGATAGAGGTGCTCAATTATGCTTGATTGACCTTGTTGATGGTGGAATCACCTGGTGATGATAATAAATATGTTTTAGATAATTTAATAAGCTTTCTTGAAAGTTAAGGTTCATGCTTGTTTGATGTATGTTACTCCAGTTATGCCATTTTGAAACTACTACTACTTTTCTGTCCTAGTTCTGTGCAGATCTAAAACATTGGTATGTTTGACCTAGTTAGCTTTGGAATAAGCTTTTGGTGATAATAACAATATTGTAGTCAATTTCATAAGCTTTCTGGAAAGTCTAGGATCACCTTCTTTGAATGTCTGGATGCCTAGTTATGGTTAAAATAAGTGACTGTTGTGCTGCTGTCCAGATTTCTATACATGTGTTTGGTGATTGCTTTAGCTGCTGTTATTTTGGCTAAACATGTTGTTTAGTTTTTGATTGATGCATGTGCGCAATATCTGAACTTAAGTTCACTTATGTTCCATGCCTTATATGCTTGCTATCCCTTTATAATAGGTTGTGTGATGTTTAGTTAAATAACTCTAGGTGCCTACGTCTTGCATGATCTTATGTTGGACCTGAATACTATTATGTGATGCATCTCATATTACCATTCTTCATATTCATGCACTTGCATCTTGCATCTCATCTAGGTATGCTAGATGAACCACGTGAAGGACGTGATGTTGGAGCCGAACCTGAAGACGGTGTATGGTGGACCTATCCCGAATATGGAAGGACTAAGCAAGTACCGAGATGGGAGATACTCGCCAAGCGAGTGTCGTCTAACAAACACTAACCTAGTGTTGGATCCTAGGCAAGCCCCGAAGCATTCTAGGCCTCCTATGTTTTTACAAATATCACTTAAGTTCTTTATGTTTGATGCATTAGGTTATAAGAGTTGATTGGAACCACTTGATGCATATAACTACCTTGTCCAGAAATATACCTTGAACCCTATGTAGGTCCAGGATCGAATGTATGCTTAGCGATGCTTAGACCGATAGAAGTCGGGTGATTTGCTATCACCTGCGAGATATAGGTGAATACCAAAGCACGGTTGACTATATTTACTATCGTGGAAATAACCATGTATTAATAATAAATGGAGACCGGGCGGGATGTCGATAGAGAAGCAACAAGACATGGAGGTGTTCGGTGTGGATCTATCCCCGTCTATGTCGTTTAAGGACCGATGCGTTGTACGTCCTCATGTCATGTTGAACGCAAGCCTATCACTTAGTTGGCCGGATAACTCATTCCGACTGTGAAGCCGAGATGTGAAAGTGCGCACTCTGGCAGTAGTAAGGATGTGCGGGGAGCCATTGGCATAAGTCCAAAAGGAGAGATTGACCTCCTAGCAGAGTGGATTTCCTGAGAGTGCGGCGCTGCGTGGACCCGTGAATTTGTTCTTGAGTTGTACCAAAGGTGACCCGAGGCAACCACTGATTAGGTTGATTGAGTTTGTGTTAGGAATAATTCCCCAGCTGGGTAGGAATCGATTCGAATCGTCGTCTCTCCCAGATAGTGAGAACTTGACTGAGCAGCGGCAACATAGAGACACTTAATTGAACTTGATGGTTATAATGATGATGATGATGTTACAACATTATACCGGCTATGGTTACTATTGCCTATTACTAAATGATATCCCACATGTTTGGTACAGGTTAGTTGCTAATCTAGAGATGAATAGCTATAATTAACTTGGTTACTGAATTGTAAAATGTATAGTTCAACTCTTGGCTTTTATGCAAAATGTTGTCAAGCTAGCTCCACCTATAAAGCCTTGCATACTCCTTGGTGTCACTTTATTTCTGGTTTATGATGGGTAAGTGTAGCTGAGTACATTTGAGTACTCATAGTTTATCTCACCATGTTGCAGGTGAAGTTCTCGGACTGCTGAAGATGGTGGCTAACCACCGGTGGGCTCTGTGACTCTATATTTATTTCTTATCTATATGCTTTTGTCAGAGGATGTCACTTATGCTAGCAATGTATTTGCAACTTATATTAATATAATCATTTGAAAGCTACGTTGTTTCCACTAATCGGTTTTGAAACCTAAACTTATACTATTATTTGTGAACCCATTTGTAATATTATTTCCGTTACAACTCTGCGTAATTAATAGAAGAATTATTTGTTGAACGCATGCCTATCACTTAGTTGGCCAGATAACTCATTCTGACCACGAAGCCGAGTAGCTCAACTCAGGCCGGAAGCCGAGAAGTGAAAGTGCGCACTCTAGCGGTAGTAAGGATGTGCGGGGAGCCATTGGCGTAAGTCCAAAAGGAGAGATTGACCTGCTGGCAGAGTGGATTCCCTGAGAGTGCGGCGCTGCGCGGACCCATGAATTTGTTCCTGAGTTGTACCAAAGGTGACCCGAGGCAACCACTGATCAGGTTGATTGGGTTTGTGTTAGGAATAATTCCCCAGCTGGGTAGGAATCGATTAGAATCGCCGTCTCTCCCGGATAGTGAGAACTTGACTGAGCAGCGGCAACGTAGAGACACTTAATTGAACTTGATGGTTATAATGATGATGATGATGTTACAACATTATGCCGGCTATGGTTACTATTGCCGGTTACTAAATGATATCCCACATGTTTGGAACATGTTAGTTGCTAATCTAGAGATGAATAGCTATAATTAACTTGGTTACTGAATTGTAAAATGTATAGCTCAACTCTTGGCTTTTATGCAAAATGTTGTCAAGCTAGCTCCACCTATAAAGCCTTACGTACTGCTTGGTGTCACTTTATTTCTGGTTTATGACGGGTAAGTCTAGCTGAGTACATTCGAGTACTCAGGGTTTATCCCACGATGTTGCAGGTGAAGTTCTCGGCCTGCTGAAGATGGTGGCTAACCACCGGTGGGCTCAGTGACTCTATATTTATTTCTCATCTATATGCTTTTGTTAGAGGATGTCACTTATGCTAGCAATGTATTTGGAACTTATATTAATATAATCATTTGAAAGCTATGTTGTTTTCACTAATCCATTTTGAAACCTAAACTTGTACTATTATTTGTGAACCCATTTGTAATATTATTTCCGCTACAACTCTGCGTATGTGATGGTTATTTGCTTAATCATACGATGTTGGTTGTGATGTTGATTTACCGAGGTCATTCGTGACACTCGGCGGACTACCAGGTTTATAGAAGTGAAAGTATGTGCGTGTCAACGTGCTAAACGGGGACGGCCGTACTTGATCTTGTATAAATTGGGCGGTTCTGTCACAGCTGGCATTAGAGCAAGATTAAGCATAATACTATCATGTACATCATTTTAAAAACAAAGTTTTGGTTTTAAAAAGCCAATTTTAACTAAAACTTTAGGTATAGGCAAATTTGTTAAAACTAATTTGCAAAACTATGCTAGCGACATCCTCCTTTGTGCCCAGTTAAGGACTATAAGGTGACTATCTAAGTACTAACTATGGGGGATGTACTTTATTGCAATTTTTACTTTCATCATCCATACGACGTGCTATTGTATGGATACCGTTCACTTGAATGGTAATGTATGGATCAATTGCCTCTACGCCCAAGTAAGTGTGAGTTGTGAGAGTATGACCGTCCAACTGTTGGTCTAGGGAAGAGTTAGCTCTAGTTACTAGAATATTTACGTGTTACACACATGTATATATAAAGGTACTTAATTGTGGGTATATCTATTGGGTAGCTATGGATACCAAAGTATATGTATCTGGGGATGTATATATGGAGAGTATCTTAGTTTACTGCTTTCATTGTGTGCTTATTTATCTCTTGTGGGGATGGGCTGCAATGAATTTGCCTACAGGTACGCTAACCACAAATGCATAGATTGAATGTAGCTGATGACTAGCTATAAATTGAGAGAGTACGTGTTATGCCACCGACATAGAACATGATTGCCACCTTAGGCTAGCAATTTCATGAGGACGAATAGGACGAGCATGCATCATGATTGTGCTTGTGCATAATTATGCTTCCCTCACTTTGTTCTAATACTAAGTAACTTGTGATCAATGTGATGTTACTATCTTCCCTGTGTGAAGCTAGGCAAAATGCCTTGTCCCATGCCGCTTGAATATCTGTGCTTGAAGATAGTTTGTGATTAGCTTTGCCTTGTATGTTTGCTTCCAATTGAAATAGATGACAAGTTAATAGTTAGCAAAAACTTCACCCCATTGAAAACTAAATTGCTAAATGTAAGTAAAACTTATTTTGAAGAGTTATCCACCTACTCAGTAAAAAGGAAATAAAAGATAATAGTACCTTACCACCATGTTTCGCATGTTTATGTGTAGTGGTGTTGCTATAGGTGACTTCTTGTTGTGTGCGAGCTTTGTGCTTAGTAATAGTCGCTTAAGCTAATTGGATTGAGTATATTCGAAATGCTTGCTTAAGACCATGATGTAGGTGTGGATGCTCATTATCTAGGTATTGCTATAGCTGTCACCCGTTTTTGTCCTCGATAAGCATACAAATGTTGAAGAGCGCTATCCTGGAACAACATCCAAGTTTCGATAATCTCATGGTTGTCGTCTCCAATTAAGTTCTTTCTTAGGAGCCTGAGCCTATACACGTGGTTGCTAGCCCTTGAATGTTGCGCTACGAAGACCTATATCCATGCCTTGCTTATCCTTAGGCCCAAGCTTAGTTCCCTTGAATGCTTGCATGTGTCGTGGTTGTCTCGCTCCTGTGTGGGAGGACCCTGCTCAAAAATCTTTGTTGGACCTTATTGCTCCTTCTCCTAGGGATGATCTGGTGCAACGCTAATCACTATCTATCCTGGCTTTGGAACCTTTTCCTCATAGATCATGTCATTGCTTTATCCACTGAATCCCTAGTTAGTGCATTGGCTCTGTCCTTCGAATCTCGTTTGTTTTGTCTCCAACCCTTTCAAGTCTCTGGACATTTATCAGTCCTGATCTCATGTTGCTGCTCGGCAAGACCAAATCTCATGTTAATCTTTACCTGGTAATCACCTTGGTGGACACAAGGCGTATATGGAAATTAAGCAAGAGTCCCCTGCTCAGTTGTCTTCGACAATTAGGCAATGTTCTCTTGCGTTGTGTTTTGATCTTCTAATCGCCTCCTTGTTGACTCCTAACCTTGTGACTACCTTTGTTTGCTATCCCTCCTTCGCACGGTGCTTGCTCCTATGCAACCAAATTTGTGCCACCTGAAAATTCTTGTGGGTTGTATGTTCAGTAATGGTGCCACGATTAGCGATCTACGGTGCCGCGATAAAACCGAGAGCCTCCTGTTGGTGCACACACAAGGTTGTGCTGCTCGACACACGTTGGTATTGAGGCTTCTAGTCATGATCCATTATAGAACTGCACCGATGTGTTATTTTCATGTAAGCTCTTCCTTGGTTATGTCTCCTTATCTAATCGGAAGATCCTTATATCAGACCAAAAGTAGTAGAGCTTCCTTCTAAAGTCGTCCAAAGGATAACCTTTGAAGAATAGGTCACTGACATGAACATAAACAGACTGCACGAGATGGTAGACAAGTGACTCTACTTGGCTGTCCCTGTAATGACGTCGGTCATCTAGTGAGCAACTTATGTCATCCCCGTTGGATCAAAAGGGCACACAACACTTAAAGTTGGGCAAGTTATCAGTTGGATGATAAATGGACCAGGATATTATGTCCTATAATAGGTCACCTAGTGCTTATGAGCTTTCTGTCCAAGTCTTGACCTTTATGTGCAAGATGATCAATCGACCTTCTTCGGTGTGACCCCTTTTTGCTAACTTCAATGGCGACCATGTGTTTATGCTTCGACCACAATTCTTATTATCAAGAGTGAAGATTTGGAACCTTTTTGGTGTTGAGAGATAAGCGATTAGTTACTAGTAGGAAGGTTAATCTCTAGCTAGGTAATGACTCTTTGGTAACTATGAAGGCCATATCTCACAGAACAATGTTAAGCAAAGAAATAGCAAAGCCAGTCAGCGATGCCACTACTGCTTTCTTCTCCAAGCCCTGTGTCGTCAAGTCAATTCCATCTTGGACAATCACACGGGTAGTGCAAGATGCTGTATCAGCTAAGTAAAGAGCTAGAGAAAGCACGTCCCTAGTTTCGGTCAGCATCGTTATGTATATGGTGCTATTAAAGGATTGTTTCGGATTCTATTGGATGAAGCACAGAAGGATAATTAGAAACATTTCCTTATCTAGTAGGACTGCCCCTCCACGTGAAGTATGCATTGTGCCCTACAACACGGCCCACAAGTCTGGTGCTTGTGTATCGTCGAGTTGGTGTCTAAATCAATGGTTGAGGGTGTTTCCTAAGAGGCATGTAAGGAAAACCCTAGCCTCCATCCTCAGCAAGAAAGCTACCATGGTTATAAAGAGAATTAGAGAGTGCAGAACACACTCCACAACGCGTGAAGCAAAGAAAAAGAAGAACGGGAAATCTATCGAGATTTCATGGCACTAAACCGTTTATCTTTAAGCCAGTGATTAGAAGCTCAAACATGGTTGGGTTTCCACCACACTTGACAATCTCATTCCTCGCTTAAGGTACTTCGATGTCTTAAGTTGGTTTGAGGATTGGTTGAGTAAAGCATCAGATTTGAGAGATATTTTGACAGTTTAGTCACAAAATTTCAGAACAAAGCTGTTTTGGTAGATGATTTATTTGGATAGTAAAAAGGTGTCCGTTTGAGCTCAATTTTGGTCAGTAGTTAAAGGACTCTTGGATCAAAATGCCTACCAAAATTTGTGCACAATGGAGCAGTAGTTTGCAAGATATGGACTGATTACCGAGAGGTACAAAATCTATGATTTCTCTGCTGACTACTATCATCTCTCATATTAGAAGATTGTGTTTGTAGCTCAGGTCATGTTGGCAATGTGATGATTGTTAATACTTTAGATGCCATAGAGAAGACTCCTTACATCCCTTTATGCCTTGCTTTTGTCCTCTCGTATCAACTATGGTGAGTAGTCAAGGTGTTCTACAAGTCAATTTGTGCCATTACGAGTCAAAAACAATTCGAAAGTGTCAAACAACAGATTTCAGACTTTGATTTTGAGTTGTTGATTGACATTAGAAATGAAGCCTCAATGTCAATAGTAGTCCAACCAGGCTAATTTTACGATAGTGTAAGTCAACCCAACTTACTGCGCCACTGCACCATGAAGGCAAATTGTGCTCAACCTGCTAAGTAGTGTACTGTTTTTCCAGTCAGTGTATACTTGCAACTTTCGTTGACCTCTAGGCCTCGCTAACATCCTTCTTCCGCAAGGATTTCTAAGGCGGGCTTGTTCTTTGGTACCTTCCATGTGTTTTTACCCAAGAGGTTGCATCAGATTCAACCCAGATAACTATTGTCGCTTGGATACAAGGATTGCCCCAATTAATGATCGTCGAAAACACTGAGTCAACAGAGTCAGCTATTGCATTCACCGCTCACTCAACAGACTCAGATAATAAAGTGTTATCATTAGAGAAAGAGAACTGCACACATAGAACATTATATAGTTTTCCATCGGTTGGCATCTGAGTGATTGAATGGTTACGACTGGCATAGATATTGTCTATTGGTTACTCGGGTTCCTACAGCCTCGGAGGATGCATACCCCGTCTATGATCTCATCCCTTATGAAAGGTTGTACGCAAGCTACTTTGGTAGAGAACTGCTTCTCGAACTTTGTGAATAAACATGGAACCATTGTAATGAGTAGCTTTCAGAAGCTTGCAGTCTAATGCAAAGTTCACATGGTCCATGTTATATTCACTAGGGAAATAGAGATTATGGGTAATTAGTTTATGTTTATAGTACTCTTCATATCCCAAGAAAGAAGTATTGTGTTGTCTTGGATTCCTCCCAAAGTAACAATGCGTCATGGATGCCAATGAAGGAAATTCTTTAGACAAAACTTACTATGAAATACAAGTATCAGAAAGTGTCTTGACCAAATTAGCCTCTCTGATACTCTGAAGTTAAGTAGCCTAATGCTATCACTGATGTTGGAAAATGGATGACATGCTTCTCTTCCCTTAAAAGTCTTTCATAGCGAATCTCGGGGCGAGATTCTCGTAAGGGAGAGGGCTTGTAACACCCCAGGTGTTTGTCACCAGTTAAGCAATGGGTTTGAGCTCAAACATGACATGTTAAGTGGTGATGAAGGTGTCAAGATCAAATCTACAAGAGTGAGCTCCAACTTAAACTTAGACAACACACCCTACTTCCATGTGGACCCTTGTTAAGATTATGCAAGAGTAATGTTAAACATGCTTATTTCATTTACATGACATCAACATGCATCCATCTTGACTAGTGAAAAAGTTTCATGAAGTTTGGAATCAAGAAGTCACATGAAATGATAAGTTATAATCTTTCTTGGATTGCTTTATTAAGTGAATGGAATTATAGATCATCAACCAAACCTTGCTACCTTGATCAAATGACTCTAATTGAACTCTACAACAAAAGTTATGAAGGGTTCGTGTTGAGCAGAAGTCAAGAAAATGCCTCAATCGGTCTAAAACTCTAATTTATGCTTTACCGTGATGTTACTTTGACTTGGTTTGAACTGTGGCTTAGAATGTTTGCATGGTAGTGGAACTTAAATAAAAGTTGAAGTTTGAGTGGAGTAGAACAAACTTTGTTTTTGCACCAAGAGCTAGATCACCTTGGAAGTAAGTCAAACCGAGCCCTCAAGATTGGAATCCATGGCTATTTTGGGAGCTCAAAAATTTGCCAAGTCTGAGTAACTAAAAACTGAATTTTCAGTTTCATGAGCCCTACTTTGTAGCCCTCTATCTTCCAATATAATCCGAGTTAGACAAAAACCTTTAAGAAAAGTTGTCCTCATATAGCTCTACAACATTTGTTACTACCTCTTGTACCAAAACTAAACGGTTTAGGAGATAGAGAGGCGAGAATATGGAGGTTCAGTTGGCTTTTCTAGTGATTTTGAGCTAGCCTGAAGCATTTGAACGTGGCCGACCTGTACAGACGATTGCCACCGCGTGGCCATCATGCTCAAGCCGTGCCCCCACTCGCCTCGGGCGTGCACATGTGCAGAAGAGACGAAGTGGACGCCGCTGTCTCTCCCTTCCTCTGCATTCTCTCTTCTCCCTTGCTGTTCTCCTCCTTCAGCCAAGCACAACGACAACAGGAAGCCATTGCCGCTGCCGCAAATCCACCGTAGCAACCACGCTGTCCTCTGGTTCCTAGGACCAGTAGTTGCTCCAACCTCGCCTGGAATCCCCCCTCGTTTTTCTACTCCCTGAGCTCTAACCGGCAGCCCCCTCCTCCGTCGCAGTTCGCTACCACCGTAGTTCGTCGCCGCCGGTGCCGCCTGCTGCAGCGGCCAGGCTGCTGCTGGCTGATCTAGGGCCAGGCGTGGCCCAGGGCTAGCCACGACCGGACCCCAGCGCCCCCAGGTGCAACCCCGTCGGCCTCCCCTGCCTGCTCTGTTTTAGGAAGAAGGCGAAGGACCTCCCGCAACAATTAGAACAAGTCCAAGGGCCTAACTGCAAAGTCCGTGACTCAGATGAATAGTTCCGGAAAGGATCTGTTTGTTGGTGTTTAATTTATGAAAACTGCAGGGACCCCAGTGCAAAAGCGTTTTCCTTTTCTTTTTCATTATCTGCATATAATCAGCTAAACTTTGGAAAATTGTAACAAACTATAGAAAAATCCAAAAATAGCAAATGAGGACTTTTTAGAATCCTTGTGAAATTATCTATGCAGTAGATCAATAATATGGCATGATTTAGTTTAAAGTTTTTTCTGTAAAAATGAATTTATGCAGTTAGGTTTTTAATACTAGTTGTGTCTTGTCTTTTTCGTAACTGCAGTTTTTGTGCTCAAATCAATGTGAAATTTTTATACAGTACTACTCAAGTGATGGTTGTTGTTTGGTAAAAATTTGAGGCGTTTAGGCTTGACAGTTTAAGATCTATAAAAATAACAATTGCCCTATGTTCCTTTGGTCCTATTCTAAATAGGACTGCATGTTTGTATTAATTGGCTCAGTTAAGTTATGAATCATGACTTGATGATAATACATGAGTTGTAGTACTTTTCTTAAGCTTTTCAAAAAGCTAAATAGCATAATTTTTGGTTAAGCAGATTTTTAGTTATTGTTGCTTAAATTTCTATGGTTGTTTCTGTCCAAACCCAGATAGGGTTGCCTTGTTGGTACTGTGGGACCTTTTTTATAGTGGAATTAGCTCTAGGTGTTTAAAACAAAGTTGTTTACAATTTTCTAAGATTTCAAAAAAGTCTAGAACCATAATTTTTGGATATGTGGAACTCTAGTTATAGCTGTTTAAAGTTGCATATTAGGTTCTATCCATATTTTGGACAGAGATGCATTTATTGGATTAATTGACCTTGTTAACTATAGAATCATCTTAAGATGAGAATACAAAAGTTGTAGGCAACTTCATAAGATTTTCAAAAAGTTGTCCTTGATATTTGTTGGAGGTCCAGAACTCTAGTTATGCTTCTATGAAGTTCCTATCAGTTTTCTGTACCACTGCTGTTTGGGCTGCATGTGCAGTTTTGGTTGTGCAATTATTTTCATGGTGTAAATGATGTTTTCTGTGGTTGTGGTAAATACCAAAGTTGTAGGTAACTTCATAATATAAGTTGTGTTAAATTGTGATGACCATAGGCTTGATGATTTAGGAGCTATAGATTTTATAATTTCCCTATCAGGTTTTGCATGCTCTCTGTATAGATCTGAATGATTGTGTTGTTTTACCCAACTAAGTTTTGAATCATCTCTTGGAGATAATAGAATAAGTGTAGTTATTTTCACGAGCTTTCCAAATTGTTAAATATCACTCCTTTTGGTGGTCTAAATCTCTAGTTATAAGCTTGTGAAGTTGCATGGCAGAATCTGTCCAAGTCTAGACAGAGGTGCTCAATTGTGCTTGATTGACCTTGTTGATGGTGGAAATACCTGGTGATGATAATAAACATGTTTTACATAATTTAATAAGATTTCTAGAAAGTTAAGGTTGATGTTTGTTTGATGTCTATAACTCCAGTTATGCTGTTTTGAAACTACTACTACTTTTCTGTCCTAGTTCTGTGTAGATCTAAAACATTCGCTTGTTTGACCTAGTTAGCTTTGGAATAAGCTTTTGGTGATAATAACAATGTTGTAGGCAATTTTATTAGATTTTCACAAAGTCTAGGATCACCTTCTTTGGATGTTTGGATCTCTAGTTATGGTTAAAATAAGTGACTGCTGTGCTGTTGTCCAGATTTCTTTACATGTGTTAGGTGATTGCTTTAGCTGCTTTTGTTTTGGCTAAACATGTTGTTTAATTTTTGATCGATGCATGTGTGCAATATTTGAACTTAAGTTCACTTATGTTCCATGCCTTATATGCTTGCTATCCCTTTATAATAGGATATGTGATGTTTAGTTAAATAACTCTAGGTGCCTACGTCTTGCATGATCTTATGTTTGACCTGAATACTATTATGTGATGCATCTCATATTACTATTCTTCATATTCATGCACTTGCATCTTGCATCTCATCTAGGTATGCTAGATGAACCATGTGAAGGACATGATGTTGGAGCCAAACCCGAAGACGGTGTATGGTGGACCTATCCTGAAGATGGAAGGACTAAGCAAGTGCCGAGATGGGAGATACTCGCAAAGCGAGTGTCGTCTAACAAACACTAACCTAGTGTTGGATCCTAGGCAAGTCCAGAGCATTCTAAGCCTCCTATGTTTTTACAAATATCACTTGAGTTCTTTATGTTTGATGCATTAGGTTATAAGAGTTAATTGGAACCACTTGATGCATAGAACTACCTTGTCCAAAAATATACCTTGAACCCTATGTAGATCCAGGATCGAATGTATGCTTAGCGATGCTTAGACCGGTAGCAGTCGGGTGATTTCCTGTCACCTACAAGATATAGGTGGATACCAAAGCACGGTTGGCTATGTTTGTTATCGTGGAAATAACCATGTGTTAATAATAAATAGAGATCGGGCGGGATGTTGATAGAGAAGCAACAAGACATGGAGGTCTTGGGTGTGGATCTATCCCCGTCTGTGTCGTTTAAGGACCAATGCATTGTACGTCCTCATGTCTTGTTGAACACATGCCTATCACTTAGTTGGCTGGATAACTCGTTCCGACCGCGAAGTTGAGTAGCTCAACTCAGGCCGAAAGCCGAGAAGTGAAAGTGCGCACTCTGGCGGTAGTAAGGTTGTGCGGGGAGGCATTGGCGTAAGTCCAAAAGGAGAGATTGACCTCCTGGCAGAGTTGATTCCCTGAGAGTGCGGCACTGTGTAGACCCGTGAATTTGTTCCTGAGTTATACCAAAGGTGACCCGAGGCCACCACTGATTAGGTTGATTGGGTTTGTGTTAGGAATAATTCCCCAGCTGGGTAGGAATTGATTCGAATTGTCGTTTCTCCTGGATAGTGATAACTTGACTGAGCAGCGACAACGTAGAGACACTTAATTGAACTTGATGGTTATAATGATGATGATGATGTTGCAACATTATACCAGCTATGGTTACTATTGCCTGTTACTAAATGATATCCCACATGTTTGGCATAGGTTAGTTGCTAATCTAGAGATGAATAGCTATAATTAACTTGGTTACTGAATTGTAAAATGTATAGCTCAACTCTTGGCTTTTATGCAAAATTTTGTCAAGCTAGCTCCACCTATAAAGCCTTGCATACTCCTTGGTGTCACTTTATTTCTGGTTTATGATGGGTAAGTCTAGTTGAGTACATTTGAGTACTCAGGGTTTATCCCACCATGTTGCAGGTGAAGTTCTCGGCCTGCTAAAGATGGTGGCTAACCGCCGGTGGGCTCGGTGACTCTATATTTATTTCTCATCTATATGCTTTTGTCAGAGGATGTCACTTATGCTAGCAATATATTTGGAACTTATATTAATGTAATCATTTGAAAGCTATGTTGTTTTCACTAATCGATTTTGAAACCTAAACTTGTACTATTATTTGTGAACCCATTTGTAATATTGTTTCTACTTCAACTCTGCATATGTGATGTGTATTTGTTTAATCATACGATCTTGGTTGTGATGTTGATTTACCAAGGTCCTTCGTGACACTCGGCGGACTACCGGGTTTATATAAGTGAAAGTATGTGAGCGTCAACGTGCTAAACGGGGATAGCCATACTTGATCTTGTATAAATTGGGCGGTTCTGTCACAATTTGTGTAGTGGTTCTACACCTTAGCATGGGATCTCCACTAGACCGAGTGCTCTAGTTATAGTACTTGACTAGAGTAGTAATCAATAGTGTAGATGTGCTGTCAGGGTTATGATACCTCGGGTATCTCAAGACACCGATTAGTTGGTCGCTCATGCGGCCCATGGAACATCAGCTAGTATAAGCCCAAATGATCGAGGCCCAGCTAAGTTATGCGAACCTAGGCCAAACGCTATGGTAGGGGTCAGCCATGACCTCTTCCGTCAGGCTTCACCACATGCCATGTAATTCCTCACGACCTCTCCTCTATCCCGACCTCTAGGAGGGGTGGGGAGAGATCGAGCCCCACCAAGCGTGCCAACTTTGATAAGAGTAGGCATGCTACACTGACCCTGCAAGGATTGAGGGGACAACAGTCCCCTTAGCCCGGTTAGATGCCATCCCCGCGCCATGCAGTGCAGACAAGACAACACCACCGAGCGGTGGCAACTAGTACGGTGGCCCACCATCTAGATATGGCTTGACAAGATAGATGTATGACCCCACCCACTATAGGATGAGGGCCACAATGGTGTCCTTGACTTTTGAGGCCAACTAAGCCAATGAGGGTCACGACCCCAGAGCACGGGATCATGGCCACTGGCACAACAAGTAGCAGGATGATCAATGGCCTGGGGGTGGCTACCAACTCATGTATGATGCCCCCAGGAGATCAGGAGGCAATGACAAAGGCCACAACAAGACCATGTCGTGCAGGATGGCTAGCGAAACACCATCATACCCATAGTGCCACCATGATCGGTACTATAGCACCACGCCACACCATGCCACGATATGGGCATAAGACCATGACGACAACCACGCCCAGACATGCACCATAAGATGGTGTTACTTGCAAGCCATGTTAGCTAGGCCGCCTCCCTCAGTCTCACGATCCCTTGGTTGAGAAAACCTTCTTCTTTGTATGTGACCTACCCTAGGCTCTATATAAGGGCAGCCAAGGCACCCTTCCTAGACATCTTCATCTTTGAACTCTCGAAGCTTTCATTCGGGAAGTCCATCTTCTAGCTCTAGCTCTCCTACCTCTTCCACCATTCTTGCATCCCCCATTATAAGAACTTTAGAGCATTCAACCGAGGAACACATATTCGATCATCTCTGAGACTGGACGTAGGGCTCCGGCCTGAACTAGTATAGTTCCTCATCTCTTTTGGATGCTACCATCATCTTTCTAGAGCAGCGTGACATTCACATAAATTCACTAGTTGATCTAGAAAACATTGACAGTTGGCACGCCAGGTAGGGGACAACTGCGCACTCTCTTTGTTAAGAAGGAAGTGATGGCTCCCTACACCTATGTCAGACTTGCTATTGGCACGGTCCCTGGTGGCCGCATCTGCTTTAGAAGCCTCGAGTTCACTGACATCAATAGGATAGCACCTGTAACGAACCAAATTCGCTACAACCTAGGCTCTCAATTTTGGTCACCGACGAAGCTCCTAGATGAGCCCTGCAGGCATTTGGATATAGCAAAAACCACGAATAGATTACTTTTCTACCCAACAAGGCAACTCGAAATCCGAAAGAGTGAAGTGTCCACAAGGATCGAACCTAGTCATTGAGAGATGCACCACATTGGCTCAGATTGTTCGAGGTTAGGTTATTGACTTTTGGAATAAAGTTAATTAGCCTCAATGTCAAATACTAAGTGTTTGGATCCATCCCTCAATCAATAGAGAATACCAGACAGTCCGATGTCACACCGAACCATCCGTTAGTACCTGAACTGCATGTAGTGAGTGGGGAATGAGATATCCTCCACTCAACCCTTGGCCCCACATGTCATATGCGCAAAATGGAAGATGGGATCATTAGCTGAAGTAGTTCCCAACTCAACCCATTCTCCCATTTCTCACCTTCCTCTCTCTCTAAAGGAGCAAGAACAAGGAAGAACTAGAGAGAGAAAATGGATATTGGAGATGAAGGTGGAAGATGAAGTGAAGATATGCAATCCAAGATCATCACCTCATCAAGCTCAAGTCATACTCATCTCATGGTCATGGTTAGCTCATGAGCTCTCATCTCAATTAGTTGGAAATTTCTCTCAAACCCTAATCTCAATCTTTCATGCATGTATGGATCATGGAGTGTGGTGACATTTCATTAATCACAAAGGATGCTGATATCTCCCTTCAAGGAAGGAAAGCAAGGTGTGCTCAATCTCTCATCAAGGATCCTAGACTCTCATGATTATCAACCTTGGAGTTAAGTTCTTTTTTGTTCCATCTCAAGTCTTAATCTCAAGTGGTTCATGGGAAGAGATAGAACCCAGATCACTAGATACACTAGTTAGCTAAAACCCAAAACCTATCTAGCTCTAGCCCAGCATATCCCTAGAGTCATCCTAGAAGCTTGGTGCACATGCATAGATGTCTACTACCCCAAATTAGGATTCTAACCAAACCCAAAACCTAGAGCATAGGTTTTGTTGCCCAACTTCATGAAGTGTCATGAGCATCCAATAAACCTTCCCAATTTAGTAAACTCCCCAGCAGCATCCAATAATATTTGTTTTCCTTCCCAATTTAGTAAACTCCCTACATACGGATACGAATAATGAGTATCGAATACCTATATACCCCTATACTGATACAAATATCTATTCGGATATTGAGTAAAAGGAATAATGGAGTGTCCGATAACCATTACACCACTCTATGAGTGTCCATCTAGATTAAGCCGAAGACTAAAGAGTAAAGACTCAAATAAGATAAAGATACGATACATCATACCAAACATCAGAGCACTAATCTTGGCAAGACTCTTCATGGTCTCATGGACCAAAGCATCCAATGTTGATAGGAAACCCTAGAAATGACAAGTGTGTGACATAAGCCTATGAGATTTAAGAATTTGTTTGACCCATGACCTCCACGGAGGAGATCCTTGGTATTCAAGCTATAGAAAGTGTGAGATTGTTTAGGAAGCTTACTCAAGAGGTCAAGAATACTAGTTTGTATCCTATAGCAAATAGCGTAATAGTGGAACCATAGTTAGATGCCTCTTCCCAAGTTCTAGTTGATAATCTATGCCAAACTATCTAGATTGTCTCAAATTGAAAAGTAATACCAAGTTTGTTCAGCTCATCAAGATCTACAATCCTTATATAGGCTATTTTTTCATTTGAGAAAGTTTGAACAAAATGTAGTTCAAATTACAAGTGTGTGACATAGTTTCAAAAAGTCTATATGAGATTCAAGAATTTGTGACTAGTGTTTGATAAAACTTTCTCAAATGGGAAAATGAGCTATCAACAATTGTATATCTTGCTGAGATGATCAAACTTGGTATTCAAAGTTTTTTCATCTGAGGTCATTTAGTGTCTCATTTGAGCAAGTTTGACCAAGTCAAATTTGGTCAAATGAAAAAACAACACTTTGACTCTAGTATTATGAACTCTAAATGACTTCAAATTGAAAAGTTTTGAATACCAAGTTTGTTCAACTCATCAAGATCTACAATTCTTGTTTTGGTCAACTTTCCATTTGAGATAGTTTGATGGTTCAAATTTGTGATTTTTAAATTTCTCTTCATTTTCTAACCCTAGATCTTGAAAATCTTTGTTCAGCTCATCAAGATCTTTATATAGGCTATTTTTTCATTTGAGAAAGTTTGAATCAAATTTCTTGTGTAAGGAAAAGTCTATATAAGAATTTATGACTAGTGTTTGATAAAACTTTCTCAAATGGGAAAATGAGCTATGTAACAATTGTATATCTTGCTGAGATGATCAAACTTGGTATTCAGAGTTTTTTTCATCTGAGGTCATATTTAGTGTCTCATTTGAGCAAGTTTGACCAAGTCAAATTTGGTCAAATGAAAAAACAACACTTTGACTCTAGTATTATGACCCTAAATGACTTCAAATTGATACTTTTGATGTTTGTTCAACTCCATTATGAGTTATGCATTACATGTAGTTTTGGTTGTTAATCTTGTTCACCTCTACACACTTTTTCTAGTCACTCATTAAAAGCTTGTACCAAATTTGTTCATCTCTCTCATCTAAACAATGGGAATGGAAACACTTCATAAGTGTAACATAGTTTCGTAAAGTCTATATGAGCTTCATTGCTAGTGTTTGAGCTACTTAGCAATGGTAGAAGTCGAGATATTGCATGATAAGGTATTCAACTCATTCTCATTTAGTGTCTCATTTGCGTGTAGGATGCTGAAAAACTACACTTGGATAATTAATCACTAAAACCAATGAGGGTACAACTTGATCTACTTTCCTAATCTAGATAGGATTCACTTCACTTAAGTTTATAAACTTGGATACCACTTGGTAACTTCGCTCATGCGAGGGGTAGGTCATTGTGAGGATTCCGAGTCTATCCCAATAAGTGTTCATATTTGTTCTAGCTGAACCAGTCCGGATTTCAGTGACATAGCTCATGGAGCGATTAAGGACCGTTTATTGGGATACGTGAGTCCGAGTAACCACCGTCAAGAGCACCACTCACATGTCACGGATGGGGTCGACAACGGCCAAAGCTATAGTAGCTAATTACTCAAGAGGTCAAGAATACTAGTTTATCCGTGAAATAGCGGCAAGTTAGATGCCTCTTCCCAAGTTCTAGTTGATAATCTATCCCTATCTATTCATACCCTTCTCGTCATTCCGAATGTCTCTTCATTCGACATTGACCGGGAACTAGTCGAACTTTTCATGAGACACTCGGGCTAGATTAGGGAAAGGTTGGAAAACATGAGGCGTTACCTTGTTCACCTCTACACTTAGTATCATTAAGCTTGTAGAAGCCTGTATGGTGGTTAGTCCTTAGCAATGGTAGAAGTTTGATAAGGGAACTCATTCTCGTATGTGCTACACTTGGATAATTAATCACACTAAAACCAATGAGGGTACAACTTGATCTACTTTCCTAATCTAGATAGGATTCACTTCACTTAAGTTTATAAACTTGGATACCACTTGGTAACTTCGCTCATGCGAGGGGTAGGTCATTGTGAGTGTGGGATTTCAAGTGACATAGCTCATGGAGCGCTTAAGGACCATTTATTGGGATACATGAGTCCGAGTAACCACCGCATGCACTCACATGTCATGGATGGGGTAGAATTTGAAAGCCCGAAGTCCTTCAGGATGGAACCATTCGGTTATTCCTAATTTCTATACCCATGGTAGTGTTGTTAAAGAGCTATTATCACTTATATGTAATCTTGATATTAATTGTGCACCTTTGTTCTAGTGGTCGAGCATAACATGTCATATCTTTAAGAAATGCCATTTCCTTTCTGCAAATGCACAAATGCCTAAGATTTTCCTTGCATCGACCAAATATTATATGTTGGAATTAAGTCCTGCGTGTATGAAATGTACTCATGGTGTTGCTGATAAGTTGTTTTGCAAGTTGTTAAGGCCTTCCTCTGAGACTTGCTCCGATAAGCGCCATGGTTAGTAGGCCTTAGGAGGTCGTTTTCCAATATGAGCTGCGTGTAACCCAATGAGTAGAAGAGTGACTGAGATGTAACCTAGAATGAAGACAGTAGTTAAGTAGAGGGTCAGTGTTAATAGTAGTTTTCTTTTTTGAATCTATTTTATGGTCAATGTTGTTTTAGTTATGTGTTGGAGACTAAAGTGTGTATGTAATTGAGTTGGTCGGTATGTCTTGTATGGGGTATGTGTGTCTAACTCGACGCAAAGATCCTAAAGAGGAGTTGCTTAGTGCGCTCCTAGGGCCCTCGTGGTGATGTGACCGACAACCCCCGTCGGCCTCGGTCTCACGGCGCCGACAGTGGACAAGTATCGAAGCAGTTGATGGTTGGCTTACACCTATAGTCCTCATACAAGGCATCATTCAACCCACTCGATATGCACTTGAGATTTCAACATTAAAATTTTGGTCTATGCTTTAGGCAAACCCTAAGTTATCTTAACTCTCTTCTCTAGTTGAGTCTAGCCTCTTTTTCCCCAATACTCTATGATACAAGGAAAATGCCAGAAGGTTTCTGTTTTAAAAGAAAATTTTAGGACCCAATTGGTGTTTGGTATAGGGTTGGGAAGGATGGTTATAGTTTTACCCAAGTGAGAAATGCTAGGTTGCGATAAGACACCCTTTTAGACCAAGTGTGTCATGCAAAGAGTCTCGAGAACGTTAGAGTAGTCCTGACGTCCTTATCTAAATCCTTTGAAGTTCCCAATTAGGTTCTCTTCGCTCACCATGCTGGATAGGTGGAAATTTTGGCAGAGTTTCCCCTGTATTTAGGCCTTATCTATCACCTATAGACAAATATATATATAAGAATCTAAACCAGAGCAACAATCATCAAGCACTGACAAGGGGACACGATATCAAGCAAGTCCAGGTGTCCAACTAAAGGAATTCAAATAGGATATCAAATTCGTCACCTCGATGGATGACGCACAAGGACAAACCATAGTGTCGAGTACATCACAATCCAAGTACGCCCAACACAATTGGGCAGTGAAGCAAATCAAAGTTCAAAGTATTTGATAAATGCTCCCATAACAGACTGGAGCGAAACCAACTTGAGAGCAGGATGGTGGCAAGGCATGAAGGAGAGTCTGACTAGGCTGCTGTGGTAGCGATGTCTGCAAGTTCGGCGGAGGATGGAAGACTCCTAGAGATATCATCATTGGCTGTCCCCCTGCACAAGGATTCGACATGAGCAGTAAATAGAGACCACAATAGCCAAAAAACAACGGTATCAAAAGACCTAGCACAGGAAGTACAAGAATAATTGAAGAACATGTAGGAGAACCAACAACTCCCTGAGTGGCCAGAAGCAACGGACGCATCTGGAGTGGAGTGGGCTCTACATGATCAGTAGAAATGAGAATAGTCTTATAAGGAATGGAATCACTACAAATGGAGTACAAGTAAAAGGAGAAGGAATTGTACCGATCACACTGCCAGCTGAGCGCCTCGAGCAGAAGTGGTAGACGTGGTGGTATAGAGTTTCAAAGGATTGCTTGAGCTATCTGGTAGTTTGAACCTATGAAGTAACCTCAGAGTGGAGCTGACCCATCTCTTCTAATGGGGACGGGGTTCCTAATTTTCCGTCAGGTAGAGGTAACTATCGTTGTGGTGGAGAATGACACACCGATCCGGCTTTAGATCGAAAGATCAAACCCTGCAGTCTTAGCACCACAACTCCTCTGGTTATCAACCGAGACATGGTTCTGGTTGACCTCGCCAAGAAGGCTAACCCCTGCCTGCGCAACGAATAACACAAGCAAGAACAAGAAAGAAAACAACCAAATTACAGATGAATGATTAATCTCACGATGTTGGGGTCTCACAAACCGATGAACGACGAAACTGTTCTTGACAGATTATTCTAAGCAAAACCCCAAACCCTAATGGAGAGGTGGCAGCTGTTTATGAAGACTCTAGGGTCATTCAAAGACCCCTGGATGTGCCCCCTAATGGCTCACAGACGATACACGGCCCAACGGACCAAAAACGGTGATGCAGCACCCTGACAGATTCTGGACTCTAACTTGTTTTGACTATTCCTGTTGATTCCGGTGGAATTTGTTCCTCAAACTAAAGCCATTAGTTAGCTTATGGAATTAGCTTCCCAACCATATGTGGATCATCAAAAACAGAGTCTGGATGTGTCCTAGGCATCCATTTTACTGCTGACTGGTCCTGAAGGCTGAGGCAGAGTCGAAGTCAAGTTGGGCTGGGCCTCCAGCTTGTGTTGGTCGTCCTTGCTGGTCTTCTCCACCTCTATTCCTTTCTCCAAGTTCCTCATAACCCTCTTCTATGTTCCTAAGCAAGATAATATCATTAGGTAGTAGTCTATTCTCAAAAGTATGAAAAGGATCGCTTAAGAACGAGCTCACCTCTAAATTGAGTTGACGCATTCGAGCTCGGGTCATTGGACCTTGCATAACGGTTGGAGGATCAGTAGGTACATCCGAAGGAGTGATGTCCTCATTATCCTCCCCCTCTTGAAACTGAGTTGTCCTCGACTCAAGCTCATCTTCTTCTCCCAAATAAGGTTTCAAATCTGCAATTTTAAAGGTGGGACTAACCCCGAACTCGGGTGGCAACTCAAGTTTGTAGGCATTATCATTTATTTTCTCAATTATCTTATAAGGACCAACTGCTCTTGGCGTTAATTTAGACTTATGCAGCTCAGGAAATCTATCTTTTCTCAAATGTAAGCAAACCAAATCACCCGGTTCAAGTTTACTTTCTTTTCTACCTTTACTACCAGCAATTCTATACTTTTCATTCATTCTTTCAATATTTGCTTTAGTTGTTTCGTGCAACTTACGAATGAAATTAGCATGCTCTCTAGCATCACTATGTGTTCTCTCAGTGGTAGGTAAATTCAAAAGATCAATAGGAGTGCGGGGTTAAAACCATACACTACCTAAAAGAGACTTACCTTGGTGGTGGAATGTTCCGCCCTGTTATATGCAAACTCCACATGCGGCAAACACTCTTCCCACATCTTCAAATTGCGCTTCAAAATTGCTCTCAACATATTGGACAATGTTCGATTCACTACCTCAGTTTACCCATCAGTTTGGGGATGACAGGTTGTAGAAAACTACAGCTTGGTCCCCAATTTATTCGACAAAGTGCGCCAAAAATGACTCAAGAATTTTGCATCACGATCTGAAACAATAGTAGAAGGCATACCATGCAAGCGAACGATTTCTTGAAAGAAAAGGTCAGCAATATGAACAACATCATCGCTCTTATGATAAGGAATAAAATGTGCCATCTTAGAAAAACGATCAACCACCACAAAAATACTATCCCTCCCCCTCTTAGTCCTTGACAAACCCAACACAAAATCCATAGATATATCAGCCCAAGGAGTAGAAGGAATAGGAAGAGGCATATACAGACCATGTGAGTTCAACCGCGACTTAGCTTTTTGACATGTGGTGCACCGAGCCACATACCGTTCTACATCTCGCCTCATCCTTGGCCAAAAGAAATGTGTGGACAGCACCTCCTCCATCTTCTTGGCACCAAAATGTCCCATCAATTCGCCTCCATGTGCCTCCTGCAACAATAAAAGACGAACGGAGCCAACTGGAATGCATAGGCGGTTAGCTCTAAACAAAAACCTATCATTGATCATAAACTTATTCCATGTACGTCCCTCTCTACAATTTAGCAACACGTCCTTAAAATCAGGATCAAGCGCATATTGTTCTTTTATTGATTCAAGCCCAAAAATCCGATAATCAAGTTGGGACTGCAATGTATATCATCTAGACAAAGCATCAGCAATCACATTATCCTTCCCTTTCTTGTGTTTGATAATATAAGGAAAAGATTCAATAAATTCAACCCATTTAGCATGCCTATGATTCAGATTATGTTGAGAGCGAAGATACTTAAGCGATTCATGATCAGAATGAATAACAAATTCTTTAGGCCACAAATAATGACGCCACACCTCTAAAGAACGAACAAGTGCATACAATTCCTTATCATATGTGGAATAATTCAAAACAGGGCCATACAATTTTTCACTAAAGTAAGCAATGGGTTTACCATCTTGCATCAAAATAGCCCTAATGCCAACTCCACTTGCATCACATTCTAGCTCAAAAGTCTTACCAAAGTTTGGAAGTTGCAGCAATGGTGCGTGTGTGAGCTTGTCCTTCAAAGTGTCAAAGGACTCCTCATGGGCTTTTCCCCAATGAAACACCACCCCTTTCTTCATCAACTCATGCAATGGGGCAGCAATGGTGCTGAAATCTTTGACAAAGTGGCGGTAGAATCCTGCAAGACCAAGAAAACTCCTCACCTGTGTGACGGTTTGGGGAATCGGCCAGCTCTTTATGGCTTCAATTTTCATCTCGTCCACCTCAATTCCCTGTGGAGTTACAACATAGCCTAGAAAATAAACTCAATCCGTGCAAAAGATGGACTTCTCAAGGTTACCAAATAATCGTGCATCACGTAAAGCATTAAAAATAGCACGTAATTGATCCATATGTTCAACAAAAGACTTGCTGTAAATCAATATATCATCAAAGTAAACTACCACAAAACGACCAATAAAAGCTCTTAAAACCTCATTCATTAAGTGCATGAAAGTGCTAGGTGCATTTGTCAAACCAAAAGGCATTACTAACCACTCATACAACCTGAATTTGGTTTTAAACGCGGTTTTCCATTCATCTCCAAGTTTCATTCTAATTTGGTTGTAGCCACTTCACAAGTCAATCTTGGTGAAAATTATAGAGCCACACAACTCATCAAGCATGTCGTCTAGCCTAGGAATAGGATGACTATACCGAATAGTAATATTATTGATGGCTCTACAATCAACACACATATGCCAAGTTCCATCTTTCTTAGGAACCAAAAGTACACGAATGGCACAAAGACTAAGGCTTTCACGTACATACCCGTGGTCCAAAAGGTCTTGGACTTGCCATTAAATTTCCTTAGTCTCCTTAGGATTGGTTCGATAGGCAGCACGGTTGGGCAAGGTTGCTCCCGGAATCAAATCGATTTGATGCTCTATCCCTCTCATAGGTGGCAGCTCTAGGGGTATCTCAGCTGGAAAAATTTCCTTATTATCCTGCAAAAGGTTAGTGACAGTAGGAGGCACCGAACTAACAATATCATCAAGCGAAAACATAGCTCGTTTGCATACCAAAGCATAGCAAATATCATCATTAGAAATTTCAGCAAAGTCACATTTTGTTGCAAGCATAACACCACCCTTCAATTTAATTCCCTCGGCCTTAGAAACAGATGTAGACTTATCCTTTTTAGGTGGGAGAATAGAATTAGCAACTTGCTGATTTTCAGATTGAACATCATTCAAACTAGCAGCGCGTTCTCTATCAGCTTGTACAATTTGAGCAGGGGTCAAAGATTCCAAAGTAAGTTTCTTTCCTTTATGCACAAAAGTGTATTTATTACTTCTACCATGGTGTGTAGCATCATTGTCATGTTCCCAAGGAGGACCCAATAAGAGTGAACAGGCTTGCATAGGTACCACATCACAATCAACAGAATTAGCATAAGAACCAATGGAAAATGAAACTCTGCAAGTTTGTGCTACCTTTGCTTTTCTAGAATCATTTAGCCACTGAATATGGTATGGATGTGGGTGCAGGCATGTGGTCAAGCCAAGCTTCTTGACCAAATCAGAACTCACCAAATTATTGTAGCTACCTCCATCAATAATGACACGTGCTCGACGGTGGTTGATGACGAAGAAAATCTAGAACAAGTTATGGCATTGTGGCTTCTCAGGTTACTGTACTTGTGTGCTAAGCACCCGCTGTACAATGATGCTCCTATAGGCCGCCATGTCCTCATCACCAAGGACTTCGCCGCCCTCCTCATCTGTATCTTTGTCTTCTTCATCTTCAATGTCAGAGGTGCTGATGTAACCATCTTCTATAGCAATGTATGCCCGCTGACTTGAGCAGTCCTTCTGCACATGGCCAATTCCATGGTAGCGGTGGCACTGAATGCTCGAAGTGCGTCCTATCGATGCGACAGATGAGGCACTCTTGGCAGGCACCTGCAAAGAATTTTTACCTAAATCTGAAGGTCGTGCGGGAGATGCCTTAGGTGTAGCGGTAACTCCAGAGGCTGCTAGTCGCTTGCTCGTTGGTGGAGGTGCCCAAAAAGTGGTTGGCTTGGTCAGCCACGAAGATGGTGCCAAGCATGGCGTGTATGTGGTGCTGACCTTGCTCTTGCTCTGCTATTCACGCCCCTATAATTCCTTTTTTGCAAGCATAGCGAACTAAAACAACTGGTTGACAGTGTGAAATTCTTTATAATCAACAATGTCCTGAATCTCACGCCTCAAACCCAAATAAAAATGACAAATGGAATCTTCATTCCCCTCCACAACACTACAACACATCAATCCCTTTTGGAGCTCACCATAGTAATCCTATACAGATTTCTCTCCTTGTTCTAAATGCATCAATTTCTTACACAAGTCTCTATGATAAGGAGGAACAAAATGATCATGCATAGCTATCTTAAGTTCTTCCCACGTACCAGGTAAAACATCCTGTGCAGCTAGCCCATTCCACCAAATAATGGCAAAGTCCTTAAACTCACTAGTAGCTTAACGAACTCTATGTTGCTCAGGCACAAGGTGGGCACTAAACTTTTGTTCTACCATCATCTCCCAATCAAGATACCCCTCAGCATCATAATGACCCAAAAAAGATGGTATTGTGAACTTAATATTAGCATAAGGATCATCGGGCACATGATGATTATCACCTTGATGGTGGTGGACACCACCCATACCTGTCGTGTTGCGGCGAAGACATCGTCGTAATCTTGCTTGTCGGGAGGTTGCTCGATCTATGTTCCTATTGGCATCATACACCGTGTCTTCTGGCAAGAGACGATCGGTGTTGCTTCCGGAGACGTCATTGTTTACCGCCACAAAGGTTTCCAACTCAGTAACCTTGTCGGTTAGCGTGGAAATTCATTTGTCCAATCTCTCCATGTTGTTGCCAATTTTGAGTTCAATGAGTGCGTCAGTGACGGCCTTCCTGATGGCCTCATTCTTCCTTTTTTGGGCATTCTCTACAGCAGCTTGCAGTTGCTCTTGGCTGACACACTCGTTGAAATCCTTGGGATTGTTATCTCCAGTCTAATCATCTCCTGCCATTGTAAACACAAAAACAGGAATAAATGGTGAAAGTTATCCCTACCAAATGACTACATGGTTGCAGTGGTGTCACTTTTCACAGCAAGTGGAAGCGTCTTACCAAGCTCTTACAAAGTTCTTACCAATGCAAGCAGTGGGCGGTACAACCGGCGGCTGGTTCATGATACCTGTGAGGTAGTGGCACTGAGATTGCAAGGGCGTTTTTCTATACTGATCTGAAGAGTTTGTGGAGCTTGGAAGGCATACAAAGAATAATATGTATATTTGGCACACAAGTCAGTAACAGAAAGTAATGCTGAATTATAGTCCAAAATACTTGTTCTCATTGCTGGTCTAAAATGTTCCAAGTGCCAGGTATTGGGTTCATAAACCCGGGGTCCCTCGTGGACCAGCTTCCCAACAAAGGCTCGGCCCAAGCAGACAACCCGCAACTCATGGGCTGGCCCAAGTATCGGAACGACAGGCCAGGAGGGCGATCCAATCGCCGACCAGAAGGCCTGGTTGAGGAGGAACGGCACCCGCCTTCTGACTTCGACCTACCTCTCTGACCAGAGCACTCGCTTCGGTCTCCAACCTACCTCCGGACGGCCTCTTCGACCAGAAGGCCTAGCCAAAGCACTACTTCTGACTCCTAGCCCACGTCTCCGATCGGGGTACGCGAATACCTTGCTCACTGCTCTTCTCCGACTGGCACAATCAGAACCGACTGGGACCAACCGACCAGGGACACCTGCTCAGAAAGGACCAGGAAACAGACAGAGAAAGTAAGACAGGGCGCACAAGTCAAACCTCAATACCAGGGACCATACCCTGTACACCTGCAGAAATAGTACTCTGCAACCTCCCTGACACAAACAGTGTTGTAGGCGCCGACATTTTCCCCTACAGTATTGTGGGCGCCATTAACTCCCATATGGTAAGGCTCCCCCACATGCCTCTGGGCATCGACAGTGTTATGGGCGCCAAGATTTATCATACCGAGTGAACATGGTGAAACTCCTCACATGCCTCTGGGCATCAACAGTATATGCAGGTACCAACATCTACCATACCCGGACAAAGACGACGTAACCTCCCACGTGCATCTGACATCCAACAGTGTTGTGGGCGCCTACCATCATCCTGTACCTATCGGTGTGGGCAACAAGGTTTAGAAGCATACGTACTCTCTCCCTCTCACTTGTAAGGCCATCCCCTTCATCTATAAAAGGGGATGCGTTCTCTCCCAAGAAACTCAGTTAACCCAGGTCGATTCACGTGATTCCAGATTCATTAGATCGATCAAGTTCACTAGCTCACAACCATAGAATCGCTAGGTTCAGACCTTAAGCACACGCTTGAACACTTAGCTAATAGCAGAGCTCCTATCGCTCTCGGCCCTTTCGACCGGACCTTCTGTACACCTCATCTTTCTCCTTCTCGTTTGTAACCCCACTACAAACTTCGAGCACCTAGGCTCAGAAATAAAGTCACCGACCAACTCAAACTGGACGTATGGCACATTGCCTGAACTAGTATAAACCCTGTGTCATTGAGTGCTAGGCCACCTCCGATCACAACATACAACAAAACTACAAATATTTACTTGTTGGTCACTTTCTGCACCGACAATTAGCGCCGTCCGTGGGGAAGACGCTGTATGTTCAACACTTTTTGGTCATCGGATGGCCCACTTTTCCGCCACCTTCGCCATGGTGGGCTCAGGCGATATGATTCGCTTCGGCTCACTTGAATTTCCCGCTCTCCCACTAGTTGGGATGTGGGTTCCACCCATCTTCGAGCCATCCTAGGCCTTCCTCCTCAGAAGCTTGGACTTCGTCGCTGACCAACTCGACATACTACACCTCCACGAGGAGGCACTCATTCGCACCCATCGGAGGGGTGCCCTCCATCGACTCTGGGATGCATGACTTCGATGACGTGGCATCCGCGCTTCATTTTGAGCAAACCCTCTGCTCAAACCCCGCTGTGAGTAATGTACATGCTGTTATTTACTTACTATTCTCTATCTTCTAGTGATTACCAGGAGGGACCTCATTGTCCCCGCCGACGATCACCATACGATTGGTTCCCCTATGGCCTCATGTCTCCCATGGACGTGTACACCCGGGGGCTCCGAAGGATGCCGACGCCGCCCCTTCTCATGTCCGAATTCATGGGGATGGTGAGCTATGCTCCCATTTGTTTCCTCAACCTCATGGATGATGATGTTGAGAGTGATGGCTCCAGCATCGGCGATGTGGCGCCTAGCCACCATCCATCCTAGGAGTGCACTATGACGGACGCTCCAGGACAGCCACCGGTGGTAAAGGAGTCCTTGCAGACTCATGCCCCTCCGGATCCTCATGCGGAGACCCCCGAGCTTGCACGGGAGCACGGCGAGGAACTATGACAACAGTGGCTACACTAGCCATCGACTACACCAGCACGCTCAGCGCACCACACTATGCTCCGTGTGCATAGACTGGTGAGCGGCGCCCGGGGTCACGCCCGCTGGGTCCAGCGCAACACCATGGACAGGGGGAACGATCCCTCACAGTTCGTTCAGGCCAATCAGAACATCGCCGCTGCGGTAATGCTTCTGTGTGGCCTGCCTGAGCCGAATGACCCTCAGGAACAGGCCATCCACCGGAACCTCCAAGCACTAGTGGAGACCACCACCGTTCAACAAGCGGAGAGCTCCGTATCATGACACCGACTCGTGGCCTCACTCCCCACCAGGGGAATGGGGACACAGCAGATGAGTCGCTCCACCTGCTCACCGCTACAACCGCCAAACACGGCACAAGAGACCACACCTGCGCCTCATCTTGACTTGATGACCGCTCCGCGCCGACCGCCTGTATATGCGCGGCTCGGGCTGAACCGAGACACACGCAGCAGCGACCGGAGTCCCAGCCCTGATGGCCCAGGACCATGGACCTTTGTCCAACACTTCCAGCGAGCACCGCTCCCACTACACTCCAACGGAGGCCAAGGCAAAGGCAAAGCCAAGCGCTAGGATTAGTATGAGGGACCCTCCATGCAGAAGGGGAAAAAGAACAGAAAAGATCGCCACCGATCGGCCAACTCCATGTTGGTAGCCACGGCTGATCACACGGGCAAGCAGCCCCAGCAGGAACCTCTAGGCCACTTCCATGAGCTCATGGAGAGCCCGTGCACCAACCACAACTACCCCGTCAAACACCTCTACAAGGACCGCGAGCTCCTCAAGCGCCTTCTGCGATAGGCCGGTGGACCAAAGGAAGAAAAAGGTGAAGAAGCAGCGGCCAAGAAAGGGGGTGTAGCAAACAAGGATCCAGACGACTGAAGGTTGAAGTGGTCCGACCGGACGACAACGATGACATTCTCACCGAACGCTTGGAACAGCTATGCCATTTTTCTTCCCCTAAAATTCAGTCTTACCATTATTTACTTAGCGTTTGCTCTGATAAGAGCACCCCGACCCGAACACTTTTTCACCTGGGTCGCTTGGGGGCTCCATGAGGGTGCGCTACCACCTCTCTTTTTTGTTTACTATCATATGGTGAAACTCCTTCCTACCTGAACAAAAGGGTAGTTCGTTCCTTTAATTTGCCTTACGTAGCTTTGCTTCAAAACATTCCGACCAATCGCACCCCGCCTTTACCTACGGTTACGAGCAACTGAGCCTTGCGGGCCATGCCCTGGGCTCCCAAGGTTGCAGCCTACGAGACAAACGGGCAAGTATGAGAAAGAAAGAATAAAAAACAAAATTATGCTAAGGAAAAACTAAGGAACAAAAGGGACAAACTTCCTCGAACAGAGTGACTCCATCACAAAAGAGAAACCAATTGTAGTCATTAAGTACACAAAAGCATTTACACGGGGACTCCCCCACAAAATTAAACTTTTTACGTTTACTACACTACTTATACTTTACAAGCTATTGGGGCGGCACGGTGGCATCTGCTGTCGGTACGACCGGCGAAGTCGTGGGCTGCTCACTCCTCGACAGGATGACATTCAGCTCGGTCAAAGCTGGGGCGGTGTCCACCTCTGACCCAGGCTCCATGCCATCCGCAGGCTGTGTGACATCCTCCTGACGCACGCTTCTGGCCATGTCTTCACGACAGACGTCCGTCACCCACTACGCAGAGACTTGCTCTGCCACCAACCTTGCGTGCGGCATCAAGCTCTCCCTGAGTGTTTGGATGTCCTCCGTGCTTAGGCCGTCAGCATACCTGCTACAGATAGTGGCAAAGTCCAGGTTTGGGTGGTACGTCGCCACTGAGGTCAACACCCCCGATGCTCCGTAGAACAGCCCACTCGTGATATGGTCCCAAACCGCATCTGGAACCTCCACCAGCTGGACAGCAGGTGTGCTAGTACTTGGCGCCGACCCGAAGACCTCCGAGATGACAAGCTAGGCAACATTATGGATCTGGTCAAGTTCCCCCTTAAGAGCATGCTGCTCTTCATAGGACTTGGCCAGCTCCTCTGCATTCTAGCCAAAACTTGCCTTGACTATCTCTAGGTCTAGCTCCAGTGACTTCACCTTTCCTCCCAACTCTGAAAGAAGGGCGACAAGCTTAGAAATAGGCTGAAGGAAGAAACCGACACGACAAAAAATAGAAAAGGTACGTACCGACGCGGAAGTTCTCAAGGGTGGAGAATTCCTCTACCTGCCGAGCCACCTGCTCATGCAGCCGGGCGCTCGTTTCCTCCATCCCCATCACCCAGCCCTGAAGCACGAGCACTTCCCGGTCTACCTCTGACCAGGCCTTCAGCTCCGACTCTAGGGTCTTCCGCGCCAACTCTAGGGTGTTCTGCTCGTCGGCGCTCCACTCCGACACAAGGGTCTCTAGGGATTTTTGGAGCACCACCTCGGTGTCCACCAGGGATGTCCGCAACCCTGCCTCAATCTCCGCCTGGCAGGCCTTAGCCGCCTCAAGCCCTCGCTCGGCGGGCGGTCGCCCGCTCTGCTGCACGCTGCCCCTTCTGCCCGCACCGGGGTCGCCTCGGCCACCCGGTCCTAGGACTCACAGCGGGCGGACTCTAGCTGACCCTCAAGCTCAGCCACCCGGGCATGCTCCATTCGGAGGAAGCGGGACTTGTGGGATGACATCTCCCTCAGACCCTACGAAAAACAAGCATTCTGAGGCAACCAAGAAGAGATTCAGAGGTCAAGGACAAATACGGGAAACTCACCTCCACGATGAGCTACAAGTCGACCTCGACTAACTGCTGGGTGGACTTAACCCGCTCCTAGGCATCCTCAAGCTTTGCGGATAGGTTGGTAAGTTCCGACATCGTGGTGAGTCCTTTCCCCCCAAGGATGTCCTAGAGCTGACACTCCTAGGAATCCCGAAGGATGAACCACACCTTTGCCGGGTCCTTGGGGCAGGGCCACTCTAGGTCACCATCCATTAGCCCACCAGAGGGCCTAGCCTCTGACTGAACAACCGCTAGCTCCCATGATGACACTGGCAGCTCCACCATGTCATCAGCCTCATCATTGGATAGGATATCCACCACCTTGGTTGCACAGATCACCACCGGGCGTTCTGACTCTGTCCTGGCCATGTCTCCCCCAGCGCCTTTAGCTCCGACCACGAGGGTGAGCCGTGCAGCCCTCCACCCGGTGAGGCTAGGGAGCTCAGTCTCCCTCTCCTCTTCTACCATAGCTGGTGGAGCTAGGGCCGTGAGAGTTACCTCCGACGCGACCTCCGCCGTCAGCACCGGGATGGCCACCAACGCCGCCGCCGCTGCCACCGTACTAGCAACCGACCTAGGGGGCACCACCCATGGAAGGGAAGGGTTCGCCGCTACCACCCTATTCCCCCCGTCGCTTGCCGTGACACGCTGCAGGGTGGGCCTCCATGTCTCCTACACGGGAGTTGGGGCGATGCTCAACCCTGTCATCACCTAGCATCTGACAAAAAAAGTGCAGGTAAGTCACACTCCAAAAAGACTCAATAGCAAAAGATCAAAAAGAAATAAAGAAAAACATACCAGGAGGTAGTGGCACAACTCTGAAGGCAAGACCCGACGTCAATTGGCCTGCAGGGCAAGGACCGCTCCCTGGTTGCGACCCACACCCCCTCACTCCAGCCGAGGGCAGAGTCGTCCCAACCGGCTCCTGCCCGGCCTATGGGTCACCATGAGCCTCGGCTCGGGACTCCTCGACCGGAGCAGCAGGCGGGGCATCCTCCAACCACGAGTCATGCACTAGCGCTGGTCCCGGTGACGCGCGGGTGCCAGTCCACTCCTCGGACCGCCCGGCTTCCTCGGGCGCATCCGCGGTAGGTGGGGACAAGACCGGCGACGCCACCAAGGGGCCTGGTGACCGCGTCTGCTTCGCGTCCCATTCGCCGGTGGCGTCCGTGCTCGCTGCATGCTTCCTCGGCACGGGAACCACCGCGCGCCTCTTCGCCTCCTGCTCATCACCAGCGCACATCGCCGTAGGGTCATGACACTCCGCTGAGGTCACAACGACCTCCCAACTTTCCTCCTCCTCGGAGAAGACCATGTCATCCATATCTGTGGGATCCTCTGACTTGAGCTCCGACTCGACGTCGCTCCTATGTTCCCCAGCCTTCACACACTAGGCGATCTCCTACTCCTTCTCTTGCTTCCACCAAACCTCCTTGGTTCTCTTCTTCTTCCTAGCATCCGCCACCTCCTTCTGGGCGGCCTGCCAGGCCACGCCCTCCGGTCTCTTGGGAAGGTGCGGCCGGGACTTGTAAACTCCAAGCCCCTACGGAACGGGTGTCTTGAAATAAAAAAACAGGAATGTAGAGGAAGAAACACAGACTAAAGGGAATAGAGCATACCAGTCTGGACACCATCGCGGAGTTGAAAGGTGCGGGCTTCCCATTGACCTTCTCTATGGGCCTCAGCTGTAGCACCTGGCCAAGGTGACTCCAGACCTCGTTGTCCGGTAGCTCCTCCGGCGACGCATGGTCCAGGTCCATCGAGCCATTGTACTTCCACATCGGTTGCGTCCTCTCTGCCAACGGCGCAACTCGGCAGTGGTAGAGGGTGTGGAATACCCACACTCCGTCAAGGCCATGCCACATGAGCTTCTAAAGCTCCTCCTCAATGATCTCCACCTTCTTCTTCTCCCGACGGGCACAACCCCACGACCAACTATCCTGTTTCTCTGGCCTCCCACCGGTGAACACCGGGAATGGCGCCGCCGCCGGATTCCTGATATAAAACCACTCCCCGTGCCACCCCCGGTTGGAGTCGCAGGGGATGTACATGGGATACGAGCCTCTCGCGCTTAGTTTCCTCTATAGGATGAAACCCCCCACCGACGTGACCTCAGATGGATTCCCCACCATCAAAGCTCTCCCAGAGAATAGCCACCGGAAGAAGTCCACATGCGGCTCCATCCCAAGGAAGGCCTCGTAGACGGTAACAAAGCCGGCCATGTGCAGCACCCCCGTCGGGTTGAGGTGCTGCAGCTCCAGACCCCACTCGTTGAGGAGTCCGCGTAGGAACCAGTGCGTGGGGTACCCTAACCCACGCTCATGGAAGGTGAGAAAGGAAACCACCTCACCGGCCTGAGGTTGCGGAAACTCCTCGCTCCCGGGAGCCCTCCAGTGCACCACCTCCTTTGGCGACAGAAACCCCTTCATGGCGAATGCCTTCAACACTAACTCCCTCATAGTGGATGACCTCTAGTATGATATTTCACTCTAGGATTGCAAAAGGATTTGTGAGTTTTTCTCTTCTCCCTCACTCTCTCCCTTTTCTTTCCTAGAAATCGCCGGGCTCTCATGAACGCTCTCGGCAAGGAGGAAAAGGAAAGGAGGCGGCAGATGAGGAACATGCAAAAGAATGGGGCAAAAATCTTCTCCCTTCTCCTACTTAAGAAAAAGGGTACAACAGTTAGGGGAGGGTGCATCGATCGGGAAAGTTGAAATGGTAGAGCAAAAACCCTCTCTCTTTCCCATTTAATGCAGATGAGACGCGCCCCGACCGATGAGACATGCCCTGCCCAATGGAATGGCTCCTGATCAGATGGGACATGGCCTAGGTATGGCCCACCACTACTGCATGTTAGCCACTACTGCACGCCGGGCACAAGAACCAAAGCGCCACCGCACACAGGCGGCTCTCCACATCCCCAGGCAGGACTTAGAAAAAACCCAAAATGAGATCTTCGCTAGAAAAGACCATCGGGCTTCTTAAGTCGATCGAATGGCTCAGAAAGACACACCGAGGGATAGGTAAGGAGCAAAGGGATGCCCCATGTAGGCCATGTCGACTCCGTCATGAATGACGAGCATGGGTCATGGTCGTACATTTCCAACTGGAGCTCTTCAAACCCCATCACTCGAGTCATCAAGGTAACGCTACCGACCCCGCTATTTCTTTATTTAAATCATTTCATACATCCATACGCGCATTCATTCCATACGCCCATGCCCCCGGCCGATTCGGGCCCTGAACCGCCCGGGGGCTCGGGAACTAAGCATCGCACGTGCAGCGAAATACATCACAACGCTCTGTGTTGCGTCACGAAGTGGCAGTTGCCTCATTCGACATGAGCAACGATAGAGCTAGGGGAGAAAAACATAGATGAGCCCCATGTGGACCTCGCCTAGTCTGGCAGACAGGGTCATCTCAAACCTTCTCGTTCGATCCTAAGCCTCTGCCAAGCCCATAGAATCTCCATCGAGGGAAGGCCATTAGGCCACCTAGGTTGGTCTCTAGAATGACCCAGGCATCTACCGGGTTGTAGGTAAAGGAGCAGTGGAATGTCACAAGAGGGCTATGCTGACCCCATCACGAACGATGGAACCGGATTCCACTCGATCATACCCATTAGCGAACTCACCGAGCGCGTCACTCGAGCCTGAGCGATCGGGACAAGCGACAAAACTCAGCCCCTCCAGTTGTGAGGAACCAAGGACGGGGTAACGCACACAACTCAAACCGACCCCTACTAAAGCCCAACGGGGCTCGGGGGCTTAAGACATAAAACGCCTAGGTCTGCGACCCCGAACTCGCCCCATTCGGCTACACTCCAAAACTACCTGGGTCTGCGACCCCAAACTCGCCCCATCCGGCTACTCTTCGACTACAGTCCAAAACTACCTAGGCCTGCGACCCCGAACTCACCCAATCCGGCTACGCTTCGACTGCACTACAAAAACACCTAGGTCTATGACCCCGAACTCGCCCCATCAGGATCCATGACTCCGACTCGCCCGATCCCACAGCGCGCACCGACGCCAGGATCAGCGAGCTCCATCTCAACCGATCCCTAAACTAACTAAATAACTACCTTAGCTACACATACTGCACCGAGGCTAGGATCCATGACTTCGACTCGCTTTATCCCATGGCACGCACCGACGCCAGGATTAGTGAGCTCCGTCTTGTCCGATTCCTATACTAAAACCGCCTCGGCTGCACAGGCAGCACCATGGCCAGGATCCACGACTCTGACTCGCCCGATCCCATGGCGTGCACTGACGCCAGGACCCATGAGCTCTGTCTCGTCTGATCCATTGACTAACTGCCTCGCCCGATCCCACGGCGCGCATCGATGTTAGGATCCACGAGCTCCGTCTCACCCAATTCCTAAAAAACTAAAAATGCCATGGCTGCGCAATGATGCCTTGGTTGACAATCCCATCTTGACTAAAAAACACACATGCATGCTCGCTAACAAACACCCCCAGACGATTCTGCCCGAATCACCCGGGGGCTCGGGGGCTACACCCGCGAGTGCGCTCGTGCGCACCGGCAGACAAAACAAAAAACCTCCCCTGCTGGTAACATGAAAACCCCCCTAGATGATTCTACCTGGATGACTCGGGGGCTCAGGGGCTACACCCACGGCTGTGCTCGCGCGCACCCGTCTACAGGACAAAAAATCCCCCAGACGATTCTGCCCGAATCGCCTGGGGGCTTGGGGGCTCCTGTTGGGTTCATAAACCCGAGGTCCCTCGTGGACTGGCTTCCCAACAAAGGCTCGGCCCAAGCAGACAACACGCAAGTCATGGGCCGGCCCAAGTATCGGAATGACAGGCCAGGAGGACAAAACAGGAACAATACGCGCAAAATTGGTCACGGCGGCAAGGATTTGATGGAAACGATGGGGAAAAACACACGAACTGAACTCCTACATGACCTAACCAGCAACAAGACCTCGACCAAGACACAAACTCAACACAATGGACTCTAAAACTAAAATATGCAAAGGCTATGGCGCGGAAGGTTCTAGGATAGGAAAAAAATGAGTATGGCACTAGACTATGGGACAAATGCGAAACACTCAAAACTGTAACACCTCGGGTGTTAGCCTTGCATAACTTGACTTGCATAATATGAGCATGAGCATCAAGCATTCATAAATCATCATTTACAATTGAAACATGTGATCGAAACATATGAAACATTGCTTGTTATTTCGTGTTTCTTGGAGCATATGCATATGATCATGTGCAAATGAATGCAAGTGGGTAATGTTAGTCACTAAAACACCTTAGCTACACTTAGGTTAACAAAAGGAACCTTGTTCATGAAGGTCACCTTTCATGATCAAGCACGTAAGTAATATTACATGTGTTGACCTGGATAGCTCTAAGAGTGGCTACTACATGAAATGATTAAGTAACCTTGCAAATTGCTTAAACATGTTTAGGGTACCATTATGAACAACTTTGATATTCATGGCTAGGGCTAAATAGATCACTAAGTCATAGTTCTTGTTCAAGTCATCATTTGAATGTAGCATGTTTGACTAAAGTTGAACTAGGTATTAGAGACCTTGCATGGAGGGGTTCACTAAAGCAAAGTTGTAGTGTTTGACATTAGGAACAACTTTTATTTTTATATCATGGACTGATTTAGCTTCTAACATGCTTGAATTGGGGTCACAAAAGTCAACAAATAACTGTTGTCAACACTTAACGAATTTTTCTAAGCCTGGGATCCCTGACAGCCTGACAAGCCGACTTTGATCATGATTTTACTCAGTTTACATTGAGAATTGGAACACGATCATTGAACAACAATTGTAACTGGTACTTAGGTCTACAAAGTTGGTTTAGTAACCTAGCGCTAATTCGTCACGGATTGGAAGATAAATCATCACCAAAACTTGTCGTTAGGATCGGTACCGAGGTTAACTGACGATCTGAATCGCGGCGTCGTGGCCGACCGCCGTCAGGCCTTGGCCGCCGCGTGGAGGGGAAAACGGCCGCACGTTGCCTCTGCTCTGCCCAGCCAGGCCACGATGCGCCTGGGCGCGCCTGCATCACGCCAGCTACCGCCCGCTCCCTCCCAGCGCTCCCATTTCGCTTCTGGCTTCCTTCTTCACCGCAAGCGCAGCAGCGAGCTCCTCCCCACCTCCGCCGTCGCCATTAGAGACGCCAGCTCGCGCCTGGCCACTCCAGCACCACCGCAATAGCTCCACCGTCTCCCCAGCACCCCGTTCCTTCTTCCTGTGCCCGCTGACAGCGCTTGGTAAGCCACCGCAACGCATGCAAGCTCGCCGGAGTTCAACCGTGAGCCCCGTCGTCGTGGCCACGTCGCCACAGTCCTCCTCCCGCTCCGTTAGCTAGCGCGCTAGGTCCCCCAGCGTTCATAGTTGCTTGTCCGCACCTTAGGTTGAGCCGCCGAGGTCGTCGCCGGCGTACCGCCGACGTCCAGCCCCGCCGTTCCGCCATGGTCGCCGCCGTCAGCTCTAGAGTCGACGACAAGGTCGGCCAAGTAGCTCAATAGCTTCGCTAGGTCACGTAGATCGTGTAGTGAAGATGTTACCACCGGCGGATTCGCCGTCGACGAGCTGTGGTCGCGCGGGCTTGCTCTGCGCCGCCGGCTCTATTTTGATCTCACTGACCGGTGGGCCCAACTGACGCGTGGGTCCCTGCTGTCAGCGACTCTAGGTTTTAAAGATAGTTCAAAAATTCCAGATTCAAGTGTGTTTTGTTATTTTTGTATCTTCAGTTTGATAGCTTCTAAAATTTTGAAATAAATTTGTGAGTGTTCCTTAGGAAGTGTAGTATTTAGGAAAAATATGTTCTTGACTTGTACAGTAGAAATTTTTGGAGATTTAAATAGGGATTTGAAATGTGCTTTTGAATGCATTCAAATTTGTTTATTTTATATCTAGAGTTCTTGTGCTCCAAAAATTATGAAATTTTTGTGGTAAGCTAATCTTAGCATATATAAGCTCTGGTAAAAATTTGGGGACCAGTGCATGGGTAGATTTATAGTTATAGATTTTTCTTTTATGGATAGTCAATCCTTGCATAAATTTTTATAAATTATTTATGAGTCCAAAATTTATGAAATTTGTTGGAGGTAATCCTAGTACCATATGGATGCTAAGAAAAATAGGAAATCTGTTGCTTGACACTTTTCAATAAGGTTTTCCATTTATGCTATTTCAAGCCTTGCTGCCTTGTCATTTTTGCATAGGATGTTCTACTTGGTAAAATGACATGAAATTTTTATAGTAGTCCTTTGATAGCATTAGTAAGGCACTGTAAAATTTTGAGAATTTATTAAGTACTTCTGATATATATTTATTATTTAACCTAGATATATAAATAAAATGATAAAGGCAATTAAATAAATAGTTTGGGCTTCACCATTATATGATTCTAAATGTAATTGGTATGCTTAAACTGTTGGTGGATTCTATGTTGTCAAATTTTGAATGATTACCTGAAGTAGAAGTATCGTTACTTTATGTTGCATGTTGAATAGTTTCCGGACTGATTCTAGAGTTTGATGAGTTGCATATTGAAAATGATGTGTACTGTAAAAATGGTTAATAACAAAGTTGTAGAGAATTTGATAAGCTTTCCAGAAAGTCCAGGATCACTGGATTTGGATTTGTAGAACTCCCGTTATGAGTGAAACAAGTAGCTGCTATTTTATGGTATAATCGACGCATTATGGAAGTAGATAATTAAATAACCGAGAAGAGATATGCACCTACTCAATAAACATGATGCACTTGTTAACATATATGCATTCGTAATACTTATGCCATACTCATGCATCTAGGATCGGAGGAAGAGATCACGTTGCTGGAATTCGAAGAAGCAGAGGAAGGGAATCAGCAGGAGGATCCGCAAGCCGCAGCTCCCGAAGGCGTGGAGCAGAACCCTGAAGAGCTTCCGGAGTGTCCTGACCACCGCCCTACTTCCTTTCTGCGAGGCAAGCCCCGGAGCATTATAAGTCTCCCAGTAATTTATAAATGTTTACTTAAGTACTTATGATTGCTGCATTAGGTTATAAGAGTTGAATGAAACCACTTGATGCATGTACATTCCTTGTCCAGATATTACACCTTGAACCGGTATAGGTCCAGGATCGAATAAATGCTTAGCCATGCTTAGACCGGTAGAAGTCGGGTGATTTCCGGTCACCTGCGAGATATAGGTGGATACCAGAGCACGGTTGGTTAAAATTGCTATCGTGGAAAAGAACCATGGCTAATATAATTGGAGACCGGGGCGGGATGTCGATAGAGAAGCAACAAGACATGGAGGTCTTGGGTGTGGATCTATCCCCGTCTCATGTCGATCAAGGACCGTACTGCTGTTGGAACTTCCGACAAGATTGAACGCATGCCTCTCACTTAGCTGGCCGATAATTGCTCCGACCGCATGAAGCCGAGTAATTCAACTCAAAGTAGAATTGTTCATGCTAGCGCTCCTTCCGGGAACGACGACCGAGCCCAAGGCGTGCTTATGTGAGCCTCCTAGCATCCGGTGTTCCAGATTAATGCGCGCGGACGGACCCGCCAAATGTGTACCGAGTTGTATCAAAGGTGACCTAAGGCTATCGTGGTTGGTAGACCTAGGTTTGTGTTAGAATAAATTCCACCGGTTGAAATCGATTCGATCGCCGCCTCTCCGGATAGTGAGAAACTTGGCTAGCTCCAACATCGTAGTAACTGTGTTATGGAACATGATGGTTCGGATGAAAATGGAATTACAATACCTGCTATGGTTACTATTGTATGCTTCTAAATGATATACCACATGTTTGGCACAGATAGTTGCTAATCTAGAACTGATAGTTATAATTAACTTGGTAAAGGAATCATAATTGTACACCGGATCGGTTGCCTTTTTTCGCAAAAAATGTTGCCAAGTTACGTCCACTTATACAGCCTTGCATAATCCTTGAGTCATTTTATTTCGGTTCATGATGGGTAAGTCTAGCAACTCGTGGTTTATTTTCCCATTGTTGTAGGTGGCTGTGTATCATGGTTATTGCAAGAGTTGCTTCTATCCCGTGGATGAGGAGGAGTAAGCCTTGGGCAGCTTCTTTAGTAATTCCTATCCTTGCTTTTGTGGACCGTGATCTAGCTTGGCACCGTATCAAACTATGTTGGAAACTTTATCTTCGAACTTATTTGCTTCCGCTTTATTTATCAAACTCGGTTTGTAATAACTTTTATTCAGACTCTCGATGATGAAAAGTATCTAGAACTTTATGTAATATGTGGCATGTATGTTTGAATCCTATACGGTCTTGGTTGTTGTAAATCGTTTATCGAGACCCGTCGTGGTACTCGACGGACTACCGGGTTTATATGGGTTCAAGTATGACAGTGCGACCGCTTGCGGATTGCCATTGTACTTGTATTCTTATAAATTGGTCGGTTCTGCGACAAAAACTAGGGGATAAATGTGAACCTGACAGTATACCTTAGCTCTAATACCACTAAATGGGGATGGGGTTCCCGATCTTCCGTCAGGTAGAGGTAACTATCGTTGTGGCGGAGAATGACACACCGATCCGGTTTTAGATAGAAAGATCGAACCTTGCAATCTTAGCACCACAACTCATCTGGTTATCAACTGAGACATGGTTCCGGTTGACCTCGCCAAGAAGGTTAACCCCTGTATGCACAATGAAGAACACAAGCAAGAACAAGAAAGAAAACAACCAAATTGCAGATGAATGATTAATCTCACGATGTTGGGGTCTCACAAACCGATGAATGGTGAAACTGTTCTTGACAGATTATTCTAAACAAAACCCTAAACCCTAATGGAGGGGTGGCAGCTGTTTATGAAGACTCTAGGGTCATGCAAAGACCCCTGGACGCGCCCCCTAATGGCTCACAGACGATACACGGCCCAACGGACCAAAAACGGTGACGCAGCACTCTGACAGATTCTGGACTCTGACTTGTTTTGATGATTCCTGTTGATTCCCTTGGAATTTCTTCCTCAAACCAAATCCATTAGTTAGCTTATGGAATTAGCTTTCCAACCATATGTGGATCATCAAAAACGGAGTCCGGATGCGTCCTGGGCGTCTATTTTACTGCTGACTGGTCCTAAAGGCCGAGGTAGAGTCGAAGTCGAGTTGGGCTGGGCCTCCAGCTTGTGTTGGTCGTCCTCGCTGGTCTTCTCCACCTCTATACCTTTCTACAAGTTCCTCATAACCCTCTCCTATGTTTCTAAGCAAGATAACATCATTAGGTAGTAGTCTATTCTGAAAAGTATGAAAAGGATCGCTTAAGAACGAGCTCACCTCTAAATTGAGTTGACGCATTCGAGCTCGGGTCATTGGACCATGCATAACGGTTGGAGGATCAGCGGGTACATCCGAAGAAGTGATGTCCTCATAATCTTCTCTGGTGGCCATCTTCCCCACATGATCAGCCAAGCTATTCACCGTGGCAGTCATTGGATCAATAAAGTTGTCCTTAAGGAATTGCTCTTGCTTGGCAAACCTTGCATCCAACCCCTGGCAGAGTGGAGCAATCGACTCCTAGAATTGATGGTTGGGATGCTCAAAGTATGGGATGGAGTAATCCTCTGGTGGCATCCATACACTAGCACCCTCTCCGGCTATAGCTGCTATAGGCGGTGGTGTGAACCTCGGGCGGAGGTGAATCCTCTCGTTCCAAGGCCTCCTTCTTGTTCATAAACGGTCGGAAAGGCTTGTGCACCACGCCATCAACATCCAAGAGGCCAATCTTGTGATGGATCATTGCTATAATGTATGGCTAGAAGACCATGGCACCTCTCATGTCAAGTTTGCACTCTACCATCCTAGTGCCCATCCACTCTACAATGTTCAGCTTGTCCCTTGATAGGATAGCTCTGATCGCCTCATAATAAGGAACACGAACAACATCGGAATTCCCAACCTTGGGCATGATGGTATGCCTCAACATGCTGAAGATTAGGGAAGGATACGTCCTCAAGTCCTTGCTAGCTCCATGATTATGTTTCTTATCTGGATAAAAGACATAGGTCTCGTGGTGTTGCATCGGTGGAAGATCCCCTATAGATTTCCCAGTCTTCATTTCTTCATAGTCAAGAGCAATGAGAGTAGCAAAATCCTAGAATGAAGCGGTGAAGATTTTCTTGCCAGTCATCCAAGTCAGGAGCTCATCCTCCATGTTAACCTCAAGAGTGGCATAGAACTGACTGATAGGGGACTCATTCCAGTTGTAACTGAACTCCATCACCTTATGAAGACCCATGACCCGGAACTTTTGGACCAAGTCCTTGATGCATGGGAAGCCATCTAAATAGGCCTAGTTGATCCACTAACTCTCTTGCATTGACCTGCTGATGAACTCACCCCAGAAGAGTTGATGTTGGACCTAGGAGTGGAAGTAAGAAGAAAGGGTGTTGTTGTCCTGTTGCTAGTTGTTGGTATATATTAATGCACACAGAATAATCCGCAAGCATACCGATACCGATGTAGCACTTCACCAAAAAGTATTCCAGAATATCGAACTTAAGAAAACGCGTGTGAGAATAACTAAGTCTAACTTAACCCAGAGTAGCAACAAGACTTAAGATAACAGGTGTATAGGGGAGACCGCTAAGGTCTTTTAGTTCTAACTTTGGTAAGCTATAGCTTCTATTGTTTAATTCTGGGATATTACTAAGAAAAATACAGGCAAAGTATGTTTTCTATAGGTCCTGCTCGGCCTACAAATGGGAGGTGGACTACAAAGAATTCAACGAGGCTATAAGAGTCACCCTCGTGAGCTACCACCGATCCAGAATATAGGGTACATCCACGAGTAACCGAGTCTAAGCACCACGCTTACACTACGAATACTACTTTAACCCAGGAACGATAAGGATTAAAGTACTCAAAATAGTCACAAACCTGAAGAACAATTTGAACAAGATGCTTACTTGAATTACAAGTTGATTACCAAAGAAATCTTAGAAGCAAGCTCAAGATGAACTTGATTCCGCTAGGGTACAAGCCATAGAGAGAGCCGACAGACCAAAACTCCTCCAACTCTTTCCTTACACTCTATCTCTCTATTTATAATACAAGACTAGATCCTAACTTGGAGGACAAATCTTCTCTTGATTACTAGCTCTGATCCTGATAGAGAGGATATGAATTATAGCTTCTAGTTTCTAGGGTTTTAGGATCTGCCTAGAGGAGGGGGTATAGGTAGGTATATATAGGGGGGTACATCAATCCTAGGCCATCGGATCAAACCGACTTAAATAAATGGCATAGATCCAATCCTTAAGGCAGCAGAGAACTGACATAGCGAGGAGGGACTGCCAGGTGGGGCCCACAGGCCGGCCTGGCCTTATAGTGGGGCCGACTGACCACATATGTTAATGGTCACATGGCCTGCTTCGGTGGATTGCCTTCTGGAGTCTTCTAGAGTCTTCCCACGCAGATATTGTCATAGATTAACATGATTTCCTTTGACGAATAGGTCCTCCTTGATGTTTTTCTGATTAAATCCTGCTAAAAACATAGATTCACCAAAACTCATGGAAATTATCAGTTTAAACCCCTATGTCTATGTTGGTGATCCATTTCAGTCATTTATGCAAGGTATATTGATGGTTTATAATTGAAATTAACTACCATCAACAAACTCCCTCACACTTAAGCTTTTACTCGTCCTCTATAAAAGGATGGATGACTTAAGACGTAATCTTAGGATAAAACATCAACATAAGAGTATTCCCAATCATGCATGCTCTGTAGGATTCAAAGTTGTCACACCTAGTTTTAAAAACAAAACTGAGTACTAACTATATGTGTGCCCAGGCTTGCTTTGTATATATAGACAACAGTTGGTCATATGGCAAGTGTCATGAAGGAGATTGACATGGAGTCCTTGATGTACAAATTAGATAGAGAGAGATTGATGATCTGAGCAAAGGAAACTGCTTGGCGAAAAGAAAAACCAAAGTCCAGTTAAGGAAGAAAAATAAAAGAACGCTTCTTTGCTTCCTTCAAAAGATCATTATTTTATATTATATTATATCATTACATTAAGGAAACAAATGAATGGAGTAAATAAATGCAAAAGAACAGAACTGATAGGAGATGGATAGCGAGTGGGAGCTTGTCGGCAAACGTGGGAAAAGGCCTACGAAACTTCATAGGAAAAGCACGGGGGAGAAAAAGGAGGGTTTGGCGAGCTCACCTAGGGTGTTCTTGACGGTAGGAAACAAATAGTGACGGCGTGGGGATCACGCAAAATCCTAAAAGAATCGAAGCCAGGCGGTACGTGACGTTTCCTCGGATGTGAGTCCGTATCAGTTATGGGAGGAAGAAGGAGGAGGGTGGGAGGTTTTCCATTTTATTTTGTTTGTCTTTTATTCAGAGCATTTTCAAAATCATTTTCAAAAGCAGTTTAAATCATTTTGAATTTTGATCAAAACCACTCATCACAAAAAATACAAATGCACTAGCTTGTATGCACAAAAATGTTTCTACCTCTTATGACAAATTTTAATTTTTAATGAAAAATATTATTTTTCTATATTTTCACGAGCTTATGTGTTTTATTAGCAACCATGATTAGTTCACTAGCTAACCATTCTATGTAAGCACCTATTCTACTTTCAAGCAAGAGTTGAGCAATCAGATCCATTCATCCCCTTTCATCTTCTAGTTCTTACTACAGTGCTAGACCATAGCCAAGTCATACCGTATCACACGGTGATGCGCGAACCAATGTATCCCAGCTGGGTACCCCAAAACATATGCCTCGCTTGTACCCTAGGCACAAGCAAGACCAACCCACCACTCTCCTATCAAGGGGTCTCGGTCCCCATCCAAACATGGACTCTAAGCCTCCACTCCTGAGTCTCGGACTTAGTGTGGTGCTTACACCTCCACCCTCCCCGCCCCCAATCAGTCGATCCAGAAAGAGCCAAAACCCACGACAAGAGAGCAACGAGCCTTCCCACTCCCATATGCAAGTATGTGCTCAGGATAATAAGTCTATGACCTGACTATAATTCACAGCAATAGACGGTCCTTAACCGACATGGATAGGGAAATAGTGTAACCAAGCTATGCCCTATTGGTCGCGGACACAACCTATTACACCCACCAATACCCATACCATATCCCTTCCCGGTCTCCATTTCCTTTCACCATTTTATCATGAGAGTAATAATAATAAATACCTATTGTGAGTAACGGCAGGTTACTCATGCTATCGATAGCCTAAGCATAGCAGCTTCTTGACCTATGCTAGTAGGACTCATAGGTAGGTTTATCTATGCATGTAGTTTCAATATAAATCCTATAACGTAAATGCACATCATATATATATATATCTAGTGATTATTCAAAATAAGGGTTATGCACCGGGGCTTGCCTTGGGCAGGTGAATTGTCAGCTAAGTTAGTCACCGGTGGCTTCGAAGCTTCCTCCTATATGATAACCTCGTCCTCGAACTCCTCGATCACCTCCTTGTACTCCTGCTCTCCGGTAGTCATGAACTCCACCAACTCATTCTCTACATGCATGCAACGATGATGCAACACTTAGTATTTTAGCAACAACAGCTCTTAAAATAAGAATACATCTACTAATCTATTAAGCTAAATCTAATGACTAAGATACTAAGCTAACTAGTATTTTCATCAAACAAGGTACAAATTCATCTAACACGTATGAACTTAACAACTAAAATCTATTCTTGCTTCTACTAGTGATTTAACATATATTAAAACAAGGAGTATCAAACTACCCTAAAGCTTAGATTATTCTAAGGCTACAAAAATTACAGCGAGCACATAATAATACCATGATGTTGCTATAAAATTTTTAGGGCTAAAGCTATCATCAATTTACCACAAAAATTCCTACAATAATTCTCCTAACAATATTAAACATTTTCAAATGATTTAATAGCTCCTAGTATCAACATGTATATATATGAACTAAGTGCACTAATAGATATAGCACAATTTTAGGAACTTAACAAAATTTGTTTTATAATTTTTGGACACCTACATGATTTTATATGATTTACCAAAGATCAGCTCAAAAATTATATTAGAAAACTATTTCTAATTCCTTATGAAAAAGAAAAACGAATTCTCCCACGCGGCCCACGTGACGCAGCGTGTGGGCGAGCGCGCGGCGGTCCTCAGTGCGGCCCACGCAGCGCCGTCCCACGCAGAGACGGCCCGCGACGGGAAACCTCGCGCGTGCTGATGTTTTTGCAAAATAGACCTCACACTTCTCGCGAATTACAACTAAGTACTAATACTATTTCCCCCTCTCTCATAACTTCTCACTTAACCCCCTGGCCTTTCTCTAATTCACCTGCGCGCACCCTCGATGACTCAGTGCATGGCGACACGGTGAGTGGCGGCACTGAGCGCCTACGCCGGCCACTTGGGACCTACACGGGCCCACCTAACGGGTCGATCACCATCTCCGACCCGAGGGGCTACACTAAGCAGTAGTGCAGGGTGACACGACTGGCTGGGGAAGGCTGTAGTGGTGCGCGACCATCCGTGATGGCGGCGCCACTGTTCTAGTGGGCAGGGGTAGCTACAGGCCTAATTGAATAGCACATTAGCATCAGGAGGCTACCATGGACCAGGCCGAGGTGATACTTGGGGTGGAAGATGACGAAGGAAGGCTGGCCACATGCGGCCGAGTCATGCAGTGGCGCACCGCAGCAGCACGGTCGCGCCAGCAATGAAGGGAAGGCGGTAGCGGTTCGACTAAGGCACGCAAGGTGTAGAGGGAGTCAAGGCGATGTTATTGGTGTAGGTGAATTAGCTCAGGAGGGACGATGGGAGAGCTTCCCACACCCACAGCCGGACGCGGCCTTATCGACACGGCGGCGGGGAAACTCCAAAATTGGAGCTCAACCGGGCGCCATTCAAAGCAGGGTGGGGATGGGTAGCTAGGTAGCTATGTGACAGAGCCAACAACATGACGAATTGACTTGAGGTGATATGTCCCTGACAAATTTAATGGCGTGGCTCGATGGTGGCATTAGAGAGAGAGAGAGAGACGGGGCATGGTAGGTGGGCTCGGCTTGTCCTCTCCTCGATGGGACGTGGTCAGCGCGATTAGGACACCCACATGCAGGTGCTATGGACAAGGCGTGCGCGCATCCAACCAGCATGGCCCGTGCATCCACAGTGTCTTAAATGACAAGGCGACGGCAGCTCGCCACGTGCGCGTGGCAGTGGCAGCCTCGAACTGGACCGGCAGCGGCGCAGGGTTACAGCGGATAGGCACAGACGCAACGACGATGTGTTCGCAGTGTCAGCGGATAGTAGCGCATCACGGCAATGGCGGCACCAATGGTGGCACCGCAAGGCAGGGCAGCAGGGCGCGGGGCTAGCGGCTCGCTGCAGTCGGCCTCGGCCAAGCCTAGGCGCCCTGAGCGACCTAGCGTGGTAGCACGGGCTGATCGCGTGGGACATGGTCATGGGTGGGGCGCGGGGTGGCGCCAACCATCTCGAGACATGTGAGGCGCATGAATTTTAAAGCGCTGATCACGACCATCCGGGCTGGGACTCTAGGTGCTGATGATGCTGCGAGTGTCTTGGTTCGACCTGAGCCGGTCATGTATAGGCGGTCGGAGCAGAGCGGTCGCTAAGTCAAGATGAGGCGCAGATGCGGCCTCCTGTGCCGCGCTCGGGCTGACGGGCGGAGCGGGTGGAGCGATTTGTCTGGTGCATCCCCACTCCCCTAGTGGGGAGAGAGGCCGTGAGTCAGTGTCGCGATGCGAGCTCTCCGCCTGTTAAACGGTGGCGGTCTCCACTAGTGCCTAGAGGTTCCGGTGGATCGCCTGTTCCTAGGTGTCGTTCGGCTTAGGAAGGCCGCGCAGAAGCATTGCCACAGCGGTGATGTTCTGATTGGCCTGAGCGAACTGTGGGGGATCATTCCCCCTATCCATGATGTTGTGTTGGACCTAACGGGCATGACCCCGGGCATCGCTCGCCGGTTTCTACGCACGGAGTGTAGTGTGGGGCGCCAAGCACGCTGGCGCAGTTGGTGGCTGGTTCAGCCACTGTTGTTGTAGCTCCTCGTCGTGCTCGTGTGTGAGCGTGGGGGTCTCCACACGAGGGTCCGGAGGGGTGTGAGTCTGCAAGGACTCCGTTACCACCGGTGGCTGTCTCGGAGAGTATGCCAAAGCACACTCCCAGGATGGACGATGGCTAGGCGCCACGTCACTAATGCTGGAGCCGTCACTCTCAACGTCATCATCCATGAGGTCGAGGAAACAGGTGGGAGCATAGCTCGCCATCCCCACAAATTCAGACATGAGAGGGGGCGGCATCGGCATCCTTTGGAGCCCCTGGGCATACACGTCTGGGAGACACGAGGCTGTAGGGGAACCGGTCGCATGGCGGTCGCAGCAGGGATAGCGGGGTCCCTCTGGATAATCGGCGGAAGATAGAGAATGACAAGTAAATAACATCATGTACATTACTCACAGTAGGGTCTGAGCAGAGAGTTTGCTCGGAATGAAGCGCAGATGCCTCATCATTGAAGTCATCATGCATCCCAGAGACGATGGAGGGTGCCCCTCCGACAGGCGCTGGAATGAGTGCCTCATCACGGAGGTGTAGTACGCCTAGCCGGTCGGCGACGAAGTCCAGGCTTCCAAAGAGGAAGGCCTGGGATGGCTCGGAGATGGGTGGAACCCACATCCCAATAGGTGGGTGTCGACGAAATATGGTCGATAGTCTACCTAGGGGTATACCCAAGGTAGTAGATTGTCGGCAGACAGATGCGCAAGCTACAAACAAGACGGTGACGCAAGACAGACACAAGGTTTTATCCAGGTTCGGCCGCCAAGAAGGCGTAATACCTACGTCCTGCGTCTGATTTGTATTATTGTATGTCAATGAGAGATGTTTTTTAGAGGGGTCCCCTGCCCGCCTTATATAGTTCGGGGGGCAGAGTTATAGATCTGAAAACTAATCCTAGCCAGTTACAATTGCCATATGTGGCCGGATAAGGATTCCTATTCTAACCGACCAGGATCTTGATTGATCGCCAAATCCGCCTTGACTCCTTGCGCGGGACTTCGATCAGGTTAACCGGGCCGCACGTCGTCTTTTGGTGGACCGAACCCATCGATCCGGGCCGGCCCAAGCTTAGCCATAAGGGTATAGGGGTTAATACCCCCATAGCTAGTCCTCGAGCACCATGTATTATGATGCGACACGCCATTTTAACCTTCTCCGACAAGTAAGGCTTGAGCCCTTGACGTCTCTGATCACCGTTGTCGCCGGAGAAGTTGGTTGTCCGAAGAATATATGGTGCTCTTAAGAAAAAAGAAAAAGATTTTCGTCCTAGGAAGTGTGCCCACTTGTATTTCTGAAAAGAAATGTAAGTGCGTCTTGAAGCGTAGCGTCCTTGATCATCAGAGGCGTAGGGGTCGAAAAACAAACACATTCACCGCAAGGTGAAGTGTGCCCACTTAGTCCCCGAGCCTAGTAGTAGGTGACGTAGGCACGTGGTGCCAGGGTCTAAAAAGAATTCCCAGTTAAGTTGAGAATCCAATCGTCGTACAGGCGATACGAAATGCACCGGTAGGTGCATCGTACCGATGTAGTCCCCGGGCTTGCTGGAAGGCGAGGTATGAGCCATGTAGCAAGGTCTAAATAAACGTCTCTCAACTGTATGTGAGTACAAATCACATGTAGCCGAGAAGAACGATCTCCGAGCAGTGGTCGGGACAGTCCCCGAGCACATCAGTAGCCGGAGCAGTCCCCAAGCGCGACAGTGGTCTGAGCGGTGCCCGAGCATGGCAGTGGTCTGAGCAGTCCCCGAGCACGGCAGTGGTCCGGGCAGTCCCCGAGCACGGCAGTGGTCTGGGCAGTCCCCGAGCACGGCAGTGGTCTGGTCCATCATTGAGCTCAAGATATGCAGCCAAAAGAAAAGAACGCTGATTGTATTATTATTTGGTGTATTTATTTATCTCCTTACTCTGTCAAGTCCAATCTTCCACGTCTGGTCAAAAAAGCAGACGGATATAACATATCACTCTGCCTTCTTACTCTTTTTGACGAACAGTTGCTTGGCGCCTGTATGGAGGTGCGTCAGTGTGGGCCCTCTCACATTATCAATGAAGAGGCGCGTACACTGGAAACGAAGGGGCGCATTTGCTGGCGTAGATCTCGAGGTTGTGAAAACAACCATCTGCGGTGCGTGCGCACGCCCCCCAAGAATCTTGAGCGGGCGAAACGACAGAGCCCTTGGTTATTTATAATATAGAGCTGGTAAGTTACTTTTTACCGATCCCCATTGTCATTCACCGCGGCAACCTTCTTCTTCCTCTCGCCGAACCCTACTCCTCCGAAAATCACCACCAATCCCTCCTCCACCGCATCCACCCTCTTAACAAGGGCAGATCAATGGCGAAGAGAAACGCCTAGAAGAAAGGCGGAGTCATGGCGAAGGAGTGGTGGAAGTCAAGGAGCAATGAGCAGACCATCGAAGACCTCGTCACCATGGGAGTGCTCCACAACAAGGCACTCGCGGGATGGCGTGCGCCGGAAGGAGAAAGCTTCCCCGATCCACAACCAGGTGAGATTGTGGTTTTCGAGAATTTCTTCAAGCGGGGTTTTGGGGTTCCAGTGCACCCTTTCCTTCAGGGGCTCTACTTATATTACGAGATTGGGATTTGCAATCTGCATCCCAACTCGATTCTTCTTATCTCCACCTTCATCCATCTTTGCGAGGCTTATGGTGGCTTCCAGCCCCATTTCGACCTCTTTCGCCATCTGTTCTGTCTGCGGAAGAAAGGGAGCGGAGGCTCGAAGATAGCCGGAGGCGTATACCTCAATCTGCGTGACGGTATGAAGGCCCAATACTTGCACTGCCCATGGAACACCTCACTGGACGAATGGTACAAGAAATGGTTCTACATCCGCGAAGAGCCGAACACGATCACCCTGTGTGATGTGGGGTTGATTCCGGAGAAGAAGAACAGCTGGTCGGAGAAGCCCGACCACTTGGAGCACATCACAGAACTACTCGGGTTGATCCCGTGGGGAAAACTGGATGGTCCAAGCATGGTCGGGAACTTCATCAGCCGAAGGATCCAGCCCTACCAAAAGAGGGTACATCCTGGCTTTGAGTACCAGGGTAGCGCAGATCCAACGAGGACCAGAAAAGAGGCGCTCGACAAGATAGAAATCAAGGCTAGAATTGGGGAGCTATTCAATCTAGCCGACCCCAATTATGTCAGGTTAAACGACATCGAGCACGCCTTCAAGCTGGCCCGACCTCCCCCAAAGGTAAATGATGCCTCCTTGTGCCTGTAGATTTATGTTGCAACAAAAAATTTGACTGTTGTCTCCTTTATGTTTCCCAGAGTAATGGTCATGACCGAGCAGCAGTATTCGTGTCTCCGCCCCCTGGCGTGGATTGGCCGCAAATTGCCGGCTCAACCGCCCAGACCAAAGGCCGATCATCAAGAAGGCGCCGATTGGCGGTACTCGAGTTGGGGAGGATGTAACGGCCAAGGTCATAGCAAGCGGCCGATGCCAACAAACGTCGCTAGGCCATCTTCCCCTTCCAGACGATGAAACAGAGGATGCGGACATATTCCGACTCATCCCTCAAAAGAGGAGGAGACAAATGGGGTCAACCGAGCAGGGTAGCTCCTCTGTGCCAGCAGTGATCGCACCACCGACCACTGCGACATAGAAAACAAAAGGGGGAAGTGTCAAGCACCAAACCCCGCGCCAAGATCATCGGTGGAAAAAAGACCCGGTGGAACCCGCCGAGCACGTGGAGCAGGCGCAGTCAAAGAGACGTTCCTTCACCATGGTATTCCGTGCTTCCAAGCTATAAGTATCTATAACCTTGATATAATATTATAATTTGTATTGAATACTATTGTCTTCTAAACTTTCTTTGGTATATTAGGTCGGCGTCCACCAAAAATCCCGACCAGATAGCCGGTTGTGGCATGGCTTCACCAGTACTGGCGGAAAGAACTGCTCGGCAGCTAACTGTGGAGCACCCTATAGAAGAAATTCCGCAGGAACCGCAGCACACGAGCGGCCCAACGTCAGTCCCTGAGCAGCTGGTCAAGAAGACAGCCGAGCAAAGTACAAATGCTCTGAGCACTAGCCCTGCTGAGGCGGATACCTTGGCACCAAGGGAACCAGACCGAGCCGAGGAGCAGCAACCGGAGTTGGCACAGAATACGCTTGCCGATGTTACGGCTCGTGGGAAAGCCATAGTGGTCGCGGAGACTACTATCTCCAGCCCAGCGCCGCCCCCTGAACAAGAGGCCGAAGAGGACGAAGTCGAAGAGATCCTAGGCCGTCCCAAAGACAAACGACAACATGTATATGTGTCGCGCAGGTGGAACGACGAGTGGGTTATGTATGAAGAAATCCCCGAGATCGAAGAGACCCAAAAAGTTGAACGAGCGGCAAAGCGTTTGGTGACAGAAGTCCAGGTATGTTTGGCTTGACCACTTGACCCTATAATGTAGTCAAACTGTCTAACTTAGCTTGCTTATATGCAGGACTTGATGAAGACCACAAAGTACCGAAAGAGGTGCTTCGACCAGATTGAGGGAATCACGACGAGCAATAGAGAACTAGCGGCCGAGGTGGAATGCTTGCGCCGCCAACTTGAAGCCGCCGACCAGGAGAGGACAGAGCAAGAAACACAGAACCAGAACCTGGTCGGCCAGCTCAATGACAAAGAGCGTCAAAAAACAAGTAAGTTGTCATTTTGTCACATCAAGTGTATGACACATGTTGTTGCATTGTTGGTAATGACAGCTGTAATGCAGGCTTAGAAGCTGAGGTAACCCGCCTCCAAGAGGAGAATAGCCGCGTGACCACAGAGTGTGGTCACCTGAAGGAGGACAACGAGAAACTGGCGCGCAGCCAGTCTCAACTCCAGGACCACACCACCAAAATGAAGGAGGAACTGAAGAGTAAGTATTCCAGGCCACCGTTCTCATTCTGTTGCCCGCCTTGACTTGTCGTGCCTTTACATTTGATGTCTTGTACGGTGTGCAGTTTTAAAAGCCAATGCCAAGAGGCATCTAGAAGCTGTGATGAAAGAGCGTGACGGCTGGAAAGCACAATGCCTCGAGGCCACCGAGGATCGGGACACATGGAAGAACCGGTACCAGGAAGTGGCAACTGGCATTTTGCCCATCCTCGACCTTGTCGACCCAGCGCTCATAGAGGAAAAGCCAAGGACCCCCCAGCTCGGACTAGTCGAGAGATGCAGACAAGCATGGGGATGGTTCCAGGAGTTCATTAAGGAGGCGGGTGAGTATACGGGCGCCCATGTGCTAAGCATGGTGCGTGCCCACTACCCTCTAATCGATCTCAAGCGCCTGGAGGCTGGATACCCGAAGGAAGTAGACCTAGACAAGGTGGAGGAGCTTCAGGTGGCACAGCTGGATCTGTCGTCAAAGATAATTGGCGACATTAATCTGTGTGGAGGTGGGACAGCACCTATATAGGGTATGCCATCGACAAGTCAGCTGGAAACGCCATCTGTTGCTAGCCAACCGACAAAGCCTATGGTCTCGACCAGCCAGGCATCGGTGGGGCCATCCCCTTCAGCTCGGCTAGCACAAGAGTCCCCGAGACTCAAGTAGAATATCGGAAGCAGCGAGCAGTAGGTGCCGCGCGCCCCGTCCAGCCAATGTAATAGGCTTAGAGCTGTAGAAGGAGGACATAGTTGTGTTATTGTAAACTTGGGCCTCTTCAGGCAAGCTTGTAATAACATAATTGCATATCATTATAAGCTTGTTTGCTTTGTATAAAGCGTATTTAAGCTTGAAACTTATGTTGGTGGAACTAAGTGAGAACATAATAATGTTCTGTTTAGTTGTACCATTTTACCCGACACATCATCCTAAAAAGTTTGTGCGGCCCTAGTTTGCCATGTGGTCGGAGTGTGAGGTGCGTGACTTGTGCACACGCAGACGCGGACAAGTCAAACCAAGGGGGACCTGCCGATCACCCGTAACGTAGAGAGCGGATCCCATGCGCGTGTTTGGAGGAACCAGAGACAGGTCCTGCTCCGAAAACCGTAGGAGTGGTGGTCGGCTTTTACTGGCTAAGTTGGAATAACCATATAAGTCGAAGTGACACATTAGAGTGGTCGGAGAAATAATAATAGCTTTATTGAAGTAAATCGAAAATACAAAAGGGGGTACATATCTCAGTAGTTAAGCATAGAAACGTCTAAGCTTGTCGATGTGCCACGAGTTTGGTACGTCCGTACCGTCCAGGTGAGCTAACCTATAAGACGATGATCGTGTGACCTCCTTGATCATGAAGGGCCCCTCCCATGGGGTTGCGAGTTTATGGACACCAGCCTGGTTCGTCTTCCACTTCAGGACCAGGTCTCCGACCACAAAAAACCACTCTTTAACGTTCTTGTTGTAGTACCTGCGCAAAACAGCAAGGTATTTGGCCATACGTACACAAGAATCGAGCCGCTTCTCTTCTGCGCTATTCACTTCTAGCTCCCGTACTTCATTGGCCATGCCTTCGTCGAAGTTCTCTACCCGTGCTGATCCGAAAGCTATATCTGCAGGGAGGACCGTCTCAGCGCCGTAAACCATAAAGTATGGCGAGACGCCGGTGTTACGGCTGGGCTGAGTTCTGAGTCCCCAGACCACGGCTGGTAACTCTTTGAGCCATCTTCTGGGAGCCTTGTCATTTCTCTATACACCCTCTTCTTCAATGCGTCCAAGATCATGCCATTTGCCCGCTCGACCTGTCCATTAGCTCTACGGGCGCCACCGAGATGTATTTTTTACTACTATGCTCCTTTCATCGCAGAAGTCCCAAAAAGCGTTCCCGATGAACCGAGTACCCGTGATCGGTTATGATGTTTGTTCGTATGCAAAGCGGTGGATGACCTGGTCGAGGAATGTGACAGCCTTTTCTGAGGATGCCTATACCAAAGGCATGTATTCTATCCACTTAGAAAATTTGTCGATCAGCACAAAGACGCATGTAAATTTCCCTGGAGCCGGTTTGAAGGGCCCGATCATATCAGTTCCCTAGCATGCGAAGGGCCAGGAGGCTGGTATTGTCCGGATCTCATGTGTTTGATACGTGGATTCTCTTGGCGAAGAACTGACAACCCTCACAGTGGCGGACTAGCCTCTCTACGTCGGATATTGCTGATGGCCAATAGAACCTCGCCGAAAGCCTTGCCGACCAGCGTTCTTGAGGCCGCGTGGTTGCCGTGAGGAGCAGTGGATTTGGTCCAGAGATGTTCGCCATCCTCCCGGGTTATGCACTTCATCAAGATTTCCTCTTTTGCGTTCTTGCGCCATAGCTTGCCATCAACGAGCAGGTACTGCTTACTGCGACGCATCAGGCGCTCATTCTCTGTCCGATCAGTGTAACCATTGCCATCTGTTAGGTACTTGATGAAAGGCATTCTCTAGTCAAGCTCATGAGTGGTCGGAGGGGGCTCGGCGGTGCTTGACGCCGGAACCGTAGCCACCAATTGCTGGTCTGGAGGCTTGTCTGCCGTGGAATTTTTCTCTTCAATGGACGGCGTGAGCAGGTCTTGACGAATATGCCATGTGGGATTTTTGCTTGGGATGATCCTAACTTTGACAAAGGCATTCGCCGCTTGATTCTTGTCCCGACCACGTGTATGTACTCGATGCCATAGAACCCGCCTTCCGACTTTCGATCAAATTCGGTATGCTTCCATCTTTTCATTTGTTGTGTCCCGATCCTTGTTGAGTTGGTTGATGACCCGAGCGAGTCTCCATAGACATAGAGACGTTTAACGCCAAGCTCAACCGCAATGCGCAAACCATGTAGGCATGCTTCGTACTCGGCGGCATTATTAGATGCTGGGAAATAAATCCTGAGGACGTACCGGAGCTGCTCCTTGGACGGTGATATAAAAAGGACTCCTGCTCCCGCACCATCAATGTTGAGAGAGCCGTCGAAGTACATCGTCCAATATTCGTCGGATCCGGGAGAGGCGGGCGTGCTTAAGTCTGTCCACTCGACGATGAAATCGACAAGTGCCTGAGACTTGATTGTAGTGCGGCTTGCAAATTCCAAGGAAAAGGGGCATAGCTCCATTGCCCATTTGACGATGCGCCCGTTCGCATCCCTATTGCTAATGATGTCTCGCAGGGGGTACTCAGTCACGACCACCACACGATATCCGTCGAAGTAGTGTTTCAACTTTCAGGATGTTATCAGTATGGCGTAGATCAACTTCTGAATCTGTGGGTACCTGGTCTTGGACTCGTTGAGTACCTCACTAATGAAATAGATTGGCCGCTGTACCTTGTAGACGTGGCCGGGCTCATCTCGCTCGACCACCATGGTCGTGGAGACCACTCAATTGGTAGCCGCAATGTATGTATAGCGAGAGTGTTTCGTCTTCTCTTGGAGCGATGAGTACCGGGAGGTGACGTAAGGTATTGTTTCAAATTGTGTGAAGGCAACGTCGCTTCCTCCCACCACTCAAACTTTTCGGACGCTTTGAGTAGTTTAAAGAACGGTAATCCTTTTTCGCCTAATCTTGATATGAAACGGTGAGAGCGGCCATACATCCGATAAGCTTCTGAACATCCTTCACCTTTTGGGCGGCTTCATGTCCAAAACAGCTTTGACTTTTTCCGTTTAGGGCGTATGCCGTCGCGACTAACGACGTTGCCGAGGAGTATGCCAGAAGGAACACCAAAGATGCACTTCTTTGGGTTTAATTTCCACCGAAATGTGTTAAGGGCTGCAAAAGTGCGTCCCAGGTTGTCAACAAGGGTTTGAGCTTCCTTGGTTTTGATAACTATATCATCAACGTAAGCCTCGACGAGGTCATCTTTTATCTCGTCTTTGAGGCAAGCTTGTATAGCGCGTTGTAGGTAGCCCGGCGTTCTTGAGCCCGAATGACATGGTCATGTAGCAAGAGGGCGCCAAGAAGGCGTGATAAAAGATGTCTTGATCTGGTCATCCTTTTGAGAGCGATCTGGTGATAACCAGAGTAGCAATCGAGAAAAGAAAGGAGCTCATAACCGGTGGTTGAATCTACGACCTCGTCTATATGCGAGGCAAGTCAAGGGGTCTTTAGGGCGGTGTTTGTTGAGATCGGTGTAATCAACACACATTCTCCATTCATTATTCTTTTTGCATACAAGAACCGGGTTGGCTAACCACTCGGATGATACACTTCTTTGATAAATCCAAATTGCCAAAAGTCGTAACTTCTACCCTAATCGCCTCCTTTTTGTCGCAAGTGAACCGTCGTAGCTTCTGCTTGGTAGGTTTGGCCTTGTCGTTGACATTCAAGGAGTGCTCAATCAAGTTTCGAGGTACACCGGGCATGTCAGCAGGTTTCCATGCGAACACATCCATGTTGCTCCTCAAGAACCTGACGAGCGCGTCTTCCTATTTTGGATCCAGGTTGGCCCCGATAAGGGCCGTCTTCTTTGGGATCATCAAGACCAACTGGATCACCTTGTGCTCCTTGGACTTGATGTTCTTGCATGGAGCCTCGAGCTCCGGGATCTCCTGGTGGTCGATCGAGGTCTTCTTAGCGTTGAGCACGGTCTCGGCCATGCGAATAGAGAGGTCGTGAGCCTCTGCTATTTTGAAACTATCATCTTCGCAGGTATAAGCTGCGTACACGTTGCCTCGGAGGGTTAGAACTCCTTTCTCGGTAGGCATCTTGAGCACCAGATACTTGTAATGAGGTATGGCCATGAACTTGGTGAGCGACGGTCTACCAAGAATAGCATGGTAGGTGCCGTCGAAGTCGGCGACCACGAAGTTGATGTAGTCGGTGCGGAAGTGATCCGGGGTCCCAAACTGCACTGGTAGCGTGATCTGCCCGAGAGGTGTAGAGCTCTGTCCGGGGAGAACACCCCGAATCTATGCCTCGTCGTGGCTTGAGGTTCGCTGAGCTATCTTCGGTAGGCGATCGTTTCTTGAACAAGATATCAATGGAGCTGCTGCCGTCGATCAGTACTCTATCGAACTGAACTTTGTTGATACAAGGATCGAGGACTAGGGGAAAATGCCCTGGATCAGGTATTGCGGCCCATTGGTCCTTTCTGCTGAAGGAGATTTCACGATGAGACCACGGAGGGAGCTTGCATTCTCGTTTGGTCTCGATGGACACTTTGCCTCTGATGATGGTGTGCACACGATCGGTTGGCTTGACGTACTTGTGACGGGGGTCTGCATCGTCATCGTCGTTATCCTCGTTCTTGCTTGTTCCCTGCGTCATTAGGCTTGTCGGACGTATCCGGAGCTTGTTGACGCGTGTAGATAGACTTGAGGACGCGACAATTCTCCATGGTATGGTTCGACTTAGGATGGAGCTAGCAGGGCCCCTTCAATGCCTTGGCGTAGTCGTCTTCATAGTTACGACGTCCGCCACCCTTTTTAACGGTGTTGACCTCGCCGTCGTCTTCCCGAGCACGCTTGCTCCTGTAATTGTCACGGCGGTTACGCCGTTGATTATGTTGGTCACGATGGTCGCGGGAGTCGTTGCGCTGGTTGCGGCGGTCAAAATTGTCGTTCCGACCATGGTTGTCGCGTAGTCGTCGCGGTGTGTGGGTGGTGGGAGCGCGGAACCCTTCTTTGCTTCTTCAATAATTATCTTTTTAGCGCGTCGTCGGCGTCGCGTATTTCTTAGCGGTGGCCAGGAGCGCCGTGGACCGAAATCAGTCTCTTTTGCGGAGGAGCTTGTCCCTTAGGGCATCGTGGAAGCGGAGGCCAGTGATGAAAGCCTCGATTGCCTCATTGTCAGAGATTGATGGGACCTTGATGCGCATCTCTGAGAAACGCCGGACGTACTCTCGCAGCGGCTCATCTTTTCGATCTCGAATACGTTGCATATCGTATTTGTTGCCTGGTTGTTCACAAGTAGCAATGAAGTTGTCGATGAAGGCTTGCTTGAGCTCCTACCAAGAGTCGAAATAGTTCACCGGCAAGCTGACCAGCCATTGGTGACCCGCATGGCCAACAGCGACTGGGAAATAGTTAGACATGACGTGCTCGTCCGCCATGGCTGATCTGCACGCAGTCTCGTAAAGCATGACCCATAATTCGGGGTTTTCCTTGCCGTTGTACTTCTGAAGCTTCTCGAGCTTGAAATTCTTGGGCCATATGACTTGGCGAAGGTGTGGAGTAAACTGCTTCAAACCCGGCGGGCCATGGGCAGTGTCATATTCCATACGGCGATAACTTTCGTGGGACGCTCGATCGTTGGCTCTCTGGTTGATGCGAGCGCGCAGATCGCGTGCACCAAGGTAATGGCGGAGATCATTTTTGCCATCGCGGTGATCTTGATTGCCATCTGGATTAGCCCTACGACCGCGGTTATCACAGCGATTGTCCCGGTTGTCCCGACGGTGGTTGACGTCCTGGCCACCATCATGGCCACCATTTTCTTCTTGACGGTTGTCTGATGGGTCATTGTTGCGCGAGCCACATTGGTTGGGCGGCTGTGAGCGACTTGGGTGCTGGCGGCTGTGGCTTGACTCGACCGAGACGGATGGAGCCCGAGCTTGGTTTACAATCTCCGCGGTCTGGGCCATAGCAGCCGTCAGATAGGCTTGTATTTCATCGCGAACTGCTTGGGTTTCCGGGGTGTTGGGTAGCCGTTGCATTGTTGCCATGGCGACGGCTACATTGTCACTTGGAGTTCTGAAGACCTGTTTGTCCCCCACCCTGTCGAAAGCATCATTGAGGTCACGTGGCTAGACCCTTATGCGTCGTGCCTCCTGGTCTGCTTCGGCTTCGATTTGTCGGTGATTAAACCGGTCAATATTGCGTGCTTCGCGTGCAGTCCTTTCTTGTTCTGTTTCGCCAACTGCTGGCGGTTCATCATTGCTGACAACATGGATCAGATCCCCTCGTCTTGGCGGGAAAGATGGGAATTGTGAGAACCCCGGGGCATGGTCTGGGATATCCATATCGTACTTGACGCCTTCAGCTTCGTGATGCTGAAGCTCGGTATGGACAGATGCATTAGATGCGATGCCAGACGAGGAGCTGGGGTCGCCCTCTTGGACTGTGTGAATGGATCCTTCTTGATAATCTTCAATCTGGATCATGTTGACGAAGTCGCACGGCTTCAGCTGAGGTCGGTGCATAAGACACAGATCTAAGCGGCGTTGCAGGTCATAGGCGTAGCTGGAGGCAGCGTTTTGTAGGCCGTAGGGCTGGACCTGTTAGTTCTCCATCGAGGCTTCATACTCGGAGAGTCGGAGACCCATCGCGAAGGCTGGCCGGCGACGAGCAGAACGCCCTTGAGGAGTAGATGTGACCACAAGATCTGTACCAAGTCATGCAGGACGACTAGTCCGAGCTGGTCGGGTAGATCTGTTGTGGGGAGCGGTTACCTGCTCATTAGGCTGACTTTGAATCATACTTACCAGAGTAGGGTTTCAGCGAGCTTGGTGCTGACCCGATCGTTGGAGTCGAGCAGGTCGGTGTTGTCGATCTGCCTCCCTTTGTAGCGGGGAAGCGGATGACGATTTGTCGGCGTGGCTGAAGGTGATGCAGGCATGGTCGGAGCCAGATGTACCGTGGTTGGAGCCAGATCCATCGTGGTCGGAGCCGCATCCATCGTGGTCGGAGCCGTGTCCACCGTGGTCGGAGCCATATCCACCGTGGTCGGAGCCGTATCCACCGTGGTTGGAGCCGTATCCACCGTGGTCGGAGCCATAGTTGATGTAGGTGAAGCAGTGGTCGACGCAGACTGAATCCACGCCTCCTCCGGGGTCATGGCGATGAAGTCGTCGGAGCCGGTGGTCTAGGTGATCTGGCCAACGGTGAACGTGAGGCCGTTCGGCGTAGCCATGGAGCCAGAGATGATGACCGTCTTGTTTGCTTGGGAAGCAATGCACACCCGACCTACCGCGCGCGCCCACCGTTGACGAAATATGGTCGATGGTCTACCTAGGGGTATACCCAAGGTAGTAGATTGTCGGCGAACATGATGCATAAGCTACAAACAAGACGGTGACGCAAAGATGACACACAAGGTTTTATCCAGTTCGCCACCAAGAAGGCGTAATACCTACGCCCTTCGTCTGATTTGTATTGCTCTGTATGTCAATGAGAGATGTTTTTAGAGGGGTCCCCGCCGCGCCTTATATAGTTCGGGGGGCAGGGTTACAGATCTGAAACTAATCCTAGCCGATTACAATTGCCATATGTGGCCGGATAAGGATTCCTATTCTAACCGACCACGATCTTGATTGATCGCCAAATCCGCCTTGACTCCTTGCGCGGGACTCCGATCAGGTTAACCGGGCCGCACGTCGTCTTTTGGTGGACCGAACCCATCGATCCGGGCCGGCCCAAGCTTAGCCATAAGGGTATAGGGGTTAATACCCCCACAGTGGGAGTGTGGGAAACTCCGGTGAGCTGAAGCGAGTCGTATCGCCTGAGCTCTGTCATGGTGAAGGTGGTGAAAAAGTGGGCCATCTGATGACCAAAAAGTGTTGAACGTACAACGTCTTCCCCACGGATGGCACCAACTGTCGGTGTAGAAAGTGAACTACACGTAAATATTTGTAGTTTTGCTATACGTTGTGATCGGAGGTGGCCTAGCACTCAATGACATAGGGTTTATACTGGTTCAGGCAATGTGCCCTACATCCAGTTCGAGTCGGTCGGTGACTTTATTCCTAAGCCTAGGTGCTCGAAGTTTGCAGTGGGGTTACAAATGAGAAGGAGAAAGATGGGGGGTACAAGAGGTTCGGTCGGACTTTGGTCAGAGGGACCGAGAGCGATGGGAGCTCCGCTATGTGCTAAGTGTTCGAGCATATGCTCGTGGTTTGAACCTGGTGGTTCTGTTGTTGTGTACTAGTGAACTTGATTGATCTAAATCAACCTATCTGTTGGAAGAGAGCGCATCCCATTTTATAGATGAAGGGGATGGCCTTACAAGTGAGAGGGAGGGAGTACGTTCGCTGCTAAGTCTTGCTGCCCACGCCGGCGGGTACAAGACGATGGTAGGCACCCACAATACTATTGAATGTCAGATGCACGTGGGAGGTTGCGTCGTCTTCTTCAGGTATGGTAGATGTCGGTACCTGCTATACTGTTGATGCCCAGAGGCATGTGAGGGGTTTTACTATGTTCCCTTGATATAGTAAATGCTGGCGCCCACAACACTGTCGATGCCTCAGAGGCACGTGGGGGAGCCTTACCGTATTTGTCTAGTATGGGAGTTGATGGCGCCCACAATACTGTAGGGGAAAATGTCGACGCCTACAACACTGCTTGGGCTCTGCCATACTAGGGACGTCATAAGGTACTATCCTATAGGTGTAAAGGGTACGGTCCTTGGTATTGCAGTTGACTTGGTTGCCCTATCTTACCTTCTCCGCTTGTTTCCTGGTCCCTACCGAGCGAGCATCTCCGGTTGGTTGGTCCTAGTCGTCTTTGATTGTGTAAGCCAGAGCGGAGTTGTAAGAAGGGGTTCGGTGCATCCCTAGTCAGAGAAGCGGGTCAGAGTCGGAAGTGGTGTTGGGCCAGGCCTTCCGGTCGGAGAGGCTGTCCGGAGGCAGGCTAAAGACCGAAGCGAGTGCTCCGATCGGAGAGGCGGGCAAGAGTCAGAAGCGGGTGCCGTTCCTCCTTGGCTAGGCCTTCTGGTCGGAGATTTGGACTGCCCTTCTGCCCTATCATTTAGGTACTTGGGCGGCCCAAGAGCTACGTGTCATTCGTAGCATTCTGCCTGCTGGGCTGAGCCTTCGTTGGGAAGCCGGTCCATGAGGGACCCTAGGTTTATGAACCCGACAGGCGGTTCTGCCACATCATACTTGCGCATGTAGGATGCTTCACCTGGATTATTAACTATTAAAACCAATGAGGGTACAAATTGACTCATCTTACTAATTTAGCTAAGGAATAATATACCTAATGTGATAATCTTGATGATCACTTGAATATCTTGCTCATGCGAGGGGTAGGTCGTTGTGAGTGTGGGATCTCAGACGACATAGCTTGTGGAGCAGTAAGGACCGTGAATGATGGATTATGAGCACTTTGTTATAATGATAAGTACTGTAATTCTAATGTTGAGCATAGCATCTCATACTCTTAATGAATATCATTGGTTTCCACACTTATACAAATGCCTAATAATTACCGTGTGCATCCCCCAAATACTATATGTTGGAATTAAGTCCTATGAGTATGCAATTTACTCACGGTGCAACCATTAAGTTGTTTTGCAGGTACATAGTAGACCACGGCAAGCAATCGCTTGACCACCAGTGCATAGTAGCACTTGGAATGGGCATAACTCCAAGCGTGTTACAAGTAAACTCTAGATTCCTTGGAGGAGCAAATATGAGTATGAACATTAGTTGGTGTTGGCAATTCTTAGTGCAACCACCAAGTGAGGAGGTTTTAAGTTCATCACCGGCAATGGTACCAGAAATGCCTATTGGTATTTCTTAACACCATTACTAAGATTGAGTTAACCTTAGTGACGCCGCCAAGAAACACCAACTATGATAGTTCTTAACGATTACAGAAATTATCCACAAGCGCATGGATCTATCGTTGTAGCTTTTCACCCCGAAAGTATTTAGGGTATCATTATTTATATTTTCCCAAAGGAGGGCAAGGTATAAGAGTCTAGTATGAGCATGAACAAGATTACATACTTGCATAGTGAACCATAGTGCATGATAGGGGTAAAAATGGTATTTGAAGGATAGTGGACACACATCTGAGCCAACCTCAAGGATAAAAGGAAAACAAAGAATAAAAGAATGTTTCTACATGGAGCCGACATGTCAAATATAGCCGTGCAAAGAACAGTTAATGATCATACAAGCTATATGATTAGAGATAGAACTAAGTTTAAGATGGATGGGTAGATCTCTGAGCACTAGTTTGCTAGCAAGCGTGAGAGACTTTAAAACTCCTACACAATACCCAAACGTGGGGGATTACAAGGGACGAACAGGGCTGTCACTACCTACCGCCTACCCCTCAACCGTGGGGCACCATCATATCCGAAGGTTCCTATGCACCCGAGTACCATGCCTATGTATAAAGAAACTACCCATATTCCCCCGGGACTCTGACCCTATTGATCGACAAGCAAGAATATGGGTAAACCCGAAGGAACGACAAACCGTCACCTCAACCCTAACTCTACTTCTACTCATACCAGTCATATGAATGATTAAGCATGAAGTTGAACATGTTAAGATCATAACACACAAACTATATGCTAGTTCATATATCATGATTATAACAAGACAACTATACTCTAGTTCATATGCGCTACAATATAAATGATAAGAGCAAGACTTGTGAAGAACTCTTCATAGTATTATTCATACCAAGATGTCACTCTTCTTCCAAGGAGACAATCTCTCCAAGTAGCTCTTGCCTTGCTCATAAAAGTACTATTAAAACAAAAAGAGTACAAGTGACAGTAGTGAGGTGCTTGGCTCCAAATGATCTGCATTACGCTTTCTCATTTGCGCATTTTGATAATTTTCCACTTGTATTCAAATATTTGTCCTGCAAAACATGTTTTCTCCAATACAAGTGGAACTATGTCAATAGTAAAGGCATATGTGTCAAAAGATTGCTTATTTCTCCTATTTTGGATAATTATTGGCGGTCGAATGTTGTCGTTAGTGACCGCCAACAAATCCCCCAAGCTTAATCTTTGCTTGTCCCAAGAAAATAGCTAAGTACTTGGTTATTGATTAGGAGTTGCTACTATGCCGATACAATTCACAAGTGTAACACCCTAGTGTTAAGCTTGCATTCTTCCACTTGCATTGCATGAGCATGAAATGATACATTTTCTAATTGTGATTACTTTCATAAAATGCTTAAATAGCCTTGTGAATGCTTAGTGATCATGCTTGATAATGCAAGTGGGTGTTGTTTAGTCACCAAAACAACTTAGACACACTTAGGATGAAAAATGAAACCTAGTTTATATTCATGACTTGGTCCAAAATTGCTTCTTAGTGTTGGTACTGCTAAAATTGCCGTTATCATGTTAGTTGTTTGACCTATCATGACTAACTACTTAGAGAGCTTGCATGATAGTGGACCCTAAATACAAATTGTAGTCTAGCTCATGTTGAACAAACTTTGTTCAAGGGTCAAGAGCTGAATCAGTGCCTAAGTTAGTCAAATAGGGCTCCCAAAAATCGACTTCATGCTGTTTTGGAACTCCAAAATTTTGGCCAAGTCATAGCTGACTTTCAGTTTCCATGTAGCCATCTTTGGGGATTTTTAGTTTGCAAACCAATTTGAATTTGACAAAACTTCTTTAAGCAAAGTTGTAGTACTCTTGTAGCTCTACAATTTTGTGAAATTGGTTGATCAAATCACTACATGGATTAGGAGATATAGTGGGGAGAAAATCGTGTTTTAGGCGGTTTTCATCAGGCCTGAAACTGGCCCCTACCGTTTTAGATGTGGCTGACCGTGTCAGGCCGCACGTGCCACATGGTGGCCGTACGCCGATGCTAGCCCACGCTGTCGAGCCGAAAGGAGGGGCTCACGGGCGCCCACTCACTCCTGCGCTCATTCTCGCTCTCCCTCCTCTTGCTCCCGTCCTCACTGAAGTGGAGAAAGGCGATGTTGTGCTGCCGTCATGCCTTCGCCGGCCACGCTAGCCACCCACACCGCACCACCACCGTATTCATCTTGCCCATAGCTCCGCTGTTTCGCCCTCTATCGCATCAACCCGCTAGCAAAGCCATTCGAGCACAGGTAAAGCCCCTAGGGCCATCGCCGTGGTTGCCATGGCCATAGTGCGCTACGAAGCTTGAGCTCACCATGTCTAAGCCACCTCGCGCCTGCACTGTTCCCTCTCTCTTCAGTTCCATAGTCGCTAGGTTTAGTGGATGCTATAGCCACTAGCCTTTGGCCAATGCCGCCCTTGCCAGAGATAGGACGTGCACCGCACCGCCGTGAACCGACCACGCCGCCTCCATGCACGTCACCGTGGCCATGCTCGCCCCGTCTTCTTCCTTTCTCGCTTTTAGGTGTTAGAGCATAGCCTTAGGATGGTGAAGCTCAAAAGGAAGATGGGTGACCAATGCCATTACTTGGCTCACCAGAACGCCGCAGCGCCGCCATCATGCACACACCGCCGTGCCACCATGCACGTGGTCGTGCCTCACCGATGCCTCCAAGAGCCATAACCCTAACCCTAGATCTCTGTTAGGTCACCCGAACTCGTTGTGTCCGGTGATAGCCAAAGCACCACCGCGCGCCTCCACCGGCCGCCATTTATGCCGCCGCCAAGCCTAACCGCCATGATAGGCTTAGCCACTTAACTCGTTGAGTGCAGAATGAAGAGGGGAAGAGGATGGTAGTGACCGCGTCGCCGGAAACCTCACCGTCGGCGAGCTCTTCACCGGTCAAGCCGCGTCTTTGCCCTATGTGTGTGATAGGTGGGGTCAGGTTGACCATGGGATCTAGACGTCAGCGCCTCTAGGTGCGCTAAGCTCGGGTGTGCTTATCAATTTCTACGGTTTTGCCAATTTTCTTTATTTGTTTTTCTAGAATTTGATGCAAACTTGTAAAATTCATAACTAATTCTAGGAGTGTCCAAATTGAGTGAACCAAATTTTGTTAGCTTCATCTTGATGAGTACTATTGGTTAAAAATATGAAACTTGGTATGTGCCATAGTTTTATACCTTGTTTAAATTATCTTGTTTATTACCTATTTAATCTTGTAAAATGCATAACTTGAGTTTGGATGATGCTAAAAATGTGATTCTAATTTTGTTGGTCTTGTTTTGACATGCTGTAGCTAGGAAAACTATTAAACCTATAGTAGGCATGTTTTATTATGACTTTGTAATTTAGCTTGATTAAATACTAGTTTCTTATGAAATTAATTGTGGTAGATCTATATAACCAATGTGCATAAAATAATTTTTGCACCATTCTTGTATTATGAGGAATGTAAGAAAAATAGTAAATCTGTTGTTTGACACTTTTCGCTATGCTAAACCTATTTAAGTTGATATAAACTGATGTAACTTGTCATTTTTGTAGAGGTTGTTATGCTTGTTCAAATGGCATGAAATTTTAATAGCAGGCTCCTAGGAGTATGTGTAGGCTGCTGTAATTTTTTAGAATTTATTGAGCACTAGAAGTAGCAGTTCAGTTTTCATCTATATTATTTGATAAATTAATAAAGTCTTATATAAAATTGATTTGGGTCCAACCATTATACTTTTTAACATGTTGGTGATATATATAACCTGCTGGTATAGTTAGTTATGCCTAGTTTTGATTGGCTTTATGCACTTAGTTATTTATTACTCTATAATTCACTTGCATCTAGTTTCTTGACTTGATTGCTTTGTGTGAGCTTGATGCTTGTTATTTAGATGCTTAGGCTAATTAAGATAAGTTGTTAGCTGCAGGTTTTAGGACTCTTACTGATGAGGAAAAACTTTACCTTAGGTTGCTAGAAAGTGGGGAGTGTATGTTTCTTGTACTAGAGAAGACATATGCACCTACTTAGTAAAATTAAGTTAATCATATTATCACCTTGTCATCATGTTGTTAAGAATGTATATATATCATCCCTTGTGCATTCTATATATTTATCTATGTGCTCATGCATATAGGATCGATAGAGGGAGTGACCCTGCTGGAGTTTCAGCTCAAAGGAGAGGAGACCTCAGAGGAAATCCCGTAGCAGGAGGTTCCCAAAGGAGAAGGACAAGATCAGGAGGAGGTGCCTGAGTGCCCTGACCACCGACCCTCAGCCTACTTGAAAGGCAAGCCCCGAAGCATTCTAAGCCTCCTATTTTTTATAAATACCAACTTGAGTTCTTTATGTTTGATGCATTAAGTTGTAGGAGTTGTTCGGAAACACTTGATGCATATAATCTCCTTGTCCAAAAATATATACCTTGAACCCTATGTAGGTCTAGGATCGAATATACGCTTAGCCATGCTTAGCTCGGTAGAAGTCAGGTGATTTCCTGTCACCTGCGAGATATCGGTGGATACCGGATCACGATTAGCTATATTGTTGTCATGGAAAAGAACCATGTGATGATTTAAATGGAGGCGGGACGGAGTCTTTGTGGTAGGTTGATTCATGTGATTTCATCTATGCTGATTAAGGACCGCATCGTTGGATGCCCTCTTGTCATTTTGAACATAGCCTCTCACTTAGCTGGCCAGATATCTTGTTCTGACCGCGAAGCCGAGTAGCTCAACTTAGGCCGGGAGTCATTCTGTCCAAGTGCGCACACTAGAGGCAGTAAGGATGTGCGGTGAGCCGGATGTTAGCCCAAGGGTAGGCTGGGCCTAAGCATCCTGGCAGTTGGTCAGTCCCTGAGGGTGCGGCGCTGAGTTGTACCAAAGGTGACCCGATGCGACCCCGACGTGGGAAGTGTGGATGTGTGTTAGGATTTTTGCCTAGCTAGTTTCAATTGATTCAAATCGCCGTCTCTCCTAGATAGTGAGAAACTTGACTGAGCTTCTTCATCATAGTAACTTGATGAAATGTGATGGTTATGATGAATATGAAAATACTATACCAGATATGGTTAATATTGTTTGCTTTAGCCTAAATCAAGTGATTGCCCTAGTACAGGTGCCAACCTAGACATGCTAAATTTTAAATAAATATAACTTGTTGCTAGAATAACTAAAAGGATCATGACATGTATTACTTCAGCTTTTATGCAAAATGTTGTCAAGCCATCTCTTCCTTTCATAGCCTTGTATAATCCTTGGTGTCTCTTTATTTTTGGTTTATGACGGGTAAGTCTAGCTAAGTACATCCTCATACTCAGGGTTTATTCTCACTTGTTGTAGATGGTACAATGTATCATGGTTATTGCAAGACTTGTTTCTCTCCTACCGTGGACGAGGAATGAGGCCAATGGGCTAGGCCTTTTCTAGTAGCTTCTCTATATGCTTTTGTTGGACTTGATCATGGAACTGGCATGTATCTAAACCGTGTGTGTGTGATGGTTTCAAAACTATGTTGCTTTCCGCTACTAAATTTGAACTTTGGGTTGTAATAACTTCATTCATACTCCGATGTATGTTGAACTACTTGTGAACTTTATGTAACATATGACATGTTTGTTGAATTATGTACGATCTTGGTTTGTATGTTGGTTATGTTTTATGGTCCTTCACGACACTTGATGGACTACCGGGTTTATATGGGCTCAAGTATGATAGTGCGACGACCGCTCCAGTGGTTGGCATTGTACTTGTGCTCTTATAAATTGGTTGGTTCTGCGATAGCTGGCATCGGAGCAAGATTCAACACTATTTGTCATATGTGTAATTAAAACAAATGTTTTTCTTTTACAGAACCAATTTTGGCAACTTATAGATACATATAGGTGTGTTCAAATCTGAAATTTGAATCTAGAGTGTGCCAGTGATCATCTCCTTTGTGCCTAGTTACGGATTTCAGGTGGCTTAATAAGTACTAACTTTGGGGGTTTACTTTCTTGCAATTTTATTTCTTCATCCATATGGCGTGCTATTTTATGGGTTCCATTCACTTGAATAGGTAATGCATGGATCAATATACCTCTACGCCCAGGTAAATTGATGAGTGGCATGACCGCAAGATGTTAGCGTGCGGTCTAAGGGGAGAGGTAGTTTTGATACTAAAGTATATATATATATATATCTTATATATATATGGAGGTATTTAATTGTTGGTTAGTTTTGATACGTCTGTATATGCATATTTATATGTATGTATGGACATATTTATATATGGGTAGCTTTGATATAGTAGTATATATATTCTATATATATATGGAAGTATTTAGAATGAAACCTAGAGACCAGACTTTCATTTTTGTAAATATATAATTGTGGGGATTGGGGTGAAATGAAATTCCTCTACAAGTACGCTAACAGCGAAACATGTAGTCCAACTAGTTTCGCTTATTTTATGAGAGAACGTATGTATGCCACCGTGTATGTCGCTAGAATTTTAAAAAAAATTCTAAGTTTGTGAGGACGTACAGAACGTGCATGCATCATGATAACTCATTCATTCGCATTTATGCATTGTTCCTTCCCTTATAAGTTTCTTATCACAATAACTAAATTTTTCTAACGTTAGGTTTGTTCTCACAAGAGTTGCACCATATGTTTGTTGGTATAGATGGCAGCACCAGGGTCACTAGCTGGGAATGATATGTTCTTGGGTTTGTTTGGCACCCCCACTCTGCTTTGGAGGGTGTTGCACTCAGTGGTGTACATGGAGCCGCCTCACTACTTTTGGTCATAGGAGTACGTGGAGGGATAGCCATGGTATGAGGTGCAGGTGACCATTCCCGCTCGCACATAGGCACTATAGTGGAGGGAATGGAGGGCTGAGTCCAAGGGGAAGTCCCCTTGGGAAGGTGCACAAGTGGCAGCTTTTGAGGTTTTGAGCAAGATTTGTCAATAGCATGGTGATGAGCTTACAGCCAGTGTAGCAGGGACCTTTCCTCAGGTGGATCCATTAGTGACAGCTTGGTTATAGACTAGCCGCAATGCTTTGGTGTGGTATCATGATGAGTGGACACAGAGTTCAAGTCCAACCATGAGTGCCATGTTTACCGTGATGCAGATGTTCTATGCACGGCAGGATAATTAGGATTTCTAGCAGGAGTCCTACACCATTTGCGTGGACAAGCTCATGAGAGCTGAGGCGACACATCGGCGCCTAATGAGGCATGTGCTTAGGCACATGAGAGCAGCTAGGAATGTTGCTGAGGATAGGGATGCAGCTCAGGCAGCGATGGGGGCCATTTAGGGATAGATGGTATAGGCCGATCAACAGAGGGACACCGCCATTCATCATGTAGAGGCATCAGAGGAGGCCAGGACGAGGACTATGGTTCTAGCTGGTCAGTGGGGCGATAGAGTTTGGTCACATGGAGCAGGAGTACATGCGTCGGCTTTAGCAAGCCCAGAACACCATCGTAGAGCTTCAGCACGACGTCCACCGCCTCAACAATATCATTGATCCCATTCCTCCCAGATGCAAAGGAGGAGGATGTATATATGTTGATTGAGGATGATGGTTGGGAGAAGGTTGAGATCGGGCCAGAGTAGGATGTTGAGCCTATGGAGGACAATGATGATGATTCTATGTCCAACATCGACAGCGACCACTCGGATGAGTAGAGTAGCTGTAGTGACTAGCTAGCTATGCTAGATGTTATCTTTTGTGATCTTATGTGATGGACATGTAATCTAAATCTTAGTTTAGGTAATGTGACTTTGATGTAACTTTGGTACCTTGTATGGTTAGTCCATGATGGTGCTGAACATTAAGAAAAGTCCTATTCTGTTTTGCTGGCAAAAATTTGGCATGTATGTGAACGTGTTGCTAGAATGCCCAGTAATAAAATTGGTGATGTTGTGTTGTGGAAAGGAATTATTGGGCCGCTGTTTTATTGTATGAATTTATTCTCTCTAGTGAAATTAGTTTGGCATAATTATAAAATTCTTCTGCAATTATTTGGCATCATCCAATAATTACTTGTTGTTGAAATTATGTAGATGACGTGCACCCGTGGTCAGGGGTTGACTGGCAGTCAGGATGGTAACAACAATCCACCCCCACCACCACCACCCTCAACAACGAAGTTCTTTGCTCAGTTTATGGGGAACCAGTGTGCTATGGTGGAGATGTTGCGCAATATCACACATAATACCACACGAGGGGGACACCAGCATTAGGGCCCGGAACCCAACCAGTACAACACCTTCAAGGATTTCTTAGACACGAAGCCACCCATCTTCAAGGAAGTAGAGGAACCATTGCAAGATGATGGGTGGTTATACACAATTGAGCAGAAGTTTCACCTTTTGAGGGTCACAGAGCAGATGAAGGCTGAGTATGCCTCACACCAGGTGTAGGGACCTCTCGGGCATATGGTGGACCTACTACCTGTCTACTTTATCTACCAATGCTAATGTCAGTTGGGATCAATTCAAGATAGCCTTTAGGGGACATCACATACCCTTAGGGCTTATGAGGATGAAGGCTATAGAGTTTATGAAGCTCACTTAGGGATCCAAGACCCTCACTGAATATATGCATGCTTTCAACAATTTGTCAAGGTATGCTCCTGAGTTTGTGAACACTGAGGAGAAGATTGAAAGTTTCAATCGAGGACTTGGTACCAAGCTGATGAAGACCATGGCAAATTCTAGGAGAGCAACTACAATGAGTTTGTTTGCGATTCTCTTACCTAGGAGAATTAGAACAATTTGCATGGTGTAGCTAAAGGCCATAAGCAAGCGTTTGAGGCAGGTTCATCCTAGCAGAAGGCTCCTATGGCAACTAGGCCTCAATATCATCCACCTATACCCAAGTTTAGGATACCATAGAAGATGGCATAGCCTAATCAGCAGCAGAAGGTGTATCATAGGGCTTTCTCTATTGCTCTACCAAAAGGAAGTGCAGGGCAGGGAAGCTCAGGGATGCCAAAGGACAACTTACCATGCTTCAACTGCAACAAGCCTGATCATTTTGCAAAGGAGTGCCCTTATCCTAAGAAAGGTAACAACTAGAACCAAGGCAATTAGAGGTAGGCAAATGCTAATGCACATCTAGGGCTTGTTCATTACACTGCCGTGGAAGAAATTCCTGCTGGAGAGGTTGTCACTACTGGTATGTATCTTATGAACCAACACCCTGCAATTGTTTTGTTTGATTCTAGAGGCTCACATTCATTCGTGAGTCAAACATTTGCATCTGAGCATAACCAGAAGATAAAAGTGGTAGACAAGGGTGGCTATTGCATAAGTTTAGCTGGGGCTAGTATATCTAGCAACCAGATAGTTCAAAATGTACTCATCTTAGTAGGAGGGAGTTTACTATGGATCTTATAGTGTTACAAGGTTTGGGAATAGATGTGATCTTGGGTATGAAATGGATGAGTAGTCATGGAGTCATGATTGATACCGCAAATAGAACCGTCGAGTTGAGGGAACCAAAGGGTGATGATACTTTTATAGTGCCACTTCCCAGGAGTTTTGACCTTCACAACTTATCTTGTGCTATCTAGACCACAACTCTCTTTGATATTCTAGTGGTATGTGATTTTCCAAATGTATTTCCTGATGAGTTACCTGGTTTACCATCGGATAGAGATGTGGAATTTAAAATTGAGCTAGTGCCTGGTATAGCACCCATCTCTAGGAGACCCTATAGGATGCCAGCAAATGAGCTAGTCGAACTCAAGATTTAGTTACAAGAGCTTTTGGACAAAGGACTTATTTGACCTAATTCATCCCCATGGGGTTGTCCAGCTTTGTTTGTAAAGAAAAAGGACAAGTCACTATGGATGTGTGTGGATTATAGACCACTCAATGACGTAACAATTAAGAACAAGTACCCTTTACCACACATCGATATCTTGTTCTATTAGCTAGCAAGGGCAAAGGTGTTCTCCAAGATTGACTTGAGATCAGGCTATCATCAGACCAAAATTAGACTAGAGGATATAACTAAAACAACTTTCTCAACCAGATATGGCTTGTATGAGTATCTTGTCATGTCTTTTGGTCTAACGAATGCTCCTGCATACTTCATGTACTTGATGAATTCGGTGTTCCAGCCCAAACTTGATAAGTTCGTGGTTGTGTTCATTGATGACATCCTAATTTACTCTAAGAACAAGGAAGAACATGTAGAACATCTGAGGATTGTCTTAACCAGACTGAGAGAACATAAGTTGTATGCCAAGTTTAGCAAATGTGAATTTTGGTTATGGAAAGTGCCTTTTCTAGGTCATGTGTTGTCAGAAGATGGAATCTCTATAGATCCAAGTAAGGTACAAGGAGTCTTGGATTGGAAGGCCCCGACTTCAGTCACTGAAGTTCCAGAGTTTTCTTTGTTTAGCAGGTTACTATCATTGCTTTATCTTGGATTTTTCCAAGATAGCTAAGCCAATGGCGAGGTTACTATAGAAGGATGAGAAGTTTGTTTGGACTCTGGAGTGTGAAGCTACTTTTCACACTCTATGGACTTTGCTAACCACCGCTCCTGTTTTAGCACAACCCGATATAAGAAACCTTTTGATGTGTTTTGTGATGCATCCGGTACAAGTTTGGGATGTGTTCTTATGCAGGGAGGTCGAGTCATTGCTTATGCCTCACGTCAACTGAACAAGCATGAAGTTAATTATCCGACACATGATTTAGAATTAGCAGCAGTTGTTCATGCACTAAAACTATGGAGGCACTATTTGCTTGGGAATGTGTGCCATATCTATACAGATCATAAGAGCCTCAAATATATTTTCACTCAACCTGAGTTAAACATGAGACATAGAAGATGTCTAGAGTTGATCAAGGATTATAACCTAGAAGTGCATTATCATCCTAGTAAGGTGAATGTGGTTGCAGACGCCTTAAGCTAGAAGTCTAATTCTAATTTCCTGGACTCACTATTGGAAGATGGATTTAACCTTCTGGACCCTGCTGTGTTGCACAATGTGACTGTCAGTTGCATGCTTGAGAGTAAGATTATTCAGAGTTAGAAGACCGATGTGGGTGTGTTTCACATTAAAAGAAAGATGAAGGAAAAAGAAACCAAGCATTTTAGACTAGATGAGAGGGGTGTGCAATGGTTTAAAGATCGACTTGTAGTGCCGAAGGATCGAGAACTTAGAAACCCACTTCTAGATGAAGCTCACTCTTCTAGATTGTCTATCCATCCTAGTAGTAGTAAAATGTATCAAAACTTAAAGACACGTTTTTGGTGGACAAAAATGAAGAAAGAAATCGTAGCCTATGTTGCCAGGTATGACACCTATAGTAGAGTCAAGGCAGATCATTTGAAACCTACTGGACTACTTCAACCTTTGTCTATTCCAGGTTGGAAGTGGGAGGAAATAATTATGGATTTTATCGTTCGACTTCCGCCCACTCAAAAAGGTTTTGACTCCATATGGGTAATTGTGGACCATTTGACGAAATCTGCACATTTCATTCCGGTTAGCACCAGTTACCGACCACATCAGTACACAGAGTTGTACGTCACCCATATAGTATGTTACATGGTGTACCGAGAAACATCATGTTAGTTAGGGGATGTCAGTTTATTGCTTGTTTCTAGGTGCACTTGCACAAGGAGTTATGCACCAACTTAGTCTGAAGTTCTGCCTATCACCCTCAAACATTTGGATAGATGGAGTGAGTGAATCAAATATTAGAAGACATGTTGAGAGCATATGTAATCTCTTCAAAAGGATCATGGGAAAAGTGGCTACCTCTAGCTGAGTTTTCCCATAACGACAGTTACCAAGAGAGTATTAAGATGGCTCCTTTCAAAGCCTTGTATGGTTAGAAATGTAGAACTCCCTTGAATTGGGTTGAGCCCGAGAAGAGGAGGTATTATGGAATTGATTTTGTCAAAGAAGCTGAAGAGCAAGTTTGTATCATCCAACAACACATTGAAGCCACTCAATCTAGGCAAAAGAGCTATGCTGACAAAAGAAGAAGACCTATTAAGTTTAAGGTAGGCGACTATGTATACCTAAAAGTATCACAAATGAAGGGAGTACAACCGTTTGGTGTGAAAAGAAAAATTGCCCCTAGGTATGTAGGTCCCTACAAAATCATTGAATGGAGCGGACGAGTAGCCTACAAACTACAGTTACCTCTAGAAATGAGAGCTATTATCAATGTCTTTCATGTCTCAATTGAAGAAATGCTTGCATGTTCCTGAAGAAAGAGTTGAAACAATGGATATCAAAATAGAATCAGATCTAGCTTATGAGGAAAAACTGGTACAACTGTTGGATAGTAAAGAGAGAGTAACTCAGAATTGATTGATTAAGTTCCACAAAGTAATGTGGAGTAATCACAATGAACGGGATGCAACATAGGAAAGAGAGGATTATCTACGTGAAGTTTACCCTGTGTTTTATGAAAAATGGTAGGTACTTCAATCTCAGGACGAGATTCCTATAAGGGGGAGGGGTTGTGGCAGAACCGACCAATTATAAGAGCACAAGCACAATGGCAACCGCTGCAACGATCGCATTGTTATACTTTAGCCCATATAAACCCAGTAGTCCATCGAGTATCACGAAGGATCTCGAATAATTCAACATGCAACCAAGATCATACATGATTCAACATACAAGCCACATATTACATAAGTTCACCATAGTTCAACATACATCAGAGTAAGAAAAGAGTTATTACAGTACCAAGTTCAAATATAGTAGTAGCAGAACAAAGATAGTTTTTAAACTAACATCTCACACCATTGCTCAAATACTTGCTAATTTATGATCACATCCCACAAAAGCACCATAGATTAGATATATAGAAGCGCCTTGCCCATGGCCTACTCCTCGTCCATGGCAGGACAGAAGCAATTCTTACAATATCCTTGATAGACTGTGTTATCTGCAACAAGTGGGAAATAAACCATGTGTATAAGAAGGTACTCAGCTAGACTTAACCGTCATAAACCAAAAATAAAGTGACTCCAAGGATTATGCAAGGCTTTATCAGTGGAGCTAGCTTGACAACATTTTTGCAAAAAGGCACTAGTTGAGCTACACATTTTATAATTCGGTCATCAAGTTAATTATAGCTATTCATCTCTAGATTTGCAACTAACCTATGCCAAACATGTGATGTATGATTATGTAGCATAACAATAAAAACCATAGCCAGTGTAACATTCCCATGTGCATCATAACCATCAATTCTATACTTTAATTACTACGATGTTGTGGCTAGTCGAGTTTCTCACTATCCGGGAGAGATGACGATTCGAATCGATTGCAACCAACTGGGTAGTTATTCCTAACACAAACCCACACTTCCCCCATCGGAATCGTGTTGGGTCACCTTTGGTACAACTTAGGTGCACATTTCATGGGTTCGATCAGCGCTGCACCCTCAGGGACACTACCGGATGCCAGGTCGATCAGGACTCTAACATGCCCTTGGCCTCACACTAGCTCCCCACACATCCTTACTACCTCCAATGTGGGCACTCTAACAGAATGAGACCCAGCCTGAGTTGAGCTACTCGGCTTCACAATCAGAACGAGTTATCCAGCCAGCTAAGTGAGAGGAATGAGTTCAATCTTGATAGAAGCTTCAACAATGGCACGGTTCTTAATTCACACAGGTAGAATCACATGAGTCAACCTACACATAGACTCCGCTTGGCCTCCCGTTACATTATCCCATGGTTCTTTTCCATGATATCAAATATAACCAATCGTGCTCTGGTATCCACCTCACAGGTGACAGGAAATCACCCGACTTCTACCGGTCATAGCATGGCTAAGCATATATTCAATCCTAGACCTACACTGGGTTTAATGTATATTTCTAGACAAGGTAGTTCTATGCATCAAGTGGTTCCAATCAACTCATATAACCTAATGCATCAAACATAAAAGGATGCAAGTGATATTTGTAAAAACATAGGAGGCTTAGAATGCTTTGGGGTTTGCCTTTCAGAAAGGAGGTGGGCTTATGATCCAGGCACTCTAGTAACTCTTCTGGGACATGCTCTTCACCTTCTGGAGCTCCTTGTTGCGGTGCCTCCTGGTCCTCTTGGTCCATAGCCTTGAATTCCAATGATTCCTTCCGTTGATCCTATATGCATGAGCGCAAAATAAGATACAACAATGCATAGGTAGTGAGATGAATGATATGGTATGATGCATAAACATAAATGTCCTTAACAACAAGGTACTAAGGTGATAGCGCAATTAATTGTATTTTACTGAGTACGTGCATATCTCTTCTCTAGTAACTAATCAAACATCCATTTAAAGCATTTTCTGGACTACAAGACAGCAGCCAGTTGTTTTGAACTTAACGGGAGTTTTACACATTCAAATAATATGATCTTGGACTTTCTAGAAATCTTATAAAATTATCTACAACTTTATTATAATCATCATAAGGTGATTCAATAGTTTGCCAGGCCAAACAATTCAATCATTCAGATCTGTCCAGAGAATAAGCAACTCTGCTAGCAGACTTCTAGAAGCTATAACTCTCAAACCCTTTAGCCTATAGCTATGAAATTTTAGGACAATACATATGAGTAAGTTATCTACAACTTTGTTATCAACAAGTTTCACAGAAGAGATCATTATCATCACAAAATTGTCACTACAACAGAAACTACATATGCAGCCATATAGTTGAATTATAGAGCAATAATTAACTAGCTGCCTATAACCAATTAACTTTGAGCATACCTACAAATACCAACAGACCATATGCATTTCATGCACTATAAAAAACATCATGGTTAAGCCCAATAACTTATTTACATGCATTTATTAATTTCCTTATATAATAAGGTGATTTAAAGGGTAAATATTTCTATTGCTCAATAAATTCTGAGAAAATTATAGTAGCCTACACATGACCCCAGTAGTCTACTGTACAAATTTCATCTCATTTGGATAAGTATAGTCACCTCTACAAAAATGACAAATTGCATAGGCTTATTTTAGCAAAAATAGTTTAGCCTAGTGAAAAGTGTCAAACAATAGATTTCATATTTTTCTTACTTTCCTTTTAGCAAAAGAACACTGTGTAAAAATTTGCATGATCATAATTTATGTATATTTACCCCAATTAATTTCACCAGAAACTAGAAATTATTCTAGGTTAAATAGTAAGACCATATTTCAAGTATGCTTACTGTAGGTTTAGTGTTTTACCTAGATAGAGCATGTCAACACAAGACAAACAAAATTAGAATCACATTTTTAGCATTTTCTAGCTCAAGTTATGCATTTTACAAGATAGAAACTAATTTAAAAGCACTTATCTAACTTGATTTAATTCCCCTAGAAAAATACTCCAAACAGTAGATTTCATATTTTTATCAAATAGTATGCTTCATGATGAATCCAACAAAATTTGGTTCACTCAATTTAGACATTCCTAGCTCTAGATATGATTTTTGCAAGTTTGCTACAAAATCTGTGAATATAAATAAAGAAAAATTCAAAAACCCGAAATACACTACATGCACCCGGTCCAGTACACCCACTACGACTGACGCGTGTGTCCCGTAGGTCAACTCACCCCACTTAACAGCGAGATAGGAGTAGAGGACGGTGACAGCGAGCTCACCAGCGGCGATGTCACCAGCGTCGTGCTCCCCACCACCTCGCACGTCCACTGGTACCCTTGGTTGGCGTGATGGATCACCGGAGCTACCTTGTCGGCGGCAATGGTGACATGGCAGAGGTGCTCGGCAGTGGGATCATCGTCTCCAGCAACGACACGGCTAGGCAAGCGAAGCTACAGCATCAGGGAGTCCTAGCGGAGCTCTAGGGTTAGGTCTAGGGCATAGTGAAGCGACAGTGTGCTCCGACCACGTGGATGGCGCTGCGTCGGCGCATAGAGCACGGCGGGGGTGTCGCCATTCCGACAAGATGGCGGTCGAAGGCAGGTCTCCGTCTTCGGTGAAGTCAGCAGCAGTGAGCGCATGCCTGCGGCCATGGCGGACGCACACGGTAGTGTCACGCGTTCCCATGTGACGGCGGCGGTAGTAGTTAAGCCGGCTATAGCCTTAGCAACTAGACCCTACGACAATGATGGACCAAATGAGAGGAAGGTAGGAGGAACAATGGTGATGGCTGGCCATGGCCGAGTTTGCTCGCGGTGGTGCATAGCGACTATGGCAGCAACGACGACATGCAATGTGGCCTCACCTGGGCTCAAACGGTTACAATGGCGGGTCAGGGAGGTAGAGTGTAACACCTCAGGTGTTATGAGCTGATTTAGCACCTAAGTTAAGGTCTTGGAGAAATCAATCCGAATGGGTTTTTGAATTTTTAACAAGTTAGAACACGTATGAAGCGGGAAAGCGATCTCGGTAAACAAAAACAAGATATAACTTGTGTATAGTGTTTATGTAAAATGATGCGCGAATAGGGTAGATAAGAATGCAACTATAATTTTTGGAAGTGAATATTGCAACTAGGGTTTTTAGGAGCTCAAACATCGAATCCATGATTTAACTGGAACTTTCGTTGAATCAGCAAGAATTTGGATTGTATTTAAAATATCATTTTTGATGAATTAAATTGAGTAAAATAGTTAAAAGGTGCTCTGATGTTTTGTTCCTATGGGTTAGTAGGAAGTATGGGCTATTGCAGGGAGTATGGGTTGGTCAAGGTTAATAGGGTTATGCCTTTTAGAAATTAGGGCAAAAGTGTTAAAAGTTGCTTAGCTCCAATTGAAGCTTTTGACTTTTTGAAGTCGGAAAAAGGAAGTAGACAATGCCATTTTGACATCCAAATTGTAACAAAAATGGTTAGGCACCAACTTCACGTTCTTGTACTATTAGTTGTCCCTGAGTGTGCACTTGAGCATGGCTTAGGTTGTAGTGGTGTTGGGTGTTACGATACCCTCATAAATTTGCTCTAACTTTGTTAAAACATGTCTGAATCGTGTCTTTGGCATTTTGTTCATGAATGGATGTTCAGAGCAACAAGCCCATGTTGGCATACATCTATCTTCTCCTCTAGTTGCCCCCTGCTCTTGGTGATTACTTCACCAGATAGTTGGCACTTCTGGCTATAGGATAGGGAAATTAGTTGAACTTCATCCGGGATCATTTGTAATTTTTGGCTCGCTTTAAAAACCATGCTTAGCACCGTTGGTCTTGTGGGCACGGTCACCATCCGAGTGTAAGCGATGCAGCTGCTGAGTTCCAACTGTGGTGGGGCCACTACCGCTGGCCAGCTTGCGGTTGGCTGACGCTACACGGCCTTGACCCGGGCGATGGCCAGTCCTAGCTGGCTGCGGCTGGTCCTGCTGCTGCATGCGTGCCGCGCTCACACGGTTGGTCACTGGGCTGTGCCGTGGTTGCGGCTACATCATGCGATTGACATGGTGCTCGCCCCGCCCCTCATCCTACCTACCCCGCCTAGTCCTTATGCTAGAACCTTGCCGTCATGACGAGTCAAGGGCTGGACGCAGCGGTGATGGGATGCTTCCCTAACCTATTTTGCCCGCTAGCTGACACTAGCGATCTAGCTTGGGTCCTGCTGCTTGTTGCTATGAATGTCATGCCAAGCCTCCTGCTCTCGTCACCTGTGTGCACGAGCTCGATCTGCCATAGCTAACCGAAGCCCTGCTTTATCACACCCTACCGCTCGAGCTCAGCCGCATGCTTTTCCCCATGACGTGGCCTCAGCCTTGGCACCACGCCCTGCCTTTCAAATTCGCCTAGCCCATGGTTTCTTAGCCCATCTCCTCATGTCAGTTAGTTGTAGGGAGAGCTAGCTAGCCGCCTCAACTGCATCTGGCCATGGTAGAGTCCTACACCACGACAATTCGGTGATTAGCTCACCGTGGGCCATGTTCGCCGCCGTGACCTTGGACTAGGGGAGAGAAGTAGGATTGGAGCAGTAATAGTTCAATTGCTTGTGGATCTGAACTTGCCTTGACTCATGCCCTCTGGTGCTTGCGTAGTTTTGGCCAGGAAGCTCACCATCCATGAAGTGATGTGCCGGTGTCATGCTCAAAACACTGCTGCATGGATCGGTTGCACATGGCTAGGCCATCTCGGCACCCCTACACCTTAGCCGCCACCGCAGATCGAATCCCGGTGTGCTACTAGTGCTTATTCGCTAACCCCTTCCCTCCGATGGCACCATAGGTCATCGGGATGGATGCGTCGCCATCGCGATTAGCCGCTCACCACTATGGCTCTCGGTAGTCCTCCACCGAGCCTCTAACCTCCGCCTACCCCTGAGGGTTTAGCCATAGGTAGTGGTTGGTTTGTGGTTGCTATCGTAGTAAGTCTAGCATGACCGATGTAGCCTTGGTTGATTTCCAAGGTGTTTTGTGCAAAGACTCGTTGTGAAGGCAGCTCTTTCCGAGGTGTTTTATGCAAAGACCTAGTCTAGAGAAATAGTACCTCACTGTGTTGTTTGATTTCCAAAGAGCACATGCCCTTCTTTGAAAAAACAGTCGCGCGCATGGGCTCCTCGGCCTTGGGCTATTGCTAGGCCAGCTGTTGCGCACGGCCACGCCTTGCATTGGGTTGCTAGGCCGAGTAAGTGGCCGCTGGCCCTTTTCTTTTCTAAAGCATTTCCTAATTTAATTGCTAAAAGCAAACTTGTAAATTCAATAGAAAATTTTGTAGTTGACCAAACATTGTGAAACCAATTTTGTTAAGTTCATAAAATTATGATCCATCTACTAGTATATTTTGTTCACCTAGTTTCATAATACTTTCAAGAGTAACCTAATTAATTTGAATACTTAATATTATAAAAACACAAACTTGTTGGAATTGCTGTGGCAAATTGGTAGTAGTGTTGGCTCTGGAATTTTTACACCAAAATCCTAACATTTTTAGGCACCTACGGTAATTTTTGCGGCTCCAGAATAATTGTTTTGCTAGGATAGCTAATGAGCCCTAGTTTGAATATATATATTAAACAAAATAAAGAAATACTTTGAAATGGTATAACTAAAATACTATGGTAAAATAGCGTGTTGTCGACAACATGAGTACGTACCTTAGTACATTAGTCATTAAAGCTAGCTCGTTGGCTTAGCAATGTAATCATATTTTAGAGTGGCGAAAACAATTATTTATGTTTCCACGCTGCATCCACGAATCTCATAATAAGAACCACGATGGATCGTGGAGTCGACCGGAGTAGCAGAAAAGATGGCGTCTGCATGATCGTGTCGAAATAATGGAATGCTAACTGTTGGTTATATCGTACCTAGGCAAGCCCTAGTTCATAACCCCTATTATTCTGCACTATAATCTATGCTTGTGCATTATGTTTTAAGGAGTTGAATGAAAACCACTTGCATATATATATATATATATATCCTTATCCTATGAGTCCTACTAGTATGTCAGAATCGTGTAGATGGCTATGCTATAGGATTTGGTAGAAGTCAAGTGATTACCTATCACTCACGAGAGATAGGAGTGATATTATTGTTGTTATTATATTACTATCACATGGAATATATATGGATAATGATATGAGACCAGGCGGAAAGGTACTTTGGATCTAGATTTGGTTAGGCATTCGAGCGAGGCTCGGATTGCATTTGTTCTGCCTGTGTCGATTGAGGACCGTCCATTGCTGTGGATGGTAGTCAGGTCACAGACTTATTATCCTGAGCACATACTTGCTTATGGGAGCAAGAAGGCTCATTACACTCTTGTTGTGGGTTTTGGCTCTTTTCGTACTGACTGATTGGAGACAGGGAAAGGTGGAGGTCTAAGTACCATACTAAGACTAGGTCTCAAGTGTGGGGGCTTAGAGTCCATGTTTGGATGGGGACCTAGACCCTATGACAAGAGTGGAATGGGTTGGTCTTGTTTGTGCCTAGGGTACAAATGGGGCATGTGTTTTGAGGTACCTAGCTAGGATACATTGATTTGCGAATCGCCGTTTCTGTGAGACGATACCAACTTGCTATGGTCTAGCACCGTAGTAAGAATTGGAAGATGAAAGATGGTAAAATGGTTTTGATTGCTCACCACCTGCTTGAAAATAGCATAGGAGCTTACATAGATTGGATCGTTAATGAACTAATGATGACTGCTAATAAAATTTAATATAAGGACGCATGTTTAGTAATGCTTCCGCAGATGCAATAACCCACAAGCCAAATAAACCTTGCATATCCTTGGAGTCTTTTATTTTCCTCCTGTCGGGTAAGTCTTGCTGAGTACAATCGAGTACTCAGGGTTTTGTTCCCCCTGTTGCAGGTGATCGGAGGATACATAGAGCTGACTCTTGTGTGTGAAAACTTCCTAGTGGGCTCAAAGAGGATTGCTTTCACGGTATGACCGTAGTGTTTATTTATAACCCTCACTAAAGGTTTTTATAAGAAAAGGTGTAAAATCTACTAGCATCTCCCATATATAAATGTCCACTATGTTAATGCTCCACCATGTTATTAAATTAATCTTTGTTTCCTCTGTAACTCTGATAACATTGTTATATTCCGCTATTATAATCAATTGAGGTAATATTCTGTTACTGTAATAAAGTGATGTAAGAAAAGGCTTCAGAATGTCATAAGCTTTATTCACTCATTTATGATCCTGATGCAAAAATATGGATTTTTGAGTTCTCCCTTGGGGTGTGCTCAATGGAACATCACAATTTAGTGCACTCTCTTGGGTACTTAGTGTCTAATGGAAGACAAGTACTCTTGGGAGGGCATTAGATTAGGTGGTTCTACCACAGGTGGTATCAGAGCCATAAATGAGGAAATAAAGCTTCAAAATCATTTTCTAAACTAAAATTTGACAACCTATTTTTCCAAAAAGTTAGGGCGTTAACTACAAAATATATAAGTAGCCCTATTGCTATGGTTAAGCATCCGGAATAGGTTTAACTAGGCTTTCTCTAGTGGACTGACTCTCACGTAGTATATGATTTTTAAGTCAGTCATGCTAGTAATGCCTTAGTCGTCGTGACCGTATTGCTGGTAGATGCCCCCTTCATAGATGTCATGCAAGTCGTATTGTGCATGACTGACCGGCCCTTGTTTGGCAATTACTACTGAACTATGGCTTCATGCTTCGCGATCGCTTATGGTTCACACCTGCCATGACCCATGTCTCCCCATACTCCTTTCTACGCTTTTGCCAAACCCTTACCTGCAGCAGTCGTACTAGTCATTAATGGCCTCGAACATCGCTCACCTCGAACACATGAAAAATTCGGTCAATTCATTTATAGTGGCCCCATGCAGGAACTAAAGGTGGACTATGCTAGGACCACTGACCACTCTGCCATTATAAGCAGGGCCTGACCTAGCCATTGGTATGACCACTCGGTGCACTCTAGCTTCGCCTAGCTTTTCCTTTTGACCAAGCTTTCCACTCAATCCCCCTTGCAACCGCCCACTAGGGATGGCAGGAGCCTGGGTTAGCAGTTACTGCATGAACACTGAGGGTTTTCCTAAAATCCTGTATGCCACCCTACAAAAACATGGAATCAAGGATCATCCTAAGTATGATGGCCGTGAGTATGAGAAACTTGGCAGTGAGCGGTGTGAAGTTACCATCTATATTGGAAAGAGTGAGGAGTTCCCCGACATCACTAAGGCCTGGAATGTGACCACAACCAGTTGTCGCTTCATCGACACCTACCAAGCTGTTTCCCATAAAGCCTTTTGGTATCTTTACCAGATCTATGAAGAGCCCATTGCTCGTACCCCCATGAGGTTCTTTCCACCTTTGGAAAAGAATCGATAGGTATAGAAGGCTCGCATGGAGGCTTTGCAAGGGCGGGAAGCGCAAGAAGATAGTCCAACCATGGTGCACTTGACCATGTACCTGCTTGTTCTAGATGAGCAGTATGACCGGCAAGCCTCGAAGCTAAGGAAGTGCCTCCAGCTGTAACACCCTAGGTGTTAGGCTTGCATAATTTGACTTGCATTGAATAAGCATAATCATCAGGCATTCATATATGAGCTTTTACATATGAAACATACAACTGAAACATACCTTGTTATTTTATGTTTCTATAAGTGTATGCTTATCATCATGTGTTAATAAGTGTAAGTGGTTTATGTTAGTTACTAAAACAACTTAGCTACACTTGGGGTCACTAATGGAACATTGTTCATGTAGATCACTTTGTCTAAGTAAGCTCCTAAGTGATGGTATGCATGTTGACCTGGGAAGTAAAATATGTAACCATTGTATGAAATGCTTGTGTGACCTTAGGAATACATTAAGCATGTTTAGAATGTCACTAGGAACAACTTTGGTATTCATGATTAAGTCTAGTTTGGTCTCTAAGACATAGATATAGTGTAAGTCATCATTTGAAAGTGATATGTTTGACCTAGGTTGAACTATGTCATAGAGCCTTTCCATGGATGTGTTCACTAAATTAAAGTTGTAGTATTTGAGTAGGCAAACAAATTTTTTTGGGTCATAGGCTAGTTCAGCTCCTAACATGCTTGAATGTAGCTCACAAAAATCAACATTTCACCGATTTTGGGACTTGGAAAATTTGCTAAGTCATTCTAGGTTTATAGTTTGATAGGCTCAACTTTGTACTGATTTTTGCTTCCTAACCATTGAGAATTAGACTTTGAGTTCTAAAGCAATTTTGTAGCTGGTATATAGCTCTACAAGTTTTGTTCTAGCGTCATTCACTAAATCTCATTGCATTAGGAGATTGGAGGCTTTGGAATCGCACTGTCAAACACTTGATCGGGGTCTGATGGCCGAGCCGTGTCACGCCATGTGGCCGACCATGGACAGAGGCTGGCCGCCATGTGGCCACCCGATGGCCGATGATGGGCCCTCACCACAGCATGGTGGCGCATGTTATCTACAAAGCCGTGCGCCTCAGTTCCACTCACTCGCGCTCACTCTCTCCCTCTCCATCGCTCTCTCTCGCGTCCGCCACGAACAACCGAACGCCACCGAGCACCCGCACCACTCCGCCATCGCCTAGCGCCTACTCCACCATTCCATTGCCGCCTCCATCTAGCCCACAACTATGCCACATTCACCTCTACCTTGTCAACTTGTTTGCAGCACTGGACGAGCTACGGTGAGGGCGAAATCACCGTTCCCGCCCTCGCCATAGAGCTTGGCTTCCATGGCCACCTCCATGGCGAGCTCGCCGCTGCTGAGCTTGCATGCGCATTGCTTTTGATTCCTAGCATTAGAGCTTGGTCAGGGGGTAGGCTAGCTAGGGGCATGACCTCACCATGAATAGATGCCTCGCTGGCGTGGAACACAACGCGCAGTGCCGCCGCGCTCTCACCGCCGTGCCACTGCGCATGCGGGTAGAGCTCGTCAGAGCACCTCGCCTAGCCTAGGTAGCCGCAATAGGGTTGAGTTGTCACCATAGAACTTGTGCACTCCGCGCCTAACCTTACCGTGGCTGGAGACGACTGGTGCACCGCAGCGCAGCGCCGCCGTGCCGCCATGGCCGCGACGAGGTGGCTCCTGTGCATCCGCGTCTCCACCACCTAGGTCAATCGATGCGGTTTGATGTGTAGATCACCATGGTGTAGTTAGTTTCCCCGAAGTGCTCACTATCGGTGAGATAACGCCAGCCAACCACCAGGCTCTGCTTCGGCTTGCACAGGTGGACCCCTCTGACCTGTGGGGCCCTGATGTCAGTGAGAGTAGTTTAGGGTTTTTGTTAGTTCTTTTATAGATTTCTATACTAATTTTAAAAAATCATAAGTTGAGTTGTAGAGGTCCATTTTTGGTGAACTAAATTTTGTTGTGTTCCTTAGGAACTATAGTATTTTATAAAAATATGAGATGTACAATTTCTAGTATTTTTATTGGTGAATAAAATATAGCTTAATAAGTGCTTTTTGAATGTTTATAATTTTGTAAAATGTGTAACTTGAGCTCGGGATGTGATAAAATTGTGATTCCAATTTTGCTAGTCTTGTATTGACATACTCTAGCTAGAAAAAATATTAATCTTGTAGTAAACTTGATTGAAATATGATCTTTCTATTTATCTATTAATAAATGGAATTTTCTGAGGAAAATTATAGGTATAAAAATATGTAACATTTTGCTATGTACAGTAGTATGGCACTATTACGAAGCTAAGAAAAAAATATAGAATCTATTGTTTGACACTTTTCTATAGGGTTAACCATTTTTGCTAAAATAGACCTTGCTAGTTTGTCATTTTTTCATATGATGTCATACATGTCCAAATGGTATGAAATTTTCACAGTAGCCTATTGTGAGCACTAGGAAGCCACTGTAATTTTATGAGAATTTATTTTACACATTTTTTATATGTTTTCTATTTCCCCTAATTATCTAATTAAATTAGTAAAGGTGATGAGGACATCATTGGCTCAAATATGACCATGCCAACCACTTCTATACCAAAGGTGCAACCATTCTATATGAGGCTTATCATTGATGCATTTGATGAATTGGTGCTCCACCATAAAATGTGTATATTTTCATTTTCAGAATTACTTACATGGATCAAGGGAAGGTTTGATTGCATATGGAAAGCATGAAAGGTTAATGAAGTTGATTGGGGACCAAATCCAAGTATTCCCAACGTCCTCCACCTGGACACCACGTCACTTTTGGTCCAAGGAAAGAAAGAGATCAAATCCAACACGTTTTGGGGCTGGATTCGGACTCCAGGACAGCTCCAACTTGTGATGTTCACCACGGTCGCATACGGACTCGGATTGGGGCGTTCAAGTACTTCATGGAATTCTTATGAAGTCTATTTTCATATGGATCTAGAATCATGTCCATAACTGTTCTGAGGCGGCCGCAATGACCGAAGGACTACCGAGAGGTTTTCTGTTCAAAGGTGCTGCGTCGCCTTAGTTTGGTCCAATAGGCCGTGTATCAAGTTGGGTCCATTAGGGACGCGTCCTAGGGTTGGAGCACGACCCCAACACCCTGGTGGTCGTCCTTCCACCTTCATATACCCCTTAGCCGCCACCAAGAACAGTTGGGTTTTGTTTGTTGAAAGTTTAGCCATTGCTACTTCCTTGTAGACGCGTGTGTCAACTAGACCATCCGTTCTACTTGATTCAGAACCCCAACTTTGTGAGTTTAGATTGGTTTTTCATCTCCATATTTGCAATTGAGTTGCTTGTTCTACTTGTTCTTGCTTGTTCCTCGATTGCTTGCAGGAATTACCCTAGTGGTTTGGTTGATCGTGCTCCACAAGATCGCGACAGCCGTTGGAGGTGGTGTATCGGTTGCTATGGCGCAGCATCCTTGGATGGTTGTAGTCGGGCCGTGAACGTCATCTCCATCCCCAAATCGAGTTATCCACCTTCTCTCATCGAAAGATCGGGATTCACCCTAGCGGGTTCATATCAGTTGGTAATCAGAGCAAGGTTGATCGGTGAGAGACTTCCAGTTCTTTGATGTTTTTAATCTCCTATGGTCCAGAAAAAGCCAAAACAAAATTAGTAGATTAGTTCTTCATAATCCCAAAACCCCTTTGAGCTTAATACTATTACTGCTTAGTTAGGGCTTATTGAATTAACGGTTGCATCGTCGTGCAATTTGCTGGTCTTAGCGTCTAGTCGTTTAGAGTTTCGAGTTCTAGTCACGTTTCTGTCACCATCGTAGATTTGAGTTTATTTGTTTCTCTCTAGGAATCCGAGTGGATTTTCAAATTCCTTTGTTTTGTTTACCACCATTATCCTAGCCACATCCTTGGAGGTTTCATCCACGTCCATATTTCCATCTACAAAAAGGAAATCCAACAAGATCAAGATAGAATTTGATTCGGAGTCCTGTTTTATCTTGAAAAGAAAAGCACCATATTTCCTTTGTTAGGAGTCTGAATAGGGAGTTTAAATACAATCTAGAAACCTTAACTTGTCCTCTTTCCAACGGATCAGAGCTTGGTCCCAAATTCATTCTGAGCGCTTTGCAATTGCCCTGGAGATTTGTGCGTCTGCTGGTTTTGCAAAACAACCACTTGTTTGACATTGCTACTGAATCACCCTTCCTAAGGAAACATTTAATTGCTGTAAGTAGCTTGTTATTTCTTGTTGCAAAATTTCAGTTTTGTGCTAGTTGAAAGAAAAAAAACAGAAAAAAGACAGAAAGAAAGAAAAGAAAGAAAGAAAAGAAAGACAGAAAGAAAGAAAGAAAGAAAAGAAAGAGAAAGAAGAAGAGAAGAGTTTTTCTTTTGTTGTTATTCCTGTCCTTGTGATCCTTCTTTGCTGCAGCTCAGTGACTTCATTTGTGTCCAGGCTCGCGTCTCTAGCACGTACTAGCCTAGGACCAGCATAATAACGTCGTTGAGCGTTTGTTCAATTTGCTTGCAACTAACGTGGTTCTAGTACTTCTTTTCTTTAGCCCACCTACAGCTCCACATATTCGACTACAGCTTGAGAGGTTTTTGTTGCTACGGCACCGATACACTTCGCTCCACGGTTGCAGACTTGTTGGTTGCCGTCACCTCCTGTTTGGCTTGGTAAGAACTTGTAAGGGGTTGTTTTGAACAAGTTGAGTTTGAGGGAATATCAGAATTACAAAAGACACATCCTAGTAGTTGACAGGAGGATACATATTATTTTTGTCTTTCTTGTTTTCTACTAATCATGGCAGGTGATACGAAGATTTTTGAGCTGTTGAAATTAGACCCTCATATTCAGGATGTCATTCAACACTTGCCGGTATATGATGGTAAGTTTGATGCTAAAGCTTACATTGATTGGGAGCTAAAAGTAGATAATGAATTTGATGAGCATGACCTGTCTGAGAAACAAAAGATTTATATTGCCTCCAATGTTTTGACTGAATTTGCTTTGCTAGAATGGAAACACATTTGTAGGCACAAGAAAGTTCTAGAATCTTGGGAAGACTTCAAATTTATTTTTAGAGATGCATTCATTCCAGCATATTATGCTGATTATTTGCTTGCAAAATTAGACAAGTTGAAGCAGGGTAGTAAGACTGTGAAACAATACTACCATGATTTTAAGATTTGTTTCATGTTTAGTGGATTAGATGAATGCATGGAAGATGTTATGAGTAGGTTCATGAGAGGGCTCAATTCTGAAATTCAAACCTTGTTAATTAGCAATTCTTATAGCCATATTGGTCAATTGTTTTGTCTTGCTCTCAATGCTGAAAAAGAGATTCTATTATCTGTGAATAAGAATGATGTGACCCATAATGTCCAAAATTTGTCCACTCTGCATGCTAATGAAGAGCAACAAATAGTGGAACCCACTACTGATTTTTCTTTGTCACAAAATGAATTACTTGCTGTTCCTTGTGATAAAGAGGAGTTGTGTGCTGATGATTCTTTTACTCCTATGCCACAAGTAGCAAATAATTGTGATACTTTTGGTTTGGAACCATACAAATGTGCTGAAGATAAGCTTTTTCATCCTATTACATGTGCACAAGATGAACTGAATTTGCTATCCTCTTAAAATACTTTGGGTTATATTGAATTTGATATTCTGTGTAATCTAAATTGTCTAAAAGAGAAACTTAAATTTGATTCTGGTTTGCCAAGTTTTAATCATTGTTCACTTCATGCAATTGGCAAATATGACAGCAAAGGAGAATATTTGGTGCATAAAGTTTATATTTGCTCTAATTTGAAATATCATTTTGGGCCACAATACCTTGATCAAATTGAGGGCTGCACTAACACTAATGATGTATTGCAAAGTTTCCCTAGTTTTTTCCATATGCAACAGGATAAATATCAAGAAGCGGAGCATGATTCACTTTTACCTACAACACATCCTCCAACAAAGGTCAAACCGAGGACTGTTTGCTGTCAAGAAGGGGAGAATGATGAGGACATCATTGGCTCAAATATGACCATGCCAACCACTTCTATACCAAAGGTGCAACCATTCTATATGAGGCTTATCATTGATGCATTTGATGAATTGGTGCTCCACCATAAAATGTGTATATTTTCATTTTCAGAATTACTTACATGGATCAAGGGAAGGTTTGATTGCATATGGAAAGCATGAAAGGTTAATGAAGTTGATTGGGGACCAAATCCAAGTATTCCCAACGTCCTCCACCTGGACACCACGTCACTTTTGGTCCAAGGAAAGAAAGAGATCAAATCCAACACGTTTTGGGGCTGGATTCGGACTCCAGGACAGCTCCAACTTGTGATGTTCACCACGGTCGCATACGGACTCGGATTGGGGCGTTCAAGTACTTCATGGAATCCTTATGAAGTCTATTTTCACATGGATCTAGAATCATGTCCATAACTGTTCTGAGGCGGCCGCAATGACCAAAGGACTACCGAGAGGTTTTCTGTTCAAAGGTGCTGCGTCGCCTTAGTTTGGTCCAATGGGCCGTGTATCAAGTTGGGTCCATTAGGGACGCGTCCTAGGGTTGGAGCACGACCCCAACACCCTGGTGGTCGTCCTTCCACCTTCATATACCCCTTAGCCGCCACCAAGAACAGTTGGGTTTTGTTTGTTGAAAGTTTAGCCATTGCTACTTCCTTGTAGACGCGTGTGTCAACTAGACCATCCGTTCTACTTGATTCAGAACCCCAACTTTGTGAGTTCAGATTGGTTTTTCATCTCCATATTTGCAATTGAGTTGCTTGTTCTACTTGTTCTTGCTTGTTCCTCGATTGCTTGCAGGAATTACCCTAGTGGTTTGGTTGATCGTGCTCCACAAGATCGCGACAGCCGTTGGAGGTGGTGTATCGGTTGCTAAGGCGCAGCATCCTTGGATGGTTGTAGTCAGGCCGTGAACGTCATCTCCATCCCCAAATCGAGTTATCCACCTTCTCTCATCGAAAGATCGGGATTCACCCTAGCAGGTTCATATCAAAAGGCATTTAAATAAATAGATTGTGCTTGACCGTGATGTTTTCTATGATGCTTGTGATGCATATGAACTGTTGATGTCACTAGTAAGGCTCAGAAGCAATTGGTTGTATGCAACTAAATAATTACCGCTTTATAATTTAAATAGAGGGCTGCATGTATAGTTTTGGTTGAATGGATGATTTCATGGTGATAATGGACTTTTCTGTAAAACTTGTTAATAATAAACTTGTAGATAACTTACTGATCTACCTTCTGTTAAATTTTTATGGTCATAGGCCTTAGGGTTTAAGAGTTTTGGTTGTTGGAAGTTTGCTGTCCGAAATGTTTACTTTCTGGACAGATTTGATTAATCGAATTGTTTGATCTAGATAACTGTTGAATCACCTTAAGAGTATTAAAACAAAGTTGTAGACAATGTCATAATATTTCCATAATGTCCACAACTATATAATTTCAATGTATATAGCTCTAGTTATGGTTAAAACAAGTATCTGCTGATTTGTAGTTCAGTAAATGTATTGCAGAAGTGTTTGCTTAAGTAATAGTGAAAAGATATGCACCTACTTAGTAGAATAGCATTCACTTGTTATTACTTTAACACCATGCTGTTGAAAATACTTACAAGGACACATTCATCATGTTTTATCATATTATACGTGTCGTCATACATGCATTCGCAATATCTTATTCCATGATCATGCATATAGGATCGACCGAGGAGATAACGTTGCTGGAATTCAACGAAGAAGAGGAAGAGGATCAGCAGAAGACTCCTCAAGCCGTAGCTCTAGGATAAGAGGAGCAGACTCCAGAAGAGCTCCCTAAGTGCCCTGATCACCGCCCCACCTCTTTCCTCAAAGGCAAGCCCCGGAGCATTCTAAGTGTCCCAGTGTTTTACAAAATACTACTTGAGTCCTTTATGTTTGATGCATGAGGTGATAAGAGTTGGTTGGAAACACTTGATGCATAACACTACCTTGTCCAGATACATATACCTTTAACCCAGTGTAGGTCCAAAATCGAATATATGCTTAGCCATGCTTAGACCGATAGAAGTCGGGTGATTTCCTGTCACCTGCGAGATATAGGTGGATACCAAAGCACGGTTGGCTATATTTGCTATCGTGAAAAAGAACCATGGGGTAACGTAAATGGAGATCGGGCGGTGTCTATGTGTGGGTTGACTCATGTGATTCCATCTGTGCCTATTAAGGACCGTACCATTGTTGGCCCTTCTGACAAGATTGAATGCATGCGTATCACTTAGCTAGCCGGATAACTCGTTCCGACTACGAAGCTGAGTAGCTCAACTCAGGCCGAGCCCCATTCTGTAAAAGTGTGCACTCTAGATGGTAGTAAGGACGTGCGGGGAGCTAGATGTGAGGCGCTGGACGAACCCATGAAATGTGGACCTGAGTTGTACCAAAGGTGACCTAAGGCTACCATGGCTGGTAGACCTGGGTTTGTGTTAGGAATAAATTCCCAGCTGGTTGAAATCGATTCGAATCGCCGTCTCTCCTGGATAGTGAGAAACTTAGCTAGCACCAACATCGTAGTAATTATGTTATGGAATGTGATGGTTCAGAAAAACATGGAATTACTACACTGGCTATGGTTACTATTTTATGCTCTTAAAATGATATATCACATGTTTGGCATAGGATAGTTGCTAATCTAGATATGAATAGCTATAATTAACTTGATGACCAAAGTACAACTGTATAACTGAGTTAATTGCTTTTTATGCAAAAATGTTGTCAAGCTACCTCCACTTATAAAGCCTTGCATAATACTTGGAGTCAATTTATTTCTAGTTTATGACGGGTAAGTCTAGCTGAGTACCATCTCGTACTTAGGGTTTTATTCCCATTGTTGCAGATGGTACCGTCTATCATGGCTATTGCAAGAATTTATTCTATCCCACCGTGAATGAGGAGTGAGCCTTGGGCAGGCATCTTTAATAATCCATCTATATGCTTTCATAGATGGTGATCATGTGTTGGCACTATACCTGAACTATGTTGGCAAATGCTACTTTTAAACTTTAATTTGCTTCCGCTACTATCTATCGAACTTGGTTTGTAATAATTTTGTTTCGTACTCTGATGAAGGAACTGTATCTATGAACTTTATGTAATATGTGACATGTATGTTGAATCATGTACGATCTTGGTTGTATGTGGATCTTTTATCGAGACCCGTCGTGGTACTCGATGGGCTACCGGGTTTATATGGGCTCAAGTATGGCAGTGCTGACCGCTTGCGGGCTGCCATTATACTTGTGCTCTTATAAATTGGTCGGTTCTGCGACAACTAGCATCAGAGCAAGATTCAACATTAATTGCCACATGTGTATTTAAAACAAATGTTTTTGTTTTCCAAAAACCAGTTTCTAGCAACTAATAGCTATATAAATAGGTATTTGAAACCTAGAATTGAAATCTAAAGTGTGCCAGTGATCACCTTCTTTATGCCCAATTAAGGACTCTTAGGTGGCTATTTAAGTACTAACTTGGGGTTTTTTTTCATCGTCCATATGGCGTGCTATTGTATGAATGTCATTCACTTGAGTGGTAATGTAAGGATCAAATGCCTCTACACCAAGGTAAGAAGGTAAGTTGATGAGTGGAATGACCGCAAGATGTGAGCGTGCGGTCGGGGAGAGCTAGCTTTGATACGGCTATGTATGCATGCTTGCATGTGTGTATGGTGCGTATTTAATTGTGGGTAACAAATTGTCATCGGGTAGTTTTGATATGGATGTATATGTATGGGTATACATATATGGAAGTATTTAGATTACAACTTAGAGCCTAGATTTACATTCTACATATATAATTGTGGGGTTGGGCTGAAATGAAATTCTTGTGCAGGTACGCTAACAACGAAATGTGTAGCCCAAATAGCTACGCTATATATGAGAGAACGATATGTATGCCACTATGTATGTCATTAGAGATAAATTTTTCCTAAGTTTGTAAGGACATACGGAACGTGCATGCATCATGATAAATCATTATTCAATACTTGCATTGTTCCTCCCCTTATAGATCTCTTATTTGGTTATGTACCTCTTATCCATTACGACTTTGTCTCACAAGAGTTGCATATGTTGTTGGTATAGATGGCAGCACTGGCTGGAAGTGAGAGTTTCTTGTTGATGTTCGGAACTCCTGCTCTGCTTTGGAGAGTCTTGCACTTTGCGGGGTATTATGAATTGCCCCTCTATCACTGGAATGAAGTATACCTAGAGGGACAGCCATGGTATGAGGTGTGGTTGACCATACCAGCTCATACCCAAGTGCCCTTCTAGCAGGAATGGGAGGCGAAATCTAAAGGAAGAACTCCTTGGGAGGCTGCCCAAGTAGTAGCCTTCAAGGTACTAAGTCAGATTTGTCAGCAGCACGGGGATGAGCTTACCGGCAGTGTCGCTGTGTTTTTCCTCAGGTGGATCTGTCCACAACTGTGGGCATAGCACAATCGCAATACATTGATCCGAGATCGGGATGAGCGGGCAAATAGTTCTAGTCCCGCCATGAGCGCCATGTTTGTAGTAATGAAGATGTTCTACACTCGCTAGGACACCAGGGATTTCTAGCAGGAGTCCTATACCACTTGCATGGATAAGCTCATGAGAGCCGAAGCTGCACAACATAAGCTCAAGAAGCGTGTGCGCAAGCACAAAAAGGCAGCAAGTGAGGCTCAATGGGAAACTGATCAATCCTATATAGCTTTGGGGAATCTCCACACCCAAATGGAGCAAGTTGATCAACAGAGAGCTGCCGCCCAAGAAGCAAGAGCAGATGATCAAGCAATGCTAACAGGACTGCGGGAGTAGCTGGAGGCCGCCCGTGCCGAGTCGTTCATAGCTACGCACCAGCGAAACCTAGCCAACAACCGTGCCGCTTCAGTAGAAGTAGAAAGAGATAGGACCCACACCGTGAGCACCGTATAGGACCGTGTTGAGAGGGACTTGCGCCAGCAGCTTGCATAGGCCCAGCATGTAGTGATGGATTTTCAGCATGAGGTGCATTATCTGAACAACCAACTGCACCCGATCCTTGATGAGAAAGACGAAGATCTAGAGATGTTAGTAGAAGATGACGGCTGGGACGAGAAAGAAGTGGAGCCAGAGAATGAGGATGGTCCTATCTCCAACCTCAACAACGATCATAATAAAGATTAGATTCTCCTAGGGACTAGTTAAAACGCTAGATGTATCCCCGCTATTATGTAATGGACTTGTAGTTGAAGTTGGTAATTTCGGTTGGACTTTCATGTAATTTTGGTACTTTGCATGATATTTCACGTTGGGTTGAACTTTAATGCAATTCTAGTTTTGTCTTACTGGTGATATAATTTGTATGTTAACGCGCTGCGAGCCTGATAAGTGATCAAATTGGTGATGTCATGTTGCGAGAATGAATTATTATGCCTCTATTTTATTGTATGAATTTAAGATTCTCTCCAGTAATTTCAGTTTGACATGATTATACAATTCACCTGCAATCTCTTGACATCATCCAATAATCACTTATTGTTGCAACTTTGCAGATGACTCACACTCATGCTAGAGCAGGAAGCAGCCAAGAGGGCAATGATGGTGACTTACCACCACCGCCACCACCATCTGCTAATGAGTTCTTTGCACAATTCCTGGGAAGTCGGAGAACTATGGAAGAAACCATGCGCCTCATTAAGCAGAACATGGCTCGCGTCCGCCAGCAACAACAGGGGCCTAAGCCAAATCAGTGCAACACCTTCAAGGATTTTCTGTACACCGAGCCTCATATCTTCAAGGTGGCCAAGGAACCGCTCTAGGCGGATGAATGGCTCAACACTATTGAGCAAAAGTTCCATCTGTTGAGGGTCACCGAACATTAGAAGGCAGAATATGCGTCCCATCAGCTGCAGGGACCGGTCGGGATATGGTGGACCCATTTCCTATCCTCTCCACCTGCCAATGCATAGGTCACATTGGAGCAATTCAAGTTAGGCTTTACGGGACATCACATTCCCCTAGGGCTAATGCGCATGAAGGTAGCTGAGTTTATGCGACTCACACAAGGGACCAAGACCCTTACGGAGTATATGCATGCTTTCAACAATCTATCCCGGTATGCCCCAGGTTTTGTTGACACGGAAGAAAAGAAGATCGAAAGCTTTAAGAGAGGTCTTGGCACCAAGCTGTGCATCACCTACAATGAGTTCATCAGTGATGCATTTACTCAGGAGAACCACAACAATCTACATGCGGCAGAAAGGGCCGCATGAGGGCCGCTGAGGCAGGTGCCTCTAGGTCTTCTTAGTCCAGAGCTCCATTGGCAGCTAGGCCATAGTTTCGACCACCAGCACCCAAGTTTAGGCCTCCTCCACCAAAAGCTCAGACCAACCGACCCCAGAAAGTGTTTCATAAGGCATTCACCATTGCCTTACCTAAAGGGAATGGAGGTCAAGGAAGCTCCACAGGACCCAAGAGCAATCAACCCTGCTTCAACTGTAATCAATTGGGCCATTGGTCCAAAGAGTGCCCCCATCCTAAGAAGAACAACAATCAGAACTAGAGCAATCAGAGACAGGCAAATCCTAAAGCACATCCTGGGTACGTGCACTACACTGCTGTTGAAGAGGTGCCCATGGGAGAGGTTGTCACCGCTAGTATGTTTCTTATTAACAAACATCCCACCATTGTTTTATTTGATTCGAGAGCTTCTCATTCATTTATGAGGCAATTATTTGCATCTAGACATGATCAGAAAGTGTGAGGTAAGCAAGGGTGGTTATAGTATAAGTTCAGCTAGGGCTACTATCTCTACAAATAAGATGGTTAGAAATGTGCTCATCTCTATACAAGAGAGGGAGTATACAATGGATCTAATAGTATTGTCTCGTATTATCTATAGATGTGATCTTAGGCATGAAGTGGATGAGCAATCATGGTGTTCTCATTGACACTAGCACTCGAACCATTATGTTGAGAGAACCAAATGGAGGTAATGCTTTTCTAGTACCACTTTCCCAAAATTTTGAACTCCAACACTTGGCTTGTGCTATTCAAACCACTACCCTTTGTGATATCCTAGTGGTTTGTGAGTTTCCTGATGTATTCCCAGATGAGTTACCAGGTTTACCACCTGATAGGGATGTGGAATTTAAGATTGAGTTAGTGCCAGGTACGGCACCTATCTCAAGAAGACCCTATAGGATGCCACAAAATGAGCTAGCTGAACTTAAAATTTTGTTACAAGAACTATTGGACAAAGGTCTCATTCAACCTAGTTCATCTCCATGGGGATGTCCAGCTTTGTTTTTAAAGAAGAAGGACAAGTCCTTGAGAATGTGTGTGGATTATAGACCAGTAAATACTGTGACCATCAAAAACAAGTATCCTTTGCCTCGTATCGATATTTTGTTCGATTAGTTGGCAAAAGAAAAGGTATTCTCTAAGATTGACTTGAGGTCAAGCTATCATCAGATAAACATCAGGCCAGAGGATATACCTAAAACAACTTTCTCCACTAGGTATGACTTGTATGAGTATTTGGTCTTGTCTTTTGGACTAACGACTGCTCCTGCCTACTTCATGTACTTGATGAATTCGGTATTCATGCCCGAGCTCGACAAGTTCGTGGTTGTGTTTATCGATGATATCTTGATTTATTCAAGAATGAGGTAGATCATGAAGAGCATCTGAGAAATGTTTTATCCAGATTGAGGGAACATAAGTTATATGTAAAGTTTAGCAAGTGTGAATTTTGGTTGAGTAAAGTACCTTTCTTGGGTCACATCTTATCGAGAGATGGAATTTCTATAGACCCATCTAAAGTACAAGAAGTCATGGATTGGAAAGCCCTGACTTCGGTTCATGAAGTTCGGAGTTTTCTAGGGTTGGTAGGTCACTATCGTCGTTTCATTCTAGGATTCTCCAAGATAGCTAAACCCATGACTAGACTACTTCAGAAAGATGAGAAGTTCAATTGGACACCAGAGTGTGAAGCAGCTTTTCACACCCTAAGGACCCTATTAACTATAGCTCCTGTTTTAGCGCAATCCGACATTGAAAAGCCTTTCAATGTGTTCTGCGATGCATCGGGTATATGTTTGGGGTGTGTGCTCATGCAAGAAGGAAGAGTGATTGCCTATGCTTCTCTACCGTTGAGAAAATATGAAGTCAATTACCCTACGCATGATTTAGAGCCTGCAGCAGTTGTTCATGCATTAAAGATATGGAGACATTATTTGTTGGGCAATGTATGTCATATATATACTGACCACAAAAGTCTCAAATATATCTTCACTCAACCTGAACTGAACATGAGACAACGAAGATGGTTAGAACTGATCAAGGACTACAATTTGGAAGTGCACTACCATCCAGGGAAAGCCAATGTTGTAGTAGATGCACTTTGTCAGAAATCTCATTGCAACACTTTGGAAGCATCATTGGAAGATGGATTTAATTTGTTACATCCTATTGTACTGCACAATATCACCATCAGTTGTTCACTTGAGAGCAAAATCATAGAACTACAGAAGATAGATGTAGGTATATTTCACATCAAGAGAAAGATGTAAGAACAAGAGACCAAGCATTTTAGGTTAGATGAAAGAGGTGTGCTATGGGTTGAGGACCAACTTGTGGTACCGAAAGACCCTGAGCTTAGAAATCAAATTTTAGAGGAAGCTCATTCGTCCAAGTTGTCTATCCATCCGGGTAGTAGCAAAATGTATCAAGATTTGAAAACCCATTTTTGGTGGACCAAGATGAAAAAAGAGATCGCCGCCTATGTAGCTAGGTATGATAATTGTAGTAGAGTAAAGGTTGTTCATTTGAAATCTACTGGATTACTTCAGCCATTGCCTATTCCAGGGTGGAAATGGGAAGAAATAAGTATGGACTTTATTACAGGCCTTCTAATGACACAGCAAGGTCACGATTCAATATGGGTTATTGTAGATTGTCTCACCAAGTCAGCACATTTTATATCGGTTAACACAATGTATTACACAGGGAAATACACCGAACTATATGTTTCTCAAATCGTGAGACTACATGGGATACCCAGGACTATAATCTCAAATCGAGGACCACAATTATAGCTCATTTTCTGGAAACACTTGCACCAAGCTTTGGGGACTAAACTAATCAGAAGCTCAGCATACCATCCAAAAACTTTTGGACAGACTAAGCGAGTGAACCAGATCTTAGAAGATTTGATGAGAGCTTGTGTTATATCTTCCAAGGGTTCATGGGAGAAATGGCTACCTTTAGCCAAGTTCTCCTACAACAACAGTTATCAAGCAAGCATCAAGATGGCTCCTTTTGAAGCCTTGTAGGTAGAAAATGTAGAACTCCGTTCAATTGGGTTGAGCCCAGTGAAAGAAGATACTTTGGCATTGACTTTGTCACTAAAGCGAAGGAGCAGGCACGCATTATCCAATAGCATATGAAAGCATCTCAGTCAAGACAGAAGAGTTATGCTGATAAAAGAAGAAGACCACTAACCTTTGAAGTGGGAGATTATGTATACTTAAAAGTGTCACCCATGAAAGGATTACAGAGATTTGGAGTGAAAAGAAAGCTTGCGCCTAGATATGTAGGGCCATACAAGATTACTGAATGAAAAGGGAATGTCGCTTATAAGTTACAACTTCCCCCAGAGATGAGTGCCATATTCGATGTCTTCCATGTTTCTCAGTTGAAGAGATGTCTTCATATACCTAAGGAAGCCATTGCACCCACCAACATTAAGCTCCAATCAGATTTGACCTATGAAGAGAAACCAATCGGAGTGTTAGAAGAGATGGAAAGAGTAACCCAGAGTAAGGTCATTAAGTTTTACAAGGTGGTGTGGAATAATCACAGTGAACAAGATGCCACGTGGGAACGAGAGGATTATTTACGTGAGGTTTATCCCGCCTTTGTCAAAGAATGGTAGGTCTTGCAAATGTCGGGACAAGATTTCTATAAGGGGGAGGGGCTGTAACACCCTAGGTGTTAGGCTTGCATAATTTGACTTGCATTGCATGAGCATAATCATCAAGCATTCATATATGAGCTTTTACATATGAAACATACAACTAAAACATGTGAAACATGCCTTGTTATTTTATGTTTCTATAAGTGTATGCTTATGATCATGTGTGACTAAGTGTAAGTGGTTGATGTTAGTTACTAAAACACCTTAGCTACACTTGGGATAACTAATGGAACATTGTTCATGTTGATCACTTTGTCTAATTAAGCTCCTAAGTGATGGTATGCATGTTGACCTAGGAAGTAAAATATGTAACCATTGTATGAAATGCTTATGTGACCTTAGGAATACATTAAACATGTTTAGAATGTCACTAGGAACAACTTTGGTATTCATGACTAAGGCTAGTTTGGTCTCTAAGACATAGATATAGTGTAAGTCATCATTTGAAAGTGGTATGTTCGACCTAGGTTGAACTATGTCATAGAGCCTTTCCATGGATGTGTTCACTAAATTAAAGTTGTAGTATTTGAGTAGAGAAACAACTTTTATTTTTGGGTCATAGGCTAGGTCAGCTCCTAACATGCTTGAATGTAGCTCACAAAAATCAACATTTCACTGATTTTGGGACTTGGAAAATTTGCTAAGTCATTCTGGGTTTACAGTTTGACAGGCTCAACTTTGTGCTGATTTTTCTTCCTAACCATTGAGAATTAGACTTTGAGTTCTAAAGCAATTTTGTAGCTGGTATATAGCTCTACAAGTTTTGTTCTAGCATCATTCACTGAATCACGTTGGATTAGGAGATTGGAGGCTTTGGAATCATGCTGTCAGACACTTGACCGGGCTCTGATGGCCGAGCCGTGTCGCGCCATCGTGGTTGACCACGGACAGAGGCTGGCCACCACGTGGCCACCCGCTGGCCGATGATGAGCCCTCACCGCAGCGTGGTGGCGCGCGTTATCTGCAAAGCCGCGCGCCTTAGTTCCACTCACTCGCGCTCACTCTCTCCCTCTCCATCGCTCTTTCTCGCGTCCGCCGCGGAGAACCACCATTCCATTGCCGCCTCCATCTAGCCCACACCACTCCGCCGTCGCCTAGCGCCTACTCCACCATTCCATTGCCGCCTCCATCTAGCCCACAGCTGCACCGTATTCCCCTCTACCTCGCCAACTTGGTTGCAGCACTGGACGAGCTACAGTGAGGGCGAAATCACCGTTCCCGCCCTCGCCGGAGAGCTCGGCTTCCATGGCCACCTCCACGGCGAGCTCGCCCCTGCTAAGCTTTCATGCACATTACTTTTGATTCCTAGCATTAGAGCTTGGTCAGGGGGTAGGTTAGCTAGTGGCATGACCTCACCTCGAATAGATGCCTCGCCGGTGCGGAACATGACGCGCAGCGCCACCGCGCCACCGTGCACGCGGGTAGAGCTCATCGGAGCACCTCGCCTAGCCTAGGTAGCCGCAATAGGGTCGAGTCATCACCACAAAACTCATGTGCTCCTCGCCTATCCTTGCCGTGGTTGGAGATGGCTGGTGCACCGCAGCGTTGCCGTGCCGCCATGGCCGGCGACGAGGTGGCTCCTGTGTGTCCGCGTCTCCACCACCTAGGTCAATCGATGCGGTTTGATGTGTAGATCATGATGGTGTAGTTAGTTTCGCCGAAGTGCTCACCGTCAGCGAGAAAACCCCGGCCAACCACAGGGCTCTGCTTTGGCTCACTGACGGGTGGACCCCGCTGACCTGTGGGTCCCTGATGTCAGTGAGAGTAGTTTAGGGTTTTTGTTAGTTCTTTTATAGATTTCTATACTAACTTTGAAAAATCATAAGTTGAGTTGTAGAGGTCCATTTTTGGTGAACCAAATTTTGTTGTGTTCCTTAGGAAGTGTAGTAATTTATAAAAATATGAGATGTACAGTTTCTAGTATTTTTATTAGTGAATAAAATGTAGCTTAATAAGTGCTTTTTGAATGTTTATAATTTTGTAAAATGTGTAACTTGAGCTAGGGATGTGATAAAATTGTGATTCCAATTTTGGTAGTCTTGTATTGCCATACTCTAGCTAGGAAAAATATTAATCTTGCAGTAAACTTGATTGAAATATGATCTTTCTATTTATATATTAATAAATGGCATTTTTCTGAGGAAAATTATAGGGATAAAAATATGTAACATTTTGCTATGCAAATTTTTGTATAGTAGTATGGCACTATTATGAAGCTAAGAAAAAATATAGAATCTGTTGTTTGACACTTTTCTATAGGGTTAACCATTTTTGCTAAAATAGACCTTGCTAGTTTGTCATTTTTGTATAGGATGTTATACATGTCCAAATGGTATGAAATTTTCACAGTAGCCTATTGTGAGTACTAGGAAGACACTGTAATTTTATTAGAATTTATTGTGCACGTTTGGTATATGTTTGCTATTTCCCCTAATTATATAATTAAATTAGTAAAGGCATTTAAATAAATAGATTGTGCTTGACCATGATGTTTTATATGATGCTTGTGATGCGTATGAACTGTTGATGTCACTAGTAAGTCTCAGAAGCAATTGGTTGTATGCAACTAATTAATTACCGCTTTATAATTCAAATATAGGGCTGCATGTATAGTTTTGGTTGAATGGATGATTTCATGTTGATAATGGCCTTTTCTGTAAAACTTGTTAATAACAAAGTTGTAGATAACTTACTGATTTACCTTGTGTTAAATTTTTATAGTAATAGGCCTTAGGGTTTAAGAGTTTTGGTTGTTGGAAGTTTGATGTCTGAAATATTTACTTTCTGGACAGATTTGATTAATTGAATTGTTTGACCTAGATAACTGTTGAATCACCTTAAGAGTATTAAAAGAAAGTTGTAGACAATTTCATAAGCTTTCTAGAATGTCCACAACCATATAATGTCAATGTACATAACTCCAGTTATGGTTAAAACAAGTAGCTGCTGTTTTGTAGTTCGGTAAAAGAATTGCAGAAGTGTTTGCTTAAGTAATAGAGAAGAGATATGCACCTAGTCAGTAGAATAGGATGCACTTGTTATTACTTTAACACTATGCTGTTGAAAATACTTACGAGGATGCATTCATCGCATTTTATCATATTATACATGCCATCATACATGTATTCGCAATATCTTATTCCATGATCATGCATATAGGATCGACCGAGGAGATAACGTTGTTGGAAATCAACGAAGAAGAGGAAGAGGATCAGCAGGAGACTCCTCAAGCCGTAGCTCTAGGATAAGAGTAAGGATGAAAACGAAATGGAAATATCCCGAACCGAACCGCATCGTTTTTTTATATTTAATCCGATCGAATTCGCATTTTCTTGTCCGACTTTACCGTTTTCGCTTTCGCATTTCAGATGTTTCGTATTTCAAATGTAAAAGTAGAAAACGGTTTAGACACTTTTTCGACCGTTTTCTACTTTTCTACTTTTAATTTGAAATATTCCGAATTGAAAATTCGGTTTAAACCGAATTTGGCCAACTGCATGTCATACAAATTCAATTACAGTTGTTCACCACGCAACTGTGTATTCTTTCTCTCGGTGGCCAGCTGCCCTCTCTTATAGACGGCGCGCCACCTCGCTTTCTCTTCACCTCATGAGATGGTGCTAAATGTCGAAACCGGCAAGATCTACACGAAGCCCACACAGGCCATAGCCCATCAAGCTCATCGGTTTAACCCCCACCGCAAAGTCAATCATTTGATAGTTTTTGCATCACCCGAATAAATCTTTGTTACTCAAAAAAAAATCTGAATAAATCTTTAAAATAAAATACTACATCTATTCTAAAAAGATTAATAAAATTATTCTGACTCAGTTCGAGTTCATGTTTCTATAATATGCACTTGTTAATTATTATATGCACTTGAACTTGATCATGTATGCACTTAGTCATGCACTTGGTCTACGGGTCGGTATTCCGTATTGAGTTTTCGTATACCGACCGTGTTCGATATAATTCCGCTCGAATTCTTTCGTTTTCGAAATTCTCGATATTCCGTAAGTTCGTGTTCGTTTTCGTGTTCGGTTTGTCCGCTTTTGTTTTCGTTTTCGTATTCAAATGTAAAAGTAGAAAACGGTTGAGGAGTTCTCCGTTCGATTCCGTCCGTTTTCATCCTTAGATAAGAGGAGCAGACTCCAGAAGAGCTCCCTGAGTGCCCTGATCACCGCCCCACCTCTTTCCTCAAAGGCAAGCCCCGGAGCATTCTAAGTCTCTCAGTGTTTTACAAAATACTACTTGAGTCCTTTATGTTTGATGCATTAGGTGATAAGAGTTGGTTGGAAACACTTGATGCATAACACTACCTTGTCCAGATACATATACCTTTAACCCAGTGTAGGTCCAAAATCGAATATATGCTTAGTCGTGCTTACACCGGTAGAAGTCGGGTGATTTCCTATCACCTACGAGATATAGGTGGATACCAAAGCACGATTGGCTATATTTGCTATCGTGAAAAAGAACCATGGGGTAATGTAAATGGAGGCCGAGCGGAGTCTATCTATGGGTTGACTCATGTGATTCTATCTATGCCAATTAAGGACCGTACCAATGTTGGCCCTTCTGACAAGATTGAACGCATGCCTATCACTTAGCTGGCCGGATAACTCATTCCGATTGCAAAGCCGAGTAGCTCAATTCAGGCCGGGCCCTATTCTGTAAAAGTGCACACTGGATGGTAGTAAGGATGTGTGGGGGGGGTAGACGTGAGCCCAAGGGTAGGGTAGTCCTGATCATCCTGGCAGCTTACCCTGATTGTGCGGCGCTGGATGAACCCATGAAATGTGGACCTGAGTTGTACCAAAGGTGACCTAAGGCTACCATGGCTTGTAGAACTAGGTTTGTGTTAGGAATAAATTCCCAGCTGGTTGAAATCAATTCGAATCGCCGTCTCTCCTGGATAGTGAGAAACTTCGCTAGCACCAACATCGTAGTAATTGTGTTATGCAATGTGATGGTTCGGATAAACATGGAATTACTACACTGGCTATGGTTACTATTGTATTCTCTTAAAATGATATATCACATGTTTGGCATAGGATAGTTGCTAATCTAGATATGAATAGCTATAATTAACTTGATGATAGAAGTACAACTGTATAACTGAGTTAATCACTTTTTATGCAAAAATATTCTCAAGCTACCTCCACTTATAAAGCCTTGCATAATCCTTGGAGTCCATTTATTTCTAGTTTATGACGGGTAATTTTAGCTGAGTACCTTTTCGTACTCAGGGTTTTATTCCCATTGTTGCAGATGGTACCGTCTATCATGGCTATTGCAAGAATTGCTTCTATCCCACCGTGGATGAGGAGTGAGCCTTGGGTAGGCATCTTTAATAATCCTTCTATATGCTTTTGTGGATGGTGATCATGTGTTGGCACTGTACTTGAACTATGTTGGCAAATGCTACTTTTGAACTTTAATTTGCTTCCGCTACTATCTAACGAACTTGGTTTGTAATAACTTTATTTCATACTCTAATGAAGGAACTATATCTATGAACTTTTATGTAATATGTGACATATATGTTGAATCATGTACGATCTTGGTTGTATGTGGATCATTTATCAAGACCCATCATGGTACTCGATGGACTACCGGGTTTATATGGGCTCAAGTATGACAGTGCGACCGCTTGCGGGCTGCCATTGTACTTGTGGTATTATAAATTGGTCAGTTCTACGACAGCTATGGTGAGCCGAGGAAGCCGAGATCTCTAGGATGCTCTAGGTGCAGCTCACTGAAGCACATGCCAGTGTGGTAGCCATAGAGAGTCATGAGACTGCCATGTTGGAAGCCCTAAAGGAGGCCGAAGATTGGCATGCCCATCAGTTGGGAGAGGCCTACCTTGTCACTAGGGCTAAGCGTAGGATGCTGGCCACTGAAAGGCAGGATCCCTTCATCTTGGAGGGAATCCCTGTCCACCCGCCAGAAAGGAGAACCGGTATTGCAGTACCGCCATCACCCCCACCCTTGGAATTGTCATAAGTAGAGTCCTTGCTTCCCCTGACTCAGCTAGTGCCAAGAGAGGAGGCAGATCCATAGCCAGGGCGGTAAAAGAATCCACTAAGCTTGGGAATGAAGAGGTGTGGTCCGACAAAGTAGATTAGTTGCCTTGGGAAGATGTACCTATAGTTAGTGGTGTCTTTTGTTGCTGTCCTTCAGTATTATAATCTTTCCATTGTATTTCTTCCATAGTTGTTGAGATGGTCTTGTCGTAGGGAAGGCGAAGATGTGTCGACAATGGGAGAGTGAGTGCCTGTATGTTGTACCGGCATAAGGACGTTTGGAATGTGCATTTTGTTTATTTCATTGTGTTTATTGCGTCCATCTACCCTTAGGTCTCGTTAGACATGCTTAGGGTTTTCAAGGACGATGTTAAGGGGGTTACAAGAGAAGTTACTATTTAGGTGCGAGCAGACTAGCCATGATTGGAGAACAGAGGGCACTGTATCAACTAATTGTGGATATCCCAGCAGAACATTTGAATCTCTTTAAATTAAATCCATTGAGGAATTTGAATTCCTTGTCCCTTGTTGCGAAAGGAACCTGTCGGGGACCTAATACCAGGGTACCCCAGAAGGTGGAACCGATGACCACCGAACGTGAAAAAACTTCTAGATGCATAAGGGCTCCATGTCATCCCTTGTTCGAGTGACAGGAGTTCGGTTCCGCCTCGCTCGACGCCTTGAGGGCGGGCTCGGTCTCGCCCGAGGGCTGAGGGATTGAATTTCGTCTCGCCCGACCCCGGAGGGGCAGGGTCAGCCTCACCCGACGCCTTTGTAGGATAACCCCCCTCCCCCCAAAGCTCAAGGCTAAATCTCTCGTCTCGCCTGACGCCTATAGGGCGGGCTCGGTCTCGCCCGAGGGCCGAGGGATAAACTCCGCCCGCCCGGACGCTGCGAGGGCGGGCTCGGTCTCGCCCGAGGGCCGAGGATGAATTCCGTCTCGCCTTGAGCCGGGGCGCGGTCACCTCACCCGACGGCCTGAATGAGCCTCACCGATCGATATCTATCCCTCATAATGATGGGTATAGGACGAGACAAGACGTTCGGGTCAACCATGGCTCCAACGACCATACCCTGCGCCCTGGCAGGAAAAGGACTGCCAGGGAACGACAGGACTGAAGCTTTAGACCCTTCCGGGCGCCGCAGAGCCCAAAAGGTATTACAGGTGCGTGCACCTCACCCTGTAGAGTTGTAGGCGCCGCCTTCAGCTCTGGGACACGGAACCCGACGAAGATATACGACAACCTCTACGCTCCAGGAAAAGATTTGCTATCTCCACGAACGATGGGCATTCCGTCACCACACGGTGGACCCCGAGGAGCGGCGCCCGCTTCCCGACCCCTCGTGTCCTCCCAAATAAGGCCATGACCACGGCGTTACAACGGACCCCGACCCCGCATTCTCCCAACGAGGACTCATGAGAACCAGAAGGCGTGCGGAGCAAGGCTGGGGGAGGCTCATAAAGTCAAAACCACTGTACTGCAGCCCATACCCTGCGCAGGGTAGCATTCTGTGACTAACCTGACATCCGATAGAGACATCGACAACATTATAAACACTTATCTTCCTTCGCACTCATCAGAGTGGAGGACCTGACCAGGTAGACGTGAGCCACAAGACTAAGTAGAGTACGCGTCCTGGAGCCCTTACCCTTGTAAAAGCCGGCCCCTTCATCTATAAAAGGGGATGCGCTCCTTCCATCAGGGGGGACGAGAAAAAAGAGGACAAAACAATAGAACGCACTCACACACGTTCAAGCAGCTACGAAGCTCTTGACCACCTTTCAATCCTTCGATCAGAGACTTGGGACCAGTCCCTCTCTCGGCAGTTTGTATCCCTTACTACAGATCGTTACGGTGCTAATAACACAAGCAGCAACAAACTGGACGTAGGGACGTTTCGCCCGAACCAGTATAAATCCTGTGTCCTTTAGCGCACCATCCGAGCCTAACGCGCATTACTATAAATTCACTTGCCGGTGCTTGTACGAAACACCTACAGTTGGCGCGCCAGGTAGGGGCTTTGCGCGTTCCAAACCAGGTCTCGGATGACCACCCACGCAATCACCTGGGCCCCGGGCGCACACGTGCGTTTCGGTGACCTGGATTTCATGATCACACTAGAAGGAGAGCTGGGACTGACTCACTCAGCCGCCCCATCCCCCCTTTCCATCAACCTCAGCCGTCTCAGGCTTGAGGGTCCACCGGGCAACTCCCGGGGAGTCCGGTCACCCAAGGAGGCCTCTCGCAACGCCACCATGTGTCCGGAAGGGTCCGTATGGAGCGCCCGACAGCAGCTTCCGTTCGGTCTCCGCAACGCTATGGCAACCGCTGGCCGCCTTCTTCGGGCGCTTACGTGTGGTTCAACCACCCACGGACATCGAGTTGGTGGGGCGATTGAGCGGGATACGGAGACCCTCTCTCACGAGCTCCTCAACGAGGAGCCTATATCGCTCTCCACTCGGATTCCAGCAGGGGAGCCACCACCCTTCCCGAGAATGCTACATGACGCGACCCCCGAGGGTCACGTCCGAAAGCGCCTCGAGGAAGAAGCCACCCTACGAATAATCCCGACAGCGGATCCGGGAAGAAGGGACAGCCCCATCTCGCTTTGAGGATGGAGCGACTAAGGGCTCGTCGGCAAAGAGATCGATGAGGCGGGCAAGGGCTCGCGACGGGAATACGCAGACATCAATCGCGAGATTGAACGCCGCAAAGACGGGGCGCGCGCACGCCACGCCGCACCGTACATCAAAGGATCCTCACCGACGATGGGGCTTTTCCTCACTTTGCTCGAGCCGGCCAAAAACATCGCCACAGCCGACCGCTTTCTTTGCATGGTCTCCGGAGGCCGCGACGTCCGAGGATCGACGCGCTTCTCGGAGATTCGCGACGTTGTTCGAAGCGCTGCGGCCGCGCGGCAAAGCGGAAAGTTCGTTGTCTCGACGACGCGAACCCGACACCAGCCAATACAGCACCTTCGGTGCATCCCACCAAGGACGCATCCGTCGAAGAAACACCGCCGTAGGCGGGCAGCCCTCCGTCGTCCCTCAGACATCAACACCTCGGCCGTGGCGCGGCGACGTAGCATCATCGACGCCGGAGACGTGCCTGGCGACGAGGGAGAAACAACGCCACATGCTATCATCCCGACGTGGCGGGCGCTTACGACAACAACGAGGACCGAAGCCCGAGCCCGTCCCGCCAGCCCCTCGTGCCTTTGGACGGCACATCCTCAACGCTGCGTTCCCTCTAAGGTATCGACCACCTATGAACATTCCTAAATATTCTGGCGAAACAAATCCCGGGCTTTGGCTCGAAGACTATCGGCTTGCATGTCAGGCCGGTGGTGCGAGTGATGATAACTTCATTATTCGCAATCTCCCGCTGTTCTTGGCCGACTCGGCACGAGCATGGCTGGAACACCTACCGTCCAATGCTATTCAGAGTTGGGCGGATCTGACTGAGATCTTCGTGGGTAATTTCCAGGGCACGTACAAACGCCCTGGAAACCCATGGGACCTCAAGAACTGCCGTTAGAAGGCCGATGAAACCCTCCGCGGGTACATCCGGCGCTTTTCCCGACAGTGCAATGAGCTCCCAAACGTCGCCGACGCCGACGTAATAGGAGCCTTTACGTCGGACGACACAGTGAGTCCTCGGTCCACAAGCTGGGACGCAGGGGCCCACGAACTACCAAGGAACTTCTGGACATCGCCACCAGTCACGCCTCTGGAGAAGAGGCGGTCGGAGCCATCTTTGATCGCTCCGACGGAAAGACAAGGCGGGACGAGGACGCCAGCGAAGGCGCCGCCGACCGTCCCACCAAAAGGAAAGATAAAAAGCAACGGCACGACAACTCACTCGCGGCCGCTGCCGAGAATCAGAACATATGACGAACAGGGAGCCGAGGCATCTCACCAAGACGCCATGGACCAGCTGGATGAGGCCCGCGACATCGCCCTCCTCCGTTCGACCAAGTACCAAAGAGCTGCTACGGCGGCGGCACCACGACCAACGGGTGCGGGTCGAGCCTTCAACGTCGGAGACCTCGTCCTCCGCCTTGTGCAGAAAGCAACAAGGATCGCCACAAACTCTCCATACTGGGAAGGGCCCTACATCGTCGCGGAAATACTTCGCCCAGGTGCCTACCGGTTGAAAACCATCAAAGGCGAGGTCTTCACCAATGCCTGGAACATTGAGCAGCTACGTCGTTTCTATCCTTAAAATAAGCTTACACTTTTCCTTATCGGTTTTTGTCTTAACAGAAACCCCGATCCTTAGTGACTACCGACCGCAAATCGCGAGGGGTCGACCTCACTGGGGCCGGCATATGATCGTAACACATGTCATGTGTAATACAAGTATTACGCTTGTAAAAATCCATCTGCTTTTACTTGCAAACATTTTCTAAGTTTTCCATTCGCCAGAAACGAGTTTAGAGGGCTAAGATCTTGGGAACCAATTACGAATACAACCGGTAGGACTGCAAGGCACCCACGCCCAAATGCGCAAACCTCTTTGCTCACCAGTTCAATCGTAATTAGTTCGCCCGTTGCCCTAGTTTCCTATGACTTAGACCATGAGAAGGGTTGGAAAGCGTTAAAATGACTTGCCATAAGCCAAGGATGCAATTTTGTTCATTTTTTCACAAATTCACCACTTACAAAGCGATGTCATTACAAAAAAGGAACAATATACTCCAAGGACTGTTTACACGGGGGCTTCCCCACAACGTTATTTCATTTCGGTCTCGGCTCGGCTCTACCACAAGTGTTATCTTGGTCGCCGCCGCGCCCACGCCCTCCATCGGCGACGTCCGGCGTGTACGGGCGCCGCGTTCTGCTCATCATGGTCACCGTGCCACGCTCTCCATCGGCGACGTCCGGGCGTGTACATGGGCTAGCTTCGTCTCTGCGGGTCGCCGTGCCACGCTCTCCATCGGCGACATCTTCGCCGGATCTCGAAGGCGCCACCATCTACGACGACTCGCCCGGAACATCCGGGACTACGCCATCGTCGTCGCCCGCGACCCCGCAACGATGCCTCCGCGCGAACGCCGGGGACTACGCCATCGTCGTCGCCGACCCGCGACCGGCGCAGCGACGCCCACCGCCATGACGTCAAGACTACGCCATCATCCCGACCATAACCACGATAACGGCATATGGGCGAGAAACGCCTCCCGCCAAAGGAGGGGCGCAGCGGCGCGACGGCGCGATCAACGACGTCGACGCCCACCGACGCCTCCTTTCTTCGCCAAAGAACGACTCCTCGGCAAGGGCCGCACACCATCTCATCTCTACGTTGGATAACCCCGGCTCGACATCACGCACTGTAATCACGAGCAAGTTTGTAAGTTCTCTATCTCTCTCTGGCATTACTCGCCTCACTCAGAACCACCACGACGCACTTGCAGACGCTTTTGGCGGAAAGGAAGAAGAAGGAGAGATAGCGGCTCGGAGACGTAAGGGGAGGTGGGCTGAGAACTCCTCTCCCCTCCCAATTTAAAGAGGAGGCGCGATAACTAAGGAAAGGCGAAAGGTCGGACGAAAACCCTCTCCTTCCCCTTTTTAAATACGCAATCAATGCCGATTGATATCCGAGGGGACGACCGAAGTGACGGGGCGAACCCCGGTCTCACGGTTACCCCTCTTTGGTCAAACTGAACACCGCTGGGTATGGCACGCCATCGACCGGCTCCGGACGCTGGCGATTAAGGCACCCGCATAGGCGTATAAATTTTTCGCTTCCATGCAGGACCACGGACGACCCGATGACGGGACCCTTCAGTTCTCCTGGGTCGACCGTTCGCCCCGAAGACACGATTTAACGAATCCACCAAAGAAAGATAAGCCTCTCATCTTTCACTTTTTATGCGTTAGAATTTGTTCGCAAGATTCCGACCCCGTCCGAAGCGAGGGGACGCAAACATCACTCGGGGTTTGTCGAGGATGACTACCAATCCGGACATCCCTTCACCCGACCCTCCGTGACGCTTGAAACTAAGGCGCGACGTACAGCACAAAGCTTTGAGTAAAATCGACGAACTAGCAAACCCTACGCCCGCTTGCTACGGTGTTTCTATTCACCAGAAAAAATCATGCTCAACGCCTCTCGCGTCTCTAGTTTCGACGTCCGCCTCCCCAAAGAGGGGATCGGAGGGTCCGCCTCGTAATCTCCCCAAAGGAGAAGCTGTCAGTTGCCCAAGTTACTCGAACAAGCTCAGATTGTCACCGAGACACGAAAACAAAGAATGGCAATTCTTATGCGTGTTTTTCCAACCTCGTCACAAACGTCAGGGACCCGAACCCATCTGGTAGGAGCTTTTCCGCCACTCATACCACCAAGGTAACGCCACCACCTTTGTTTTCAATTAAATCTCGCATTCAAAACATTTCATATGCAAAAAATTGCATCCCAATGATTCGTGTCGCACCACGAAACGATCGTCATATTATCCGATATAGGCAACCACAGTGAGGTTCAAGGTCGGCCCGCCGAAGGGCTCGAGGCCGCCTCACGCCCGAAACAGAGCTGGGAGAGATAACCGAGACGAGCCCCAGCGCCCTGCCTCGACCCGCTCGAAGCGAACCGACGTCTCGACCTTCTCTCGTTCGATTCTAACCGCGAGCCAAACCCACGTATCTCCATCGAGGAGAGGCCATCGGGCCCCGAGCTTATCGAACGACTCGGGCATCTCGCCGGGAGGCGGGTTAAGAAGTTGTGGAGTGCCACCAGAGGGCTCTCCCGACCCCATCAAAGAAATGATGGACCCGGATTCCGCATTTAACGTATTCCGCGAAGCGAGCTCGTTGAGCACGGTACTCAAGCCGTCCGAGGCAAGTGTCGTTCACTCACCCCTCCGATTGCGGCGAGGATGGGGTAACACGCAAAATAACGGCCGACCCCTATCGACCCCTCGACAAGGCTCGGGGCTCTCGGCCAAACAATGCAGGGACAAAGGCCCCACCTTGCCGAGCCCATAGAGTTCCCGGTTGGGATTTACATTGGAAGACAGTATGGGATTATTGCGATGGCATCCATTATCACCGAACCACGATTCCGGTCTCCGGTAACACCCAACCCCAAAGAAAAGCGGGGTCGGACCTTACTGGGGGGGCTAAGGTAGGCCACCACCTCCTTTCTTTCTTTCGGAACAATCTCCTCGCATTATAATCAGCGGCATAATTCAGAGGAACATATTGGTAAGACCGTAAAAAATGAAATCGCAGAAATCAAACAAAATGAAATTAAGACGCAAAAGCACGAAAGGCGTCCAGACTCGAAAATTACCGACACTTGTTCACATATTACATATAAGCTGTTCTCAAAATTTTTCGATTAATTTCTCCCGCGAAGGGAGAACCATTTCTTTCAGACTGTCTGCCAGGTTCTTCGTAAGGGGAGCGACCATCTGCTCCATTGCCTCCAGCTCTTCATCCTCGTAGGTGGACGGAAAGCCTTCGCTCATCACTTTCAGGTTTAATTCCTTGTCATAGTGGGCGTGGGCGACGGTGAAGGCCTGGGTAATCCCGGCGTGAAAGGCACTCTCCTCAAGCTGGCCCACCCGAGCCGTGATACCTCCGACACGAGCCGCGAGCGGGCTGGTCTCCACCGGCTCCGTCACATTCAGGGCATTGAGGACAACCCCGACCGCAGCTTGTAGAAGATCGTGCTCATCACTCTCAGCCTGAAGGGCTCTACGCGTATAGGCAGCCTCTTTCTCCAGCTTGGTGGCGGCGTTCTCAGCACTCGACTTTCCTTTCACCGCGTCGTCAAGCTCCACCCGGAGAGAGCGGACCACCTCGACGTCCTCGTCCACCTTCCGCTGGAGGGCTGTGGCCCTACTCTCGGCCTCCCGCCGGAGGTCCCGCTCCATCTCCAGCTCCTTCAGGACTTCGCTGGCCTTCTCATTGGCCGCGGCATTCCTCTGCAGCAGCTCGTCTCACTCTTTTTTGAGTCTGGCAATCTCCTCTCCATCCAGCTTAGACCTCGCCGACAGGTCCTCGAACATTCCGTGCGCCTCCTCCGCATCCTGACGCGCCTGGGCCTCCCGCTCTCGGACAATAGCAAGCTGGGCGGCCAAGTGCCGCTCATGCAATGGGCCTCCTCCTCGAAAGGCGATCCTCTCCGCCTACTTGCGTGGAGGAATTGGGATTTATCCCGCTCACGAGCAACAAGAATCGAGGAGGAAGAAGACTGATATCGTGAATACGAGAACACAAAAACACATGAAGAAAGAAGAAAGTCCAGAAAATACCCGAGTGGTAGGGATAACGATCTCACGGAGGGCTCCTCCGGCTGGTCCAGGCGTTCAAAGATGGTCGAGATCCCGATGTCAAGACCCTCCCGCTCCATGCTCTCGGAATGATCATCGAAGCGAGAAAAGAGCCGGCGTCGGGTCTGAGCATCCATCCACTTTGGAGCGGCGGCTCTCCCCAAGAGGGAGCGGTTTCCTCCCGACAAAGGGGCCGGTGGCGTCTCCTCGACCTGTGGCGGCACCACCGCCGCACTCGAGGACCCTCCGACCGACCCTCCTCTGTTTGGGCCGCCTGAGCGCCATGGGTGGATCCACATGGGCGCTGGCAACGCGGATTGCACCACGCCCTCGGGTGCCACCACGACCAAGGTCCGTGATCTGGCTTACGCATCCACTACCACCGTCACCGGCGGTATGCGGTCGGTCCTCGGCCGGCTGTTCGCGCCCACGCCGAAGAGACCGCTTCGCTTTCAAGAACCTCCATGGGTGTGAGAGCCACCTTGGGCGCCGTCGGTTCGCCAAACGCGCCCCGACATCGGCACCACTCTGCCAAAAGGGGGGTGGCTCCAGCGACGCCGTCTGTCCCACTTGAAGGGTGAGACTCTTCTTGGGCGCCAGCCCCAGGGGGTGACCCGTCCGCAAGAACTTGCGCAAAGGTAATAACCATTAAGTCAAAATAAAAATGGAAAAAGGATGAAAATAGAGGAATCAATAGCTTACGTTGACGTCCTCGGCCGGCGGAAGCGTTTCGGGGATGGATCCCCAGACCCCTGCCCTGGCTCATCTGGGCGGGACCTTTTCATGCCTGCCCCCTGCTCCGAGGCAGGGGGGTTCATCTCGACGGGCGCGGCCCCGGAGTCGCTCCTCTCCATCGTCTCGTCGGGCGCGGCACCGGAGCCGTCCCCCTCCATCGTCTCACGGGGTGCAGCACCGGAGCTGCTCCCCTTCATCGTCGCCTCGGGGATGGCGGCGACAGGTTCGCCCTCCTCCATCCACCGGCCCTCGGCCGGCACGCCGTGCGAAGAGGCGGACTCGCCGGGGCATCCACAATAAGACGTCCGGTGTATTTCGGTAGGGTGGCACTCACATCATCCCTAACATAAAACCACTACGAATGCCATCCCTTGTTGGATGTAGCCAGATGCATGTACGGGTAACCCTTCGACCGGGTATGGCGCAGGTGAATGCTGGCACACCCCATCGGCGCATCCACTTCCTTCCCCCCAATCTTCCTCTTCGACAGACTAACGCTAAAGAAATACCGCCACAGATCAAAATGGGGATCGATCCCCAGGAAACCCTCGCACAGGGCAACGAACGCCGCCATATGCTGAATCCCATTGGGAGTGAGATGCTGCAGCTCTACCTCATAGTAATCTAATAGCCCCCGAAGAAATCTATGCGCGGGTACCCCGAATCCCCCGCTCATGGAAGATGGCAAAGGAGACGACATACCCTTCAGGCGGCACCGGCTCAACCTCGTCGCCGGGGAGTAACCACTCCTGGATGGTGGATAGTGGGCGGAGAAGGCCACGGCGGACGAGGCCCTCCAGACGCCGGGAAGTGATGCTTGATCTGCCCCACAACTCCATTGAAGCAGTAGGGGGGAAGGGCAGGTGCGAGCTTAAACGGCGGCTGGAACACGAACGCAGGCCGGTCGATGGTGGCGATGAGGGCGTGGGAGGCTGGGAAGATTGGCGGTGGATGTCTCAGAACGCAAAGGAAGGGGAGCGAAATACGGGACCCTGGGGGCGAACCCTGCGGTTTTATAGGTGGCGACGGACACGAGAAGGGCAACCGTCCGCCTCGATCTCCGGGCCTGCCACGCGCGCCACCACGTCACATCGCGGGACACGCGCCCGCAGTCCCTATCCTCTCACCCCAAAAAATCTCTCGCGGACGGTTCGCCTTCCCCAAACAAATCCGGACTCTCTACCCACCGGGGAAGCGCAAGCCACAAAGGCCTGTTCTTTTCTCTTTGGCCCACCTAGGGCCCAGAAACTCGCTGGCCGGCCCAACTAAGAAGGAATCCGCGAACGATCCACCATCAAGAGCAGAAGCACCAGTTAGGACAGCTCCGAATGGGTCCCTAGCGAATGAGACGCCACGACCCACTCAGAAAAACACCCAGTTGATGTAAAACTAAGTCCTTCAGCCTTACCCGCGGAGGGGCCGGTGCAAACCCCCGAGCGACTCAACTCGAGTCACCCAGGGGCTCGGAGGCTACGCCCGTCGGGTGCGCTCGCGCGCACCCTCTGGCAAATTAGCTTCAACGAAATCAAAAACACCCTCCAGGCGGTTCTACCCGAATCACCTGGAGTCTCGGGGGCTACTGTCGGGGACCTAATACCAGGGTACCCCAGAAGGTGGAACCGATGACCACCGAACGTGAAAAAACTTCTAGATGCATAAGGGCTCCATGTCATCCCTTGTTCGAGTGACGGGAGTTCGGTTCCGCCTCGCCTGACGCCTTGAGGCGGGCTTGGTCTCGCCCGAGGGCCGAGGATTGAATTCCGTCTCGCCTGACCCCGGGAGGGGCAGGTCACCTCACCCGACGCCTTTGTAGGATAACCTGCCTCACCCCCAAAAGCTCAAGGCTAAATCTCCATCTCGCCCGCGCGCCTATAGGGCGGGCTCGGTCTCGCCCCGAGGCCGAGGATAAACTCCGCCCGCCTGACGCCTTGAGGCGGGCTCGGTCTCTCGCCCGAGGGCCGAGGGATGAATTCCGTCTCGCCCGACCCCGGGGGGCGGGTCACCACCACCCGACGGCCCGTAACGAGCCTCACCACGATCGATATCTATCCTCATAATGATGGGTGCAGGATGAGACAAGACGTTCGGGTCAACCATGGCTCCAACGACCATACCTGCGCCTGGCAGAAAAAGGACCGCCAGGAACGACAGGTCGAAGCTTTAGACCCTTCCGGCGCCTGAGCCCAAAAGGTATTACAGTGCGTGCACCTCACCTCAGAGAGTTGTAGGCGCCGCCTTCACTCTGGGACACTAAAACCCAACGAAGATATCGACAACCGCTACGCTCCAGAAAAGATTTGCTATCTCCACGAGCGATGGGCATTCCGTCACCACACGGTGGACCCGAGGGAGCGGCGCCCGCTTCCCGACCCCTCAGGTCCTCCCAGTTAGAAGGCCATGACCACGGCGTTACACCGGACCCCGACCCCGCATTCTCCCAACGAGGACTCATGAGAACCAGAAGGCATGCGGAGCAAGGCTGGGGGAGGCTCATAAAGTCAAAACCACTGTACTGCAGCCCATACCCTGCGCAGGGTAGCATTCTGTGACTAACCTGACATTCGACAGAGACATCGACAACATTATAAACACTTATCTTCCTTCGCACTCATCAGAGTGGAGGACCTGACCAGGTAGACGTGAGCCACAAGACTAACTAGAGTACGTGTCCTGGAGCCCTTACCCTTGTAAAAGCCGGCCCCTTCATCTATAAAAGGGGATGCGCTCCTTCCATCAGGGGGGACGAGAAAAAAGAGGACAAAACAATAGAATGCACTCACACACGTTCAAGCAGCTACGAAGCTCTTGACCACCTTTCAATCCTTCGATCAGAGACTTGGGACCAGTCCCTCTCTCGGCAGTTTGTATCCCTTACTACAGATCGTTACGGTGCTAATAACACAAGCAGCAACAAACTGGACGTAGGGACGTTTCGCCCGAACCAGTATAAATCCTGTGTCCTTTAGCGCACCATCCGAGCCTAACGCGCATTACTATAAATTCACTTGCCGGTGCTTGTACGAAACACCGACAGAACCCTTGTTGTCTAAATCTTCCCTTGCAATACTCCTCTGATTCTGTGGTCTATGACCCCACCACCTTCATTGCGTGTAAGTTAGTAATAGTTGCCTGGTTAATAGCTTATGGTGCCACGATGAAACCAAGGGCCCCTATGGAACAGCTACCATGGAGGACGCTGCTCGGTATGCGCTGGTATCGAGGTTGTTGACCAGCACCTTTACCAAGTTACACCGTCGTACCGCTCTTGATACAAAATATTCTTCTTGGAAATATTCGGGTGTTCGAACGAGAAATCCACAAAGGGTTAATGAAATAGTGTTTCCTCAAAGTAAACAAGAGAATGTTGTTTTGGAGGAAGCATGTATGTCGCGATCTTAAGTTCGCACATATTGTGGTCAAGGAAGGGAAGGAAAAGAAAAGTAACAAGGAAAAGTTAGCCTTCGGGTAGTCGTGAGTGATTGGAAAAGCCTGAGTGGATGTCATGTCCCAAGCACTGTGTCAAGCTGGCCCGCACTATGCACACCAGGTCACTATTGCCGCATGCCCTGCAGACGCCGTCAGTGTTAGTGTCCACTAGTACCCCATTCTCATGTGACCACGGCATTATGCCGCATCCATCGTACTCATGCACTGTGCGCTTCCCTTTTTCCTGGCACCCTATCAGCTCTCGACCCCCGTCACCCCCCTTCCCTCTCCTTTTTCTTCGTTTGGGAATGCGACCGCCTGCATGCCTCCCCCGCCAAACAAATCCCCTCCCCTCTCCCTTATCCTCCCTCCGCTCAAGCTTGCACAGGGAGCGCACCATGGCTGACTTTTTCCCCACCTCATGAACCATCAGTGTCTCCCATCCACACTGCCTCCACTCCTAGTGCACTGCGCCCCCACCTCTATTCGCCACTATAAGATGCCCTTGCTCTCGGACAATAGCAAGCTGGGCGGCCAAGTCTGCTCGCACCTGGGCCTCCTCGGAAAGGCGATCCCTCTCCGCCTTCTGTTCGCGGAGGAATTGGGATTTATCCCGGCTACGAGCAACAAGAATCTGAGGAGGAAGAAGACTGATATCAGGAATACGAGAACACAAAAACACATGAAGAAAGAAGAAAGTCCAGAAAATACCTGAGTGGTAGGGATAACGATCTCACGGAGGGCTCCTCTGGCCTGGTCCAGGGCGTTCAGCATGGTCGAGATCCCGATGTCAAGACCCTCCCGCTCCATGCTCTCGGAATGATCATCGAGCGAGAAAAGAGCCGACGTCGGGTCCTGAGCATCCATCCACTGGAGCGGCGGCTCTCCCCGCGCAGGGGAGCGGTTTCCTCCCGACAAAGGGGCCGGTGGCGGCTCCCTCCTGACCCTGTGCGGCACCACCGCCGCACTCGAGGACCCTCCGGCTGGACCCTCCTCCGTTTGGGCCGCTTCGAGCGCCACGGGTGGATCCACATGGGCGCCTGGCAACGCGGATTGCACCACGCCCTCGGGTGCCACCACGACCGCGTCCGGCTGATCCTGGCTTGGCGCAGTCACTACCACCGTCACCGGCGGTATGCGGTCCTCGGCCGGCTGTTCCGCGCCCGCCGCAGAAGAGACCGCTCGCTCAGTAACCTCCGTGGGTGTGGGAGCCACCTTGGACGCCGTCGGTTCGGCCAACACGGCCCCGACATCGGCACCACTCCTGCCCGAAACAGGGGTGGCTCCAGGCGACGCCGTCTGTCCCACTTGAAGGGCGAGACTCTTCTTGGGCACCAGCCCCAGGGGGTGACCCGTCCGCAAGAACCTGCGCAAAGGTAATAACCATTAAGTCAAAATAAAAATGGAAAAAGGATGAAAACAGAGGAATCAATAGCTTACGTTGACGTCCTCGGCCGGCAGAAGCGTTTCGGGGATGGATCCCCAGACCCCTGCCCTGGCTCATCTGGGCGGGACCTTTTCATGCCTGCCCCCTGCTCCGAGGCAGGGGGGTTCATCTCGACGGGCGCGGGCCCGGAGTCGCTCCTCTCCATCGTCTCGTCGGGCGCGGCACCGGAGCCGTCCCCCTCCATCGTCTCACGGGGTGCAGCACCGGAGCTGCTCCCCTTCATCGTCGCCTCGGGGATGGCGGCGACAGGTTCGCCCTCCTCCATCCACCGGCCCTCGGCCGGCACGCCGTGCGAAGAGGCGGACTCGCCGGGGCATCCACAATAAGACGTCCGGTGTATTTCGGTAGGGTGGCACTCACATCATCCCTAACATAAAACCACTGCGAATGCCATCCCTTGTTGGATGTAGCCAGACGCATGTACGGGTAACCCTTCGACCGGGTATGGTGCAGGTGAATGCTGGCACACCCCATCGGTGCATCCACTTCCTTCCCCCCAATCTTCCTCTTCGACAGACTAACGCTAAAGAAATACCGCCACAGATCAAAATGGGGATCGATCCCCAGGAAACCCTCGCATAGGGCAACGAACGCCGCCATATGCTAAATCCCATTGGGAGTGAGATGCTGCAGCTCTACCTCATAGTAATCTAATAGCCCCCAAAGAAATCTATGCCCGGGTACCCCGAATCCCCGCTCATGGAAGATGGCAAAGGAGACGACATACCCTTCAGGCGGCACCGGCTCAACCTCGTCGCCGGGGAGTAACCACTCCTGGACGGCGGATAGTGGGCGGAGAAGGCCACGGCGGATGAGGCCCTCCAGACGCCGGGAAGTGATGCTTGATCTGCCCCACAACTCCATTGAAGCAGTAGGGGGGAAGGGCAGGTGTGAGCTTAAACGGCGGCTGGAACACGAACGCAGGCTGGTCGACGGTGGCGATGAGGGCGTGGGAGGCTGGGAAGATTGGTGGTGGATGTCTCAGAACGCAAAGGAAGGGGAGCGAAATACGGGACCCTGGGGGCGAACCCTGCGGTTTTATAGGTGGCGACGGACACGAGAAGGGCAACCGTCCGCCTCGATCTCCGGGCCTGCCACGCGCGCCACCACGTCACATCGCGGGACACGCGCCCGCAGTCCCTATCCTCTCACCCCAAAAAATCTCTCGCGGACGGTTCGCCTTCCCCAAACAAATCCGGACTCTCTACCCACCGGGGAAGCGCAAGCCACAAAGGCCTGTTCTTTTCTCTTTGGCCCACCTAGGGCCTAGAAACTCGCTGGCCGGCCCAACTAAGAAGGAATCCGTGAACGATCCGCCATCAAGAGCAGAAGCACCAGTTAGGACAGCTCCGAATCGGTCCCTAGCGAACGAGACGCCACGACCCACTCGGAAAAACACCCAGTTGATGTAAAACTAAGTCCTTCAGCCTTACCCGCGGAGGGACCGGTGCAAACCCCCGAGCGACTCAACTCGAGTCACCCAGGGGCTCGGAGGCTACGCCCGTCGGGTGCGCTCGCGCGCACCCTCCGGCAAATTAGCTTCAACGAAATCAAAAACACCCTCCAGGCGGTTCTACCCGAATCACCTGGAGTCTCGGGGGCTACTGTCGGGGACCTAATACCAGGGTACCCCAGAAGGTGGAACCGATGACCACCGAACGTGAAAAAACTTCTAGATGCATAAGGGCTCCATGTCATCCCTTGTTCGAGTGACAGGAGTTCGGTTCCGCCTCGCCCGACGCCTTAAGGGCGGGCTTGGTCTCGCCCGAGGGCTGAGGGATTGAATTCCGTCTCGCCCGACCCCAGAGGGGCAGGGTCAGCCTCACCCGACGCCTTTATAGGATAACCCTGCCTCGCCCCCAAAAGCTCAAGGCTAAATCTCCGTCTCGCCCGACGCCTATAGGGCGGGCTCGGTCTCGCCCGAGGGCCGAGGGATAAACTCCGCCCCGCCCGACGCCTTGAGGGCGGGCTCGGTCTCGCCCGAGGGCTAAGGGATGAATTCCGTCTCGCCCGACCCCGGAGGGGCGGGGTCAGCCTCACCCGACGGCCCAGAATGAGCCTCACCCTGATCGATATCTATCCCTCATAATGATGGGTACAGGACGAGACAAGACGTTCGGGTCAACCATGGCTCCAACGACCATACCCTGCGCCCTGGCAGGAAAAGGACTGCCAGGGAACGACAGGACTGAAGCTTTAGACCCTTCCGGGCGCCGCAGAGCCCAAAAGGTATTACAGGTGCGTGCACCTCACCCTGTAGAGTTGTAGGCGCCGCCTTCAGCTCTGGGACACGGAACCCAACGAAAGATATACGACAACCGCTACGCTCCAGGAAAAGATTTGCTATCTCCATGAACGATGGGCATTCCGTCACCACACGGTGGACCCGAGGGAGCGGCGCCCGCTTCCCGACCCCTCAGGTCCTCCCAGTCAGAAGGCCATGACCACGACGTTACACCGGACCCCGACCCCGTATTCTCCCAACGAGGACTCATGAGAACCAGAAGGCGTGCGGAGCAAGGCTGGGGGAGGCTCATAAAGTCAAAACCACTGTACTGCAGCCCATACCCTGCGCAGGGTAGCATTCTGTGACTAACCTGACATCCGACAGAGACATCGACAACATTATAAACACTTATCTTCCTTCGCACTCATCAGAGTGGAGGACCTGACCAGGTAGACGTGAGCCACAAGACTAAGTAGAGTACGTGTCCTGGAGCCCTTACCCTTGTAAAAGCCGGCCCCTTCATCTATAAAAGGGGATGCGCTCCTTCCATCAGGGGGGACGAGAAAAAAGAGGACAAAACAATAGAACGCACTCACACACGCTTCAAGCAGCTCTGGCTCTTGACCACCTTTCAATCCTTCGATCAGAGACTTGGGACCAGTCCCTCTCTCGGCAGTTTGTATCCCTTACTACAGATCGTTACGGTGCTAATAACACAAGCAGCAACAAACTGGACGTAGGGACGTTTCGCCCGAACCAATATAAATCCTGTGTCCTTTAGCGCACCATCCGAGCCTAACGCGCATTACTATAAATTCACTTGCCGGTGCTTGTACGAAACACCGATAGAACCCTTGTTGTCTAAATCTTCCCTTGCAATACTCCTCCGATTACGTGGTCTATGACCCCACCACCTTCATTAAGTGTAAGTTAGTAATAGTTGCACAGTTAATAGCTTATGGTGCCACGATGAAACCAAGGGCCCCTATGGAACAGCTACCATGGAGGACGCTTGCTTTCGGTATCTTGTTGGTATCGAGGTTGTTGACCAGCACCTTTACCAAGTTACACCGTCGTACCGCTCTTGATACAAAATATTCTTCTTGGAAATATTCGGGTGTTCGAACGAGAAATCCACAAAGGGTTAATGAAATAGTGTTTCCTCAAAGTAAACAAGAGAATGTTGTTTTGGAGGAAGCATGTATGTCGCGATCTTAAGTTCGCACATATTGTGGTCAAGGAAGGGAAGGAAAAGAAAAGTAACAAGGAAAAGTTAGCCTTCGGGTAGTCGGGAGTGATTGGAAAAGCCTGAGTGGATGTCATGTCCCAAGCACTGTGTCCAGCTGGCCCGCACTATGCACACCAGGTCACTATTGCCGCATGCCCTACAGACGCCGTCAGTGTTAGTGTCCACTAGTACCCCATTCTCATGTGACCACGGCATTATGCCGCATCCACCGTACTCATGCACTGTGCGCTTCCCTTTTTCCTGGCACCCTATCAGCTCTCGACCCCCGTCACCCCCCTTCCCTCTCCTTTTTCTTCGTTTGGGAATGCGACCGCCTACATGCCTCCCCCGCCAAGCAAATCCCCTCCCCTCTCCCTTATCCTCCCTCCGCTCAAGCTTGCACAGGGAGCGCACCATGGCTGACTTTTTCCCCACCTCATGAACCATCAGTGTCTCCCATCCACACTGCCTCCACTCCTAGTGCACTGCGCCCCCACCTCTGTTCGCCACTATAAGATGCCCTTGCTCTCCTCTTACATCCCCATTCCCTTCGAATCTAAAGTAGAGCTATGAGATCCAGTCGTCGTTCGTGGAACTAGGGTTGCTAGTCAGAGGTGATTGTGTATCTGAGAAGAAGGATCTGGTTTTTGTCGAAGAAGTTCAAGTCCACTATTTGTTAGTTTGGTCTTAGGGTTCACGATGTTTGAGTTCTCAGTCTCCTATTTCTGGATCTGTTGGACATATGCCATGTTTTGGATAATCATTTTCTTGTTGTTTCTCCATTGTCCCCGTCTATCTTGACTCTTGGGTTAAGCTTTTGGTTGTACTAGGTTTGTTCTTAATTGTGTATCCCTAAATCCTTGTGTGGTTTAATGGGCGAAGCCATGTAACCTCCTATGTACCTTTAGATCTATGAAATGTAATCGTGTTTTCCCTTTTGGTTCTTGCTCCGAATCTTGGGACGAGATTCTTTTAAGGGGGGAAGGTTGTAACACCTCAGGTGTTATGAGCTGACTTAGCACCTAAGTTAAGGTCTCGGAGAAATCAAGACGAATGGGTTTTCAAAATTTTAACAAGTTAGAACACGTATGAAACGGGAAAGCGATCTTGGTAAACAAAAACAAGATATAACTTGTATATAGTGTTTATGTAAAATGATGAGCGAATAGTGTAGATAAGAATGCAACTGTAATTTTTGGAAGTGAATGTTGTAACTAGGGTTTTTGGGAGCTCAAAGATCAAATCCATGATTTAACGGGAACTTTTGTTGAATCGGCAAGAATTTGGATTGTGTTTAAAATATCATTTTTGATGAATTAAATTGAGTAAAATAGTTAAAATGTGCTAAGATGTTTTGCTCCTATGGGTTAGTAGGAAGTATGTGCTATTACAGGGAGTATGGGTTGGTCAAGGTTAATAGGGTTAGGCCTTTTAGAAATTAGGGTAAAAATGTTAAAAGTTGCTTAGCTCCAATCGAAGCTTTTGACTTTTCGAAGTCAGCAAAAGGAAGTAGACAATGTCATTTTGACATCCAAATTCTAAAAAAATTTGTTAGGCACCAACTTCATGTTCTTGTACTATTGGTTGTCCCTGAGTGTGCACTTGAGCATGGCTTAGGTGGTAGTGGTGTTGGGTGTTATGATACCGTCGTAAATTTGCTCTAACTTTGTTAAAACATGTCTGAATCATGTCGTTGGCGCTCCATTCATGAATGGATGTTCAGAGCGACGAGCCCATGTTGGCATACATCTATGTTCTCCTCTTGTTGCTCCTATTCTTTGTGATTGCTTCACTACATAGTTGGCACTGCTGGCTGTAGGATAGGGAAATTAGTTGAACTTCATCCGTTATTGTTAGCAGTTTTTGGCTCGCTTTAAAAACCATGCTTAGCACCAATGGTCCCGTGGGCGCGGTCATCATACGAACGTGAGCGCTGCCACTATCGACTTCCAACTATGGCTGGGCCACTACCGCTGGCCAGCTTGCGGCTGGCTAACGCCGCACGACCTTGCCTCAGGTGATGGCCGGTCCCACCTGGCTGTGGCTAGTCCCGCTGCTGCACGCGCACTGTGGTTGCAGTTGCATCACGTGATCGATGTGGTGCTCTCCCTGCGCTCGTCCTACCTACCCCACCTAGTCCTTAAGCTAGAACCTTGCCATCATGACAGGTTAAGGGCTAGACACAGCGGCGATGGGACGCTTCCCTGCCCTATGTTGCCCACTAGCCAACACTGGCGATATCGCTTGGGTCCTGCTGCTTGTTGCTATGAACATCATGCCAAGCCGCTTGGTCTCATTACCTGTGTGCACGAGCTCGCTCTGCCACCACCGACCGGAGCCTCGCTTTATCACGCCCTATCGCTCGAGCTCAGCCACCTGCTTTTCCCCATGATGTGGCCTCAGCCTGGGCACCATGTCCCACGTTTCAAATTCTCCTTACCCATGGTTTCTCATCCCATCTCCTCACATCAGAAAGTAGTAGTAGGGAGAGCTAGCTAGCCGCCTCAACCGCATCTGGCCATGATAGAGTCCTATGCCGCGACAATTTGGTGATTAGCTCATTGTGGGCCATGTTCGCCGTCATGTCCTTGGACTAGGGAGAGAGGTAGGATTGGAACGGTAATAGTTCAATTGCTTGTGGCTGTAAACTCGCCTTCTCTCACGCCCTCTGGTGCTCACACAGTTTTGGCCAGGAATCTCACCATCGGTGTAGTGACGCGCCATTGCCGTGCATGGAACACCGCTGCGTGGATCGGTCGCACATGGCCAGGCCATCTCGGCACCCCTCCACCTCAGTTGCCATCGCAGCTCGAATCCCGTTGAGCTACTGGTGCTTATTCGCTAACCCCTTCCCTCTAATGGCGCTGTAGGTCATCGGGATTGATGCGCCACCGTCGCGATTAGCCGCTCACCAATACGGCTCTTGGTAGTGCACCACCGAGCCTCTAACCGCCGCCTAACCCTGATGGTTTAGCCGTAGGTAGTGGTCGGTTCATGGTTGCTATCGTAGTAAGTCTAGCATGACCGGTGCAGTCGCCGTTGCCGCCGGTGCATTGCGCCGCCACGCGCAGGCACACTAGGAACTACCCCATTGTGAAGCAGCTCTTTTCTGAGGTGTTTTGTGTAAAGACCTAGTATAGAGAAGCACTACCTCACTGCGTCATTTGATTTCCAAAGAGCACAGACCCTCCTTTGTAAAAACGGTCGCACGCACGGGTTCCCCGCTTGGGCCGTTGCTGGGCCAGCTATTTCACGTGGCCATGCCTCGCATTGGGCTACTGGGCCAAGTAAGTGGTCGCCGGCCCTTTTCTATTCTAAAGTGTTTCCTAATTTAATTGCTAAAAGCAAACTTGTAAATTCAATAGAAAATTTTGTAGTTGACCAAAAAATTGTGAAACTAATTTTGTTAAGTTCATAAAATTATGATCCATCTACTAGTATATTTTGTTCACCTAGTTTCATAATAATTTCAAGAGTAACCTAATTAATTTGAATACTTAATATTGCAAAAACACAAACTTGTAGGAACTGCTGTAGCAAATTGGTAGTAGTGTTGGCTCAGGAATTTTTACATCAAAATCATAACATTTTTAGGCGCCTACGGTAATTTTTGTAGCTTCAGAATAATTGTTTTGCTAGCATAGCTAATGAGCCCTAGTTCTAATATATATATATATATTAAACAAAATAAATAAATACTTTGAAATGGTATAACTAAAATATTGTGGTAAAATAGCGCGTTGTCGACAACATGAGTACGTAGCTTAGTACGTTAGTCATTAAAGCTAGCTCGTTGGCTTAGTAATGTAATCATATTTTAGAGTGGCGATTGTTGTGATTATTTACGTTTCCGTGCTACATCCACGAATGTCATAATAGGAATCACGATGGATCATGGAGTCGACCAGAGTAGCAGAAAAGATGGCGACTGGATGATCAAGTCACCATAATGGAATGCTAACTATTGGTTATATCCTACCCAGGCAAGCCCCGGTGCATAGCCCCTATTATTCTGCACTTTAATTTATGCTTGTGCATTAAGTTTTAAGGTGTTGAATGAAAACCACTTGCATATATATCCTTATCCTATGAGTCCTACTAGTATGTCAGAATCACGTAGATGGCTATGCTATAGGATTCGGTAGAAGTCAAGTGATTACATGTCACTCGCGAGACATAGGAAAGATATTATTGTTGTTATTATATTACTATCACATTGAATATATATGGATGATGATTGGAGATCAGGCGAAAAGGTACTTTGGATCTGGATTTGGTTAGGCATTCGAGTGAGTCTCGAATTGCATTTGTTCCGCCTATGTCGATTGAGGACCGTCCATTGCTGTGGATGGTAATCAGGTTACAGACTTATTATCCTGAGCACATACTTGCTTATGGGAGTGGGAAGGCTTGTTATGCTCTTGTCATGGGTTCTGGCTCTTTCCATACCGACTGATTGAAGGCGGGGAAAGGTGGAGGTCTAAGCACCATACTGAGACCGGGCCTCAAGTGTGGGTGCTTAGAGTCCAAGTTTGGACAAGGACCTAGACCCTATGACAGGAGTGGAATGGGTTGGTCTTGTTTGTGCCTGGGGTACAAACGGGGTGTGATTTTTGGGGTACCCAGCTGGAATACATTGATTTACGAATCGCCGTTTCTGTGAGACGGTACCGACTTGGCTATGGTCTAGCACCGTAGTAAGAACTAGAATATGAAAGATGGTAAAATGGTTTTGATTGCTCACCACCTGCTTCAAAGTAGCATGGGAGCTTACATAGATTGGATAGTTAATGAACTAATGATGACTGCTAATAAAATTTAATATAAGGACGGACATTTAGTAATGCTTCCGCAGATGCAATAACCCACAAGCCAAATAAACCTTGCATATCCTTGGAGTCTTTTATTTTCCTCCTGTCGGGTAAGTCTTGCTGAGTACAATCGAGTACTCAGGGTTTTATTCCCCCTGTTGCAGGTGATCAGAGGATACATAGAGCTGACTCTTGTGTGTGAAAACCTCCTGGTGGGCTCAGAGAGGATTCCTTTCACGCTACGACCGTAGTGTTTATTTATAACCCTCACTAAAGGTTTTTATAAGAAAAGGTGTAAAATCTGCTAGCATCTCCCGTATATAAATGTCCACTATGTTAATACTCCACCATGCCATTAAATTAATCTTTATTTCCTCTATAACTCTGATAACATTGTTATATTTCGTTGTTATAATCAATTGAGGTAATATTTTATTACTGTAATAAAGTGATGTAAGAAAAGGCTTAAGAATGTTGTAAGCTTTATTCTTTCATTTATGATCCTGATGGAAAAATGTGGATTTTTGAGTTCTCCCTTGGGGTGTGCTCAATAAAACAACACGATTTAGTGCACTCTCTTGGGTACTTAGTGTCTCATGAAAGACAAGTACTTTTGGTAGGACATTAGATTAGGCGGTTCTACAACATAGAGAAGATGGTGGCAAAGCTGTGGGTGAGATGGATTGGTTGGTGGTGCAGCGTGGACGGCGTGCGACCATGGCGGAGGCGTGCGGTGATGGTGATGGTGGCGCGGCTCAGCTCTAGCGTGCGCGAGTGAGAGAGACAAGAGGGGGAGCGAGTGAGCGCATGAGTGGGCGAGCATGGACGCGTGGCGCACTTCAGTGCGTGCCCGACCGCGACGCGGCCTAGCCCCAACATACGGGCACCATGCGGCACCCATGGCCTGGCGTCAGTTGGCCATGATGGTGCGCTGCCTTCCTGGTTCAGACCCACGATCGGTGACTGACAGAGCAACTTTGAACCCCTAGATCTGCCAAACCGGTTCTGGTTGCAAAAATTTCCTTAATAGAAATTGTAGAGCTACATGAATACTACAAGATTGCTTAAAGGAGTTTGGTCCAATTCAAGCTAGTTTTCAAATTTCAAAGCTCCAAAGTGAGGTACTTTGAAACCGAAAACAACTTTTTGACTTAGCAAAATTTATGTCCCTAAACAGCATTTGATTGCTACTTTGGAGCTATTTTTGACTATGATAGGCACTGAATTAGCTCATGACGCTTAAATAAAGTTTGTTACCCATGTCAAGAGCTACAACTTTTATTAAGGGTGCACTATTATGCAAATACTCTAGACTATAGTTCAACTCTAGTCAAAGTAGCATCATGAAAATGGAAGTTTTTAGTAAACTAGGACTTAGAAGCAAAATTGGCCCATGTCATGAATACAAACATTGTTCCATTTAACATCCTAGACCTGTTTATGGTGTTTTTGTGACCTCACAACCATCTCTTGTAGTGGTCACACATGATCACAAGCATATGCATGTATATGATCAACATCACATGTGATATAGATAAGGTGAATGAAATGAAACTTCATATGCTCATGGTCATGAATGCTTGGATGATGCTTGTGCTCATGAAATGCAAGTGCCAAATGCATGCTTAACACTAGGGTGTTATAGCCCCTCGCCCTTATAGAAATCTTGTCCTAAGATTTGAATGACCTACCATTATTCACAAAAGGTGGGGTAAACTTCACGTAGGTAATCATCTTGTTCCCATGTAGCATCTTGCTCACTGTGGTTATTCCACACCACTTTGTAGAACTTGATGACCTTGCTCTAGGTTACTCTTTCCATTTCTTCCAAAACTCGTATTGGTTTCTGTTCAAAAGTCAAGTCGGATTGGAGCTTAATATTGGTGGGTTCAATGGCTTTGTCTGGTACACAAAGACATTTTCTTAGCTGAGAAACATGGAAAACATTGAAAATCGCATTCATCTCTGGGAGAAGTTGCAACTTGTAGGCTACCTTTCCCTTTCGTTCAATAATCTGGTACGGTCCTACGTACTTAGGTGCAAGCTTCCTCTTTACTCCAAACCTCTGACACCCTTCATGGGCAAAACTTTTAAGTACACATAATCTCCCACTTCAAAGGTTAGTGGCCTTCTTCTTTTATCAGCATAAATCTTTTGTCGTGCTTGGGCTGCTTCCATATGGCCTTGTATAATTCGAACCTATTGTTTGGCTTACTTGACAAAATCAATGCCATAGTACCTCCTTTCCCTAGCCTCAACCCAGTTCAAGGGGGTCCTACATTTATGGCCATAAAGTGCTTCAAAAGGAGCCATATTGATACTCTCTTAATAACTATTATTGTAAGAGAATTCCGCAAAAGGTAACCACTTCTCCCACAATCTTTTAGAGGATATAACTCATGCCCTCAACATGTCTTCTAAGATTTGATTCACGTGTTCAGTCTACCCGGAGGTTTTTGGATGGTACGCTGAACTTCTGATCAGTTTAGTTCCCAAAGCCTTATGCAAATGTTCCCAAAAGTGAGCTATAAACTATAGTCCTCAATCTGAGATTATGGTCCTTGGTACCCCATGTAACCTCACGATCTAAGAAACATATAGCTCGGTGTATTTCCTAATGTTATACTATGTGTTGACCGGTACCCCATGTAAGGCGATCCACAATGACCCATATCAAATCATAACCTTGCTGTGTATGCGGGAGGCGTGTAAGAAAGTCCATACTTATTTTCTCCCATTTCTAGCCTAGAATGGACAAAGGTTAGAGCAATCCAGTAGGTTTCAGATGATCCACTTTGACCCTACTGCAAGTATCACATCTAGCAACATAGGCGGCAATTTCCTTCTTCATCTTAGTCCACCAAAAATGGGTTTTCAAATCTTGATACATTTTGCAACTTGAATGAATCAGCTTCATCTAACATTTGATTTCTAAGTTCATGGTCCTTCGGTACCACTAGTCGGTCCGTAAACTATAGCACACTTTTTTCATTCAACCTAAAATGCTTGGTTCCTTGTTCCTTAATTTTTTTCTTGATGTGAAACACGCCTACATCTGTCTACTGAAGTTCGATGATCTTGCTTTCAAGTGAGCAACTAACAGTGATGTTCTATAGCACAACAGGATGCAATAAATTAAACCCATCCTCCAACAATGCTTCTAAGGCATTACAACGAGATTTCCGACTAAGTGCATCTGCTACAACATTGGCTTTTTCTCGATGGTAGTGTACTTCCAAATTATAGTCCTTAATCAGCTCTAACCATCTATGCTATCTCATGTTCAGCTCCGGTTGAGTGAAGATGTACTTGAGGCTTTTGTGGTCAGTGTATATGCAACATACGTTTCCCAACAAGTAATGTCTCCATATCTTCAAGGCATGAACAATTGTGGCAAGTTCTAAATCATGCGTAGGATAGTTGACTTCATGCTTTCTCAACTGCGAAGAAGCATAGGCAATGGCTCGGCCCTCTTGCATTAGCACACAACCAAGACCGGTCCCTGATATATCGCAAAACACATCAAAGGGCTTTTCTATATTGGGTTGTGCCAAAATAGGAGCTGTTGTCAATAAGGTCCATAGTGTTTCAAAAGTAGCCTCACACTCCGAAGTCCAATTAAACTTCTCATCCTTCTGAAGTAATCTGGTCATGGTCTTAGCTATCTTGGAAAAATCAGGATTGAAACGATGATATTATCCTGCCAGCCCTATAAAACTCTGAACTTCATAAACCAAAGTCGGGGCCTTCCAGTCCATGATCTCTTGCACCTTAGATGGGTCTATAGAGATTCCATTTTTAGATAATTCACACTTGCTAAATTTTGCATACAATTTATTCTCTCTCAACCAAGACAAGACAACCCTCAGATGCTCTCAATGCTAAATTCCACATCCCTATCTGGTGGCAAAGCAGGCAACTCATCTGGGAACACATCTAGAAATTCACAAACTATGGGAATATATAGAGAGTAGTGGTTTGGATGGCACATGACAAGTTTTGAAGATCAAAACTTCAGGGAAGTGGTACTAGAAAAGCATTACCCCCCTTGGGTTCCCTCAACATAATTGTCTTAGTGGTAGTGTCAATGAGAACTCCATGACCACTCATCCAACTCATGCCCAATATCACATCTATGGCTAATCCTAGCAATACTATGAGATCCATAGTATACTCCCTCTCTTGTATGGAGATAAGCACAACTCTAACTATTTGGTTTGTAGAGATAGTAGCCCCAGATAAACTTATACTATAACCACCCTTGTCTACTTCAATTATCTTTTGATCACGCTTAGATGCAAATGTTTGATTCATAAATGAATGTGAGGCTCTAGAATCAAATAAAACAATTGTAGGGTGTTTGTTTACAAGAAACATACCAGCGGTCACAACTTCCCCTGCGGGAATCTCCTCTATGGCTATATAGTGCTCGTACCCAGGACGTACCTTAGCATTGGTCTGCTTCTAAATTCCATGATTTTGATTACTGCCTCACTTGGGATAGGGGCATTCTTTGGCCCAGTGCCCCATCTGGTTGTAGTTAAAGCATGGCTGGTTGCTTTTTGGCCCTATGGAGCTTCCTTACCCAGTGTTCCCCTTGGGCATGGAAATGGTTAATGCCCTACAAAATATATTCTGAGGGCGACTGGCCTGAGCCTTCTACTGGGGAGGCCTAAACTTTGGTGTTGGGGGATAGAACTATGGCCTTGCTACCATTGGAGCCGTAGAATGTGATGAACCTGAGGCACCCACCTCAGCTGCTCTCTTATGGGCCTTTCCTGCCGCATGTAAGTTGTTCTGGTTTTCTTGGGTTATGGCATCACTGACAAATTCATTGTATGTAGCACATCTAGAGTTGGCCATGGTTTTCATCAACTTGGTGCCAAGGCCTCTCTTGAAGCTTTCTATCTTTTTCTCTTCGTTGTTCACAAATTAAGGTGCATACCTTGGCAAGTTGTTAAAGGCATGCATGTACTCGGTGAGAGTTTTTGTCCCCTGTGTTAGCCTCATAAACTCAGCTGTTTTCATTCTCATCAGGCTTGGGGTATATGGTGTCCCCTGAAGGCTGTCTTGAATTGCTCCCAAGTAATATTAGCACCAGCAAGTAGGGCAGACAGATAGTGAGTCCACCAGATACTCATAGGTCCTTGCAATTGATGGGATGCGTACTCAGCTTTCATTAGCTCAGTGACTCTCAATAGATTGAAATTTTGTTCGATAGTGTTCAACCACTCATCAGCCTGGAGGGGCTCTTCTGCCTCTTTAAAGATAGGAGACTTTGTGTCCAAGAAGTCCTTGAATGTACTGAATTGATTTGGCTCCGGTCCTTGATTTTGCTGGCGGGCACAAGCAGTATTCTGCGCAATGTGGCATAGGGTTTCTTCCATCGCTCTCTGATTCCCCAAGAATTGTGCGAAAAACTCATTCGTGGAGGCTAGAGGCAGTGGTGGTAGGTCATCATCATTACCACCTTGACTGGTACCAGCCCTAGTGTGAGTGTGAGTCATCTACAAATTGCAACAATAAGTAATTATTGGGTGATGCCAAGAAATTATAGAGGAATTGAATAAACATGCCCAACTAAATTTACTAGAGAGAATTTAAAAATGCATACAATAAAACAAAGGCATAACAATTCATTTCCACAACAAACATCACAAATCTGATCACTTGTCATACTCATAATACGTTCGCATGCATGTCACATGTTACCACTACAACGCAACTAGAATTTCATTAAAGTTCAAACCATAGTGGACCAACATGCAAGGTTCCAATATTACATCGAAGTTACATCATGAATATGAAACTTAAACTACAAGTCCATTACAAAAGATAGCGGGGATACATCTAGCATATCAAACTAGTCACTAAGCTGCTCTACTCATCAACGTGGTTGCTATCAAAGTTGGATATTGCACCTTCCTCATCCACGGTTACCACTTGTTCTTCCTCTTCCCAACCGTCATCTTCAACAAACATTTTGGGATCCTCCTCTTCTTCTTCAAGGATCAGATGTAGTTGGTTATTCAGATAAAGCACATCATGCTGAAGATCAACCACCATGTTTTGGGCATGAGCAAGCTAATGACACAAATCCCACTCAACTCATGCCTGCTGCGCTGCTTTAGCCTTGGCTCTATCTTGTGCTGCTTCCGCCAGAGCTCCACGGTTGTTAGCTAGGATCCATTGGCGCATAGCAGTAAATGCCTTAGCGCGAGCGGCATCTAGCTGCTCTTGCAATACTGTTAGCATAGCCTGATCATCAGCCCTTGCTACCTGGGCTGCATCCCTGTCTTCAGCAGTTTCTCAAGCCACCTTCCTATGCCTATGGGCATGCTTTCTAAGCTGATGTTGCGCAGCCTCAATCTTCATGAGCTTGTCCATGCATGTAGTGTAGGACTCCTACCAGAAGTCTCGGGTGTCCTAACGAGCATAAAACATCTTCATCATGGCGAACAAAGCACTCATAGCAGGACTAGAACTTTTTGCCTACTCATCCTGGTCTTGGATTAAGGCATTATGGTTGTGCTGTGCCCAAACTGCTATAGATGGATCCACCCGAGGAAAAGTACTAGCGGCACTACCGGTAAGCTCATCCCCATGCTGCTGACAAATCATACTTAGCACCTCAAACGCAACCACTTGGGCACCTTCCCAAGGAGTTCTTCCCTCGGACACTGTTTTCCACTCCTGCCATAGGGGTGCTTGTGTACGAGTAGGGATAGTCAGCTGTACTTCAAACCATGGTTGCCCCACCAGGTACTCCTCGGTCTAGAAATAGTGGGGTGGTTCTGTATACCCCACGAAGCGCAACACCCTCCAGAGTAGGGCAGGGGTGCCGAACATGTCCAAGGAAGTGTCATTCCCTGTCATAGCTGCCATCTGTACCAACAAAATTATGGTGCAACTTTTGTGAGAATAACCTTACATTAGGAAAGAGTTACTTAATAGAATAAGAAACTTATAAGGGGAGGAACAATGCAAGTATGCGAATGAATGAATTATCATGATGCATGTACGTTCCATACGTCCTCACAAACTTAGGAAAAATTAAAACTTCTAGCGACATGCATGGTGGCATAGATACGTTCTCTCATAATATTAGCGTAACTAGTCGAGCTACATGTTTCACTGTTAGTGTACCTGCATAAGAATTTCATTTCAGCCCAACCCTACAATTATATATGTAGAAGTGAATATCTGGGCTCTAGGTTGTAAGCTAAATATTTCCATAGATATATACCCATATATATATACTTCCATATCAAAGCTACCCGCAAGTAAATACGTCCTATATATACATAGAGATATGCATATATAGCCATATCAAAGCAAACCCATAATTAAATACCTCAGTATATATACGTGAGACATATATATACTTTAGTATCAAAGCTACCTCTCCCCTTAGACTGCACACTCACATCTTGCGGTCATGCCACTCATCATCTTACCTTAGGCATATGGGTATTTGATCCATACATTACCACTCAAGTGAATGGCATCCATACAATAGCACGCCGTATGGACGACAAAAATTAAAAAACCCCATGTTGGTACTTATTTAGCCACCTAAGATCCTTAATTGGGCAAAAAGGAAGTGATCATTGGCACACTTTAGATTTAAGTTTTAGATTTAAACGCCTATATATATATGTTGCTAAAAACTAGTTTTGGAAAACAAAAACCTTTGTTTTACATACACATGTGGCAAGTAATGTCAAATCTTGCTCCGATACTAGCTGTGGCAGAACCAACCAATTTATAAGAGCACAAGTACAATGGCAACCGCCGCAGCGATTGCACTGTCATACTTGAGCCCATATAAACCTAGTAATCCATCGAGTATCACGAAGGATCTCAAATAATCCAACATGCAACCAAGATCATACATGATTCCATATACAAACCACATATTACATAAGTTCAGCATAGTTCAACATACATCGGAGTACAAAAAGAGTTATTACAATATCAAGTTCAAATACAGTAGTAGCAGAAGCAAAGATAGTTTTTAAACTAACATCTCACACCATTGTTCAAATACTTGACAGTTTATGATCACATCCCACAAAAGCATCATAGATTGGATATATAGAAACACCTTGCCCATGGCCTACTCCTCGTCCACGGTAGGACAGAAGTAGTTCTTACAATATCCAAGATAGACTGTGTTATCTGCAATAAGTGGGAAATAAACCCTAAGTACAAGAAGGTACTGAGCTAGACTTACCCATCATAAACCAAAAATAAAGTGACTCCAAGGATTATATAAGTCTTTATAAGTGGAGCTAGCTTGACAACATTTTTGCAAAAAGGCACTAGTTGAGCTACACATTTTATAATTCGGTCATCAAGTTAATTATAGCTATTCATCTCTAGATTTGCAACTAACCTATGCCAAACATGTGATATATGGTTATGTAGCATAACAACAACAACCATTGCCGGTGTAACAATCCCGTGTTCATCATAACCATCAATTCCATAGCTTAATTACAACGATGTTGGGTCTAGTCGAGTTTCTCACTATCAGGGAGAGACGGTGATTCGAATCGATTGCAACCAGCTGTGCAATTATTCCTAACACAAACCCATACTTCTCCTATTAGGGTCACGTCGGGTCACCTTTGGTATGACTCAGGTGCATATTTCATGAGTTCGATCAGCACCACACCCTTAGGGACACTACCGGATGCTAGGTCGATTAGGACTCTAACATGCCCTTGGCCTCACACCAGCTCCCCACACATCCTTACTATGTCCAGTGTGTGCACTCTAACAGAATGAGGCCTGGCCTAAGTTGAGCTACTCGGCTTTACGGTCGGAACGAGTTATCCTACCAGCTAAGTGAGAGGCATGCGTTCAATCTTGACAGAAGCTTCAACAATGGCACAGTCCTTAATCAACACAAGCGGAATCACATGAGTCAACCTACATATAGACTCCGCCTGGCCTCCCATTATATTATCCCATGGTTCATTTCCATGATAGCAAATATAGCCAATCGTGCTCTGGTATCCACCTATATCTCGCAGGTGACAGGAAATCACCCGACTTCTACTGGTCTAAGCATGGTTAAGCATATATTTGATCCTAGACCTACACTAGGTTTAAGGTATATTTCTGGACAAGGTAGTTCTATGCATCAAGTGGTTCCAATCAACTCATATAACCTAATGCATCAAACATAAAAGGACACAAGTGATATTTGTAAAAACATAGGAGGCTTAGAATGCTCCGGGGCTTGCCTTTCAGAAAAAGAGGTGGGCTTATGATCCGGCTGCTCTTCACCTTTTAGAGCTCCTTGCTATGATTCCTCCTGGTCCTCTTGGTCCATAGCCTTGAATTCCAAAAGCGTGATTCCTTGCGTCAATCCTATATGCACGAGCGTAAAATAAGATACAAGAATGCATAGCTAGTGATATGAATGAGATGGTATGATGCATAAACATAAATGTCTTTAACAACAAGGTACTGAGGTGATAGCATGATTAATTGTATTTTACTGAGTAGGTGCATATATCTTCTCTAGTAACTAATCAAACATCAATTTAATGCATTTTCTGGACTATAAGATAGCAACCACTTGTTTTGACCATAACGGGAGTTTTACACATTCAAATAATATGATCTTAGACATTATAGCAAGCTTATAAAATTATAAACAACTTTATTATAGTCATCATAAGGTGATTCAATAGTTAGCCAGGTCAAAAAATTCAATCATTCAGATCTGTCTAGAGAATAAGCAACTCTACTAGCAGACTTCTAGAAGCTATAACTCTTAAACCATTTAGTATATAACTATTAAATTTTAGTAAAATATATATGACTAAGTTATCTACAACTTTGTTATCAACAAGTTTCACAGAAGATATCATTATCATCACAAAATTGTCACCACAACAGAAACTACACATGCCGCCATCTAGTTGAATTATAGAGCAATAATTAACTAGCTGCCTATAACCAATTAACTTTGAGCATAACTACCAATACCAACAGACCATATGCATTTCATGCACTATAAAAAACATCATGGTTAAGCCCAATAACTTATTTACATGCATTTATTAATTTCCTTATATAATAAGGTGATTTAAAGGGTAAATATTTCTAGTACTCAATAAATTCTAATAAAATTACAGTAGCCTACACATGACCCTAATAGTTTACTACACAAATTTCATTTCATTTGGATAAGTATAGTCACCTCTACAAAAATAACAAGTTACATAGGCTTATTTTAGCAAAAATAGTTTAGCCTAGTGAAAAGTGTCAAACATCAGAAATCATATTTTTCTTACTTTCCTTTTGGCACAAGAACACTGTGTAAAAATTTGCATGATCATAATTTATGTATATTTATCCTAATTAATTTCACTAGAAACTAGTAATTATTCTAGGTTAAATAGTAGTATGCCTACTATAGGTTTAGTGTTTTTTCTAGCTTGAGCATGTCAACACAAGACCAACAAAATTGAAATCATATTTTTAGCATTTCTCTAGCTCAAGTTATGCATTTTATAAGATAGAAACTAATTTAAAAGCACTTATCTAACTTGATTAAATTCCCCTAGAAAACTACTCCGAACAGTAGGTTACGTATTTTTATCAAATAGTACATTTCATTGTGAATCCAACAAAATTTGGTTCACTCAATTTGGACATTCCTAGCTCTAGATATGATTTTTGCAAATTTGCTACAAAATCTATGAATATAAATAAAGAAAAATTCAAAACCTCGAAGTACACTACATGCACCCGGTCCAGTGTACCCACTACGACTGACGCATGGGTCCCACAAGTCAACTGACCCCACTTGATAGTGAGATAGGAGCAGAGGACGGCGACAATGAGGTCACCGGCGTCGTGCTCCCCACCACCTCGTACCTCGACTGGTACGCTTGGTTGGCTCGACGGATCACCGGAGCTACCTCACCGGCGGCAATGGTGGCATGGCGGAGGTGCTCGACGGTGGGATCATCGTCTCCGGCAATGACACGGCTAGGCAAGCGATGCTACAGCATCAGGGAGTCCTAGCAGAGCTCTAGGGTTAGGTCTAGGGCACAGTGAAGTGGCGGTGTGCTTCGGCCGCATGCATGGCGGCGTGGTGGCGCACAGAGCACGGTGGAGGTGTTGCCGTTCCGACGAGACGGCGGTCGAAGGTAGGTCTCCGTCTTTGGGGAAGGCACTAACACTCTAGACAACTCGGTAATGGGCACCAGAGCGGGCTAAGGGCGGCTGGTGAAGTCGGCGGCGGTGAGCGCGTGCCTACGGCCATGGCGTACACGCACGGCGGTGTCGTGCATTCCCGCGTGATGGCGGTGGTAGATGTTAAGCGGGCTGCGACCTTAGCAACTAGACCCTACAGCAATAAACCCAGAGTACAAGGAGGTGCTCAGCTAGACTTAGCCATCATAAACCAAAAATAAAGTGACTCCAAGAATTATGCAAGGCATTATAAGTGGAGCTAGCTTGACAATATTTTTCAAAAAGGCACTAGTTGAGCTACAGATTTTATAATTCGAATCGATTGCAACCAGCTAGGTAGTTATTTCTAACACAAACCCACACTTCCCCCACCGAGGTCGCATCAGGTCACCTTTGGTACAACTCAGGTGCACATTTTGCGGAGTTGATCAGCGCCGCACCCTTAGGGACACTACCGAATGCCAGGTCGATCAGGACTCTAACCTGCCCTTGGCCTCACACCGGATCCCTACACGTCCTCACTACTCTAACAGAACAACACTCAGCCTAAGTTGAGCTACTTGGCTTTGCGGTCGGAATGAGTTATCCAGCCAGCTAAGTGAGGGGCATGTGTTCAATCTCGATAGTAGCTTCGACAACGTCACATTCCTTAATCGACACAGGCGGAATCACATGAGTCAACCTACACATAGACTCCACCTGGCCCCCCTAACACTCTCTAGTGTTAAGCATTGCATTTGGCACTTGCATTTTATGAGCACAAGCATCATCCAAGCATTGATGTGCATGAGCATATGGAATTTCATCTTATCCTTTATATATTATCACATGTGATGCTAATTTTATACATGCATATGCTTGTGATCATGTGTGACCAATGCAAGAGATGGTTGTGAGGTCACAAAAACACCTTAGGCATGTCTAGGATGGTAAATGGAATAATGTTTGTATTCATGACATGGGCCAATTTTGCTTTTAAGTCCTAGTTTACTCAAAATGTCATTTTTCATGATCCTACTTTGACCAAAGTTGAACTATAGCATAGAGTCTTTGCATGGCAGTGCACCCTTAATAAAAGTTGTAGATTACCTTATGTGGAACCAACTTTATTTAAGGGTCATGACCTAATTCAGTGCCTAACATGGTCAAATAGGGCTCACAATAATCAACAAAATGTTGTTTCTAGACTTAAAATTTTGCCAAGTCCAAAACGCTGATTTCAGTTTGAAGTGCACCACTTTGGAGCTTTGTAACATGCTAACCATGATGAATTAGATGCTACTCCCTAAAGCAAAGTTGTAGATCTCACATAGCTGTACAACTTTCACTAATACCATTTTCACTGATTCACCACGGATTAGGGGATACATGTGCACGAAGTCACGCTGTCAGTTGGTTCATCAAAGTCTAATGGCTGCAAATGCGTGCGGCGTCAGTGGCTGACCGTGCCAGGCTGCAGCGGACCACATGGTGGTCATATGCCAGTGACGACTGAGCCGGTCATGACAACGCGCGAACAAGAGGGCTGCGCCCCTACTGCTCCACTCCCACTCGCGCTCACTCCTTCTCTGCCTCGCCTCGCGCTCATTCTCTTCCGCAGCCGAGCAGCGCCATCATCACCATGCCTTCGCCAAGCTCGCGCACCACCACCGTCGCGCCATTACTCAATAGCTCGCGCACACTACGTCACTGCAGCCCACTCTACATCCTTGACCCATTAGCGCCTTAGCTCGAGCCAAGGTAAAGGCCTACGGGCCATTTTTGTCACCGCGACCCTCGTTGGAGCACCGCTGAGCTTGCGCTCACCGTGGCCATGCTCACCGAAGCCCTCTCGCCTTCTCCTTTCTCTTGTTTTGGGAAGCCTAGGGTTAGGTCTAGCTCGAGCCAGGGGCCAGTTAACCGCTACTGCAGCATCAGCACGGGAACACGTGACCACGCCGTGCACGTCCACCATGGCCGTGAGCTCGAGCTCGTCGCGGCCAATACCAACTAGAGCCCATCATCTCCCCTCTAGCACGCGTTTTAGCACCATCGTGAACCCTAGAAGCTTGGTCCATGATGGAGACCCATCACCGACCGCCATCTCATCGAACGATGACCTCACCGTTGCCGCGCTCGCACCACCATGCCACCATGCATGCGGCCATGCCCCTACGACACTGCTAGTGACCCTAATCCGCACCCGCTAGGTCCGGTATGTCACCGTGAAGCCATGGCCAAGCTCGCCCTAGCCCATCATGGCCGGAGTCGGCTGGTGCACCACCGACGATCACCACCATGCCACCATGGCCGCCGTCGAGATTGCTCTAGCGTGCCTTTGAGTCAATCATGGGTACTATTCGACACAGGGTGTCGAGGGGAGCACGTGGTGGTGACCTCACCACGGGTGACCTCGCCGTCGGTCAAGCTGCTACCCTGCTTCTATGCTGATGACATGTGTGGCCCGTTGACCTACGGGGCCCAGCAGTCAGTCGCAGCAGGTGTAGTGAGCCGAGTACATGTAGAGATTTCAATTTTAAATATTTTCTTTATTCTTTTTTAGAAATTGATTCAAACTTTAAAAATTCATATCTAGAGCTAGTAGTGTCCAAATTGAGTGAACCAAATTTTATTAGATTCATCATGAAGTGTACTATTTGAAAAAAATATGAAACCTACTGTTTGTGATATTTTTTTGAGAGAATTAAATTAAGCTAGTAAAGTGCTTTTAAATTAGTTTCAATCTTGTAAAATGCATAACTTGAGCTAGAGTAGTGAGAAAAATGTGATTCCAATTTTGTTGGTCTTGTGTTGACATGATCTACCTAGGAAAAATTCTAAACCTATAGTCGGCATACTTAAAATATGGTCTACATTTAATCTTAAATAATTGCTAGTTTCTAGTGAAAATAAATAGGGTAAAAATACATAACTTATGATCATGCAAATTTTTACACAGTGTTATGGTACTAGGATGAAAGTAAAAAAAATATGAAATCTGTTGTTTGACACTTGTCGCTAGGCTAAACTATTTTTGCTAAAATAAGCCTATGCAACTTGTTATTTTTGTAGCGATGGCTATACTTATCCAAATAGCATGAAATTTGTATAGTAGACTTTTGGGGTCATATGTAGGCTACTGTAATTTTCTGTGAATTTACTGTGAACTTTTGATTTATGTTCCTTATTTCACCTTAGTGTCCAAATAAATTAATAAAAGCATTTAAATAATTTATTTGGGCTTGGCCATTATGTTTTCTAAAGTATATATGATGTCTATGAACTGTTGATACCATTGGTTGTGCCTAGATTTAATTGCTTGTATGTAGTGAAATATTAATTGCTCTATAATTCAATTATAGTGACTGTTTTGGACAATTTCTGTTGTTAAGTAAATTGCATGGGTAAAATGATATTTACTATGAATCTTGTCAGTAACAAAGTTGTAGATAACTTACTTATCTTGCTTGTGTCAAATTTTCATGGCAATAGGCTAAATGGTTTGAGAGTTATAACTATTGGAAGTTGGTCTCCAAAAACGCTTGTTCTCTAGAATTTCTATATAGACCTGGGAAATTGCTTTGTTTGACCTTGATAGCCATTGAATCATCTTGATATGACTATAAGAAAGTTGTAGGAAGTTTTATAATCTTTCTATAAAGACCTAGATCATAGTATTTGGTTGAGAAGAACTCTAGATGTGGCAAAATAAGTAGCTGCAGTTTACAGTCCAGGAAATGACTAAGTCAAATTGTAATTGTTTATCTTATGTGATGCTTGTGTAGATGCTTAGGCTAATTGAGATTAGTTGTTAGCTACAGGTTCTAAGTCTCTCACTAATGATGAACAACTTTAACTTAGGTTACTAGAACTTGGTTAGTATATGTTTCTTGTACTATAGAAGAGATATGCACCTACTCAGTAAAGATCTACTAGAAGAAAGTTATACATCTACTTGGTCAATGAATGTTAAACTTATCATACATCTTATGGATAACCATGCTCATGCATATACACTTCATTAGATCATCTCATCTCTTATGCATTCATGATACTCATTTGTGCATATGCATGCAATAGGTTCCTCGAAAGGAGTGACGCCACTCGAGTTCGAACCCGAGCGTCAGGAGGAGCAATAGGTAGCCCAGGAGCAAGAGGTTCAGGCGGAAGGATGAGTCAACATGGAAGATATTCCTAAGTGTCCTAATCACCAACCTTCCTTATTTTTGAAAGGCAAGCCCCAGAGCATTCTAAGCCTCCCATGTTTTCTAAATATCAACTTGAGTCCTTTTATGTTGATGCATTAAGTACTAAGGGTTAATTGGAACCACTTACTGCATATACTTTCCTTGTCTAGACAAATATATCTTGAATCCTATATAGGTCTAGGATCAAATATATGCTTAGCCATGCTTAGTCCGATAGAAGTCGAGTGATCTCCAGTCACCTGCAAGATATAGGTAGATATCTGGTCACGGTTGGCTATAATTGCTATCATGAAATAACCATGTGTTGATGAATAGAAAGGAGATCGGGCCGGATTGTAATAGAGAAGCAACAAGGCATGGAGGTCTTGGTGCCTATTTATCTCTGTCTGTGTCAGTTAAGGACCAATTTGTTATACATTCTCATGTCATGTTGAACGCATGCAAAGCACTTAGTTGGCCGGATAAGTCATTCTGACCGTGAAGCCGAGTAGCTCAACTTAGGCCGAGACCTGGTAAGTGAAAGTGCGCACACTAGAGAAAGTAAGGATGTGCAGGGAGCTAGTGGCGTGAATCCAAGGGTAGGCTAGGCCTGAACTTCCTCGCGGACTGGTAGTATCCCTAAGGGTGCGGCGCTGCTCGGACCCACAAAATGTGTACCTAAATTGTACCAAAGGAGACCCGACGTGACCCCAACGGGGGAAGTATGGGTTTGTGTTAGGAATAACTCCCTAGCTAGTTGGAATCGATTTGAGTCACCGTCTTTCTTGGTTAGTGAGAACTTTACTGAGCAGCGGCAACGTAGCATTAATTGATGGAACTTGATGGTTATGATGATGCTCAAATTAATACACCAGATATGGTTACTAATGCTTGTTAGTTTAATCACATGATTGCTCTAGTACAGGTGCTAATCTAGAGATGCTTAATTGAATAGGTATTCAATTTGATGTTAAAGATATTAAATCTCCAAGTTATGTTACTTAAGCTTTTATGCAAAATGTTGTCAAGCTAACTCCACCGATAAAGCCTTGCATACTCCTTTGTGTCATATTATTTCTGGTTTACGACGGGTAAGTCTAGCTGAGTACATTCTCGTGCTCAGGGTTTATTCCCTCTTGTTGTAGATGATATGATGTATCATGGGTAGTGTAAGAACTGCCTTCATCCTGCCGTGGATGAGGACTAAACCATGGGGCATGGTACTCATAAGTTATCCTCTTAGTTATGCTTTTGCTAGAAATGACCATGGTACTGGCATGTATTTGAACTAAGTGTGATGTTGATGTCAAACTACTTTGCTTCGCTATTTGAACTTGGTTTGTAATAACTATGTGAACTCTGATATATGTGAGATACTCGTGAACCATTTCTGAACTGTGATGTAACTTGTGACTTGTTATGTTGAATCATGTACGATCTTGGATTGTATGTTGGTTGGTTTGAGATCCTTCGTGATTTCATCGGACTACTGGGTTTATATGGGCTCAAGTATGATAGTTTGATCGATTCGGTGATTGCTATTGTACTTGTGCTCTTATAAAATGGATGGTTCTATTACAGCTAGCATCGGAGCAAGGTTTAACATTAAACTTGTCATATGGGTATTTAAAACAAATGTTTTGTTTTATAAAATTAGTTTAACAACTTATAGCTATATATATAGGTGTGTTAAAATCTAAATTTTAAATTTAGCGTGTGCTAGTGGTCATATCCTTTATGCCCAGTTAAGGACTATCAGGTGGCTAAATAAGTACTAACATGTGGGTTTTTACTTTCGTTGTCCACACAACGTGCTATTGTATAGATGCCATTCACTTATGTATGGATCAATTGCTTCTACGCCCAAGGTAAGAGAGGCAAGACCGCAAGGGTGAGCGTGTGGTATAAGGGGAGAGGTTGCTTTGGTACTACGGTATATATATGTCCCATATATATATACTAAGGTATTTAATTGTGGGTTAGCTTTGATACGGCTGTGGATGCATATTTATATGTATGTATGGCACGTATTTACTTTTGGGTAGTTTTGATACGGAAGTATATGTATAGGTATATATATATGGAAGTATTTAGTTGCAACCTAGAGCCCAGATTTACATTTTGGCATATATACTTGTTGGGTTGGGCTGAAATGAAATTCTTGTGTAGGTACACTAATAGCGAAACGTGTAGCCCGATTAGTTATGTATATTGAGAGAACGTATGTATGCCACCGTGTATGTCGTTATAATTTTAAATTTTTCTTAAGATTCATGAGGATGTATGGAATGTGCATGCATCATGTTCACTCATGCATTTACATTTTTGCATTCATCCCTCCCTTATAATTGCTTACCCCATTCATTAAATTTCTTCCCACATATGATATCCGCTCACAAGAGTTGCACACTTTGCTATAGATGGTAACATCAGTAGCCCCACCTCGCAGTGACATGTTCCTAGCTATGTTTGGCACTCTTACCTTGCTGTAGAGGGTGCTAAATTTAGTTGGATATGGTGAGCCACCCTGCTACTTCTAGAGGGAAATGGCAGATGAGGGGCAGCTGTGGTATGATGTGTGGGTGACCATTCCAGCCCATGCAAACAATCCACAGTGGCAAGGTTGGAGTATTGAGTCAGATGGGTAGTCTCCTTGGGAGAGGTGCCCAAGTGGTAGCTTTGGAGGCACTGAGTTAGATCTATTAGGAGTTTGGTGATGAGCTCGTCAATGGTCTAGCCAGAACCTTTCCTCGGGTAGATCCGTCGGTGACCACTTGGATGCAGTTGGGCGGCAATGCACTGGTGAGAGACCATGATGAGCGAGTAGAGAGCTCTAGTGCTGCTATGAGTGCTATGTTCGTTGTCCTAAAGATGATCTACTCCCACCAAGATAGCTACGTCAACTTCATGCTAGAGCTCCAACGAGCACAGGCCGTGCAACGCCAGCTACAAGGGCATGTGCGCAGGCATTGGAGGGCAGTTAGAGAGGCTCAGCATCAAACCAATAATGCTATTATAGCTTTGGAAGCTCGCCGGGTTCAATTGGTGAATGCTGTTGTAGAAAGAGATGTACCTAGGACAGAGATACAAGACGTCCATGCTGAGAGGGGCGAGGTCATTCGCCTTGTTGAGGCTAGGGAGGTAGCTAGAATCCGGACTATGTTTCAGGCTGCTAGGTAGGCAATGGCGTTTGATCACAGAGAGCAGGAACTCATACACAAGATTGAGGAGCTTCAGCTGGACATTCATCATTTCAACAACATGGTGAACCTAATTCTTCCTCCAGCTCCAGCGATGGAAGAAGATCCCAATGTGTTGATTGCTGAGGATGATGGCATGGAGGTGGATGCTAAGGCTAAGCCTAAGGAGGAGGTTGAGCCTTTTGAGGACGACCACAGTGATGATGTGTCTGACATTGACAGTTACCACTCCAAGGCATAGCTTAGCTATAGTACCTAGCTGGATGCGCTAGATGATGTCTTTTTGTAATCCTTTATGTAATGAACTCGTAATTTAGGTTTCAATCTCATGATGTACTCCTTTGATGTAATCTCGAAACCTTGCATGTTTAATCCATGTCATTGTTGAACCTTAATAAATGTCCAGTTTGTGTGCTGGCAAGTATTTGGCATGTACGGGAATGCATTGCGTGATCGCTAAGTAACATAATTGGTGATGTTGTGTTGTGGAAATGAATTATTATGCCTCTATTTTATTGTATGAATGTAAATTCTCTCCTGTAATTTAGTTTGGCATAATTATATAATTCCTCTACAATTTTTCTAACACCATCAATAATTACTTGTGGTTGCAATTCTGCAGATGACGCGCACTCATAGGGGAGCTAGTGGGGATGATGCGGGTGGTAGTGGTTCCCGTGGCAATGATAATGAGGACCTCCCACCACCACCGCATTCCACGCCAATGGAGATGATGGCCTAGCTCATGGAAACCCAACGTTCCATGGGAGAAGTGTTGCGTGGTCTTGTGCAGAATGCCAGCCATGGACGGGGAAGGGACAAACGCCAAGGGCCTGAACTTAACCAGTTCAGCGATTTTAGGGACTTTCTGGACACCAAACCTCCTATCTTTAAAGAAGCAGAGGAGCCATTATATGCAGATGAATGGCTAAATACAATTGAACAGAAGTTCCATCTCTTAAGGGTCACAGAGCACATGAAGGCAGAGTATGCATCACACCAGCTGCAAGGGCCTGCAGACATTTGGTGGAGTCATCATCGATCCACTTTGCCTAAGAATGCTCAAATTACCTGGAACCAGTTTAAGGCTGCATTTAGGGGGACATTATATTCCCCCGGGTCTTATGAGCATGAAACATACATAATTCATGAAGCTGACACAAGGTACCAAGAGCCTAACTGAGTATCTGCAAACCTTTAACAATTTGTCAAGGTATGCACAGAGTTTGTTGACACTGATGTAAACAAGATTGCTAGTTTCAAGAGGGGGCTTAGTTTAAAGCTTATGTAGACTCTAGCTAATAGCAAGTATGCCACTTTCAATGAGTTTGTTAGTGATGCTTTAACTCTAGAGAATCAGAACAACATCTATTCAACATCTAAGAGTCGTAAGAGAGCTTATGAAGCAGGTGCATCTCAGTCAAAAGCTCCTATTGCTGCGAGACCTCAGTTCTGCTCACTTGCTCCAAAGTATAGACCACCTTAGATGAAGGTACAGACCAGTCAGACCCAAAAAGTGTATCGCAAGGCCTTTTCTATTGCCCTACCAAAGGGTAGCATAGGACAAGGAGGCTCCAGCATTCCATCTAGCAACATGCCATGCTAGAACTACAACAAGACTGGCCATTGGGCAAGAATTTGCCGCTATCCCAAGAAGAACAACAACCAAAAGTAGGGTAATCCAAATGCATGTCAGGGACACATGCACTATACTGCCCTAGAACACATCCCTTTAGGTGAAGTTGTTACTGCAGGTATGTTTCTTGTGAACCAACACCCCGTAGTTATTTTATTTGATTCTAGAGTGTCACATTCATTTATGAGTCAAACATTTGCATCCAAGCATGATCAGGGAGTAGTTACTGTAGATAAGGGTGGTTATTGCATAAGTGCAGCTTGGAATAATATCTCTACCAACTAGATAGTCAGAGATGTGTGCATCTCAATAAGCAACTAAGAGTATACCTCAGATCTTGTAGTATTGCTAAGGTTGGGGTAGATGTAATCTTGGGTATGAAATGGATGAGTAGCTATGGAGTTCTCATTGACACCTTGACTAGAACCATCATGTTGAGGGAACCCAGAGTAACAATGCTTTCCTACTGCCACAACCTAGGAGTTTTGATCTCTAAAACTTAGCCTGTGCTATTTAGACCATGACCCTCCTTGATATTCTGGTGGTATGTGAGTTTCTGGATGTGTTTCCAGATGAATTTCCTGGGTTGCCACCCGACAGGGATGTAGAGTTTAAGATTGAGTTATTACCGGGTACAACATCTATCTCTCAGAGGTCGTATAGAATGCCACCAAATGAGCTAGCCGAGCTTAAGGTTCAATTGCAAGAGCTTTCAGAGAAAGGTATCATTCGACCTAGCTCATCTTCGTGGGGTTGTCCCACCTTATTTGTGAAGAAGAAAGACAAATCCTTATAGATGTGTGTGGACTACCAACCACTTAATACCATAACGGTCAAGAACAAGTATCCTTTGCCTCCAATTGATATCTTGTTTGACCAGTTGTCAAGGATAAGGTGTTCTCCAAGATTGATTTGAGATTAGTTAAAATCAGATTAAAATCAGACCAAAAGATATACCTAAGACTGCTTTCTCCACTAGGTATGGCCTGTATGAGTATTTGGTCATGTCCTTTAGGGCTGACAAATGCTCCTACATATTTCATGTATCTGATGAATTCGGTGTTCATGCCCGAGCTAGATAAGTTCATGGTTGTGTTCATCGATGACATTCTGATCCATTCAGAAAACGACGAGGATCACGCAGAGCACCTGAGAGTTGTTCTAACCAGGCTAAGAGAACATAAGTTGTATGCTAAGTTTAGCAAGTGTGAGTTTTGGCTTCGGAAGGTACCTTTTCTAGGGCATGTGCTATCAGAAAATGGGATCTCCATAGACCCCTCTAAGGTGCAAGAAGTTATGGATTGGAAGGCCCCGACTTTAGTTCATGAAATTTGGAGTTTTCTTGGTTTAGCAGGTTACTACCATTGGTTCATTCTGGACTTCTCCAAAATCGCCAAGCCAATGACAAGATTGTTTTAGAAAGATGAGAAGTTTATGTGGACTCCAGAGTGTGAAGCTGTTTTTCACACTTTACGGACTTTGTTGACTTCAGCTCCTGTTTTGGCACAACCTGATATCGAGAAACCATTTGATGTGTTTTGTGATGCATCAGGTACCGGTTTAGGATGTGTTCTTATGAAAGAAGGCCGAGTCATTGCTTATGCCTCATGTTAGTTGAGGAAGCATGAAGTCAATTACCCAACCCATGACATAGAATTAGCAGCGTTTGTCCATGCATTGAAGATTTGGAGACACTATTTGCTTGGCAATGTGTGTCATATTTACATAGATCATAAGAGTCTTAAGTATATCTTCACTCAACCTGAATTGAATATGAGATAAAGAAGATAGCTAGAATTGATCAAAGATTACAATTTAGAAGTACATTATCATCCTAGCAAAGTGAATGTTGTTGCAAACGCTCTGAGCAGAAAGTCTCATTGCAATTCTCTGTTAGAAGATGGCTTCAATTTGTTACATCCTGCGGTGCTGCACAATATTATGATCAGTTGTTCTCTTGAGAGCAAGATCATCGAGCTTCAGATGACCGATTCAGGTGTGTTCCACATCAAAAGAAAGATGGAAGAGCAAGAGACTAAGCATTTCAGGATAGATGAGAACGGTGTTCTATGGTTTAAAGATAGACTGGTAGTGCTAAAGGATAAGGAACTTAGAAACAAGATCTTAGGTGAGGCTTCACTCTTCTAAACTGTCCATTCATCTGGGTAGTAGTAAAATATATCAGGACTTGAAGACCCATTTTTGGTGGACCAAAATGAAGAAGGAAATTGCAGCTTATGTTGCTAGATGTGATAATTGTTGCCAAATCAAGGTTGTTCATTTGAAACCTATTGGACTGCTTCTGTAACACCCTAGTGTTATGGTTGCACTAAAACACTTGCATCACATGAGCATGAGCATCATCATCTCATTCATAAGCATCATACCATTATGAATGTTATCATTTCATGTGTGTTTCTATTTGAACTACTTGGTTTTATGCTAGCATTTGTGTTTGCTCATGTGTGGTCTATGCAAATGTGTGTCAAATGTCCTCTTAAACAACTTAGCTACACTTAGAATGTATTTAGCAACAATGTTCATGTTGACCATCTTGCCTAATTACACTTCCAAGTAATAGCTTGACTTGTGTTGACCCTAGAGCTCTTATCTTTGACTATTTAAAAAGTACAAATTAGAGTGTTTGCATGTCTGAGCAACCTAAAGAAAAGTTGTAGAAAATTTTATAAGGAACAAACTTTGTTTAGGAGCCAACTCACGAAAATGTGCACAACATGCTCAAAAAGGTCCCACAAGTCAGTACTGAAGGCTGATTCAACACTTGAAAATTTTCTAAGTGTTGTAACTGAGTTTCAGTTTCATGACCTCAACTTTGGCGTGATTTTCCTCTGTATCTGTTGAGAATTAGTCCTTGGTGCTTAAATAGAAATTGAAGGTGGGAGTACGGGCTACAACTTTCATCTTGACGGTTTTCGCTTTGGAGCAACGACTTAGCCGTTTCAACACGACGAAGTTTCACTGTCAGGCCGATCGGTTAACTGAATGGCGAGCTACAGCGACTGTCCGGATTCAGAAAACGAGCGCCGCGTGGGTGACACTCGTCGTCGGCCATCTGACCACGCTGCCATGCGTCGTGGATGTCCTGGCGCTGTGGGCCACGACTTGAACTCGCGCCCGCCTGCCTGACGCACTTGCCATTTCATTTTCTCCATTCCAGTCACCTTCCACCGCGTGCAGCAAGCGAGCTCAGCCGCTCTGCCATTGCCGAGCAAACTGCGCCGTCGCAGAGCTTGCTCGCCACCGCAAAAACGTGAACTAGATCTTCATCACCGCTCCGCCGTGTTCTCCTCTACCTCCTCCACCTCTCAGTCATGCCGATTGGGTCTTGGTAAGGGCGCATTTGCCATTTCCACCACTACCGCCATGTCGGGGTCTCGCCAGAGTTGGAGCTCCATGCGGCCAACTACCCCCGAGGCTTTCCCATCCCCTTTTCTTTGCTTGGGTAGCATGGTAGTGCCCTCCTGAAGCTCGTACCGAGCTCAGTTGAGCCGGCCATGGTTTGTCGTTGCCAGCAGCTCGCACCGGAGCTTTGCCGTGCCGCCATCACTGGCGACGAGCCCCCTCCGCTAGGTCTTAGTTCGTGCCACTTGCACCAATCAGTTCCTCTCCTCGCGTAGAGCAAGTAGGTAGCCATGGTTTCGCTGGAGGTGTCTCCGTCGGTGAGCTTCGCCGTGATTTAGTGCCGTCGAAGCCGCCTCCCCTGTTCTGTCTCACTGACAAGCGGGTCCGGCTGACAACCGGGTCCCACACGTCAGTGACTGCTTGTTCCAAAGGATAGCTCAAATTTCTAGTTTTGAATGTTGTTTTGTAAATTTTGTAACTCCAAATGTGTAGATCCAAATGCTGTGATTCAAATTTTGTTAGACTCACAGTGAGGTCTAGTATTTAATAAAAATATGTCTTGAGCACGTGATGTAGAAATTTTGGATGAATTAAATAGGAACTTGAAAGGTGTTTTTGAATGCATGCAAACTTGTTTAAATCATATCTTGAGTTTCTGTGATCCAAAAATTATGAAATTTTGTGGGTAAGCTAGTCTTGCTTAGTAGAAGCTCTGGTTAAAATTTGTGAGTCATTGCATGTATAGTTTTTGAGTTATAGATTTTCCTTTTATCATTGGTGGATACTTGTGTGAATTTTTGTAAATCATCTAGGAATCCTATGACCAGAAAACTTGGTAGGTAGTATCTTAGTACCTTAAGGATGCTAGGAAAAATATGAAATCTGTTGCTTGACACTTTTTGCTAAGGTTTCCTAATTATGCCAATTTAAGCCATTATGCCTTATCATTTTTTGTGTAGGTTGTTATACTTACTATAATGGTGTAAAATTTTTATGGTAGTCTACTTAGGGCATGTGGTAGCTACTGTAATTTTTGTAGATTTAATGGTGTAGTTTTCATATAGGTTTACCATTTCCTCTAATTAATTAAATAAATTAAGAAAGGTATTAAAAGAAATGTTTTGGTGTTGAACACCCTACTTTCTGGTGTTCTTGTGATATGTGTGATATGTGAGTAGAGTTAGTTTTATCCAATTATGTGTTTGCATCATAAGTTATTAATTATTTCATTTGCATTATGTCCCTCTAGACAGATCTGAGGACTTTAGGAAGTTACCATGATATTTTGGTTTTCTGTGAATGTGATGAACACAAGAGTTGTAGATAATTTATGTATCTAGCTCCTGTCAAAATTTGAGGACATTTGGCCAAGTAGTTTAGGAACTATAGCTGTTTAAAGTTAGGTTCCAGCCTTGCCTATTCTCTGTCTTGTTAAGACAGACATCTATTGATTATAGAGTTCGACCTGGTGAAGTTTGGAATCATGCTTTGAGATCTGAAAATTAATTGTAGACAATTTCATAAGCTTTCTAGAAAGTCTTAAATCATGGTATTTGGGTTTGTAGAACTCCAGTTATGGATCAAACTTGTGGCTGCTGTTTGCAGCCTAAAAACTGTTGAGTGCAGTGAATGACTTGTTTGCTTTATATGAGTTGATGTGATGATTTAGATGCTAGGATAATTAAGATAAATTGTTAGTTGCAGGTGCTAGATCTCTTACTGAAGATGAACAACTTTATCTTAGGTTGTTAGAACTTGGTGAGTGTGCCGTTCTTGTTTTCTAAAAGAGATATGCACCTACTCGGTAAATGTCGATGTTAATCTTGTATCATTATGTCTTTCATGCGTCCATTCTTACATGGCTGTACATTTCATCATCATCTTCCATCTCTTGTGCATGCATAATTCTTATCCTATGCATATGCATGCAATAGGTGTTCCGGATGGAGTCACGCTTCTGGAATTCGAGCCAGTACTTCCGGAGGAGCAGCAGCAAGCTCAGGAGCAGGAGGTGCAGACACCCGAAGAAGGAGCCAGCGAAGAAGTTCTTGAGTGCTCCGATCACCAACCTTCCTCTTTTCTAAAAGGCAAGCCCTGGAGCATTCTAAGTCTCCCATGTTTTTACAAATATCTTGAGTATCTTTATCTTTTATTGTTGATGATGCATTAAGTATAGGAATGGTTGGAACCAATTGTTGCATTATATCCTTACCTTGTCCAGATAAAATCCTATGAATCCTAATTAAGTGTAGGATCGAATGATGCTTAGCTATGCTTAGACCGGTAGAAGTCGGGTGATTTCCTGTCACCTGCGAGATGTAGGATGAGCTCTGGTCACGGTTGGCTATATTTGCTATCATGAAAAAGAACCATGTGTTAATATTGAAAAGAGACCGGACGGGATGATGGTAGTGCTGCAACAAGGCATGGAGGTCTTGGGTGTGAATCTATCCCCATCTATGTCGTTTAAGGACCGATTCGCTGTACGTCCTCATGTCATGTTGAATGCATGCCTATCACTTAGTTGGCTGAATAACTCGTTCCGACCACGAAGCCGAGTAGCTCAGCTCAGGCCGGAAGACCGAGAAGTGAAAGTGTGCACCCTGGCGGTAGTAAGGATGTGCGGAGAGCTATTGGCGTAAGTCCGAGGTGAGATTGACGACCTGGCAGAGTGGACTCCCTAAGGGTGCAGCGCTGCTCGGAGCCGCGATTCCTAAGATGTACCAAAGGTGACCTAAGGCTGCCTTCGCGCGGTATGCCTGTGTTTGTGTTAGGAATACCCCTCCAGCTGGATAGGAATCGATTCGAATCGCCGTCTCTCCCGGATAGTGAGAACTTGACTGAGCAGCGGCAACGTAGATTCACTAAATGTAAAGATATGGTTAAATGATGATGATCATGAGGAGGATGATAATGATGAGCCATGAAATACCTGATATGGTTATTATTGTTTGCAACTAAATCAAATGATTGATTAGTACAGGTGCTAATATAGATGGTAGGAAATCGCTAAAAGTCACTGCTAGTATAGGTGAATAATGCTAATGGTTACTCAAGCTTTTATGCAAAAAGGTTGTCCAGCAAGATCCACTGATAAAGCCTTGCATACTCCTTGGTATCATTTATTTTGGTTTATGACGGGTAAGTCTAGCTGAGTACATTCTTGTACTCAGGGTTTATTCCCTCTTGTTGCAGATGACGTGCTCTATAACGGCTACTGCAAGTATTGTCTCCACCCTGCTGGGGATGAAGACTAGATCAGGGGCATGATCATCTATGTTACCATATCTTACTGCTTTTGCTAGATATGACTATGGTGCTGGCTTGTATTTGAACTAAGTGTGTGTGATGGTCTCAAACTACTTTGCTTCTGCTATTTGTGAACTCATTTTGTAATAACTATGTGTACTCTGATGTATGAGGTACTTGCGAACTACTTGTGAAATGGATGTAATATGTGGCTTGTTATGTTGAATTACTGTGATCTTGGTTGTATGCAAGTTGGTTTGAAATCCTTCGTGGCTTCAGTTGACTACCAGGTTTATATGGGTTCAAGTATGATGGTTTGATCACTCCGGTGATTGCTTTCGTACTTGTGCTCTTATAAATTGGCTGGTTCTGTTACAGCTGGTATCGGAGCTAGATTCAACATTAAACATGTCATATGTGTATTTAAAACAAAGGTTTTTGTTTGCAAAAATCAGTTTTTACAATTTATAGTTACTTATATATAGGTGTGTTCAAATCTAAAATTTTACTTAAGTGTGCCAGTGGTCATATCCTCTATGCCCAAATAAGGACTTTCAGGTGGCTTAATTAAGTAATGACTCTTGGGGGGTAACTGCTTGCATTTTATTTCGTCGTCCATACGGTGTGCTATTGTATGGATGCCATCCGCTTGGGTGGTAATGTATGGATCATTTGCCTCTACGCCCAGGTAAGTGAGTTGTGAGAGCATGACCGTCCAACTGTCGGTCTAGGGGAGAGTTAGTTGTGGTTACTGGAATATTTACATGTTACGCACATGTATATATGAAGGTACTTAATTGTGGGTACATCTATCGGGTAGCTTTGGATACCAAAGTATGTACATATGGGATGTATATATGGAGCGTATCTTAGTTTACTGCTTTCATTATATGCTTATTTATCTCTTGTGGGATGGGCTACAATGAATTTGTCTGCAGGTACACTAACAACGCAACATGTAGCTCGACTAGATATGTATATGAGAGAACGTATGTATGCTACCGTTTATAGCGCTAGAATTCTAAAATTTGCTTAAGATTCGTGAAGACGTACGGAACGTGCATGCATCATGTTCACTCATGCCATTACATTTTTGCATCACTCCATCCCTTATATTTAATTATTCCATTATATATTTCTCATCTTTTAAGATAATCCTTCCACACCAAAATTGCAACATCACCACTGATGGTCGCACCAGCACTACCACCCTGGAGCAACACATACCTTCATGTGTTTGGCACCCCAACCCTGTTGTGGAGGGTGCTACATTTAGTGGGATATGCAGAGCCACCTCGTTATACTTGGATGTAATCCCTAAAACTTGCATGTTGGATCCATGTGGATGTGAGCTTTAAATAGAAGTCCAGCTTTGAAGTTGACCAAAAATTTGGCATGTGAGCGTATGCATCGCATGAATGTGCGGAGTAAAGTTATGGCGATGTTATGAGGATGAATTATTGTGCCTTTGTTTATTGTATGAAATTAATCTCTCCAATAAGCTCAGTTTGGCATAATTCTACAATTCATCTACAATGTATCTGACATCGTCCATCATTACTCACAAATGCACTTCTGCAGATGTCGCGCAATCTGCATTCAGGCCGTGCTAGGGGTAGTTGTGATGATGATCTTCCACCACCACCATCGCCCACACCGTCTAATCTGTTGGCCATGCTCATGGAAGGTCAGCATGCGTTGGGCGATGCTATGCGTACCCTAGCCTAGCATCAAGCACAGGGCCGCCATCAACGATAGGGACCAGAGCCTAACCAGTTTAGTGATTTCAAGGAATTCCAAAATACCAAGCCGCCCGTCTTCAAGGAAGCTGAAGAGCCGCTCCAAGCAGAAGAGTGGCTAAACACACTTGAGCACAAGTTCTGTTTGCTCAGGGTGACAGAGCAGATGAAGGTGGAGTATGCTTCGCATCAGCTACAAGGACCAGCAGGTATATGGTGGTGACATTATTGGTCCACCCTACCAGAAAATGCCCAGATCACTTGGAATCGATTCTAGGAGGCTTTTAAGAGTCATTATATTCCTCCGGGTTGATGGCCATAAAGCACAATGAGTTTATGAAGTTGGTGCAGGGCACCAAGACACTCACTGAATATCTTCATGCCTTCAATCATCTGGCAAGGTATGCTCTAGAATTCGTTGATTCAGAAGCAAAGAAAATCACCAGCTTTAAGAGAGGGCTTAGTCCCAAACTAATGAAGTCCATGGGGAACAACAAGAGTGTCACTTTTAATGAGTTCATAAGCGATGCTCTTACTCAAGAGAATAACGATAATGTATATGTTGCTTCCAAAAATTGCAAGAGGGCCTTAGAAGCAGGTGCCTCTCAGGCTAAAGCTCTAGTAGCGAAGACTTAGTTTCGCCCACCGACTGCACCCATTAGGTACCGGCCGCCACAGCAGAAGAATCAGGCAAAGGCTAGTTTCAAGAAAACATTTACTATACCCCTTCCAAAGGGCACCACCGGACCAGGGAATTCTTTTGTTCCACCAGCAAACAGGCCATGCTAGAATTGTGGTAGGACAGGTCATTGGTCCAAGAATTGTCCTTATCCTCAGAAGAACAATCAGAAGCAGGGGAATTCTGGTGCTCGTCAAGAGCATGTTAACTACACCAATATGACAGAGATACCCTCAGGAGACGTGGTTACTGCGGGTAAGTTTCTTGTGAATCACCATCCAGCAGTTGTACTATTTGATTCTGGTGCTTCGTATTCATTTATGAGTCCAGCTTTTGCATCAAAATACAATCAGAAGGTAATTACAGTATCCATGGGTAGTTATTGCATTAGTGTAGCTGGAAGTAATATGTCGACCAATCAAATAGTGCTGGGGGTGAGTATCGAAATAGAGGGACGAGTGTTTATGGCCGATGTGGTAGTTCTGTCGGGATTAGGGATAGATGTAATCTTGGGAATGAAGTGGATGAGCGGTCATGGAGTGCTCATTGATACTTCCATTAGGGTCGTTATGTTGAGGGATCCTATCAGCAAGGAAGCCTTCCTTGTGCCACTTCCCAGAGAGCTAGAACTCCACAACACTGCTAATGCTATCCAGACCCCGAGAATTGAGGACATCCTAGTACTGTGTGAATTTCCAGATGTATTTCCTAATGATCTACCTGGTTTACTGCCGGATCGAGATATAGAATTCAAGATCGAGTTAGTGCCGGGCACTGCACCTATTTCTAGAAGGCCTTATAGGATGCCGCCTAATGAGTTAGCAGAGCTTAAAGTGCAGTTACAAGATCTGTTAGAGAAAGGTCTTATTCGACCTAGTGCTTCTCCCTGGAGTTGTCCTGCTATATTTGTGAAGAAGGACAAGTCATTGCGCATGTGTGTGGATTATTGTCCACTCAATACTGTCACAATCAAGAACAAGTATCCACTGCCCCGTATTGATATTTTGTTTGATCAATTGTCTAAGGCAAAGGTGTTCTCCAAAATTGATTTGAGATCTGGTTATCATCAGATAAAGATTAGACCAGAGAATGTGCCTAAGACCTCTTTCTCCACCAGATATGGGTTGTATGAGTATCTAGTTATGTCTTTTGGTTTGACCAATGCTCCTGCATACTTCGTATATCTGATGAATTCGGTATTCATGGAGGAACTGGACAAATTTGTAGTTGTCTTCATTGATGACATCTTGATCTTTTCCGTAAATGCTGAAGAACATGCCGAGCATCTAAGAGTTGTTTTATCCAGTCTATGAGAACATAAGCTTTTTGCCAAGTTCAGTAAATGTGAGTTTTGGCTTAAGAAAGTACCTTTCTTGGGTCATGTGTTGTCCGATGAAGGGATTTCGGTTGATCCGTCTAAGGTGCAAGAAGTTGTGGATTGGAAGGCACCAACTTCAGTGCATGAGGTTAGAAGTTTCCTTGGTTTGGCTGTATATTATCGTCGATTCATCCCAGATTTCTCTAAGGTAGCCAAGCCCATGACCAGGTTGCTTCAAAAAGATGTGAAGTTTGTTTGGACTCCGGAGTGTGAGACTGCTTTTTGCACTTTAAGGACCTTGTTGACATCAGCTCCTGTGTTGGCACAACCGGATATCGAAAAACCTTTTGATGTATTTTGTGATGCATCAGGTATCGGTTTAGGATGTGTCCTTATGCAGGAAGGACGAGTTATTGCTTATGCCTCACATCAGCTAAGGAAGCATGAAGCCAATTATCCAACTCATGATCTTGAGTTAGCTATTGTTGTTCATGCCTTGAAGATTTGGAGGCATTACCTGCTCGGTAATGTGTGTCATATTTATACCGATCATAAAAGTCTCAAGTATATTTTCACTCAACCTGAATTGAACATGAGACAGAGAAGATGGCTAGAGTTGATTAAAGATTATAACTTAGAAGTTCATTATCATCCGGGTAAAGCAAATGTTGTTGCTGATGTTTTGAGTAGAAAATCTCACTGTAATTCTCTCTTGGAAGCAGATTATCATTTGGCACATCTATTACATCCTGCTATGTTGCACAGTATTACCCTTAGTTGCTCTCTAGAAAGTAAAATCATCGAGCTTCAGAAAACTGATGTGGGTGTGTTCCATATCAAAAGAAAGATGAAGGAACAGGAGACAAAACACTTTCGCATTGATGAGAAGGGTGTTCTATGGTTTAAGGCCAGACTTGTAGTACCGAAGGACAAAGAGCTTAGAAACCAAATCTTAGAAGAAGCTCACTCCTCCAAGTTATCTATCCACCCGGGAAGTAGCAAAATATATCAAGATTTGAAATCTTGATTTTGTTGGACCAAGATGAAGAAAGAAATCACAGCCTATGTTGCAAGGTGTGACAATTGTTGTAGAGTCAAAGCAATTCACATGAAGCCTGCTGGACTTCTCCAACCATTGTCTATACCAGGATGGAAATGGGAATAGATTAGTATGGATTTTATTGTTGGACTTCCCCCTACCTAAAAGAATTTTAATTCCATATGGGTAATAGTGGATCGTTTAACAAAGTCTGCTCATTTCTTACCAGTTAGAGTTGACTATCGACCAAGTGACTATGCTGAATTATACTTTAATTAGATAGTACGTCTCCATGGTATTCCTAAAACCATTGTATCTGATAGAGGACCTCAGTTCACCACTTGTTTTTGGGAACAGTTGCACAAGATGATAGGGACCAACTTAGTTAGAAGTTCTGCTTATCATCCACAAACCTCCGGACAGACGGAGCGAGTGAATCAGATATTGGAAGACATGTTGAGAGCTTGTGTCATATCATCCAAAGGTTCGTGGGATAAGTGGTTACCCTTGGCTGAATTTTCCTATAATAATAGTTATCAAGAAAGCATCAAGATGGCCCCGTTTGAAGCATTGTATGGCCGCAAGTGTAGAACTCCTTTGAACTGGGTTGAATCTGGAGAAAGGAGATACTACGGCATTGATTTCGTCGAAGAGGCAGAACAACAAGTCCGTACTATCCAGAAACATATGAAAGCAGCTCAAGCTAGGCAGAAAAGCTATGCGGATAAGAGAAGGAAGCCTATTGAGTTTGAAGTAGGTGATCACGTTTATCTGAAAGTGTCACCGATGAAAGGTGTGCAGCGATTCAGAGTAAAGAGGAAGCTTGCACCTAGGTATGTAGGCCTATATCCGATCATAGAAAAGAGTGGAAATGTAGCTTACAAGATAGAGTTACCTTACGAGATGAGAGCTATCTTCAATGTTTTTCATGTCTCTCAATTGAAGAAGTGTCTTCGTGTTCCTAAAGAAAGAGTTTCACATAGAAATATCAAGTTGAAATTAGATCTATCCTATGAAGAAAGGCCAGTGCGGGTTATCGACACAAGAGAAAGAGTAACCCGGAACCATGTGGTGAAGTTCTACAAGGTTATGTGGAGTAACTAAGGTAGTGAGAGCGATGCAACGTGGGAACGGGAAGATTATTTGAAGGATGTATACCCTACCTTTTATTCAAAATGGTACGCTTTTCAAATCTCGGGGTGAGATTTTTATAAGGGGGGAGGGTTGTAACACCCTAGTGTTATGGTTGCACTAAAACACTTGCATCACATGAGAATGAGCATCATCATCTCATTCATAAGCATCATACCATTATGAATGTTATCATTTCATGTGTGTTTCTATTTGAACTGCTTGGTTTTATGCTAGCATTTGTGTGTGCTCATGTGTGGTCTATGCAAATGTGTGTCAAATGTCCTCTTAAACAACTTAGCTACACTTAGAATGTCTTTAGCAACAATGTTCATGTTGACCATCTTGCCTAATTACACTTCCAAGTAATAGCTTGACTTGTGTTGACCCTAGAGCTCTTACCTTTGACTATTTGAAAAGTACAACTTAGAGTGTTTGCATGTCTGAGCAACCTAAAGAAAAGTTGTAGAAAATTTTATAAGGAACAAACTTTGTTTAGGAGCCAACTCACGAAAATGTGCACAACATGCTCAAAAAGGTCCCATAAGTCAGTACTGAAGGCTGATTCAACACTTGAAAATTTTCTAAGTGTTGTAACTGAGTTTTAGTTTCATGACCTCAACTTTGGTGTGATTTTCCTCTGTATCTGTTGAGAATTAGTCCTTGGTGCTTAAATAGAAATTCAAGGTGGGAGTATGGGCTACAACTTTCATCTTGATGGTTTTTGCTTTTGAGCAACGACTTAGCCGTTTCAACACGACGAAGTTTCACTGTCAAGCCGATCGGTTAACTGAATGGCGAGCTACAGTGACTGTCCGGATTCAGAAAACGAGCGCCGCGTGGGTGACACTCGTCGTAGGCCATCTAACCGCACTGCCATGCGCCGTGGACGTCCTGGCGCTGCGGGCCACGACTTGAACTCGCGCCCGCCTTTCCTGACGCACTCGCCATTTCATTTTCTCCATTCCAGTCACCTTCCACCGCGTGCAGCAAGCGAGCTCAGCCGCTCCGCCATTGCCGAGCAAACTGCGCCATCGTAGAGCTTGCTCGCCACCGCAAAAACGTGAACTACGTCTTCACCACCGCTCCACCGTGTTCTCCTCTACCTCCTCCACCTCTCAGCCATGCCGATTGGGTCTTGGTAAGGGCGCATTTGCCGTTTCCACCACCGCCGCCATGTCGGGGTCTCGCCGGAGTTGGAGCTCCACGCGGCCAACTACCCCCAAGGCTTTCCTGTCCCCATTTCTTTGCTTGGGTAGCATGGTAGTGCCCTCCTAAAGCTCGTACCAAGCTCGGTTGAGCCGGCCATGGTTTGCCATCGCCGGCAGCTCACGCCGGAGCTTTGCCGTGCCGCCATCACAGGCGACGAGCCCCCTCCGCTAGGTCTTAGTTCGTGCCACTTGCACCAATCAGTTCCTCTCCTCGCGCAGAGCAAGTAGGTAGCCGTGGTTTTGCCGGAGGAGTCGCCGTCGACGAGCTTCGCCATGATTCAGCGCCGTCGAAGCCACCTTCCCTGTTCTGTCTCACTGACAAGCGAGTCCGGCTGACAACCAGGTCCCACACGTCAGTGACTGCTTGTTCCAAAGGATAGCTCAAATTTTTAGTTTTGAATGCTGTTTTGTAAATTTTGTAACTCCAAATGTGTAGATCCAAATGCTGTGATTCAAATTTTGTTAGACTCACAGTGAGGTCTAGTATTTAAGAAAAATATGTCTTGAGCACGTGATGTAGAAATTTTGGATGAATTAAATAGGAACTTGAAAGGTGTTTTTGAATGCATGCAAACTTATTTAAATCATATCTTGAGTTTCTGTGATCCAAAAATTATGAAATTTTGTGGGTAAGCTAGTCTTTCTTAGTAGAAGCTCTGGTTAAAATTTGAGAGTCATTGCATGTATAGTTTTTGAGTTATAGATTTTCCTTTTATCATTGGTGGATACTTGTGTGAATTTTTGTAAATCATCTAGGAATCCTATGACCAGGAAACTTGGTAGGTAGTATCTTAAAACCTTAAGGATGCTATGAAAAATATGAAATCTATTGCTTGACACTTTTCGCTAAGGTTTCCTAATTATGCCATTTTAAGACATTATGCCTTATCGTTTTTGTGTAGGCTATTATACTTACTATAATGGTGTGAACTTTTTATGGTGGTCTACTTAGGGCATGTGGTATCTACTGTAATTTTTGTAGATTTAATGGTGTAGTTTTCATATATGTTTACCATTTCCTCTAATTAATTAAATAAATTAAGAAAGGTATTAAAAGAAATGTTTTGGTGTTGAACACCCTACTTTCTGGTGTTCTTGTGATATGTGTGATATGTGAGTAGAGTTAGTTTTGTCCAATTATGTGTTTGCATCATAAGTTATTAATTATTTCGTTTGCATTATGTCCCTCTAGATAGATCTGGGGACTTTAGGAAGTTCCCCATGATATTTTGGTTTTCTGTGAATGTGATGAACACAAGAGTTGTAGATAATTTATGTATCTAGCTCCTGTCAAAATTTGAGGACATTTGGCCTAGTAGTTTAGGAACTACAGCTGTTTAAAGTTAGGTTCCAACCTTGCCTATTCTCTGTCTTGTTAAGACAGACATCTATTGATTAAAGAGTACGACCTGGTGAAGTTTGGAATGATGCTTTGAGATCTGAAAATGAATTGTAGACAATTTCATAAGCTTTCCAGAAAGTCTTAAATCATGGTATTTGGGTTTGTAGAACTCAAGTTATGGATCAAACTTGTGGCTGCTGTTTGCAGCCTAAAAACTGTTGAGTGCAGTGAATGACTTGTTTGCTTTATATGAGTTGATGTGATGATTTAGATGCTAGGCTAATTAAGATAAATTATTAGTTGCAGGTGCTAGACCTCTTGCTGAAGATGAACAACTTTATCTTAGGTTGTTAGAACTTGGTGAGTGTGCCGTTCTTGTTTTCTAAAAGAGATATGCACCTACTTGGTAAATGTCGATGTTAATCTTGTATCATTATGTCTTTCATGCGTCCATTCATACATGGCTATACATTTCATCATCATCTTCCATCTCTTGTGCATGCATGATTCTTATCCTATGCATATGCATGCAATAGGTGTTCCGGAGGGAGGCACGCTTCTGGAATTCAAGCTAGTACTTCCGGAGGAGCAGCAGCAAGATCAGGAGCAGGAGGTGCAGACACCCGAAGATGGAGCTAGCGAAGAAGTTCTTGAGTGCCCCGATCACCAACCTTCCTCTTTTTTGAAAGGCAAGCCCTGGAGCATTCTAAGTCTCCCATGTTTTTACAAATATCTTGAGTATCTTTTATTGTTGATGATGCATTAAGTATAGGAATTGGTTGGAACCAATTGTTGCATTATATCCTTAGCTTGTCCAGATAAAATCCTATGAATCCTAATTAAGTGTAGGATCGAATGATGCTTAGCTATGCTTAGACCGGTACAAGTTGGGTGATTTCCTGTCACCTGCGAGATGTAGGATGAGCTCTGGTCACGGTTGGCTATATTTGCTATCATGAAAAACAACCATGTGTCAATATTGACAAGAGACCGGACGGGATGACGGTAGTGCAGCAACAAGGCATGGAGGTCTTGGGTGTGAATCTATCCCCATCTGTGTCGTTTAAGGACCGATTCGCTGTACGTCCTCATGTCATGTTGAACACATGCCTATCACTTAGTTGGCCAGATAACTCGTTCCGACCGCGAAGCCGAGTAGCTCAGCTCAGGCCGGAAGACCGAGAAGTGAAAGTGCGCACCCTGGTGGTAGTAAGGATGTGCGGGGAGCTATTGGCGTCCGTCCGAGGTGAGATTGACCACCTGGCAGAGTGGACTCCCTGAGGGTGCGGCGCTGCTCGGAGCCACGATTCCTGAGATGTACCAAAGGTGACCTAAGGCTGTCTTCACGCGGTATGCCTGGGTTTGTGTTAGGAATACCCCTCCAGTTAGATAGGAATCGATTCGAATCACCGTCTCTCCCGGATAGTGAGAACTTGACTAAGCAGCGGCAACGTAGATTCACTAAATGTAAAGATATGGTTAAATGATGATGATCATGAGGAGGATGATAATGATGAGCCATGAAATACCTGATATGGTTATTATTGTTTGCAACTAAATCAAATGATTGATTAGTACAGGTGCTAATATAGATGGTAGGAAATGGCTAAAAGTCACTGCTAGTACAGGTGAATAATGCTAATGGTTACTTAAGCTTTTATGCAAAAAGTTTGTCCAACAAGATCCACTGATAAAGCCTTGCATACTCCTTGGTGTCATTTATTTTGGTTTATGACGGGTAAGTTTAGCTGAGTGCATTATCGTACTCAGGGTTTATTCCCTCTTGTTGCAGATGACGTGCTCTATAATGGCTACTGCAAGTATTGTCTCCACCCTGCTAGGGATGAAGACTAGATCATGGGCATGATCATCTATGTTACCTTATCTTACTGCTTTTGAACTAAGTGTGTGTGATGGTCTCAAACTACTTTGCTTCCGCTATTTGTGAACTCGTTTTGTAATAACTATGTGTACTCTGATGTATGAGGTACTTGGGAACTACTTGTGAAATGGATGTAACATGTGGCTTTTTATGTTGAATTACTGTGATCTTGGTTCTATGCAAGTTGGTTTGAAATCCTTCGTGGCTTCAGTTGACTACCGGGTTTATATGGGTTCAAGTATGACGGTTTGATCACTCCGGTGATTGCTTTCGTACTTGTGCTCTTATAAATTGGTCAGTTCTGTTACAACTTCAACCACTTCTATTTTAGGTTGGAAGTGGAAAGAAGTTAGCATGGATTTTATTGTTGGACTTCCACCTACAGATAAGAATTTTGATTCCATATGGATGATTGTGGATCGCCTAACCAAGTCTACACATTTCATTCTAGTCAGAACCAACTATCGACCGCATGAGTATGATGAGTTGTATTTCTCCCACATAGTACGTCTACATGGTGTGCCAAGAACCATTGTGTCTGACAGAGGGCCTCAGTTCACTACTCATTTTTGGGAACATTTGCACAAGATGTTAGGCACCAACTTAGTCAGAAGTTCTACCTATCAGCCTCAGACCTCTAGGCAAACTGAACGTGTAAATCAAATATTGGAAGACATGTTGAGAGCTTGTGTCATCTCTTCAAATGGTTCATGGGAAAAGTGGCTACCTTTAGCTGAGTTTTCCTACAACAATAGTTATCAAGAGAGTATTAAGATGGCTCCTTTTGAAGCTTTATATGGTCGTAAATGTAGAACTCCTTTGAACTGGGTTGAACTCGGAGAAAGAAGATACTATGGTATTGATTTTGTCAAAAAGGCTGAAGAGCAGGTGCATATCATTCAATGACATATAGAAGTCACTCAATCAAGGCAGAAGAGTTATGCGGACAAGAGAAGAAGACCCATTGAATTTGAAGTAGGTGATTATGTATACCTGAAAGTGTCACCAATGAAAATGGTACAACGGTTTGGGGTGAAAAGAAAGCTTGCACCAGATATGTAGGTCCATATCAAATCATTGAGAAAAGTGGAAGAGTAGACTACAAGATCTAGTTACCTCTAGAAATGAGGGCTATCTTCAACGTTTTTCATGTATCCCAATTAAAGAAATGCTTACGTGTTCCAGAAGAAAGTGTGGAGGTTAGAGATATCAAGTTGAAATCGGATCTAGCCTATGAAGAGAAGCTGGTGCAAATCATAGATATCAAGGATAGTGTAACTTGAAACCGTGTGATCAAGTTTCACAAAGTGAGGTGGAATAATCATAGTGAGCAAGATGCTACGTGGGAATGGGAAGATTATTTACGTGAGGTTTATCCCACCTTTTATGAAAAATGGTAGGTCTTTCGAATCTTGGGATGAGATTTCTATAAGGGGGAGGGGCTATAATACCCTAGTGTTAAGCATTGCATTTGGCACTTGCATTTCATGAGCACAAGAATCATCCAAGTATTCATGAGCATGAGCATATGGAATTTCATCTTATTCTTTATATATTATCACATGTGATGTTGGTTATATACATGCATATGCTTGTGATCATGTGTGACCAATGCAAGAGATGGTTGTGAGTTCACAAAAACACCTTAGACATGTCTAGTATGGTAAATGGAACAATGTTTGTATTCATGACAAGGGCCAATTTTGCTTCTAAGTCCTAGTTTACTAAAAATGTCATTTTTCATGATCCTACTTTGACCAAAGTTGAACTATAGCATAGATTGTTTGCATGGCAGTGCACCCTTAATAAAAGTTATAGCTTATCTTATGTGGAACAAACTTTTTTAAGTGTCTTGACCTAATTCAATGCCTAACATAGTCAAATAGGGCTCACAAGAATCAACAAAATACTGTTTCTAGACAGAAATTTTGCTGTCCAAAATGCTGATTTCAGTTTCAAGTGCACCACTTTGGAGCTTTGTAACTTGCTAACCATGATGAATAAGATGTTACTCCCTAAAGCAAAGATGTAGATCTCACATAGCTCTACAACTTTCACTAATACTATTTTCACTAATTCACCATGGATTAGGAGCTACATGTGCACGAAGTCACGCTATCAGTCAATTCATTAGAGTCTGATGGCCACGAACGGGCGTGGTGTCAGTGGCCGACCGCGCTAGACGCGGCTGCCATGTGGTGGCCGTACGTCGACAACAGCTAGTCCAGTCAGGCCAGCGTGCGGACAAGAGGGATACGCCCCTGCTGCTCCACTCCCACTCGCGCTCACTCCTCTGCCTCGCCTCACGCTCGTTCTCTTTCACGGCCGAGCAGCGCCATCGCAGCCGTGCCTTCACCGAGTTCACACCCCTCGCGCCACCGCTGCGCCATTGCTCAATAGCCCACGCACACTATGTTGCCACGACCCACTCTACATCCTTGACCCATTAGCGCCTTAGCTCAAGCTAAGGTAAAGGCCTACGGGCCATTTCCATCGCTGCGACCCTCACCGGAGCACCACTGAGCTTGCGCTCACCGAGGCTATGGTCAATGGAGCCCTCTTGCCTTCTCCTTTATCTCATTTTTGGAAGCCTAGGGTTAGGTCTAGCTCGAGCCGAGGCTGATAAACTGCTACTACAGCATCGACGCAGGAACATGCGTCCATGCTGTTCGCATCTGCCATGGCCGTGAGCTCAAGCTCGCTGCGGCCGGTACCAACTAGACCCCGTCATCCCCCTCTAGCGTGTGTTTCAGCGCCGCCATGAACCTTAGTAGCTTGTTCCATGAAGGAGACCCATCACCGACCACCGTCTCATCGGAATGGTGATGTCGCCATCGCCGCGCTAGCGCCGTCGTGCCGCCATGCACGCGGTCATGCCCCTCCGACACCGCTACTAACCCGAATTCGCACTCGCTAGGTCTGCTAGGTCATCGTGAAGTCATAGCCAAGCTCGCCCTAGCCCATCATGGTCAGAGTCGGCCGGTGCACCGCCGCGCATCACCGCTGTGCCATCATAGCCACCGTCGAGCTTGCTCCGGTGTTCCTTTGAGTCAATCACGGGTACTATTCGACGCGGGGTGTCGAGGGGAGCACGTCGGTGGTGACCTCACCGCCGGTGACCTCGTCGTCGATCAAGCCGCTGCCCTACTTTTGTGCCGATGACATGTGGGGCCCGTTGACCTATGGGGCCCATCAGTCAGTCACAGCGGCTGTAGTGAGCTGGGTACACGTAGCAATTTCAGTTTTAAATGTTTTCTTTATTCTTTTTCAGAAATTGATTCAAACTTCAAAAATTCATATCAAGAGCTACGAGTGTCCAAATTGAGTGAACCAAATTTTATTGGATTCATCATGAAGTGTAATATTTGATAAAAATATAAAACCTACTGTTTGGGATATTTTTCTAGGAGAATTAAATTAAGATATTAAAGTGCTTTTAAATTAGTTTCAATCTTGTAAAATGCATAACTTGAGCTAGAGGAGTGAGAAAAATGTGATTCCAATTTTGTTGGTCTTGTGTTGACATGCTCTAGCTACGAAAAATGATAAACCTACAATCGACATACTTGGAATATGGTCTTCCTATTTAATCTTAAATAATTGCTATTTTCTAGTGAAAATAAATGGGGTAAAAATACATAACTTATGATCATGCAAATTTTTACATAGTGTTATGGTGTTAGGATAAAAGTAAGAAAAATATTAAATCTGTTGTTTGACACTTTTCACTAGGCCAAACTATTTTTGCTAAAATAAGCCTATGCAACTTGTCATTTTTGTAGCGATGGCATGAAATTTGTATAGTACACTTTTGGGGTCATATATAGGCTAATGTAATTTTTCAGAATTTACTGTGCACTTTTGATATATGTTCCTTATTTCACCTTAGTGTCCAAATAAATTAATAAAGACCTTTAAATAATTTATTTGGGCTTGACCATTATGTTTTCTAAAGTGTATATGATGTCTATGAACTGTTGGTGCTATTGGTTGTGCCCAGATTTAATTGCTTGTATGAAGTGAAATATTAATTGCTCTATAATTTAATTATAGTGACAATTTTGGATAGTTTCTATTGTTAAGTAAATTATATGGGTAAAATGATGTTTGCTGTGAATCTTGTCAATAACAAAGTTGTAGATAACTTACTTATATAGCTTGTGTCAAATTTTCATGGCAATAGGCTTAATGGTTTGAGAGTTATAGCTGTTGAAAGTTGGTCTCCAGAAATGCTTATTCTTTAGAATTTCTGGACAGGCCTAGGAAATTGCTTTGTTTGACCTTGATAGCCATTGAATCATCTTGATATGACTATAAGAAAGTTGTTGGTAGTTTTATAACAAAATAGTTAGCTGTTGTTTTCATGTCCCAGAAATGACTAAGTCAAATTGTAACTATTTGTCTTATGTGATGCTTAGGCTAATTGAGATTAGTTGTTAGCTGCAAGTTCTAAGCCTCTCACTGATGATGAACAACTTTACCTTAGGTTACTAGAACTTGGTGAGTATATGTTTGTTGTACTATAGAAGAGATATGCACCTACTCAATAAAGATCAACCAGAAGAAAGTTATACATCTACTTGGTCAACAAATGTTAAACTTATAATACATCTTGCGGATAACCATGCTCATGAGTATACACTTCATCAGGTCAACTTATCTCTTATGCATTCATGATACTCATTTGTGCATATGCATGCAATAGGTACCCTGGAAGGAGTGACGCTACTTGAGTTTGAACCCGAGCGTTAGGAGGAGCATATACTTTTACTATTGACCTATTTCCACATGTATCGGATACTTAGTATTTTGTAGGACATATACATCAAATACATAGGAAGTATGGTCAAAATGTGCAATCTAGAAATAGTAATGTAGATCCTACATCCAAGAACCAAGCAAACGCCCATCAAATCATCAAATCTGGGCCGAGCACCAATGTGGCAGCCATCCAAGCCCAGCCAATAGCCCACCAGAGCAAGACAGTGGCGAGTGGGCCATCCTAGGGTGCGGCCGCACCCTGGGTGCTCCCGTACCGCCCCCAGCTTTGCTCGGGCCCAGCTTGCTTTGGCGGTTGCAAGGCGGCATGCTTGGTCGGTTCCTGGTGCTTTCCAAAAATACCTGTGCCAAACCGACCATGGATTAGTATAAGTAGGAGGGTAGTGCTCACCTTTCAACACACACAACATTTGAGCCACTACACCTCCACTTCTCTACTTGTACTCTTTTTGTTTTAGTAGATTTTGGAGCTAGCAAGAGCTATTAAGGAGGGCTTGGCTCCTTGTGAGAAAAGAGAGAAAGCTTGGTATGAATACAAAGAGAATTTTTTCCAAAGTCATGCTCTCATATTATAAATACAGTTGTGCTATAGAACTAGAGTATAGTTTTCACGTTGTATTCATGACATATGAACTAGCATAAAGTTTCTATGCTATGATCTTAACATGTGCAACTTTATGCTTAATCATTCATACAATTTGTATGATTAGAAGTAGAACTAAGTTGAGGTGGAGGTTCGTTGTTCTTTTGGGTTTGCCCATGTCCTATGCTTGTCGATCAGTAGGGTCGGAGTCCTAGGGGGATATGGGTTGTTTCTTTGTACACGGGCATAGTGCTCGGGTGGACGGGAACCTTTGCCCCTGGTTGAGGGGTAGGCGGCAGGTGGTGATAGCTCTATGTGTCCCTTGTAATCCCCCATGTTCGGGTATTGTGTATGAGTCTTAAAGTCTGCCGTGCTTGTAGGCAGACCAGTACTCGAAGATCTCCCCGTCCATCTTAAATTTAGTTCTAACTTTGACCATGTAATTTGTATGATCATCAACTGTTCTTGGCATGGCTATATTAGAACATGTCTGCTCCGCTTAGGAATATTAATTTATTCTTTATTTTTCCTTTTATCCTTGAGGTTGGCCTAGATGTGTGTCTACTATTCTTTAAATACCATTTTACCCCTATCATATACTATTGGTTTAGTTTGCAAGTATGTAATCTTGGTCATATCAATGCTAGGCTCTTATACCTTTCCCTCCTTTAGAAAAATATAAATAACGATATCCTAAATATTTACAGGTAAAATGCTACAACGATATATCCATGCGCTTGTGGATATTATTTCTGTAATCATGAAGAACTATCGTGTTGGTGTTCTTTGGTGGCGTTGCTAAGATTTATCTAAATCTTAGTGATGATGCTAAGAAGTACCAACAGGCATTTCTAATACCGTTGCTAGGAATTGATTCCATCTCCATAATTGGTGATTACGCTAAGAAATGCCAATAATTGCTCTAGAATTCTTGCCGTAGTTAACGCCAGCTGATCCTTGGGGCTGAGATGGATGCGGTCTAGCCAGTCTGAGTTAGACCTATATTAGCTTGTTTGCTCGATCGTGCCTGATGTCGTAATCTGCATGGCTAGCTACAACTTGACTTAAGATTATCCGCTGGCCGAGGCGTTATCATTAAAAATTCCCAACTTGTAGTCACATCAGAACCGAACTCAGTGGATGGAGTCGAAAGGGACTAGGTGTCGGATAGAACTCAGCTAGGGTGAAGTTAGTCTCAGCGAGACAGAGTCAGAGTCGGTGCCGGTCGAGCTAGACTCGGTGAGACGGAGCCAGAGTTAAACTCGGTGGCGGTGCTCGTCGAAGATGCCACCGGCAAAGTGGTTCACAAGCGGGATGGGGCTGTCGCACCTGGACCTCACACTCGAGTCATTGCGGAAGCTGGGGTATTGTAGACGTAGGCTGATTTTTCCGTCCAGAACTCTCTTGAGTTAAATTTTTGCTTGATCGCCACCTCATGTCCTAGTCGGGTTCTGAGACCCAGCCCTACATGCTGCCATGTACTGAGTATAGATCGAGTTGGATTCAGCGAAACGTGCGTCTTCCTTGCTTGCTCCTTGTTTAGCCTTGCCTGCTGGTAAGCGGCACCGACGTTCACGCGCTGTCCGTAAGCTCTGCCATGATGGACTCCAATGCAGTGGGGCATGGTAGTAGCGTCATGCATTGCTAGACTCAAGGGAGTTGGACTTTTACATGGCCACCGCTGGATACTGCCGAACGCCAAGGATCATCGCTTGAATCCGCTGAATATCTAGGAGTCGGGCAACCGCGTGTGAGAAGCAGGCCATGACTGAGCATCAGGACCACGTGGCCCTATGAGTCTGGTGACGGGAGACGGGAAGCCACTGATGCATTGGCTTGGATTGCGTGTCACGAGTGCCGAGTACTGAGTCCGTAAGCGGGATCTGACTTCCGTAGTTCATCTTCAGGAGTCTCGTCGTCGTCGCTAGTTCTCAAGTTGTTGTAGATAACGTTGATCTTGTGGTCTGTCGAGCTCTTGAACGTAATTGCATCGAAAGTCCCTACCTGAGCGCGCCAGCTGTCGGTGTTTGATAACCAACAACCTATTTTGGATTTACCCGGGATAGTATTTGGTGGGCTTCGGCGTATGCAGAACTCAGCGGAAAACATGAAGACCAACGTTTTTATACTTATTGAGTCTGTTGTCCCTATGTCCAGTCTGGATGGAAAATATATTGCACACTACGCTTGGGGTTTAGACTGTTGAGTCTATTGTCTTGGCTGATCTAGGGAGCTCTGCCATCCTTTATAAAGGAGTTCTAGTAGGATTACAAGGTAGCAATACTACTAGAATTACATACGGAGAGTCCTAGTCAGACTAGATCTTCGCCTTTACTTACGGTGTACCCGGGGACTATGTCTGTAAAATAAGAACGAGAAAGTGGTAGAGCAAGCGATCTGAAGTGAATGCTTCCACCGCCATACCACTCTAGCATATTTATAGCCACGGTGAACACCTAAGGCGTATACGTCGCTGACTCACATTTACTAACCGCTTGGGAAATCCCGCAGAATAGGTGAAGCGATCGGAGGGAAGGCAGAGAACTAGTTGCTCAAGCAGCGGCATGAACCAAGTAAGCCTAACGCATCCCCATATTTTCCATGTCATTTCGATTTACGCGCCCACGTTCTATGGCGCACGACTGCTCACGAGTGGGTGCCATTAAGGCATGATGTGACTGGGGAGGCAAACTGCACCTCAAATCCGTGCGCAGAGCGACCCACCACGACCATGACCCCATGTCGTGCTTAGGAAACATCTCTTCAGCCGGCCCTTAGATGGGCTCGACGCCACAAAAGGGAAAGGGGTAGGGAGAGATGCCTCCCCCCCCCCCGGCTCTTATCGGTGGTGTGGAGCCACACAACCATCTCTCTCTGTGTTTGAGTTGTTTGCTTTGAAGTTGCCAGGGTTGACCCCCTTTGAGGTGAGACATTTTGCCCTCTGACCGCTGCGGAGGTAGTCGGGAACCAACGAGTTTGACGTCCGATGATTTATAGGATGTCTCACGAGGAGGCATAGCCGAACTTCACATCTATTGTGGAGGATATCGGGTCCCGCTCAAACTACCCATCGACCCCGATGAGGTGCACCGCTCCGATCGCATGGTTAAAGTGGACATGACTCTTCCCACATGAGATGAAAACCAAACTTACCTATAATAGGGCAACACGACCTCTTGAGGTCGGCAAGGATGCTAGGGAAAAAATGGAGCTTGGTCCCCATGAGGAAGTCAAGGCCAAGCCATGACCTACTACTCCCTATGTCCTAGGTCCAAGACCTAAGGCCAGCTCTAGAGACACAAAAACTATCAGAGGTCCACAGCCCCTCCGGGAGAGATCGATGGGGCAGGCGACTAGAGTAGCGCAATAGAGCCTTCCTCATGAAGCAATGTGAAGCCCAAAACATGATCACAGCTCGGTCATGTGGAAAAAGCAAAAGGTCCAAGACCTATGAGCCAATGCACGATCGCAAAAAACCTCACGACCGCACAAAAAGAGGTCGAGGAAACGATTCCTCGCATCATTAGGGCAAAACGGCCCTTCTGGCAACCATAGACAAAGGCACGGCCTTGATCTCATGGCTCGGGGGCTCGCTGTAACTACAAGGGAAGCCCAAACCTTGAGGGAAACTTCTCCCCACTTAGCACTCCTGAATATAAGAGCGGACATGCCGCTGGCAAGGAGCTAAGACCAGGGATCACCTTGATGGTGACAACAAAAAAATGTCTAGAGGCGAATGTCGCGAGTGCAAGAGGCGATAAAGAACCCCTCACGAGCCTTCCTATCATGCCATAGCCTCCAGACTAAAGCACATAGAAGGGGGCAAGGTCGGCTGGCTCAGAGGCCACCACCATCGTGCCCCGAAAAACATAACGGGGGCATCGAGGCACCCATGGTTTCCGGGAAAGGCTTATCATGGCCACTAGGACAAGTGTTTCAGTGATGCCAAACCTAATGGTTCTGGGAGCTACTGAAATCACTTAATCTAGAGGATGGCCCAAGAACCACTCCAACCGTCTCTAGCTCGCAAGTCTTCTTCTAGCACCAGTTGTTGGATGGGGCAGTGTCGGCCTCTAGCCACTGCAGGCGACCCTCGACGGGTTGCATGCTAGAAACCTCACTCTCTCCCTTTGGAGTTCTCTCTCTCTCCCTCGCTTAGCCTTTTGAAAGGGCCTAAGAGCAAGTTTGTAGAAGTAGATGCAAGTAGTTCAAACAATAGGAGGGCCATCATTTATAGGACCAAGGGCGGACTGAGCAGCCTAAGACCCCTGGGTTGCGTGGAGAGACACGGGAGGTTACGGCCAATATCAGAGGCCCACGTGAAGTCAGGAAAATTGAGATCCTCCCAAAGATGGAGCCGGTACAACGTCAATGAGACCACATAGCCCTGCCTGGATCACGCACCCCGATACGTAGCATGCTAACATGGCTGGACTCAGCAGTCGCATACCACACCACTAGGGCGTCCTGGCAGGACAAAATGTAACAGCCACCTACCGCATTGAATGCACTAACCCGCAAGGGGTCGAGCGACGAAGCTCAGACAGCCACGACTATGAGCCCACACTCAGCACATGCAAATATCAGCGCTTTCACGATCACTTCATGATCGCAAAAATGTTCTGGGGCTACTATCACGGTTATGATACCCTGGGTATCTCAAGACACCAATTAGTTGGCCGCTCGGGTGGCCCATGGAACACCAGCTAGTATAAGCCCAAACGATCGAGACCTGGCTATGCTATGTGGACCCAGGCCAAACACTAAGGTAGGGGTCGTCCATGAGCTCTTCCCTCTTCCCTCGGCCTTCACCACACGCCACATAATTCCTCACAACCTCTCCTCCGTCCCAACCTCTGGGAGGGGTGGGGAGAGATCGAGCCTCGCCAAGCGTGCCAACTCTGACAATAGTAGGCATGCCACACTGACCCTATAAGGAGCTCCGTCAGACGCCATCCCTGCTCCATGCAGCACAGACAAGACAACATCGCTGAGCGGTGGCATCTAGTATTGCGGCCCACTGTCTAGATACGTCCCGACAAAATAGACATATAACCCCACCCACTATGGGATGGGGTCCACAATGGTAGCCTTGACTTTTGCGGCCAACTAAGCCAACAAGGGCCACGACCCCAGAGCATAGGATCGTGGCCACTGGCACAACAAGTAGCAGGATGATCAACGGCCTAGGGGTGGCTACGAACTCTTGTACGATGCCCCTGGGAGATCAGGAGGTGATGACAAAGTCCACGGTGAGACCATGTCGCGTAGGACGGCTGGTGAAACACCACCATGCCCATAGTGCCGCCACGACTGGCATTGTAGCACCATGCCACACCAGGCCGCGACGTGGGCATAAGACCATGACGACAATCACGCCCGGACATGCACCACAAGATGGTGTTACTTGCAAGCTAAGTTAGCTAGGCCCCCTCCCTCACGCTCACTGTTGGTATTTATTAACATGTCACTTGTTTTAATAGCCACCTATTATAAACCTATATCTCCTAACATTACTTTTCTAGGTTGTCATCCATGGTAATGATACTAGATATGCTTGTTGGTACTACATAGCATTACTACTAGAATAATACTAAGTTCTTTATTAATTTATGTGACTAGGAAGAATAGATATGAATATATATATATATGAAAGGAATCTGTAAGCATACAGATAATATACCATTGTAGCACTTCACCTAAGAGTATTATAGGTATCGTTATTTATATTTCTACCACAAGGAAGGTCTAGCATGGACATGTATTGATAACTTATACTACTTATGGAGAAATAAAACATAACAATTATTTTACTGATAACAAGGGTAAGTCATAGGATAAGATATATGGTAAGTATTGACTAATAATAATGATAAATCACTCAGAGTACTCCTTTCTATAGCATTAGGATGGTCAGGTAGAATATTAGAGGAATAATTCCTATGTTATTCTTAATTAAAAGTCAAAGCATATATTGATTAGTGCAATTATACCTAGTAATCATTGTTGAGATAATTGTCATATCTACACATAAGGGATATTACTAAGGAAGATTAAGAACATAGCTTGTTCTTCCTTCGTAACCGGACCCTACGTGCACCTATATTCAGGGAGTGGACTACAAAGGACTCAATGGGAGTGTCATATCCATGAACTATCACATGACCCAAAATATAGGGTGTATCCATAGGTAAACAACATATAAGTATCGCGCTTACACAATGTTGACCACCCACCCATGGACTTATGCACGAACATGATAATAATCCAACAATACTAAGCATATAATCAAAGTAGACCATGAACATTATAACAAAGAACATGAATAAGATGAATACTAATATTGTTATGACAACTATAGCTAGCATATAAAAGTAATGGAGATACAAAAGAGAGCGGGTACAAATATTATACCAAACCATGCTCTTGACTCCCTTAGGAATCCAAGCGAACCCTGCTTACCTCCCTCTATACCTAGCCTAACAATCTACGCCCTAGAATATGATGGAGCTCTGAGGATGATTAGGGTTTCTGTCTTCTCAAATGACTTGATGACTGGAGTTACACCCCAGGGCTGGCAGGGGCTAGTATATATAGGCCAAAGCATCCAACATGAGCCCTTGGATCAAACCGACTTACAGGACGACGTAGATGCAACCTAGGAGGCGGTGGAGAACCAACATAGCAACGGGGGCTAATAGGAGGGTCCTAGGGGTCGGCCAACCTGCAGGTGGGGCTGATCAGACGCACCTGGCAGTCTCTGCCTTTCTGCATTGGCGTGGAGTCCTTTTGAGTCTTCTAGAGTCTTCTGGTGTCCGTTTCGCTGTGGATAAGCGCGATTAAATCTGACATGTAAGTCCACCTTGACATTTTTTTGGATAAACCCTGCAGAAAATACATATTCACCAAAACTCATGGAATTTGTTAGTTTAAACCCGTGACCTTCATTGGTGATCATATTTATGCCCGTATACATGTTATATTGCTGGTTTATAATGGTTGTTAACTACCGTCAACACTCATGATCCCTTGGTCGGGAGAACCTTCTTCTTTGTATGTGACTAGGAGCAGCACAAAATTTGTATAAATTCACTAGTCGGTCTACAAAACACCAATATGTGTTGTCTAGACTATAGGTTACCTGAGTTTGTGCCCAACCCCACGGATAGTTGTGGTAGCCCCGGATGTGATAGCTCTGACCAGGCCTCTATAATCCACCCTGTTTGGGTTGGTGTTTTCGTAGAGCTTTCGGTAGCCTGACCCCGATCACCCCTTCCCATTCTTTTCGAGGATCAAAAGGTACTACTGCTCCAAAGTGCTATGGTGTGATCGCAATGTTTTCCCATAGCTTAGTTAATCGCTTTGGTCTCCTCTAAAACAGAACCACAGTAGTAGAGAAGAATAAAGGAATCTTGAACTCACCTATTTTCCTCCCAGCTTAGCTTGTCTACTCTTTTATCCTACCATAGAGTTTCCCAGTGTGTGTCATTATACAAAGACCCTTTCTTTATCACTTACACCTGCATTAGTCTAGTCAATATACTAGTTAGTAGATGCATGATGGTTATTTATTAACTTCTTTAACCATTGCTTTCCTAAGGATAAATATGATACCCTAGAATACTCCTGGGTGAAAGCTACAACAGTATCCATGCGCTTGCGGATTTCTCTGTTTGCGTTAACAAATACCAACAAGCTTTCTTGCGTCGTTGCCAGGGAAGCAATTGGCGTAAAGATTTTGATATTTACCTTGATATCTATTAACCTAGTTTACCACTAGCTTTTGTGGGTTTACCATTGTCCTATTGAGTGTGGAATAAGTAGGGCAACACCGACCGTTCGACCTTCCGGCACATTTCAACAAGAAAAAAAAAAAAATCATCAGGAGCCCATGGTGCTCGATCATTCATGAACCATCAACACCTACACCCTGCCATCTCATAGGTAAGAGAAGGTCATTGTTAAAAGGAAACAAAACCATCTATGTGACAGAACAAATACATTGCATCATTCACAATTCCATCATAAATTGTGAGTGATGATGGAATCAATCAAGGTATGAGAACCAAACCAAAAATATCTTCCCCATTCCTATTTGTCGGGGTTTTTTGCCGGCAGATATTTGGTTCTTGGGGAACTCTGCTTGGTGCGAAGAACAATCATAGATGCAGACAAGATTTATACTGGTTTGGGCCCCCAGGAAGCGAGTAAAAGCCATACGTCCAATTGCTACTCTTGTATTGCTTGTATTCGGCAAGATTGCGGTTACAATGTAGCTATGCCTATCAGAGTTTGAATGAATACAACAGGGGATATTGCTAGCTATTTATATCTAGGATCAACTTGCCCTACAAGCTAAAGAGTCATGCCCTAGTTGGAGTCCTAGTGTCATACGAAGATATCCTTACTTGAATAGGGTCATCATGGGCCCTCGGGTCTTCTTTTATCTGGAGTCAGTAGTCGACAATATGGAACTCGGGATACCCGAGGGTATGGCATCGACATAAGCCCTCAACCTTGTCTGTCAAATGCAACTCGACTGTTTGTGTGTAGTCGGGATTATCTTAGTTGGGTGGCTTGTGATCTAGCTGGTTAGACGCCACCCAAAATTGCGAGTCATGACTTAAGACCCGATCTTGGGCAGGTCGAGAAATGTGCACTGTTGGGAGATGAGCTTGTTCTAGTGCCATCCCTGGGTCATCTTGTCTTGTCAATCCCACATCATATGCAAGCAAGGGAACACATAGTCATCTATCAGTCGAAGCGTTGCGTTGGCTCGGTTCCCCATGCGTGCACATGGTGCAAATTTAATTCCTTTTTTTAATTGAGGTGGTGCTTGAGATTCCTAGAAAGGCGGCTTGGTCCTATTTAATTAGGCCCTCAAACGTCCCCACAAGGTGCCACATCTACTACTCGCACAGTCGCTCGGCCAGTCATCCACGGCGTCATCGTCGAGTAGTACACTATCGCCTCCACCGTCTATGCCTGCATCTCTATCCCCGATGTCCTCTGAAGCCCTAGCCCTAGTGATGGCATTGCTGTTAGCGACAATGCCGGTGGCTGTAGCCTTAACGGTTCTAGGAGGGGAAGCTGAGGTTGATGAAGTCACCGCACTAGGGTCTCCGCCTGGGCTCTCGACCCAGCCGGCACCATCCGTGCCAGAGGTGGTAATCATTCCTTCTGACGAGGATGAGCCGCAAGTCTCGACCCCGCCAGTGGGTGCTGCTCCCATCGCTCTAGCCTCCACCACCGCTCCTGCCTCTATCACTTCTGCCATCCCTAACATCCCCAGGCCTTCAACTTATCGTGCTATCAGCTGACCAGACACGAGCCATGACGAGGAGATTGTGAGGAGGCTCTTCGTCGTGCTAAGTCATGAGGCCATGGGCATCCTAGGGGATGGTGGTCTTGTGATCGTCAGCAGTGATGATGATGATGAGGCCACCGAGGAGGAGGAGGTCAATGAAGAGGAGGAGGTGCAGGACAAGCCCACAGGTAGCAGGTCGTCATCGAGGAGCTAGGCTGCTCCCATCTTGTCTTTAGGCCCTATAAGGAGCTTGGTGACAATCGGAGGTGGCGCCTACTCCATTCGCTTTAGATTAGGGTTCTAGTTTATCCATTTGTAAATTGTCGGTATTTATTAACTTGTCACTTCTTTAAGTAGTCACCTAATGCAATTGACATTTCTTAGCATAACTTTTACTAAGTTGTCATCCCTAGCGATGGTGCCAGAAATGCTTATTGGTACTACCTAGTGCCACTTCTAGAATGACACTAAGAAGTACTTTACTATTTCATTTGACTAGATAGAATATATATAATTAAGAGGAATCTGCAAGCACACATATAATATACCATTGTAGCACATCACCCAAAAGTATTCTAGGTATCATTATTTATATATTTACCACAAGGAAGGACGGACAGCGGGAATATATTGATAACTTCTACACATGATGGAGAAATAAACCATAACCAAACTTCTACTAACAACAAGGGTAAGTCAAGAGATAAATGTTTATGAATGGTAAGTAATAGCTAATCATTGATCACTCAGAGTACTCCATTCTATGGCATTAGCATGACTAAGTAGAATGTTAGAGGAATAATTCCTAAGTCATTCTTAACTACAAGTCAAAGCATATGTTCATTAGTGCAATTACACTTAGTAGTCATGGTTAAGATCAACTTCGTATCTACACATAAGGGATATTACTAAGGAAAATTAAGAACAGAGCTTGTCTTCCTTGGTAACTAGATCCTACTTGTCCTATATTTGGGGAGTGGACTACAAAGGACTCAATGATAGTGTCACATCCACGATCTACCACATGGCCCAGAATATAGGGTGTATCCATAGGTAAACAATGTATATGCACCACACTTACACAATGTCAATCACTCACCCCTAGATCCAAAGAGTGAGCACTATACGAACTTATGCATGAACATGATGATAATCTAACTATACTAAGCATATAATCAAAGTAGACGATGAACATGATCACTAGGAACATGATTAATATGAATAACAATATCATAACAATTGTAGCAAACATATAAAAGTAATGAGAGATACAAAAGAGAGGGGTTACAAATGCTATACCAAGCCACGCTCTTGACATGATCAAGAATCCAAGCGAAGCTTGCCTCCCTCTAGACCTAGCCTAACTTGCAATGCCCTAGAATATGGTGGAGCTTTGAGGATGATTAGGGTTTATATCTTCTTAAATGACTTGATCAGGGTTTGGTGCCTTAGGGGGTGGCAGGGGCATGGTATATATAGGCCAGAGCATCAATCCTGAGCCCTCAGATCAAACCAACTTGAATGAATGGCATAGATGCAATCTAGGAGGTGGTGGAGAACTCACATAACATGATGGAGGCTAATGGGTGTGGCCACAGATCGGTCAGTCTAAAGGTGGGGCCGGCTGGCCCCACCTGGTGGCGTCTCGCCCTCCGCTTCGGTGTGGTGTCCTCTTGAGTCTTCTAGATCCTTCTGGTGCTATTTATGACATGGATAAGCATGATTAATTCTAACATCTAGGTCCACCTTGATGGTTTTCTAGATAAAACCTATAGAAGATACAAATTCACCAAAACTTATTGAATTTGTTAGTTTAAACCCCTAAACCTATGTTGGTGATTATGTTCATACCCTTATACAAGTTATATTGATGGTTTATAATGTTTATTTTCTACCATCCACAAACTCCCTCAAGCTTAACCTTTGCTCATCCCTAAGCAATGCTAAACTCAACAAATAGATCAAGAGTTGCTGCGATGTTTTCACTCCTCAAAAGTACACATGTGTTCAAACAAGAATTCTCCTCTAGATCAGAATAAACCGATCTGACTTTCAAACTTACCCATATTACCTTCAACCATGGGGCTTCTTAGCCTTCACTTGGGTCTTGAGCAATTGAAAGATAGAATGATCAAGTCAAGCACTATATATCTAGTTCTTTGCTCAACCATTATTCCGCAGTTTTTATAGATTTTCAAAATAAAACTCAGAGCTTCCTTTGTGTGACACTCTCAAGTCTCTCAATATATATAGTAGTTTGTGGATCCTCACCAAGGCAATAATGATATTATGCATTTCTCTGCCTACAACTAAGGCTTATGTGGAGTTTATAGGAGTGGAAATAGCATGAAAGAGCATACATGCAATACATATATTGTAAAGTCAAACCTTGGATCCAAAGAGAGTTGAGTCATACAATCAAATCAAGATGTGCATGTGAATGGATGTATGGTGAATGTATATATGGTGGCTAACCTAATTCTACTATGCTCCTTGAAAACATATCTCTCTTTTCAAACTTGGAAACATTTGGTAGGAAACATGGGCTATCTCATTCATCTCTTCATTTTTTAGGAGGGCATCTGACTACCCATTGTTTTAGATATCTCAGACACTTGTCCATTTTTCAACTCTTTTTCTCTTTTTTTTATGAATAACTTTTGCATAGCCCATGTTTCTTTTCTGCAATGAAACTTTTGAGAGATAATAACAAGAACATGGAGCATTTATTTGATGGAAAATCTTATCAAGCATATTTTTGGTGTTTACTCCCAGTGTAGGAGTAGAACATTTTTGGGTGGATCTAGATGAAATGGCATGTTTTTATCCCTACCCCCAATGCAGGAGTAGTGCACATGTGGGTGGTGTGAACGTGGTCTTAATTTTAAGAGTAAGGGTCAACAAAACTTTACTATACTCAATGTAAAACAAGCAACATATAAGTGGAAGTTTTCCTAATCTAAGTAACATGTTTGGCTCTGGTAGGAAGTCAAGCTTTGTCATACAGGAACTCATCATGTAGTATTTTTATGTTTTCAAAAGATAAATCTCCAGAACCTTAGTATCACTTGAAACAAGATAAACTACAACTCAGACCTTCTCATATCATATCCGTCAATTACCTAGACTTAGATCAAGCATATGCTACCCACGAGTTTCAAAGTTTAGAGTAAATTCTTATATCAAAACAGTCTTATCCAAAACTCGAGAGAATTCAAGGCTGAAAACTAGGTACTTGAAAGGAATTACAATAGAGCAACTATTCATCATTTCCATTGCAAGAGATTATCCTTAGAGTCCATTTTATTTAGCTCTTAAAAATCAAATTTAAAGAAAACTAAACACACCTTTTATTTTGTTTTCATTTTTAAGTTCACACCTTACTAATATATATATAACTAGCTAAGATATTATTTTATTTTGTTTTAGTTCGTTATGCATCTTTTTTTAGTAACTATGTAGCAAACTTAGAAATAAAAGGGAAAGCAATACTTATATTGATACATGGGGAATGCCTTTCCCCTAAGCTAGATGTTGTCATGGTTGAACGTTGAAGCTGAGTGATCCTTCTCAGAGCAGATTTGCTGGCTGATGTCCTTCTCATCCATGAGTGGAACGAGATGAAGATAATCGAGTGAACTTGCTCTTGATCATGTGTGCATGATCCTGCAAAATGCCAACAAGAACACCAAAACTCATGGAATGGATTAGGATAAAAGGTGTAGCGGTCAGCCGTTCAGAGATTAGTTGTTCTTGAGGTTTAGAAATATTTTTGATTTGGTAGAATTTTAGTAGGATGTCTGTCTAGTATTTTTTTTTGGATTTTCTTATTTTGGTATGTAGAAAAGGGAGTATGTATGCATGGTATTTTTATATATGTTTATACCACCACGGTGAATGTTCTTGCGAGTTTTTACACTCCAAAGAGTCATTCACATGGGGCTTAGGATTTTATGATGTAATAATACAATTTTTATTTTATTTTTATAAGTGCAAAGCAAATGTAGAAAAGTAAATATGCTAAAGTGAAAATAACTTATGCAATACAAAAAAGTAAATATGGATAACTACCGATGTTACCTGCTAGCGAGGATTCAAAATTTTAAGTCCTCCGGACAAGACTTGACTTGAGAAAAGTCCTTCATTCTTCAGGTGCATCATCCGATCTCGGAGATGGAGACCTTGATGGTTGCACCTCTTTGTGATGGTAACTCCGATGATGTCACTTTTTTCTTCCATACCTGCTTGGTCTGTGGAGTTGACTTTGGTGGAGTAGGTTTATCTTTCACAACTTCTTCAGGTTGTTCATCTTCTTCCCATTCATTCTTTGGGGGTTGATTCTTCCAGCATTGGGATGATCGATGTCTCCTCCTAGAGTGGGTCTTATTTGGCTACTCGTAAGTGGTATAACTATTGAAATAGCAGCGTAGCTTTTCTCTAGGGAATTGGAAGTGGACTTGTGCAGATCCAACATAGATGATCGCGTTTGTGGTGTTGAGGAATGGCCTTCCAAGGATGATGGGTGTGTCATCTTCTTCTTCTCCCATGTCTAGAACCATGAAGTTAGTAGGAGCATATTGATCATGTATTCTTACTATGACATCTTTGGCCATTCCCTCAAAAAATTGGATTGATTGATCCACCATCTGCAATTGCATATATGTAGGGAACAAAGGTTCATCACCAAATAAGTATTCATATGTTACCTTGGACATTATGTTAACACCCGATCCAATGTCGCAGAAGGTCTTGAGGAATATTCTTTGTCCATGGTACACTCGATCGTGGGTACGCCTAGATCATCCTTCTTGGTAAGATACGGTGAAGCAAGGAGGTGGTCATAATCTAATCGGAGTGTGTTGATGTTGACTGACTCTTCTGGTGACTGCCTATCTTTGTTCTTCCTTCTTCTCTGGTTATTTGTCTTCATGCTCACTGTTGTGTCTTCGGGCAGGTACGACATCTGTGGATGTCTAGCAGATTGCAAGATTTGATTCTTGAAAGAAAACTTCTCCTTTTTATCCTTGATTGTGAAGTAGATCTTGGCACTATCCATGTAGATGATGGCTTTTGCAGTGCTTAGGAAAGGTTAGCCCAAGATAATGGGTGCCCTTATATCTCCACCTATTTCCAAAACCACAAAGTCTATGGGAACATATGATTGTCCCACTCGAACAATGGTATCTTCAAAAACTCCCTTGGGGTAGCAGAGGGACTGATCTGCAAGCTGTAAATGCATATTTGTGTACAACAAAGTATCTCCATTAATTTTATCATAGATTACCTTTGGCATAATGTTGACACTTGCTCCGAAATCATAGATAGTTTCTTAGAAAATGTGAGGTCCAATGGCAATGGGAATGACTGGTCTCCCTGGATCGCTCTTTTTTTCAGGCAAGGAATAATCTATCCACCTCCCCGTTAATGGTTGTATATAGTAGTATGCTGCATTGTGAATATCAATAAGATTTGTAGTTTCTAGATCTTTCGGTTGCCCTAGAATCTTACCTTTGTCGGTCAGAGGAACAGCAGCCACCAGCTGAGCTATTTGTGATTCTATCATTTTATTAAAGCTATGCTGGTTCTTAATGATAAAGGAGAAGCTATCTAGTCTATTATTTATGTTTTCTAAGATCTTATCATTGGAAGCTAGTTTTTTAGATAAGGCCTCCATAATTTTAGCTTAGCTAGAAATCAATTCTCTCAAGGGTGGTTGATTATTGAAATTATTGTAATTATTACCTTGATAGTTACCTTGGTAATTACCTTGGTAGTTTGGCATTTGTTACCGATTCCATTGTTGATTCTGTTGAGGATGAAAGTAGTTATTGTTGTTGATGAAGTTCATATCCTTGTGGGTTTTAGAACAGTTGTTTCCTAAATGCCCAGTGTTGCCACATTCTTCACATGTCATGCAGGAATCATGAATATGCATGACTTCTTGCTTCTCATTGGTTTGGTCTTCGAGCTTTTTCATGAGGAGATCCATCTTGGTAGACAGCATGTCTACCTCCTTTAGTTGATGCATAGCTCCACCTCTCTTGTGGGTCTGAAGATGTTCTTCATTCCAACCTTGGTTGGAGGCCATCTTCTCTATGAGAGCTGTTGCACCTAGGACTGTGAGTGACAGGAAAGCACCTCCAGCAGCAGCATCCATGTTCTCATGGGTACTATTGGCCAAGCCATGGTAGAAAGTCTGCATCAGTAGCCAATTCTCTATCCCATGATGAGGACATTTTGATATCAATTCTTGAAAGCGTTCCCATGCCTTAGGGACAAATTCATCATGTTGCTATTGAAAGCTTAAAATTCTCGAGAAAGAACTTCTCTAGGAAGGCAGTGGAGTAGTTATCCCATGTAGTATTTCTATCTTTGTTGGCGTAGAACCATTGCTTCGCCTTCCCCAAGAGTGATAATGGGAAGAGGTGAAGTAGTATGGCGTCTCTAGTCACTCCCTTGATGGTGAAAGTGCTACAGATTTCCAGGAAGTGTTGGAGATGAGCACTCGCATCTTCATGTGCCTTTCCACAAAACAAGTTGGCTTGCACCATGTTTATGAGAGCTGGCTTGAGCTCAAATCCATTTTCCCCCACATTGACTATTGGTCCAGTACGTATGTTGGCTATAGTTGGAACAAAGAACTCATGGAGAGTCTTGTCAGCCATGGCTTCAAAAACTGGTGTTAAGCTTCGTCTGGTTTGGATGTCTTCCGATTGTAAAGCTAAGATTTTCTTGAGTTTAGCTCTAGTTCTCCTAATTAATGCTTCTGGATCTTCAACATAGTTTGTCAGAAGGTCAAAACTAGTCATACATTACCCTGCATAAGTTATAAAAGTAGATAAAACAAGGGTAATCCTGCTTGAGCAGAGGTCAATGGTTATCTCGATCGCATCAATAAGTATAAGTTTATTAATATTTCCTTACTGCCTAGCATCCTTCCCTAGCAACGGCGCCAGAAATGCTTGTTGGTATTTATTAACTTGTCACTTGTTTAAGTAGTCACCCAATGTAATTAACATTTCTTAGCATCACTTTTACTACATTGTAATCCCTAGCGATGGTGCCAGAAATGCTTATTGTACTACCTAGTGCCACTTCTAGAATGACACTAAGAAGTACTTTAGTATTTCATGTGACTAGATAGAATATATATAATTCAAAGGAATCTACAAGCACATAGATAAAATACCATTGTAGCACTTCACCCGGGAGTATTCCAGGTATCATTATTTATATATTTACCACAAGGAAGGACGGACAGCGGGAATATATTGATAACTTCTACACATGATGGAGAAATAAACAATAACCAAACTTCTACTGACAATAGGGGTAAGTCAACAGATAAATGTGTATGAATGGTAAGTAATAGCTAATCATTGATCACTCAGAGTACTCCATTCTATGGCATTAGCATGGCTAAGTAGAATATTAGAGGAATAATTTCTAAGTCATTCTTAACTACAAGTCAAAGCATATGTTGATTAGTACAATTACACTTAGTAGTCATTGTTAAGATCAACTTCATATCTACACATAAGGGATATTACTAAGGAAGATTATGAACAAAGCTTGTCTTCCTTCGTAACTAGATCCTACTTGTCCTATATTCGGGGAGTGGACTATAAAGGACTCAATGGGAGTGTCACATCCATGATCTACCACATGGCCTAGAATAAAGGGTGTATCCATATGTAAACAACGTATAGGCACCATGCTTATACAATGTCGACCACTCACCCCTAGATCCAAAGAGTGAGCATTATATGAACTTATGCATGAACATGATGATAATCTAACTATACTAAGCATATAATCAAAGTAGACGATGAACATGATAACAAGGAACATGATTAATATGAAGAATAATGTCATAAAAATTGTAGCAAACATATAAAAGTAATGAGAGATACAAAATAGAGGGGGTACAAATGCTATACCAAGCCACACTCTTGACATGATCAAGAATCCAAGTGAAGCTTGCCTCCCTCTAGTCCTAGCCTAACAAGCTATGCCCTAGAATATTGTGGAGCTCTGAGAATGATTAGGGTTTCTGTCTTCTGAAATAACTTGATCAGGGTTTGATGCCTTAGGGGGTGGTAGGGGCTGGTATATATATGCTAGAGCGTCAATCCTGAGCCCTCGGATCAAACCAACTTAAATGAATGGCATAGATGCAATCTAGGAGGCGGTGGAGAACCGACATAACAACACGGAGGCTGACGGGTGGGGCCACAGATCGGTCGGTCTGAAGGTGGGGCTGGTGTCTCGCCCTCCACTTCGGTGTGATGTCCTCTTGAGTCTTCTAGATCCTTCTAGTGCTATTTATGCCACGGATAAGCGTGATTAATTCTGACATCTAGGTCCACCTCGATGGTTTTCTGGATAAACCCTATAGAAGATACAGATTCACCAAAACTTATGGAATTTGTTAGTTTAAACCCCTAAACCTATGTTGGTGATTATATTCATGCTCTTTTACAAGTTATATTGATGGTTAATAATGTTTATTATCTACCATCAACATAAATCCATCTTGATGAATTATGAATAAAATATCTAGTTCCTGACTTTGTGTTTATTTTGCTCTTATCCTCATTTTTCAATCTGTGTCATGTTCGAGTCACCGTGAGCAGGGTTGCAATCGTACTTTGCACGTGGACACTGATTAAAAATTAGGATCTTGCAAATGTATTGACCCAATTTCTGGGTTTACCCTCAGCCCCAAACTCTAACTTATTCGAGACCTCAGCCATAATCGGGTTGGAGCTTTGCTCATAACTTGGGTGTAAAATATCTTAATTATGAAATATTCACATGGCACTGTATCATCAATTTTATTCTAGGAATAAAAAAGTGATAGTTTTCCTTGTGAATATCTGCTAGCGCAGTAACCAAGGCACACATCATGGTTGTCGAGCAGTTTTTCAGGGATCGTGCACGGCAGACCGCCATTTATTCCCCTATCTTGCTTTGGTGGCAACCACTGTGCCTTATTCCCCCGCTTGACATTTCCAAACTCTACCATTAGCCTTTTTGCCCTTTCCTCTTCCTCCAAACCCTCTTTTTCGCCACCGCCATGGCCTCAAGCTCTAAGCCCACCGGGCGCGATGTCGGCGCTCGCCATGAAGAAGCCACCGCAGTGGAACCCCAACCTCTGGCTTAGCTGAAGGAGAAGCCCGAGGACCTAGCAGAGCCAGTGGTGTTGGTGAAGGTCATTCGACTGAACGAGTGCTGGACCACCTCGACGACGTCGAAGGTGAATCTGGAGAAGCTGAGAGAGTGTGGATTTGGGGTGCCACACAAGGTTAGAGCCATCCGACCCCAGACACCATCCAAGTCACGACTTTTACTGTGCATTGTGAGTGTGGATTTGGGGTGCCACCATCCAAGTTCTTAGAGTGAGTCTGTAGGCACTACAAGATCGAGATTGCTTAGATGCTGCCAAATGCTATTGCTATGTTGAGCGTTTGTGCCATTCTATGTGAGGCGTGGCTTGGCATCGAGCCTTATCTTGATTTGTGGTGCTACTATTGCTCAGGCATGTATCATGGCATCAATCTATTTGTGGGGTCAATCGGCTTCTCCCTTAGGACGAAGGGAGAGTACATTGTCTTCCCAAGTAAGTCCTCTAGGAAGTGCTTTGTAGAGAAATGGTTTTATATTGATCTTTGAGAGAAGAATATCATCAAGGCTGATTATAGGATGCCTATAACCAACGAGTCCTGGTATTCGCCCCCCACAATGACTAAAAAATGAGGGGGCATATTGAGCATGTTCGGGCACTCTGGGCTGCCGGATTGACTGCCACCCATGTAGTCGAGACTTTTGCCCAGTGGAGGATTATTCCCTTAAAGCACAAGGATTTGGCCTACACCTACTCAGGGGTTACGGATCTAAACAGAGAGTCAAAGGTAGGTTAGATACCCTATCCTAATCTTGCTCAAAAGTTTTAACCCATTGATGTTTGGTTTGAACCTCGACTTGCCTATCTAGAAGTGCAAGAGGAGGAGATCACTCGTCGGGTGAAGTATATCCTTAGCGTAGACCGAGCCAACTTGGAAGGCATTCCCTAGCCATACTGCATCGAGAATCCTCCTCCCACAGTGAGTAGCTTAAGCCTCTCTAGACTGGCTTCCTTAATCAATCAGGTTAATTTTTATTTCTTATATGTGTGAGGCGACCCCCAGAGTCGGCATCGTCCCGAGAAGCATTGACCTGAGCGATGATGAAGGAAATTCCACGGAGGCTCCCCAAGACCTAGCCTCCAAGCATGCTAGTGCCATGGATGGGCTAGTGCATGAGGAGGCAGACACCAGGTCAAAATCTACCCAAGAGCCGATAGTTGTTAGGACGAAACTACCACAGGAGCAGGCTCCTCCTAGAAAGACCCATGAACCTAAGCCATAGATGACTTAGGCGAGGAAGAAGTTAGGGGACACCGCGTGGGGGCCCGCAAAACCCAAGAGAACACTAGCCGCCCGAGCGGTACCTCAAATGGAGAAGAGAAAACTCTGAGGGTAGGGAGAACCCGATCACATCACCCTCCCCAAAAGCAAGAGGGCTAGAAGTAAATCCAAAAGCCCTCCATCTGGGGAGGGTGCGAAGGTTGCGACAACTTAGGTTGGCGCTAGCGAGGAGCGCTCGGTTAGAGACCCGCCTCATGAAATTGACCAGGTATCCACTATGATAGTCTTTGGTAGACTATTTGAGGCATTCACTTATCTGGATAGTATCAAATGCACACAGGGAGGTTTGTCTTTAGGAGAAAGCAGCAACCTCGACAACCAGCAACTCGACGACTAGGTGGGCACCAAAGCATATGTGCTCCATCCCCTTTAAGCCATGAGTGAACTAAATTGTGTGATTGTATGTTTGTCCCAAGTATCTTCTTGACGTGTGTGTTTCTTGGTAGTATTTCCAAATTGGAGGAAGCCCCAAGCTTATCAGTCAGAGGTGACAATTCTAATGTAGCCCCAACCATGGATAGGCCTAGCCTGGTGTTATCGACCCAGGTTAAGGTTCCCGGAAGCGAGAAGGTGATTCTCAAAGATGACCCTTCCTAGATGGACCCACTTATCGAGAGTATGAAGACCTATCAAAGCTTCTAGAAAGGATCTAGTGACAAGTCCAAGTATTACAAAGGCAGTGGTGGCTCAGCTGGAAGAGGAGGTGAAAACTCTTTGGTATGCAAATGAAGGTTTGTAAATTACTTACTTATGTAAATTTCTACCTTTGCTGTGGAGTTTGTCTCAAAGCTTGCTATACTTATAGATCATGTTGCCTACACTAGGCACTTGGGGGGTGAGAGGGTGACTCTGGAGCAAGAGATCGGCAACCTATGGTGCAAGCTTGAGGTCTTCGAGCAGCGGTGTGTAGATGTTGAAGCAAAGCTTGTGGAGGGAGCTCTCATTGCAGCCAGTCTTACCATCGACATCCTAAAAAGCTATATGCCTAGCCTTGACATTAGCATGATATCACGTGGCTATAATTGCAACAGGGATAGGGCCAACGAGCTTTTTGACAAGAGCCAGGCACCACTTGAACCATTTGTAGAGAGGTTGAACCTGTCTATTAGTGATGAGGAAGAGGAGTAAACATTTACCTGTCCCTGCAACACTTTGACATGTCAAGATACTTCGTTAGTCTTACATAATTCTTCCTTTCTTTTGCTATTTAAACCTATCATTATGCAAATAGTTAGACTTATGGTAGCCAAACTCAAATGGTTTGTGTGTTGTATGCTGATGCTGCTTGCTGAATTAGGTTTAGCTTGATCGAGAATTTTTTTTCAGACTAGTGAGTAGTAGTATGATAGCCCCCGACTATTTATTTGGGTATGGGTAACTTACCTGAATAAAGAGTTCATGATAAGAACCCGCTAGGGTTTGTGGACAATCTTTCGATGAGAGGCGTGAGATAACTCGATTTGGTGGATGGAGATGACGTTCACGGCCCGACTATAGCCTTCCAAGACTACGCCTTAGCAACCGATACACCACCTCCAAAGGCTGTCACGATCTTGTGGAGCGCGACAACCAGCCACTAGGGCTCCCGTCCTGCAAGCAATCGAAGAACTAGCAAGAACAAGGAAACAAGCACTGAATTTGCAAGATGAAATTGAAAACCTCAAACTGAATCTTATTATGAGTGGGGTTCCGAAGACAAGGAGACGGGCGGCTGGATCAACACGCGCGCCTACAAGCAAGTAGCAAAGGCTAAACTTGATCTAAACAAAACCCGAGTGTCTTGACGGTGGCCAAAGGGTATATAACATGGGGTGGACGACCAACAAGGTGTTTGGGTCGTACTCCAACCCTAAGACACGTTCCTAATGGACCCTAAGACGATACACAGCCCATCGGACTAAAATAAGGTGACGTAGCACCCTGGACATAAAGACCTCTCGACGGTAATTGAATAATTGCTGATGCTGCCGAACAGATATGGACGTGGAACTGGGTCCATATGAAAGTAGACTTGATAAGCTTTCCAACAAGTCCTAAAGCGCCCGAATCTGACTCCGTATGCAACCGTGGTGATGGTCACAAGTTGGTGCCTTTCTGCAGTCCGAATCCAGCCATCGCGAATCCTTCTCCCTTTCGGTCTTCTCCTTGGTTCCTAAGCAAAACAAGAGTGCACACGTTTCCAAGATCTAAACAAGATGGACAGGAGCTCAAGAGGCAACTCACTTGATAATTAATTTTACGAGCACGAGCATGAGTAAGAGGACCAGCGATAGGTACTGGTGTCGGCGTGGATGCGTCGTCGGTGTTGATGTCCTCATCATCCTCCCCTTCTTGCATTTGAGTCGTCCTCGACTCAAGCTCATCTTCCTCACCCAAATATGGCTTTAAATCTGCAATGTTAAATGTGGGACTAACCCCAAAATCTGCTGGAAGATCAAGTTTATATGCATTCTCATTAATCCTTTGTAATACCCTAAATGGTCCATCAGCTTTAGGCATCAATTTAGACTTTCTCAATACAGGAAACCTCTCCTTTCTCAAATGCAACCAAACCAAATCTCCAGGTTCAATATTTATTGCTTTTCAACCTTTATCACCATCAAACTTATATTTAGCATTCATACGCTCTATGTTTTGTTTAGTTGTTTCATGTAGTTTCAACATTAATTCAGCTCATTGTTTAGCATCAAAATTTAATTTTTCTGAAGTTGGCAAAGGCATTAAATCAATAGGAGCACGTGGTAACAAGCCATAAACAATCTCAAATGGACACATCTTTGTTGTAGAATGCATTGAACGATTATAAGCAAACTCAATATGAGGCAAACAATCTTCCCACATCTTAATATTTTTCTTTAAAACAACCCTTAACATAGTTGATAAAGTTCTATTCACAACTTCAGTTTGACCATCAGTTTGGGGATGACAAGTGGTAGAAAATAAAAGTTTAGTCCCTAATTTAGCCCATAAAGTTATGCAAAAATGGCTAAGAAATTTAACATCTCGATCAGAAACAATTGTGTTTGGCACACCATGCAAACGAACAACTTCGTGAAAGAACAAATCAGCAATATGTGTGGCATCATCAGTTTTATGACAAGGTATAAAGTGTGCCATTTTCGAAAATCTATCCACAACCACAAAAACACTGTCACGGCCTTCCTAGTCCTTGGTAATCCCAACACAAAATCCATAGAAATATCTTCCCAAGGAGCATTAGGAACAGGTAGAGGCATATACAAACCATGTGCATTTAAGCGTGACTTAGCCTTTTGACATGTCGTGCAGCGAGAGACAAATCTCTCCACATCTTTCCACATCTTTGGCCAAAAGAAATGATCAGAAAGGATGTCCTCCGTCTTCTTTGCTCCAAAATGTCCATCAAACCACCTCCGTGCGCTTCCTGTAACAACAACAAACGAACGGAGCTAGCTGGAATGCATAGCTTGTTAGCTCTAAACACAAAGCCATCATTCACAACAAATTTATTCCATGCTTTTCCATCTTTACATTGCAGTAAGACATCCTTAAAATCATCATCATGCACATATTGTTCTTTAATGGTTTCCAAACCAAAGATCTTATAGTCAAGTTGTGTCAACAAAGTATATCTCCTAAACAAAGCATCAAAGAATGACATTCTCTTTTCCTTTCTTGTGTTTAATTACATAAGGGAAAGATTCAATAAATTCAACCCACTTAGCATGTCTAAGATTCAGTTTTCCTTGACTACGAATATGCTTCAACGATTCATGATCGTAATGTATAACAAATTCTTTAGGCCACAAATAATGCTGCCATGTTTCCAACGTTCGCATAAGTGCATACAATTCTTTGTCATAAGTAGAATAATTCAGCATAGGTCCACTTAGTTTCTCACTAAAATATGCAATGGGTTTTCCTTCTTGCAATAAAACACCACCCATTCCAATTTCACTAGCATCACATTCAAGTTCAAAAGTCTTATTAAAATCGGAAGTTGGAGCAGAGGTGCATGTGTTAACTTATCTTTTAGCATGTGGAAAGAATGCTCTTGTGCTTTGCCCCCAAGAAAAGGACACTCCCTTCTTTGTAAGTTCATGTAACGGTGCAAAGAATGGTGCTGAAATCTTTCACAAATCGATGATAGAAACCAGCAAGTCCTAGGAAACTCCGCACTTGTGTGATCGTCGTGGGTACAGGCCATCCTTGTATAGCTTCAATCTTGGATTTATCAACCTCAATTCCCTACGGAGTAACAACATAGCCAAGAAATGCTACTCGATCGGTGCAAAAAGTGCACTTCTCAAGGTTACCAAATAAACGTGCATCACGTAGAGCATTAAAAACAGCACGCAAGTGATCAAGGTGTTCATCCATGGATTTGCTGTAAATCAATATATCATCAAAGTAGACGACAACAAATTTCCCAATGAAAGCTCGCAAAACCTCATTCATTAATCTCATGAAAGTACTAGGTGCATTAGTTAACCCAAAAGGCATTACTAACCACTCATACAAACCGAACTTAGTTTTGAAAGCCATTTTCCATTCATCTCCCAATTTCATACGAATCTGGTGGTACCCACTACGCAAATCAACTTTTGAAAACAGAACAGCACCACTCAATTCATCAAACATATCATCTAATCGTGGAATAGGGTGTCGATATCGAATGGTGATATTATTAATAGCCCTACAATCAACACACATACGCCAAAGTTCCATCTTTCTTAGGCACTAAAATTATCGAACAAAGACAAGGACTAAGAGATTCACGCACATAACCTTTGTCTAGTAGTTCTTGCACTTGTCGCTGAATTTCCTTTGTTTCTTCCGGATTTGTCCTATATGGCGCATGGTTTGGCAAAGATGCACCAGAATAAGATCAATTTGGTGCTCAATCCTGTGTATTGGTGGCAGCCCCTTTATGTATCTCACTTGGGAACACATCGTAATACTCCCGCAAAATGTTAGCAACAAAGGGGAGGCAAAGAACGTTGCATATCCTCATTTGAAATCAAAGCATCCTTGCATACCAAAGCATAAGCAACAGAGGTGGATGCATTGAACTCATTAATATCAGATTTTGTGGCAAGCATACATCATCCTTTCAGTTTTATCTCATCTTTGTCTTCAATTACAGATTTGTCATTTTATTGCTCTCGCTCTTGGATTTAGCAGCCCTAGCAACATCGGTTTGCATAATAGCTTCAGGAGACATAGGATGCAACACAATTTTTTGATCATGGTATAGAAAAGAATATTGATTTGATCTACCGTGATGCATAGAATCCCTATCAAATGCCAAGGTCTACCTAGCGAGAATATTGCAAGCTTGCATAGGCACAACATCACATTCAACAATATCTTTATGTCCCGATGGCAAAATTGATTCAGAGAAGTCTAGTTACCTTGGCCTTACCACCGTTGTTCAGCCATTGGATGTAGTAGGGATGCGGGTGTGGTTTGGTGGTGAGTGCAAGTTTCATGTACCATGTCGCCGCTTGCCAAGTTGTTGCAGCTACCCCCATCAATGATCATGCGGCACGAACGGTCTTTGATGACACACTTTGTTTGAAATAAGGTGTGTCGCTGATTTTGCTCCGCCTTTCTCCATTTGTGCACTAAGCACTCATTTGTACAATCAAGCTCTCATAGTGGTCCGCGTCATCCGCATTAACATGTTCTTCTATTTGTTCTTCACTACCCGCATGGTCACCACAAGCAATGCAAGTGTATCTTCATCAAAATCACTAGCGTATAAACACTCACCATCATCTTTGACAATCATGACACGCTTGTTTGGATAGTCACGCATCACATGCCCATATCCACAGCACCGATGACATTGTATGTTGCTTATTCTACCCATCGATGCCACGGATGAAGTACTTGCGCAGAAGCTTTTGTATTGTCTTCACAACTGAATTTATGGGAGCAACTTGAGTCTTGTCACCGGGATGATGGCGTAGGAGTACGTGGAGATGGAGTTGTAGTATGCGTTGTTGCCATGAACTAGCTTTCCTGCAGAAGCATTAGTCCTTGCGCTAGTATGTCATCCCCTCACACTTCCCTTTCAGCTTTACAAGCAAGATGAAACAAACGGTTTACGCTATTGTATTCTTTGTGTTTAGGATGTCCTGAATTTCTCGATTTAACCCGCCCAAAAATCTAGCCATAGCAGGTTCCTCATCCTCCTCTAAATTACAATGCAACATACCCGTTTGTAATTCCCGATAATATTCTTCTACACTTTTTTAGCACCTTGTCTCAATTGTCGCAACTTATTTATCATCATATCATGAGCATAATAAGATGGAACAAATCTAGCTCTCATGGCTCGTTTCAACAAGATCCCAAGTTTTAGGTAGTTTATTAGGATTTTTCTTGCCATATTCTATCCACCAAATGTAAGCAAAATCAGAAAACTCACTAGTAGCAGCCCTAACACGTGTAGTCTCGGAAAGTCATGGCATGCAAACTTTTGATCAACAACAATCTCCCAAGTAATATATGCATCGGGGTCATATTTACCATCAAAAGGAGGTATCTTAAATTTAATCTTCATCAAGGCATCGTCATTATTGTGTACCTCGCGTCGGTGAGTTTGCCACCCATACCTCTCTGACGGTTGTGACGTAGACGACGGTGTTCACAAGTGTCTCGATCATCATGTTTAGTATCACCAGGTGTAGTCAACGTCATCACCCCCATCCTCGTGACCTGCCTCCTTTTCTTCTTTATACTTCTCTTTATCATCATTGTGCAAGGCATCAAAACGCCTTAGAAGAGCGACAAGGCTTTTGTCCACACTAGCAACAGATTCCTCCAAACTTGCGAGCTTGTTATTGGTGGCAATCTGCGTTGCCTCAACTGCCCAAGCTTTTCATTTGTCACCGTAAGTCGCTATCAAGGCCCTCGATGTGTAGCTTCACTTTCCTTTCAAAATGTTGTATGATGCCCTTAGTGCGAGGTGAATGTGGAATAGTTTTATCATCACCGACCTGCCATGGTTCAAAGGCAAAGACAACACGAAAACAAGTGAAGAGATAAAAGCCCTACAACTACTAGGAAGTAGCTACAACAAAGTCGCTCGCTCTCAACTTGTTACACAAGTTCTTACCAATTCTTACTTTGCTCGACAAGAGAGGGTCGCCTACCAACAAGTCTGCAAAATGGATGAAGTGTATTGGTGCCCATGACACAAGACTTGTCAAGTCAGTAAAATATGTGGAGCTATAGGTGGGCTGAAAACAAAGGAACAACTAGCACCACGTTAGTTATAAAAAGCAAGCTAAATAATCGTTCAACCGGCGGTACTGTGCTGGTCCTAGCCTAGACCGTGCTAGAGACGTGAGCCTGGACACAAATGAAGGCACAACGCACCACCTGAAGTGAACGAACAATCACAAAACAGCCCCTTTTTTCTCTTTCTTTTTCTTTTGGTTTTTTTTTCTTTTTTCTTTTTCCTTTTTTTTCCTTTTTTTTGCAGGGGACACTCAAAACTGATTATATGAATAGAGAGATGACAAATGAGCAACTCACCACTCACACACTCTCTCTCTCTAGAGTAAGATCACTCGAAGTATGGTATGACTTGAGTCGTTTGGTTAGCAACTCAAACTTGGACTTGCACACAACAAACAACTTAGATTCGGAAATAACTAGATCACCGAAAGCTACTCAGATTCGAAAACAATGAATCACCGAAATCTACTTAGATTCAGAAATAATGGATCACCAAACCTGCTCAGATTTGGAATATGGTATGACTTAAGTGGTTCAAACAAACAGACCACTCAAACGCAGTACACGGTTGTGACTAGAACGTGACAAGAACTCGAAACTCTAAAGGACTAAAACTAAGACCAGCAACTTGACACAACCGATGCAACCGACGACTCAACAAGCCCTAACTAGGTAGCACTAGCCACGGCCCAAAGGTTTATAGGATTGTAGGAAACTAATCTACTATTTTTTTGGCTTTTCCGGAATCAGAGGAAAATAAAAACAATGAAGAATTGCAAGTCTCTCACCGATAAACCTTGCTCGATTACTAATTGATAAGAACTCGCTAGGGTTTGTGGATGATCTTTCAATGAGAGGCGTGAGATAACTCAATTTGGTGGATGGAGATGACGTTCACGGCCCGACTACATCCTTCCAAGATCGCGCCTTAGCAACCCGATACACACCACCTCCAAAGGCTATCATGATCTTGTGGAGCGCGACAACCAGCCACTAGGGCTCCTGTCCCCGCAAGCAATCGAAGAACTAGTAAGAACAAGGAAACAAGCACTGAATTTGCAAGATGAAATTGAAAACCTCAAACTAAATCTTATTATGAGTGGGGTTCAAGATAAGGAGACGGGTGGCTGGATCAAGACGCTACTACCTAGAAGCAAGTAGCAAAGGCTAAACTTGATCTAAACAAAACCCGAGTGTCTTGGTGGCGGCCAAAGGGTATATAACATGGGGTGGACGACCAACAAGGTGTTTGGGTCGTACTCCAACCCTAAGACACGTCCCTAATGGACCCTAAGATGATACACAACCCATCGGACTAAAAAAGGTGATGCAAAGACCACGGACATAAAGACCTCTCAACGGTAATTGAATAATTGCCGATGCTGCCGAACAGATATGGACGTGGAACTGGTTCCATATGAAAGTAGACTTGATAAGCTTTCCAACAAGTCCTAAAGTGCCCGAATCCGACTCTGTATGCAACCGTGGTGATGGTCACAAGTTGGTGCCTTTCTGTAGTCCGAATTCAGCCATCGCGAATCCTTTTCCCTTTCGGTCTTCTCCTTGGTTCCTAATCAAAACAAGAGTGCACGCGTTTCCAAGATCTAAACAAGATGGACAGGAGCTCAAGAGGCAACTCACTTGATAATTAATTTTACGAGCACGAGCACGAGTAAGAGGACCAGCGATAGGTACTGGTGTCGGCGCGGATGCGTCGTCGGTGTTGATGTCCTCATCAGTTCAAAACTAGTCGAGAAAAATAACTTGAATTGAATAGCCCTAGCCCCCAAGCGTATATGCTCGGCAAAATTACTACTAACAGGAAATAAGACTAAATAATAATTAAAACACTTATCTGGGTAGTATGCTGAGAAACAGAACACCAGGAACATAGTTTATTATGTATAAAAGCGTTGTAGCCGATCCTTGTTCCACGTATTCGGGAGCATATCCCCATTTATCTTTACTAATCGGTATGCGCCTGGTCGGGCTATATCAACTATGATGTATGGACCCAACCAAGGTGGTGTTAACTTAGTTTTATCCTTTGTGTGTTGGTCTTGTTTGAGTACTAGATCATCGATGTTAAGCGCCTGGCTGCGTACACGCTAGCTAAGATATCTCCAAAAGGCTTGCTAGTATTTCTCGACTCGGAATGCAGCTATATCATGCTTTTCTTCGAGGAGTTCTAGGTCGGTGTAACGACGGTCAGCTTGCTCTTCTTCGAAGAACATCGCTACTCGGGGCGAGTTTAGTTGGACTATGGGGGGGAGGACAGCTTCAGCCCTATACACAAGGAAAAATGGCGTTTCTCCCATTGTTCGGTTAGTTGTAGTGCGCACTACCCATAAAATTGTGGGGAGTTGTTTGACCCATTTTTTTATAGGCACTAAGCCTATCAAAAATATGGGTCTTGATCCCTTGCAGGATTATGATGTTAGCATGCTCTACTTGACCGTTGGTCATGTGGTGGTGGACTGAGGACCGATAATGCTTAATGGCATGTCTTTCACAAAGATTCTCAATTTTTTTGCTGGTAAATTGTGAACCATTATCCGAGAGTATTTGGTGTGATACGCCAAAATGCAGTACACTACGCTGCAAAAATTTGACTGTATTTTCATTGGATATTCGGCCTATGGCTCGGCTTCAACCCACTTTGTGAAAGTATCGATCGCTACAGTGGCATCTTCAAGCATTGTAGGCCAATAAAAACCTTATCAAAAGGCTTTTCTGACTAGCTTTCTGTGAGAGGTATAGGACCCACAGATTTCTCTATAGATGTCATGGAGCAAGCTAATGCCCTCATTCTAGGACATACACTTGAGAAGAACCCTATTTTGCCCTCACTTGTAGAGGGTCCATTTACCATTTGATAGCTCATGGCTTTATGGCTGGTTCATTCTATACTCATATCATCGACCAGAGTAGCATGGTTTGTGAGGTACGCCTAAATTGGATCCATCTAGTTCTCCACATTTCCAACTAAAGCGGCAGCACGAGCCATATCATCCAGCATAGACTTCCCAAGGAATTCGCTGAGTATTGCCTCATTGCTTGATGGGTCAAGCATGGGGTTTGGACCTAACTTTGACATCGAGGTAGAAGATTTTGTTAGCACTTTGACTAGGACATCTCTCGGTGAGTGCTGTAGTGTATTTGCTCGGCTAGCGAGCATATCAGCATCCAAGTTTAGTTTGCTAGGAATGAGTTGGACCTTGAATCCATCAAATTTAGATCATGGTCCTAGATGCAAATTCTATATCTTATTGACTTAACTCAACTGACCATTGGGCGATTCTACCAACGACATCTCGATTATGTATAATGGTATCGAATGGGTATGAAGAAATCACTTTGATCTCGTGACTTAAAAAATAATGCTTAAGCTTATGAAAAGACATCAATACGACATAGATTAATTTAAATGTTTGGGTACCTAGATTGGGCATCATGTAGCACGTCACTCATGAAATACACGAAGCGTCATTTTGTTGACTTCTCGGCCTGATGATCGACCACTAGGACCGTGCTGATGACTCATTCACCTGACTTGGGTACGAATCGAATTGACCTTGTTTGGGTTAACTTTGATGCCTAGATGAGACACCAACTACCCAAGTAGCTTAGTCGAGGAAATGCCAAAGGAACATTTGTCGGGGTTTACCATCGTCTTGTTCTTACATAAGTTATTAAAAGTTTTTCTAGATCAACGATCAAAGTCGCCTGTTAATTTGCTTTTAACAACAATATCATCAATACATGCATCCATATTGTGGCTAGTCTAGCCTTTAAGAACAATATGAACACATTCTTTATATGTAGAACAAGCTTTGTTAAGGCCAAAAGGCATCTTATAATAATACACACCAAAAGGAGTTGCAAATGCAGTTTTTTCCTCATCATCTTTGCACATGCTAATTTGATGATGCCCTGAATAGGCATCTAGAAACATAGCATTTCACATCCGAAGGTTGAATCTACAATTTGATCCATCCTCGGAAGGGGATATTCATCCTTTGGGCATGCTTTATTTAAGTCGGTGTAGTCCACGCTCATCCACCATGTGCCATTAGGCTTCTTGACCATCACAGGATTTGCTAAGCACTTTGGGAAGGGGACCTCTTGTACAAAACCATCCTTCAGTAGTCGATTGATTTCATCTCGTATGGGGGCTTGCTTCTTAGGTGTATAGCATCTTTGTTTTTGTCCGGCCGGTCGGGTGCCAGCTAGTAGATCCAATTTGTGCTCGATTGCCTCCCTAGAATCCCAGGCATGTCAGATGGTTCCCAAGTGAACACACCTTTATTTGCTCGTAGGAAAGAAATAAGCTCGAGTTGTATCCAGCTCTAATGACTTGGTTTTGCCAAGCCATTGGGGGCTAAATTGAGTTGTCCAGTTGTCAGGTGCTCTGCTGCAACCTTCCCTTAGATAGGGGTGTGTCATCGGGCTTGCCCTGATGTCCCTGCATATGCCTCCCTTGATCATGGAGTGATTATAGGGGTAATGGTATGAGTTGTGTCCTAGACGGCAACCAACCCGGGCGAATGAAAGAGGTTAGTAGTGCTTTTCTGGCCATGAGGGCTTTGAAGCCCCTAATCCTTGAGCCGCTCTATAAGTCTTATGGCAACTCCATCCTCATGACATGCTTATAGGCCTATGAGTTTTGAAGGAGGACTCCTCGATTCTCCCCTTAATGTCAAAATGGATGTTAGAGGTCCCCGCATATATGGCAGCCCTAGCCATACACAAGAATGGTCTACCCAAGATGATGGGTGTCATTTCGTCATGCCCAGTGTTTAATATCACAAAATCAGATGCCACTCTAGAGTCCCTGACTAGGACTTCAATGTCATCGGCAATTCCCTCAATGCGGTGAGTCGACCAATCTACAAACCTGATGTGCATATTTGTCTTCAGCAATGGTGTGAGTCACAACACATTATCATAGACAGATATGGGGATAATGTTGACCACTGCACCAAGATCACAAATAACTTCTAGAATGTGACAACGGGTCGAGACTATGGTAATGGGATGATTGGGATCCCCTTTTTTGAATGGCCAAGAGATATCCGACCATCCCTTAATGACTAGCTCCTGGTAGAATTTTGTTTTCACTATCTCAATAGAATCAACATCATCGAGACTGGCCCGATTGACTTGAGATGAATGTCTTCGCGAGTATGGAGGGTTGAAAGTGAACCTCCTCTTTTTCCCATTGATATCAAAATGCATGTTGGCAGCTGCAACATAGATTGAAGATTTTACGGTGTGTAAGAAAGGTTGACCCAAGATAATGAGCGCTTTCGGATCACGACCAGTATTCAGGATCATGAAATTGGCTATAACGTAGCTGCCACCAACTGTTAGACAGATGTCATCTAGAAACCCCTTGATCCATTGAGTTGTTTGATTTGGTAGTACCACATGTACACCTAGATCAGTTAGGGCCCCGAGTTGCAACACATCATCATAGACCGACAAAGGTATGACATTCATGCCCACGCCCATATCATAAATAGCCTTCAGCTTGTGAGGGCCAATGGTGATTGGGATCATTGGATGGCCAGGGTCTGCCTTCTTGATGGGCCAAGAATTGTCCCACCATCTACCGATGGTACGCTCTATATAGTACCCTGGCTTTGCTATGTCAATGACCAAAATCTCATTAGTCCTCTTATGGCGACGTCGAGGCATGTGGTCTATCGATGGTTTGGATCCACTAGCACCTTGGTCAGGTTCCTCATAATCGAGAGCCATAAGCTAAACCTCAAGATTGAACTAGCGAGATTGTCCAATTGGTGTAGCGACTTCTCTGACGGTTCTCAGCGATTCAAGGCTCTTGACCCCGATCACTTTGAAGTTGAGATCTCTGGTGTGCTCGAAAACCAATCTACTGAAGTAGATAGTTGGTGGCACATCGTGGAGAAAAGCTTTGATCTGAGAATCTTTGGTAAGGTCCCCTAGAACAACAGGAGGTGCCACAGCAACATCGGAACGCGTCAATTTTGCGTACCACACATTGTCGATGATTGTCATGATCGGTCTTCGAGCAAGATTCCCCTACCTAGCGCGCTTGTGTCGGTGTTTTTTACAGGTAGATATTTGGTTCTTGGGGAACCCCACTTGGTGCGAAGAACAATCACAAATGGAGATGAGATTTATACTGATTCAGGCCCCCGCGAAGCAAGTAAAAGCCATACATCTAGTTGTTACTCTTGTATTCAGCGAGATTGTGGTTACAATGTAGCTATGCCTATTAGAGATTGAATGAATATAATAGGGGATATTGCTAGCTATTTATATCTAGGATCAACTTGCCCTACAAGCTAAGGAGTCATGCCCTAGTCGTAGTCCTGGCGCCATCTGGAGATATCCTTCCTTGAATAGGGTCATCGTGGGCCTTCGGGTCTTCTTTGATCCAGAGTCGGTAGTCAGCAATATGGAAGTTGGGATACATGGGGGTATGGCATCGACACTATCTTTACCACTGCATGTTTGCTTTATTCACCAAATATCTAGTCTTTCTTTGGGTGGCTCCTAGACTTTGAGCTATATTCGAGAGCTATGCCTAGTCTATGTAGATGGAAATATCTTTGTTATCAATCTATTTGATGCTCTTAGTTTAGCTTCATATTAGACATATGTTAAAGGGACCAACAGATTCATATGTTGGCTTTGCCAGTCGGTATGATATCGGTAGATGGTCCACGCTATGTGAAAAGGCTAAAGCCTAGATTTTCATGCATTTTTCTCATTCAACTAGATTTCCCTTTTCAAACCCATGGCATGTTTGTTTAACTGCATTCATCCACCCCATTTGTATTTCTTTGCATATAAAAAAACTCATGTTTATCTTTTCATGCTTCCTTTCTCCACACTAGTTTGCTTTGGTTTGGGAGTGTTGGTCATACGCGATGATCATACTTCCATAGGCTTTTTGAATTAAGCATCATGCTTAGGTTAATTAGCCTACCCTAATCAAATTAGACATGGAGTCTAGTTTGATTGTTGAACCGAAACTGCTAGTGTAGACTTTAGTTGTATGCATGACTAATCCCTGCAAGAAATGATCAAATTCATGTGGGTAAGTCCTTGAGATGAATTCATAACAAAGGTAATTCAAATTTCATTTGGTGAACTTTGAATAAACAAAGGTTTTGAATCTAAAAAGGGGCTCTCTTTGCTAACTAAACATGAATACCAACTTTTCATTAGCATAGAGAAAAACCTTTAGCTCAGAACATCAACTGCTATTGTTTCAAAACCTTTATAAAATCCCTCAAGTATGTATTTTGTACTAACATTATGTAGGGATAAAACCTTGATCAAAAGAAAGATGGATCAAAACCAGAAGCCAAACCACATGAAGATCAAGTTGGCATGGCGGAAACAAAAAAATGCATTATCCATATCCTCATCTCCGGGATTGGATAGCACAAATGCAAGCTGAATTCAATGGAGAAGTCCTGCTCAATGGACTTAAAACAGTGAGCCCTTGCCAAAGGTAAATCGGTAGTTTTCACACGTCTGATGCATTCTAATTCCAAATCTCAATATTTGCAAATGCATCAATATTTTTAAAAAATATATAAATAATTTCCCTTTACTTTCAAAATAATAATAATAATGATGATGATGATGATGATAACAATTACATGACTTTTGAAAATGAGCATAAGGACATATTTGTAAAATTGCTCCTTTGGGTATTTTTGACACTAACCTTTTAGGTTTGAGCAAAAAGAGCGAAGGGGTGAAATGTAAGATAAATTCAACCAAATATCATTTCAATAATGAAGCACACTCATCGGAGAGTGCTACCACATAGATTTGATTTTGCACATTGCAAAATTCAAGTGTGGGGGTGAACTTCTCTAAAGATATTTCATGACATGCTTCATTCATTCATTTCTTTTTTATTTTCTCTACCTTGTTTTACCTTTATTCCTTGCTCACCATGATAAAGTCATAAATTGTGTTATGATATGGTATAAATAGAATATGCTATGACTTTGTTCGAAGAGAAACTTGGCATCCGGAGTTTTCAATTTTAAAATGCTAAAATGAAATGTTCCTCAATGATTATGAATTCCTACCATGGTGTTGACATTTCTTAGCACCACTACTAAGAATAGAGTTTCAAATCTACTCCTAGCAACGGTACCAGAAATGTGTGTCGGTATTACTTGTGACTTAGAATGAATATATATGTAAGGTTCTGCAAGCGCACAGATAATATACCATTGTAGCACTTCACTTGAGAGTATACCAAGTATCATTATTTATATTTTACCATAGGGAGGAGCGGTGGCTAGAGATATTGACAAATATGTATACTTATGACGGGATCATTAACTAAACATATGCTCTAATAGGGGTACGTCAAATGATAAATAAATGATAAGTGTAAGGCATTGATAATAATCTAGAAATAGAAATAGATACTCATAAATGTAGTATGGATAGGTAGGAGATTAATTAAGAGAAAAGATTCCTAAGTTATTTCTTATTTACTAAGCCTTTTGTACACCATAGTATATGTACTTTCATCTATAGCATAATTAACTCTGCATCTAAGCATTAGGAACATTACTAAGGAAGATCAAGAATAGAGCTTGATTCCCATCGCAACTAGGTCCTACTTGTCCTACAAACGGGGACTGGACTACAAATGACTCAACGAGAGTGTCACACTCATGATCTACCACATGGTCTAGGATGTAGGGTGCATCCACCGATAAACAATATTTAAGCACCATGCTTACATAATGTCGAACACATAACTCACTCGAGTACTGAGCTAAGTGCCTTACAAACTTAAGCATAAATTCATTATCTATCATGACTATATCAAGCATACTAGTAAAGCAAACTAGGAACATAATAAATAGAAACATAGTATTGATAAAAGAACAAAGTCTTGAAATAAAGAGGATACAATGGCTATACCAGCCTCTAGATGACAAATCCAAAATCCTGAGCAATAGCCCAACTCTACTTGAATCCTACCAGCTGGCCCATACTAGAACTTGAAGAATTGGAGATCTATTCTATTCTCTTTGGTGAATCTTATCGAATAATCATGGTAGCTCCTGTCAGAATGAGATGATGCTCCAAAGGGGTGGGGCTGATATATATAGGGGGTAGAATCAATCCTAGACCCTCGGATCAAACCAACTTAAAACAACGGCGTAGATGTGATCTTCAAGGCGGTGGAGAACCAACGTAGCAAAGAGGGGCTGACAGGTGGGTCCAGCTGACCGGCTAGTCTGTAGGTGGGTCGGCCAGTCCCACCTGTCATCCTCCCATAGTCTGTTCGGTGGGATGCCTTCTGGTGCCTTCCAGATTCTTCAGGATTTGTTTTCGTCGTGGATAATTACGATTAATTCTGATGATTAGGTCCACTTTGACGGTTTTCTGAATAAACCTTGCTAGAAACACTGATTCACCAAAACTCATGGAATTTTTCATTTTAAACCCCTAAACCTATGTTGATGATCATTTTCATGAATTTATACAGGTTTTATTAACGGTTTACATTGAGTTTTGTCAAATTGTTTGTGACCCTTGTTGAAGATTCTCGTCATGCTCCCATGATCAATATTTACGTACACCCACAAAAAAATTCTGACTCTTACACTGAGAGTTATGCAAAAACATGTTTTCCGTCCACCAAAATAAAAACTCCATTCATTTGTCATAAGTCTTTCTCTCTAAAGTCTTCATGTGCCCAAAACAAGAGTATGGGCTATGTTAAAAAAAGGAAAGAAAATATATTCATGCTAAAAAGCATGAGAGAAAAAAATGCATGCCAAAGAGCATGAAGAAAAGAAAAGAAAAGAAATAAATAAAGATAGCCCATGCTTTCATAATAATTATTAAAAGGAGAGAAAGTCATGATCAAAAGGAGTACACAAAAATATTTAGAATTAGGAATATTTAAAACTCCACGCACTTGCACTTCTTGATCAAAGTGTATAATTTGTATCTCCTTGGATCTAGTTTTTTACTTAACAAAATATGTGATCCAAGTATGCCTCATTTTCATACCTACCTAAAACTCCACTAAAAAGCCAAAGAGGTATGATGAAAAAGAAGGGAAATTTATGAAATGCCTTGGTGAGGTCATACACATTGAGAGAATGAGAGAATCATTTGAGGAACTTACATTTATTTGCAAAACTCATAAAAACCTCTAGATAGAAGGTTGATCAAAGAATGAATGATTAGAAATTCTATCAAAACCGGTCTATCTTGCAACCGCCCAAGAACTTGAAAAAGCAATAAGCCCCACAGGGATTAATTAAAAAGGGTGGATAGAATGCCATACTTATTTTAATTGCGGAAGAATACCTTGTTATAGGTGTTGATACTTCTTAACCACTAGTGGAGGGATTCTACAAGCGCACAGAACTATCGCATAACACTTCGCTCGGTGGGTACCAAGTGTCGAATTTATGTTTTCCCAAAGGAAGGTGGAAGGCTGATTTATATTTATTAGTTAGGATTGCTAAAGGAAAGCTTAATTGTATCCTAAGTGGTTAAATGATAATGGTGGTTGTGAGTGAACTACAAATTAAACTACTAAACAAGCTACACTAGAGATAGTATAGCTAGGTGGGAGAGCGAGCAATTTATGTTTTAGTAACAAAGGGTAAACAAATGACTAGGAGAAATGCGCTAGTACTTTGGAGCACAGCCCGCCTACCAACTAGGAGACGGAGTGAGACCAAGATATGCTCTTGACCATTCGAGGGAGTTAGCGTTCGCGGCCATTAGCTTCCTAATACTGATAAATGGATAGTAGCCCCTCGAGCTTGCGGAGGAGTAGGATACTCCTTCGAAGGCTTTTTTGAATGGAAGGATTCTAAGGATTTTGATCTCCATTTGCGAGCTGTGGGATGTCTTGGTATGGTCGAGATTCCTTTCTATCATGTTCGGACTCCTTGGGAGTATGTAGCTGCAAGATTTGGGGGATCAGAGAAGATCTCTCTTGATTATGATTGCTCTCTAGGATCTGACCGATCCGCCATCGTTATGCAACCATGTATTTGGTCTCCTTGCGAGTCCAACTCTCGAGCCCCCGCGCACAGCATGGGTTCGGTCGAGGGGTCAGCTTGTCTCAAGGTTGTCCTCCCTCAAGCGTTTTTTGATAAAACGGAGGGGCTAAGCCATGCCATGTTTTCCTCGATGGATGAACTATGGTGCTCGGTGAGCTGTTAATGGACAAGTTTGTAGGGGTTTGGCTAGGGTTAGCTGATGACCAACTCTAGATTCCTGACGGCTAGTCCATATAGTTCTTAGGTCCATTCGACCGGTCCTGAGGGCTCATTGCCTTTCTTCAAGGAAAAACCATGGACCGTGCTCTATCAAGACTCGAACGTGGGCTGGGATGCCCACTGCGCTCATGCGCTCAGGTACTGGCCGCTAGCGGGCCCATCCCATTCCACCCCTCACTCTAAAGGTGCCCCAGAGTAGTTGTGAACCCGTCAGTGAGCCAACCTTTGAACTCCTAGGCCTTAATGGGATGTGGGAGCGTTTTTAGCTCTGTATCCCTACTTACCTGCTGTGGTTTTCAGCCCATCAAGGGGGTGAACCACTGTTCGGCGTGCCTTTTGAGGAGCGGCCAGGGATGGCGTGTGCACGATTCCTAGAGAGGCGAAGTGACGGGGCATGGTAGGTGCGTTGATCTAGGCGGATGGTTTGCCTCTCGTCTCACCTCGCTTATAAATAGCGGGCTCCCCCTTCATGTTTTGGCACGCCAAACTGCAATCTTGCCTTGTCTGCCTTTTCACCACCGTCATTCAGATCTGCTACCTCTGCTAGTCCACCGCCAGCACCTTAGATCCATAGCTTTTGCTTCTTCACTGTTGCCAAAAAGTCCTCGCTCCTCCATCTTCGCTTTCCATGGAGTTGTGGTACCGCTCCAATGTCACCCACGCACGCATGGAGGGCCACATCAAGCCCGGTCTTCTTCGTAGGAGGACTGACACGATCGAGTGGCTGGTTCCCGGCCATGAGGAGGTGCCAATGCTCATGATCCCCCCTCATCCATTCTTCTGGGGCTGCTGTACCACTACCAGGTCAAGCTACAGCACCTCAATCCCAATGGGATCTAGCACATCGCGGCCTTCATCGCCATGTGCGAGGGGTACCTTGGGATCGAGCTGCACTTCGAGTTGTGGAGGTACTCCTTTGCCATCTCCCTGCATAGGAAGATGGATAGAGACGGGGAGATCCTGGTGCCGATGGGATGCACGGGCATCCACCTCCGGGGGCATCGGGCGGCCGAGTACATGCCCTGCTAGTTGTACAAATCCAACAAGGGGTGGCACATGTAGTGGTTCTTGTAACACCCTAGTGTTAAGCATTGCATTTGGCATTTGCATTTCATGAGCACAAGCATCATCCAAGCCTTCCTGAGCATGAGCATATGAAGTTTCATTTTGATCACTTTCTTCTGATCACATGTAGTGTTAATTATATATGCATATGCTTGTAATCATGTGTGACTAATATAAGAAATAGTTGTGTGGTCACCAAAATACCTTAGACACACCTAGAATGACAATTGAAACAATGTTTATATTCATGACTTGAGCCAATTTTCCTTCTAAGTGTTGGTTTATTTTGAAATGCCATTTTCACGATGCTAGTTTGACCAAAGTTGAACAATAGCTTAGAGAGTTTGCATGGCTGTGTGACCTAAATAAAAGTTGTAGTTCACATCATGGGTAACAAACATTGTTTAAGGGTCACATGCTGAATCAGTGTCTAACATGGTTAAATAGAGCTCACAAGTTTCAACTTAATGCTATTTGTAACTTAGAAAATTTTGCTAAGTCCTAAACCGGTTTACAGTTTTAGACTACCCCACTTTGGAGCACTATAGTTTGAAAACCATTCGGATTTAGGCAAAACTCCTTTAAGCAATCTTGTAGTGCTCATATAGCTCTACATTTTTGTATTAATGAAGTTTTCACTTATTCACCACCGTTTGGGAGATTAGGAGGTCGGAAAATCGAGTTTTAATCGACTAAATGGAGCTCGCCGGTTCAAAATCTTAGCCGACGTCGTGGCCTACCACGCCAGGAGCCACGCGTCGTGTGTCGCCACTCACCTGATAGCACGTCCGCCATTTCCCAGCATCCACATGCTGAAGAGGAGAAGAGGCCGTGCGCTCGCTCTCCACTCTCACTAACGCGCCCTCCCTCCTTGCTCGCTCTCACTCGCCTCTGCCTCGCCTCTCTCTCACCCTCGCCATGCCCAAGCAAACTGTAGCACCGCGCCATCGCTGCCGCACCTCCACTGAGCTCGCTCACTACCACCACCACACCGCCATCCGTCATATCTCGCCCACCGCTCGGCCATCACCTCTGTAGCAGAATCGACCAAATTATAAGAGCATAAGTACAATGGCAGCCCGCAAGCGGTCGCACTGTCATACTTGAGCCCATATAAACCCGGTAGTCCGTCGAGTACCATGACGGGTCTCGATTGACCATCAACATACAACCAAGATCGCACAAGATTCAACATACATGTCACATGTTACATAAAGTTCACAAATATAGTTCATTCATTAGAGTACGAATTAAGGTTATTTCAAACCAAGTTCACTAAATAGTAGCAGAAGCAAATTAAAAGTTTGAAACTAACATCTGCCATCATAGTTCAAATACAGTGCCAACTCGTGATCACACTCCCGCAAAAGCACGTAAGTAGGATTAATAGGAGATGCCTGCCCAGGGCTCACTCCTCGTCTACGGTGGGACAAAAGCAGTTCTTGCAATAGCCGTGATAAATCGTACCATCTGCAACAATGGGAAATAAAACCCTAAGTACAAGAAGGTACTCAGCTAGACTTACCCATCATAAACCAAAAATAATGTGACTCCAAGGATTATGCAAGGCTTTATAAATGTAGGTAGCTTGACAACATTTTGCATAAAAAGTGACTAACTCAATTGTACAATTATAATTCGGTCATGAAGTTAATTATAGCTACTCATCTCTAGATTAGTGACTAACCTATGCCAAACATGTAGTATATCATTTAGTAGCATACAATAGTAACCATAGCCGGTGTAGTAATTCCATGTTCATCCGAACCATCACATTCCATAACATAGTTACTACGATGTTGGAGCTAACCAAGTTTCTCATTGTCCGAGAGAGACGACGATTCGAATCGATTTCAACCAGCTGGGAATTTATTCCTAACACAAACTCAGGAAGACTAGATCAATGGTCATCATAGGCCACCTTTGGTACAACATAGGTACACATTTCTTAGGTTCACCCATCGCCACACAATCATGGACAACCAAGTGCCAGGACGATCTGGACTTACCTACCCTTGGGCTCACGACTGGCTCTCGCACATCCTTACTACCATCCACAGTGCGCACTCTAACAGAATGGGGCCCGGCCTTAGTTGAGCTACTCTGCTTCATAGTTAGAAGGAGTTATCCGGCCAGCTAAGTGAGAGGCATGTGTTCAATCTTGTTAGAAGTGCCAACAACGGTACGGTCCTTAATTGGCACAGACGGAATCACATGAGTCAACCTACATGTAGACTCCGCCTGGCCTCCATTTACATTACCCCATGGTTGTTTTCCATGATAGCGAATATAGCCAACTGTGCTTCAGTATCCACCTATATCTCGTAGGTGATAGGAAATCACCTGACTTCTACCGGTCTAAGTATGGCTAAGCAGATATTCGATCCTAGACCTACACAAGGTTAAAGGTGTATGTATCTGGATAATGTAGTTCTATGCATCAAGTGTTTTCAATCAACTCTTATAACCTAATGCATCGAACATAAAGGACTCATGTAATATTTTGTAAAACATGGGAGACTTAGAACGCTCCGGGGCTTGCCTTTGAGGAAAGAAGTTGGTCGGTGATCTCGGCACCCAGAGAGATCTTTGAGAGTCTGCTCCTATTCTCCTAGAGCTATGGTCTGAGGCGTCTCCTGCTAATCCTCCTCTGCTTCCTCGTTGAACTCTAGGAGAGTTATTTCTTCGGACGATCCTATATGCATGAGCATGAATTAAGATATCATGAATGCATATATGACGATATGTACAATATGATATAATGTGATGAATGAATCCTCCCAAATGTTTTCAATAGCTTTGCATTAAAGTAATAGCAAGTTGTAACTTATTTTACTAAGTAGGTGCATATCTCTTTTCTAATAACTAAACAAACACTAATGTAAATCATTTTCTGGACTACTAGACAGCAGCCAGTTGTTTTGACCATAACTAGAGTTATACATATCAAAATAATATAGTTGTGGACATTCTGCAAATCTTATGAAATTGCCTACAACTTTCTTTTAATACACTTAGTGTGATTCAGCAGTTATCTAGGTCAAACATTTCAATCATTCAAATCTATCCAGAGAGCAAGCATTCTAGACAGCAGACTTCTAACACCCAAAATTCTTAAACCATAAGGCCTATGACTATGAAAATTTAACACAAGGTATATCAGTAAGTTATCTACAACTTTTTTATTAACAAGTTTTACAGAAAAGACCATCATCACCATGAAATTATCAACTCAACCAAAACTATACATACAACCATCTAGTTGAATTATAAAGCAATAATTAACTAGTTGCATACAACCAATTGATTTTAAGCCTTATTAAGAATATCAATAGATCATATGTATCACAAGCACCCTAGAAAACATCATGGTTAAACATAACTAACTTATTTATATTCATTTATTATTTTCCTTAAATAATAGGGTGATTTAAAGGTTAAATAATTCCAGTGCTTAATAAATTCTAATAATATTACAGTAGCCTACAAATGACCTCAATAGTCTACTGTACAAATTTCATTCCATTTGGATAAGTACAACTACCTCTACAAAAATGATAGGTTACATAGGCTTATTTCAGCAAAAATAGTTTATCATAGTGAAAAGTGTCAAACAACAGTTTTAATATTTTTCTTACATTCCTCCAAGTAGAAGCATACTGTGTAAAAATTTGCATGATCATATGTTATGTATTTTTACCCCAATTAATTTCACTAGAAACTAGGAATTAATTAGGATTAAATATGAAGACCATATTCAAAGTATGACTCATGTCAACACAAGACCAGCAAAATTGGAATCACAATTTTATCACCTTTCTAGCTCAAGTTATGCATTTAACAAGATAGAAACCATTTAAAAAGCATTTATATAGCTACATTTTATTCTCCTAGAAAAATACCCCAAACAGTAGATTTCATATTTTTATCAAATACTACACTTCTCAAGGAAACCAACAAAATTAGAATCACCCCATTTGGACATTTCTTCATTTAGTTATGCATTTTTGAAACTGGTATTCAAATGTGTGAAAGAAATAAAAAATCCAACTAAACCTAAATGCTAGACACACCCAACTCTAGTGTACCTAGAGGCTGACAGCGGGACCCCGAGTCAATCTGGACCCAAGCGTCAGTCACACAGAGTAGAGCATGGTGATTGATCACCACTGCTCGTCGCCGACGAGGTCACTGGTGGTGAGGTCACCACCGACAGCTTTGCCTCGACGTCCCGCATTGATGTGTGTACTCGGAGGCTCACTAGAGTAGGCTCGACGGCGGCCATGGTGGACGGTAGAGCTGCACGGTAGTGCTCCGATGAGGGTTGCTACATCTATGCGGTGACTTAGCAAAGCTAAAGGATGCAAGTTAGGGTTCGGGGTGGCGCCGGTGAGCTTGACCGCGTGCATGGCGCCACGATGGCGAGAGCACGACGGCGGAAGGCCGCATTCCGGTGCCAGCAAATTGACATTGGCCAGCGGTCATTAGCGTGAGCTAGACATGACTCTAGGCTAGCCTTAACACAAGAAAGGAGCGATTGAGATGGCTCGTTGGAGCACAGCCATGGCGAGTGCGAGCATGGCGGCGCTCTGGTGATGGTCACGGCGACAGCGAACACACCACAAAGCTTACCTCAACTCGAACACTGGTGCGAGTGGACCAGGGAGGTGGACAAGATGATGGCAGAGTGATGGGCAAGCAATAGTGGCCAAAGCTGCGACGGTGGTGCATGAGAGAATGCGGCGGCGCTCGGCAATGGCGACTACGCGCGCGACGCTCCGTTTTGCTATAGCGTGTGCGAGAGAGAGCGAGGTGCGAGAGCGAAATGAGGGGAGCATCGGTGTTGCGCACCTTATCTCCCCGCGCTGGCCTGACCGGCCAGGCCGGTGCTGGTGTATGGCCGCCATGCGGCGTGCCTAGCCTACCCCTAGTTGGCCACTGACGCCGGTTCAAATCGGCATCAAGCCCTAATGAATGCGACTGATGGAGCAACTTCAAGCGATCATTACTCCTAATTCGTGGCGAGTTAGTGAAAACCATATTAGTGAAAGTTGTAGAACTACATGTGATCTACAAATTTGCTTTAGGAAGAATTCCCAAATTCTCAATAGTTTGAGATCTACAAAGCCCTAAAGTGCTGCACTTAAAACTAAAATCCTCATTTTAATCTTAGAAAAATTTTGTAAGTCCAAAACATCATTTTCTTGCTACTTGTGAGCTATTTTTGAGCATGCTATGCACTGAATTAGACCTTGACCCAAAAATAATAGTTGTTACCCTAGTCAAGTACTACAACTTTGCTTATGGGTGCACTATCATGCAAACATTCTGTGCTTTAGTTCAACTTAGGTCAAACATACAACTTGAAAATGAAAGCCTACACTATAACCATGAGTTAGAGGCCAAATGGGTCCAAGTCATGAATACCAAAGTTGTTCCATGTGACATTCTAAACATGTTTAAGGTACTCCTAAGGTCCCACAAACATTTTATACATTAGTCACATGTAAATCCTAGCATATATATATGAATCAACATTTCATGTGACAAAGTATAAGAATGAGATGAAATTTAATATGCTCATGTTCATGAATGCTTGGATGATGCTTGTGTTCATGAAATGCAAGTGCAAATTGCAATGCTTAACACAGAGGTGTTATAGCCTCTCCCCCTTATAGAAATCTCATCCCGAGATTTGCAAGACCTACCATTCTTCGTAAAAGGCGGGATAAACCTCACGTAAGTAATCCTCCTGTTCCCACGTGGCATCTTGTTCACTGTGGTTATTCCACACCACTTTGTAGAACTTAATGACCTTGCTCTGTGTTACTCTTTCCATCTCTTCTAACACTCAGATTGGTTTCTCTTCATACATCAAATCCAATTGGAGCTTAATGTTGGTAGGTGCAATGGCTTCCTCAGGTATACAAAGACATCTTTTCAACTGAGAAACATGGAAGACATCGAATATCGTACTCATTTCTAGAGGAAGTTGTAACTTGTAAGCAACATTTCCTTTCTATTTAATAATCTTGTATGGCCCTACATATCTAGGCGCAAGCTTTCTTTTTACTACCAATCTCTGCACTCCCTTCATAGGTGACACTTTTAAATATACATAATCTCCCACTTTAAAAGTTAGTGGTCTTCTTCTTTTATCAGCATAACTCTTTTGTCTTGATTGAGCTGCTTTCATATGCTATTGGATAATGCGTACCTGTTCTTCAGCTTCAGTAACAAAGTCAATGCCAAAGTATCTTCTTTCGCCGGGCTCAATCCAATTCAAAGGAGTTCTACATTTCCAACCGTACAAGGCTTCAAAAGGAGCCATCTTGATGCTCGCTTGATAACTGTTGTTGTAGGAGAACTCAACTAACAGTAGCCATTTCTCCCATGAACCCTTGGAAGATATAACACAAGCTCTCAACATATCTTCTAAGATCTGGTTTACTCGCTCGGTCTATCTAGAAGTTTGTGGATGATATGCTGAACTTCTTATTAGTTTAGTTCCCAAAGCTTGGTGCAAATGTTCCTAGAAACGAGCTATAAACTATGGTCCTCGATCTGAGATTATAGTCCTTGGTATTCTAAGTAGTCTCACAATCTGAGAAACATATAGCTTAGAGTATTTCCCTACATGATATGCTATGTTAACCGATATAAACTGTGCTGATTTGGTGTGGTGATCTACAATGACCCATATTGAATTGTGACCTTGCTGTGTCATTGGAAGGCCTGTAATAAAGTCCATACTTATTTCCTCCCATTTCCAGCCTGGAATAGGCCTAGTCTAGCATATTTCAAATGAATGGCCTTTACTCTACTGCAATTATCACACCTAGCAACATAGGCGGTTATTTCTTTCTTTATCTTGGTCCACCAAAAATGGGTTTCCAAATCATGATACATTTTGCTACTACCTAGATGGATAGACAACTTGGATGGATTAGCTTCATCTAAAATTTGATTTCTAAGCTCACGGTCTTTTAGTACCATAAGTTGGTCCTCAAACCATAGCACACCTCTTTCATCTAACCTGAAATGTTTGGTTTCTTGTTCTTTCATCTTTCTCTTGATGTGAAATACACCTACATCTGTCTTTTGTAGTTCTATGATTTTGCTCTCAAGTGAACAACTAACAGTGATATTGTGCAGCACAATAGGATGTAACAAATTGAATCCATCTTCCAACAATGCTTCTAAAGTGTTGCAATGAGATTTCTGACTAAGTGCATTTGCTACAACATTGGCTTTCCCTGGATGTTAGTGTACTTCCAAATTGTAGTCCTTGATTAGCTCTAACCATCGTCGCTGTCTCATGTTCAGCTCAGGTTGAGTGAAGATATATTTGAGACTTTTGTGGTCAGTATATATGTGACATAAGTTTCGCAACAAATAATGTCTCCATATCTTCAATGCATGAACAACTGCTGCAAGCTCTAAATCATGCGTAGGGTAATTGACTTCATGCTTTCTCAACTACTGAGAAGCAAAGGCAATAACTCTTCCTTCTTGCATGAGCATATACCCCAAACCTATACCCGATGCATCATAGAACATATCGAAAGGCTTTTTAATGTCTGGTTGTGCTAGCATAGGAGCAGTAGTTAATAAGGTCCTTAGGGTGTGAAAAGCTGCTTCACACTCTAGCGTCTAACTGAACTTTTCATCCTTCTAAAGTAATCTAGTCATGGGCTTAGCTATCTAGGAGAAATCAGGAATGAAATGATGATAGTAACCTGCTAACCCTAGAAAACTCCGAACTTCATGAAGCAAAGTCAGGGCCTTCCAATTCATGACCTCTTGTACTTTAGATGGGTCTACAGAAATTCCATCTTTAGATAAGATGTGACCCAAGAAAGGTACTTTGCTCAACCAGAATTCACACTTGCTAAACTTGGCATATAACTTATGTTCCTTTACTTTGGACAAAATAATTCTCAGATGCTGTGCATGGTCTGCTTCATTCTCCGAGTAAATCAAGATATCATCGATAAACACAACCACGAACTTGTCAAGCCCGGGCATGAATACCGAATTCATTAAGTACATGAAGTAGGTAGGAGCATTCGTGATAAGGACATGAGCTCCATGCATATGACCATGCTTGGAGATAGAGGACGAGGAGATCAGTGAGGGTGTCCTAACCGAGAAGGAGGCCCAAAGCTAATCCGGTTCGAGTCACCAAGGTGGAGGCCCAAATCAAGTTCGAGCCCATCTCGGGTTCTAGGACCAGTCTGTCATAAAACTGGTCACACGGGCATGTCCGAGCTCTGTTTTCGATGATCCACATATGGATGGAAAGCTAATTAGATAAGGAAGCCAATCCAAGTCATCTCACATCAAAAGCCTTTCGGATTCAATGGGAATCATCGAAACAAGTCAGTGTCCAGAATCTACTAGGGTGCTACAACACCGTCTTTCGGTCCGTTGGACCGTGTATCGTGCTTGGGCCCATTAGGGGGCACGTCGAGGGGGGTGATGTCCGGGGCTCTATAATTAACAGCTATCGCTCTCCTTAGGGTTTGGGTTTTGTTTAGTTCTTGATTTCCTCGTGAAATAGATGTTGTTTTGCTGCAACTGTGCCACCAAGGCTGCTTGCTGTGAACTAGGGCCCCGGTTCTTGATCTTGTTTGCCTGTGGTGATTAGTTCTTTCGAATAAAGACCTGAACTCCTTCTCATTATCATAAGCCTCATATTTATTTGCAATTTCAGATTGCATTCATCCCGTTCTTGCTTGTGTTCTTGATTCACTTATAGAAAGCCTTCCCGGTGAGGTCAATCGCGTTCACGTGGTTGATAACCAACGGAGCAGTGGTGTAACTAGTTGTGAGGGTCTGAATCAGTCTTGGTTCAAAGCCTAGATCGTGAATGTTGAGTCTCCACCAATCAATGCTATCGTACCTATCGGAAGATCAGGCCTTGTCTACATCAAGTGGTATCAGAGACCTTGTTGCCCGTTAGGTATAACTTTGTTTTCCCCTTTAGATTGTTATTGTTTTTGCATTACCTATAGTCAAAAAAAGCCAAAAAATATATACACTGCCACATATTCCATATCCTACAGCCCCTTTGTGCCTTGCAATATTTTTAATTTCAGTTTGCTTTGTTGAACTATCGCCCCTCGCATGTCATTGTGTTCGTTGGTTAATTAGTCTTGGTCTAGTGTTCGTCTTCTTTGCTGGCTGAACAAAAAATATATATCCTAGTGATAAAGTTGGTTTGGCCAATAGATTGGTTTGGTGTTTATTTTGGTCGATCAGATTTACTACACGTCTGATTTACCATCTACACAAGCTGCTGCTGTGTGCGTAAAAATTTAAGACTCCAAATTTCCTATGGTTGTTCTCGATACTAGATCCAAAAAAAGGAAGGTTTGTTGCCCTTTAGAACACGTCAAAGTAAAAATCAACAAGGTGTTTCGTTTGTGGAGTTGCTTTGCTCACGTGTCTTGTCGCCCATATTGGTGCACAAACCTATGCAGTTTTGATCGATTCATATGGTGGTTACATATTAGAGTCATTTGCGGCACATTCTATTAAAAAACAAAGAAACGCAAAAGGCAAAGTGTCAACAGAATATCATCGGCAGTCCTCCGAAGGGTATCCCACAAAGGTAGATTGATCGGTAGAGGAGCGCGAGATCAAGAACAAGAAGGCAACAGAGACACATGAGTTAGACAGTTTAGGCCGCTAGTATGACGTAATACCCTACTCCTATGGTCTGTTGGTTTGTATTAGCTATCGTATGATATGCCATGATTTTGGAGGGGTCCCCTGCCCGCCTTATATAGTCTGGGGGGTTACAAGTCGGTTAGATCTGAGAATTAATTGGAAAGTAATAACAGATTACAAGAATCATGGGATCGTATGTATCCTAACAGATCTCATAGTATCTTCATGATATCTTCCTTAAGTCTTGTGGGAGGCGCCGAGCAGAATTGTGCCCTACTAGGCTTCGTCTTGTGGGCTGGGCCGCCCCTGAGGGTGCCGCCCATGTGGTCTACCGTGGGTATCCAAGGTCGTACCCCCCACACCTAGTCCCTGAGCGCCTTGTACCCGTTGTGCAACGGCGTCTTGAGCTTGTTCGAGCAGGTGCGAACCAAAGCCGAGCAGACCAACTCATTTTCCGACCACCATAATGAGTCGCCGAGCAGTTGTGAGCAGTTGCCGAGTAGCGTGCACCATCGCCGAGCAGTTGTGAGCAGTTGCTGAGCAACATGCACCATCGCCGAGCAGTGCGAACCACAGCCAAGCAACGTATCCCAAGTACGGCTTGCCATAAGGGTGTAAGGAGCTCAAGTCCAAAATTGAAAATTTCTTCGCAGCGGACCAAGTGTGCCCACTTATAGTCCAAACTCGAGAAAATTGGATAAACTTCTTCGGCTTCAAGATGCATGGAGTCTTCTAGAAAAAACAAACACATTCACCGCAAGGTGAAGTGTGCCCACTTAGTCCCCGAGCCTGACAGTAGATGATGTGGTCATGTGGTGCCAGGGTTAGAAACAGAGGAGTAGTGAAAGACCAGTCAAGCAAGCAGCCAGTCCTCGAGCTACAAGCGGAGATACCGGAGCAATCAAACTGTGGCGAAAAAATCGGAGAGCAACGATTGTACAGTAATGGTTACTGAGCCTCTTTAAATGTCGGAGAAATCGGTGATTATTCGGTGAATAGCAACTGATGGCAGCGATAAATGGGTGACATGAGCTGAGATTGCATAGAAGCCCAAGAATTGGCCCATATATCGCATCGGAGAAATCAGTGCGGCGTAGATCGTGGGAACGGTTCCCCAAAAACCCTTGAATGTAGAGATGTGGGGAAAGCGCTTTATAACAGTGCTGCCACATACCCCGTTCCCACCTTTTCAACTTCATCTTCCTCCTCGACACCCGCATCCCCAAATCCACAACCACATTTGCCTCCGCCGCCAAAACCTAACCAAATCTGAGATAAGGCGCCGAAGAAAGGAGCTGCAAAACCAAAAAAAGCGGCTACCAGAGCCAGCCGTGATAAGGAATGGGTGCCATCAAAGATGGGGGAGGCGGAGCTCAATAGGATGGTAGCGGCAGGCATTCTTCCAGATCGCGTCACGGCCGGATGGCGACTAGCCCGCAGTGATGTGGCAGAACCTCCTAAGAAATCAGGCCCACGTAGACCTATCGATGTCTCAACAGACCTCTGATAGCGTACACAAGTTCCCAACAACTTAACAGGTCTGTCAGGTGTCCTCGGGAAACCTGAATCATCCACGAGTCTTTTCCAAATAGGATCCCAATCACAGACATTGCAGATTACAACAGTTTTCAATATACATATCAGAGATTATAAAGCGGAAGACTTAAGTTTTAATATTACAAACCAGTTGTTTCAAACTTACAAAACCATAAGTGTCATACAACCATAGTAGCGGGATAATATTACATTAACATTATTTATTTCACACAAACTAGTGCCTTGTCCAAAGGCCATACATCATTCCTCATCGTCATCGACTTCAAACACTGACATGCAGCAGGGACCAAAACAAGCCTGCGCATGCGACTCACCTGCAACAAGGGTTAACAAACCCTGAGTACAAAAGTACTCAACAAGACTGACCCGATGAAAAAGGGGCGAAGGTCTTAGGGATGCAGGTGTTGGGTCAAGGTAAGGATGTAGCAAGATTGAAAAGTTCTTTGCCAAAAGCTTACTATTCTTGATCCTATTTTCGAGTTTTACCCCTAAGTACTTTAGTTCATTATCTCAAACTAAGTGTTCATATCTCATATTCCAATCCTTCTCATTCCATTCCTTTTTCTCATGTTTTAGTAATTCACCAGTCCTGCATTGCTTCTGTAATGAATCGAGTCTCCATATCCGCGGAGCACCGGCAATTTGAATTGATTCAAGTCTCAGCTGGGGTTTCCTTATCACACGACATATGTAGAACTTAATCTTGCATATATCAACCTCGCTACCAGATCCTCCCATACTAAGCCATCTCCACGCCACCCGAGAGCACAGCACACCTCAAATTCGGCCACATTCCAGCCACGAGGGTACACGCTACTCCCGCCATCTCTCCACTCCCAGTGCGTGGGCATTCGTCTTAGTATCGGATTAGCCGAAGTAGGCTTACCGGGGTATGTGACCAATACTACAAAGTGTCTCGTTCAGAAGGTCCACAATGAGTGGCCTTTAAGCGACATAGTTGGCAACATTACCCAACATTCAAGATAAGTTACCCGACTAGTCTCTAGTTCATTCTATCTTGTTTCTTTCTTTGGCCAGTATGCCATCTTTGATTGTATCGAAACTTTTACTTTGAAAGCCTACCATAAAGCATACTAAGCATTCTACGCCTTTGTAAATGAAATCATCTTCAAGGATGGTAAACAATTAACAAGGTAGGCAATGCATCAAGTAGGTAACATTTGAATTAATCAACTTAATGCAATAAGTAACATAGGTGATAAACTTTTCAAAGTAAACAAGGTAATGGTTTAATGCATAAACTGGGGCTTGCCTTCGTTGACGATCTCGGATTCCGGATCAGTACCACAAATATCAAATCCTGAGATGACCGGGGATTCTTCCACAACTTGCTCAACTAGAATCGGTTCACTCTCGGATTCTACACGAAATAATAACATATGCTTCAACATGATGATAATGTAAACATGATGCTTTCATGGTGCATGAAATGTAATAACACCTTGAATACAACTTTCCTTCACGATACAGTTGTAAATCAAAATCAATTGACACTAACATCTAGGGTTTCGACAAGTTAACTTACTAATGACCTTTGTTATTACATGAAATGTCATTAAGATTTACTAATTATAAGTTAGGTATGAGTTCAAATAACTAATTAAGGTACCAAGGATCATCATAAGTTACTGACCCAAGGTCAACATTCAATTCCAAAGTCAAACAAACCCTAAATGATTAAGCATTAACTAAGTGAATAATTAATTAAATAATTAAGCCTAAATTAGGTATAAAATCAACTTTGTTCAATTAAGCTCAAAATTTTATGCAAGCTTCCTCATGACAAATTAGTGTACCAAAATAAATTTCATAATTTTTGGAGTTATACAGTGGCCTACAAAAATTATGGAAATTGCATTTATCAATTAATTGACTGAATTTTTGAACATTACAAATTTATTCAAATTTCAAGTTTCATATTTTTAAACCATAATAGAACATGTACAGAAGCTACACACAAATTTTTAGAATTTTTGGAGCTGTAATTATTTTCCTACAAATTTCCAAAGTTGCTGCACTATTCAAAATCCAGAAAATACTAAATTTCACTGTTCTCTCCCTTCTCTCACTGACAGCCAGGTCCCGCTGTCAGCGACACAGAACAAATTACACGGCGGCGTTGTCAACTCCGGTCGACCAAAACGCGCTGGCGGTGAGGTTCTGGCGAGGCGGACTGCACCAGCATGATCTACACTACCCCGCGAATCTACCCCGACCCTTAGAACAGCAGCAGGCGCACCGGAGGAAGCTCCACACCGGCTATGGCGGCCATGGTCGCGCGGACATGGCGGCACATGACACTACACCGGCTACAACGCGGTAGAGGCTAATGCGGAGCGAGCATCACGCTCAGGAGCTCACCGCGAACACAACGGTGTGCTTGGTGAAGGCGGAGACGGGCTGGAATGGCGTGGCCATGGTGAGGTCGATGGTGGCGGCGCTTCGGCTAGCTCCGAAGAAGAAGACGCCGTGGGTTGGCACTGGACTACTAGAGGAGAGGCGAGCAGGCCTGGAAGGAGCGGTAGGGCGAGGTGGAGCTGCTGGCAAACGCAATTGGCACGAGGTACTACGGCGAGGACGAATTTCACGAGCGCAGCAAGGGCACCGGCAGCGAGCAGTCGATGGGAAAAGAAGAACGACGGTGGCGGATGCTCCTATTTATAGAAGGGGAGGACGCGCCTAGCTTCGACATCTCCCGACGAGGTTGCCATGGAGACGGCAGCGTGTCACCGCACGAAGAAGCAGTGAAAAACGAGCGGCGGCATGCGGCTGCGTGGCGCCAGCGGCAAGCAAGAGTTCTTGCAAATCACTCACAAATTTTCTAAAGAAGTTGAAAATCTCCAAAAATGAAAGTTGCTCAACTTTTCAAACTCTACAACTTTGCTTAAGTGAACATTTTCAAATTTTGCCTCCATTTTTAAATTTGAATTTGGGGTGCATTTGAGCATTTGAATCATTTCAAAATTACTCCAAATTTTATATGTAAACTTTAAAAACTTTGAATACCAAAGTTGATCCTTATAAAATAAGCTTCAACTTTGCTTTTTGTCACACCCCCAAATTCCAAATGGATTTTGAAATAGACAAAATGGGCAAAAGGACTTTTATGATTTGAATTTAAATTCACATTTAATTTGTTTCCCTTTTTACTTAATTATGATTTTTGACCAATTACATGGCCCATTAGGGTTATTTGAGTCAAATGACACATGGTCTCACATGATCACATGAAATTTGACCCTTGTGGTCATGATCTTTATTTAGAGTTTTGGATCACATTACTTCACATAAAAGAACATCTATGAAATAAAGCTTATTTAGTGAATGCATTCAAAATTTCCTACTTTATGAATGCTTTGCAATGCATATGATGACATGTCAAGTTTTAATGCTAGGTCAAAACACCAGAGGTGTTATAGGTGAGCCCTATCTGACACCCCATACTGATGAAGCTGTGGTATTTGAAGATTACTTTTGGCGAGGGTTGGGGTTCCCTGTTCACCCTTTTCTTAGAGATCTGCTGGAGTTTTGGGCGATTAGCCTCTGCAATCTGCACCCCAACACCATACTACACGTCTCCGGAGAGCCATAATAGCTGGTTGGAGAGACCCAACAGCGCTGACATGGAGCAAGTGATGGAGCTTCTCGACTTGATGAAGGACTTGGAGCTTAGAGGAGAACTGGTTGCAGCAAGTTTCATAGTGCGTCGTATCTAGCCTTGCAAAGAGAGGGCACACCCAGGCTTTGACTTCAGAGGTGACGACGACGGGGACCCGAGAGAGTACAGAATGGCTAACGAAGAAAGAGGTAACAGACCGAGCCAGGGAGCTATTCACCTCCAATGTCTCATTCAGCTGGCCAAAGGATACGAAAGCCTTCAACTATACTAACCCGCCTCCCTAGGTAATCATATCAATTTCTTCTGCTCAATTGTCAATTGTCGAGCAGGGAACTGACTTACTTATGTAAAGATCCATTCGCAGGACAGGATAGTGTACTTTTTGGGCGTGCCGAGAGCCGATTGGCCGCCAGCTGGTGGATGCCCGACCAATAGTACAACCTAAAGAAAGTTCCATCGGTATCTCATCGGAGTCTAGAGACACGGATGTTGATCGCACGGTGAGTCCCCCCCATAGTGTCGAGAAAATCTTGGGGAAACGGGCAGCGACAGACGAGCCAGCCCAAAAGAAGATGGAGGATGGCGACTACCGCTCCCCGCAAATCGGGTAGCATCTCGCTTGTTGGCGACCAGACCACTCGAACACGGAGGGCCATAGTGATCGAGTGGTCTGATGATGACAAAAATCTAGTTGCTCCTCCTTCGAGCGTGCAGATGCCTTCACACATCACACACGTGGAGGAGCAACCAAGGGAGGACGAAGAAGTCCCCGAGCAGCAGACGGAGATAAATCCAGAGCGACGAGCGGAGGAAACCTCTGAGCAGCAGGCGGAGCAAGGGCTGACTTTGGAGGAGAGGAGACCACCACCCCCAAGCATGGGGGTCAACCACCCTACCGCGCCTAGGGGCTCGGGCAGGCATCGCTAATTCAAAAAAGTGCACCGACAGACCAAACGGTGGGTATCCTCGCGTTGGAGTTACTTTGCTATCTCATCTTAGTGTTTTTGGCGCTCAACCAAGTGACCTAATGCAGCGCAAGGCATACAGAGGGTCTGAACCCGTCCGCCCGGACTGACGAGCCGCCTCGGACTGATCCCATCTCTGGACCCGTAACGCCGGTGGGCCCCATGTCGGGGTCCCCGGGTGCTCGGCAGCCGGCGGAGAAGTCAACGACCGCTGCGGGTGGACTTGGAGACGAAGAGCGGTCAGCGTCGGTGGAAGACGGGTCGGCGACAACACGCGAAGCAACGGCGGGTACTACCGAACCCTCGGGATCTGAAACTGGAGCTGCCGGCATTGCACCAGAGTATAGGTCGACCGAAGCAGAGGCACGTGAGGTGCCTCCTGAAGCGGCGCAGGGCATGGTCGGACCCACAGTCTGGCCAAAGAGTCCCCCAGTGGTGCCGCCAGTTACTGTGGAAAAGGAGGACATGGTGGAGGAGATCATCCGTGCTGAACCTCAAACCCAATCCGTCCGAATCTTCCACAAGCGCGGCGACAAGGTGGTAGTTGTCGAGGAGGAAGACACCCCCAGGGAGATGAGGTGGCTAAAATCCACCCTTGCTGGAGTTGTAAAATAGATCAAGGTTAGTGTTGAATCTTTAGTATTCATCTTTGAAGTCTGAGATCGAACACCATCATTGTCGTTGTTAATTTTTAGGGGACAACTCGAACTATCGAGCACCATCACCACTTAATAAAGAGGATGGAACCCCTCACCGATGAGAATCAAAAACTTAAGGAGGCGATGAAGCTCTTGGAGAAAAACGCCCAAAGGTCCCAGTGCGAGCGGGACCTTGCTGAATCCAACGCGCTAGACCTGGAGCATCAGAAAGGGGTCCTATTTGAGCAGCTGGCGGCTATGAAAGAACAACTATAGAGCAAATCCAAGCAGTTGGCCACTGCCTCCACACAACTGAAGGATGCTTCCGAGCGGTTGGAACAGCTGCAGAAAATCTCCGAATAGAAGAAAGGTATGTATGCTCGGCAAAAGTGCTTTGCATAGTTGGATGCGCTTACTTTTGGCGTCAATTGTACTCGTAGAGCAAGATGTGGAGCTCGGACAGCTACGCTAGGCCCTTGAACAACTCTGGGAGGAGAAGAAGAAAGAAACAGGTCGAGCGAACAAACTGGCCAAGGACCTAGACGGTGAGTACTCCCTGATTGGGGTTACCTTATGAAGTAATTTTCTTGCTTAATGGAGCTCTGTAATACTTGTAGACTACCGCCTGAGGGTCAAGATGCAATTCAACGTGCTGGAGCAGGATGCCCGGATGTAGAGAGGCAAACTTGATGCCACAGTTGCCAGAATCAAACCAGTGCTCGACTGCGTTGAGCCAGAAGTGGCTCCACAGCCCGATGGTAGGCCAACACGCCTGGACATCATCGTCGAAAGATGTAAGACGGTGTGGGAGAGCTTTAAGGGCTTCAACTGTGACACCGTTGCCTCTGCCGCTACCCACATTCTTGTAGTGGTACGGCCCCACTATCCAACCGTTGACCTTCAGTTGATAGGGGGCGGATATGCTAAAGGACTGAGTGACGCAGAGACCCAGCAGCTGGAGGATGAGGTGGAGGACGCTGCGAAGAAGTTGGTAGGCGATATAGACTTGTTCGGCGAAATGACCTGCTTGACGGAGATCAACTGCAATTTCTGTGCAATGTAGTTAGAACGCGTGAAAGCGCAAGAACACTTATGTATACGATAAATGTTATAAAGTGCATGTGTATGCAATTAGATTGTATTTTGGCAAAAAAATCTTCGTAGTTATGACCATAAGGTATTTAGATGGAGTATAAGAAGAGTCCGAGCAATTAGTTTGCTACTGACCCCCATGGCCTTAGCTAGCCCATAGTCCATGACATCGAGCGCGGAGCCCGAGCACGTGTAGGGGGAACAGGTGTGACCAAGGAACCGCAGCTGACCACCCATAACGCAGAACGCGGAGCTCATAGCACGTGTAGGGAGAAATCAGAAACTGGGTCTTCTCCATAGAGAAAAGAGCAAAACGTGTGCTGCTCGGCAGTTATCGAAATGACTGTAGATGGCATAAGCGGCAACCGAGCAATAAATTCTGCTCTGAGCTCTCGGCCTTGGACAACCCATAATCCATAACGTCGAGCGCAGAGCATGTGCACGTGTAGGAAAAATAGGCGTGACCAAGGAAGGATAGCCGACCACCCATAATGCAGAGCGCGGAGCCCATGTCACGTGTAGGGAGAGATCGGTGACTGGGTCTTCTCCAAAGAGAACAGAAAAGAAAGTATGTTGCTCACTAATCGGCGAAATATCTTGGAGGTTTACAACAAATTGTTCGGTGGTTTGGAGAAAACATGTGGCGAGACACGTTGGCGATTTTGGAGGAGACGTGTTTGGAGAAAGATTATTCGGCGATTTTTGGCGAAAATTGTGTCGGCGTTTTGGAGGAAACGTTCGGCGCTTTTGGAGAAAACCGTTCGAAGATTTTGGAGATTTAGAGAACTTTATTCGGCGAAATCGTGGTCGATGATTTGGAGAAATTGTTCGGCGACTTTGGAGAAAACCGTTTGGTGATTTTGGAGATTTGGAGAACTTTATTCGGCGAAATCTGGTCGGCGATTTAGAGAAATCGTTCGGCGACTTTGGAAAAAACCGTTTGGCAATTTTGGAGATCATGATGGAGTATCGTAATGCTCGGTGACCGTACGCGGAGATCGAAAGTTAATGGAGAAAAAATGGAGACAAATTATGGAGACCAAAACTTTATTCATCATAAAATGGAGAGTACATATCTGGAGCATTTCAAGGATAGAAACGTATAAGGTGCTCGATGTGCCATGAGTTTGGAACATCAATCCCATCTAAGTCACAAAGGCGATAAGATCCTGGTCGGGTGACCTCTTTGACGACGTAGGGCCCTTCCCAAGGGGAAGAGAGCTTGTGCAACCCTTCGGTCTTTTGTTTTCTGTGGAGAATGAGGTCGCCGACGATGAATGAACGACCTTTTACGTTGCGATTATAGTACCTCCGTAGACCTTCTAGATATTTGGATGTGCGGACGCAGGTGATCAGGCGTTCTTCCTTGGCCCGATGAATGTCCTCTGTCCAAACAGCTGCACAGCTTGTTCTTTGTCATAGTTTTCCACCCTAGGTGCTCGGAAGGCAACATCTGCTGGTAGTATGGCCTCTGAGCCGTAGACCAAAAAATATGGAGACACACCCATACTGCGACTAGCTTGAGTGCGTAGTCCCCAGACCACAGCTAGTAGCTCTTTGAGCCATCTGCCCGGATGCTTTTCTTCTTTCTGATATAGCCTCTTTTTGAGGGCGTCAAGGATCATACCATTAGCCCGTTGGACCTGGCCATTAGCTCTAGGATGAGCAACGGAAACATATTTAATGGAGATGCACCGGTCTTCACAGAAGTCCCAAAAATGATGGCCAGTAAACGTGGTTCCGAGGTCGGTGATGATGCTATTCGGGAGACCGAACCTGTGTATGATATCTTCAAAGAGCTCGACTACTTTCTTTGCAGTAGCTGAAACGAGCGGTTTGTACTCGATCCACTTGGAGAACTTATCAATGGCGACGTATACAAACCGGAAGCCTCCTAGAGCTGGCTTGAAAGGCCCAATCATGTCTAGTCCCCAGCATGCGAACGGCCAGGAAGCTGGGATGGTCTGCAGTTCCTATGCCAGTACGTGTATTTGCTTGGCAAAAAACTGACATCCTTCACAGCACCTAATGAGGTCTTCTGCGTCGAAGATGCCCGTGGCCAGTAGAAGCCAGCTCGGAAAGCTTTGCCGATCAGGGTTCTCGAAGCCGCGTGATTGCCATAGGAACCAGAGTGAATTTTGGAAAGTAGCTTCACACCGTCGTCTTGGATGATGCATTTCTGCAGTATCCCTTCCTTGGCACTTTTCCTCATCAGGCTACCGTCTACCAGCACATAATGCTTACTTCGGCGAATTAGGCGTTCGGTTTCGGTCTTGTCGGCAGGTACTTCGGCGCTGATGAGGTATTTGATGAACTGCTCCCTCCAATCGGTGACCGGCGAAGGTACCACAAGTACCAACTTCTCGGCAAGAGGGACCTCTTCGACTTCCTTGTCTTCTTTAATTAATGGCACTAGGAGATCTTGCACGAAGACTCCCAATGGAACCGCAGCGTGAGACGAACCTATCATAGAGAGCTGGTCGGCTGGTTGATTTTGATCTCGTACCACATGGTGGTACTCGATACCATAGAACTTCCCTTCAAGCTTCCTGATTTTGGCGCAGTATGTGTCCATCTTCTCACTGGAATAGGACCAGTCTTTGTTGAGCTGGTTGATAACCAGCGTGGAGTCCCTGTACACCATAAGTCATTTGATGCCGAGCTCGATGGCTATTCGTAGACCATGGAGACATGCTGCGTATTCCACGGCATTGTTGGAGGCCGAAAAGTGTATCCGAAGGACATAGCGGAGCTTATCTTTGGTCGGTGTAACGAACAGAATGCCCGCGTCGGCACCGCTGATGTCAAGGGCGCTGTCAAAATACATCACCTAGTGCTCGGGGCAAGTGGCGGCAATGGGTTCTTGGATCTCCGTCCACTCAGCGATGAAATCAACAAGCGCCTATGACTTAATGGTAGGTCTGCTTCTGAATTCAATGGAGTAAGTGCCGAGCTCAACAACCCACTTAATGATGCAGCCGTTGGCCTCTTTGTAGCGAAGAATGTCCCCTAGAGGGAACTCAGTGACCACGACGATCTTGTAATACTCGAAGTAGTGTCAGAGCTTTCGCGACGTGATCAAAATTGCGTATAACAGCTTTTGTACCTAAGGATAACGAGTTTTGGGCTCATTAAGCACCTCGTTGATAAAGTATACCGGACATTGCACCTTGTAGGCATGCCCGAATTCATCACACTCGACAACAATAGCTGTGCTGACGACATGAGAAGTGGCGGCGATGTAGATCAGCAGAGTTTCATCTGGTCGTGGCGCTGTCATGATCGGAGGTTTTGTTAAGAACAACTTGAGCTGCTCGAAAGTTGTGTCTGCCTCCTCCGACCAGGAAAAATGCTCGGAGGCCTTGAGGAGCTTAAAGAAAGGTAGCCCTTTTTCATCGAGGCGCGAGATGAAGCGACTTAATGCAGCCATGCAGCCTGTAAGCTTCTGTATATCCTTGACGCATGTCGACCGTTTCATGTTGGTGATGGCGGAGACCTTGTCAGGGTTTGGTTCGATGCCTCGAGCGCTGACAATGTAGCCCAGCAGTATACCGGATGGAATTCCAAAGATGCACTTTGAAGGGTTCAGCTTCCATCGGTATTTGTTCAGGCCGGAGAAAGTTTCCTCAAGGTCGGCGATAAGATTGTCGGCGGTTTTGGTCTTGATGACCACGTCGTCGATGTAGGCTTCGATGTTGCGGCCGATCTGTTGGTCGAGGCACATCTGGATAGCCCTTTGATAGGTCGCCCCATGTTTTTGAGTCCGAAGGACAGAGTGGTGTAGCAGTATGCACCAAAAGGCGTGATGAACGACGTCTTTGTAACAGAACCGACCAATTTATAAGAGCATAAGTACGAAAGCAATCACCAGAGTGATCAAACCGTCATACTTGAACCCATATAAATCCGGTAGTCAACTAAAACCACGAAGGATTTCAAACCAACTTGCATACAACCAAGATCATAGTAATTCAACATAACAAGCCACATGTTACATCCATTTCACAAGTAGTTCATGAGTACCTCATACATCAGAGTTCACATAGTTATTACAAAACGAGTTCACAAATAGCGGAAAGAAAGTAGTTTGAGACCCTTACACACACTTAGTTCAGATACAAGCCAGTTCCATAGTCATATCCAGCAAAAGCAATATGATAAGATAGCATAGGCGATCATGCCCCATGATCTAGTCTTCATTCCCCGCAGGGTGGAGACAATACTTGCAGTAGCCGTTATAGAGCACGTCATCTGCAACAAGGGGGAATAAACCCTGAGTACGAGAATGTACTCAGCTAGACTTACCCATCATAAACCAAAAATAAATGACACCAAGGAGTATGCAAGGCTTTATCAGTGGATCTTGCTAGACAACCTTTTTGCATAAAAGCTTATGTAACCATTAGCATTATTCACCTGTACTAGCATTGACTTTTAGCCATTATCTACCATCTATATTAGCACCTGTACTAATCAATCACTTGATTAAGTTGCAAATAATAATAACCATATCAGGTATTTCATGGCTCATCATCATCCTCATCATCATCGTCATCATCATTTAACCATATCGTTAAATTTAGTGAATCTACGTTGCCGCTGCTCAGTCAAGTTCTCACTATTCGGGAGAGATAGTGATTCGAATCGATTCCTATCCATCTGGAGGGATATTTCTAACACAAACCCTGCTTCCCCCGTCAGGGTCGCAATCAAGTCACCATTGGCACAACTCAAGAGAAATAAAAGAAAAGTCACGGGTCCAGGCCGCCTGGCATCCTGGAGAACCACTCTACCAAGGGTGATCGGGCCTTTAACCCGCCTTTGGGCTTACGCCAATGGCTCTCCGCACATCCTTACTACCTCCAGAATGCCCCAACCCCCCGGTTCCCGGCCTGAGTCGAGCTACTAGGCATCGCGGTCGGAACGAGTTATCTGGCCAGCTAAGTGTTAGGCTGCGTTCAACATGACATGGGGACGTACAGCGAATCGGTCCTTAAACGACACAGACGTGGATAGATTCGCACCCAAGACCTCCATGCCTTGTTGCTACACTACCGTCATCCCGCCCGGTCTTCATTCATTATTAACACATGGTTATTTCCATGGTAGCAAATATAGCCAACGTGACCAGAGCTCATCCTACATCTCGCAGGTGACAGGGAATCACCCGACTTCTACCGGTCTATGCATAGCTAAGCATCATTCGATCCTACACTTAATTAGGATTCACATGATTTTATCTGGACAAGGTAAGGATATAATGCAACAATTGGTTCCAACCAATTCCTATACCTAATGCATCATCAACAATAAGAGATACTCAATATATTTGTAAAAACATGGGAGGCTTATAATGCTCCGGGGCTTGCCTTTTAGGATAGAGGATGGGCGGTGGTCAGGGCACTCGGGCACCTCCTCCTCGGCGGCTGCTTCGTCGATTGCCTGAACCTCGGGCTCCTCCTCCTGGCTCGCTCCCTCGAACTCCAGAAGCGTCACTCCCTCCGGCACACCTATTGCATGTATGCGCAAGATAAATATCATGGATGCACATGAATGAAGTTAGGGGTGCTCGGGGAATGCACATGCTTACTGCAGTCCGCATATTCTAACTTAATCTCTATTCAAATCACTTTAACTTACCAAGTTTATACAACCTAATGTACAATTGCTCATCTTCAGTTAAGGACCTAGCACCTGCACCTAAGCATGTTCTCAAGTTAGGCTAGCACCTAAACAATTGTAACACCTCGGGTGTTTTAAATACTAAAACAGGACATATCATCATATGCATTGCAAAGCATGTGGTCATATTGAGAACTTTGATATGCATTCACTGAACTTTGATATCCTCGCGCACTGGGAGTGGAGAGATGGCGGGAATAGCATATACCCATGTGGCAATGGGCTGGATTGGTGGAGTACTGTATTCTCGGGTGGCGCGGACCCATTCTTATTTTAGAGGATCCGAGGGTAGGTTGATATATGTAAGTCGAGGACCTACATATGTCGTGTGGTCTGGAATTCCCAGCTGGGTTTTTAATCGGTTCGAATCGGCTCCTTGGTTATGGAGACTCACTTCTGCTGATTTACTCTGGTGTAGATATTTGAATAAATGTTGTAATACTGCAATGACTTTGTAATGTGATCCTGCTCGGAAATCGTGGATGATTCGGGGTTCTCCGAGGACACCCGACAGTCTTCTAAAGTTACCGGGAACATATGCATAGTTGTCAAAGGTTGTCGGACAGTGACAGGTGCATGTGTGCCCTATAATTTAGGAGGTTCTGCCATAGAATGGTATCAGAGCGATTGTTACAAAGTTTTTGTTGTATTGGTTTACAAAAAACTTCAAAATGATTTGGGATGACTAAATTTAACTTGTTAATTTGGTCCAAATTGCTTCTGACTTATCTAATTTCTTTCTCACCATTCTTTATTTGATTAAAAAGGTTTTGTGTGGTGGAGTAGTAATCTTACTATGCCCTATATAAAAAAACAAATGTTGTTTCTGTTCGTTATAAGCTTTGCTATTTTTGTTCGTAAGAACGATTCATGCATCATGATTAATTCACTTGTTACTTCCTTCACCTCTGAGTCTGGGTGGGTAGTGTGTATGGGTTGAGTTGTGTAGTCCACCCTTGCTGCTCTTGAGACAGTTGTCAGATTGTCTTACTAGGATTAATCTTGCTTCCTACAGTATGGCTCATACCAAGGAGACACCCCTAGGAAGGACCCAAAGGAGTTCCTCGTCACCAACTTGCCCCTAGGAAGGACGGTGCTAGCAGTAGCAGTTCTAGGCCTGATCTCCAAGCAGAGATACAGAGGATTTCTGTAGAGTTAGCACAAGCTACTAGGGATAGGGCTTTGGATGTCATACAGGTAGGAGAATTATAGGATCAATTGTGGCATCTCACCACCACGCACAGAAACTACGAACGTATGTTAGTTCGTACGGTGGAAGGAAGGAATGAAGCTTGGCATAGGGAAAATGTAGCTAGAACTAGAACTCATGAGCTAGAATTCTATGTAGAAGATTTAGAAGAACATAATACTTATCTGCATGAGGAAGTTCATAGGCTAAGCAATCTCCTAGATCCAAATCATGAACCTCAAGCTTGTGTCATCCTTGCCGATGATAGTGAATCGGAAGAGGCAGAAGAAGAAGATTCGGAAGAATTAGTGATGATCGATGAAAGTGATAATGAGGGCGGAAATATTTCCGGAATGGATACCGAGCCCGAAGTTTGAAGTGATCGAGAAGACGAGTAGAGTTGTATAATAGTTAGTTCTAGTTAAAGTTAGTAGTCTCGTTTAGGTGTGGGTTTGTGTTTATATTAGTAAACCCTATGTAATGTGTCTGGAGTAAGTTTTTGTTGCAATTCAATAAAGACTTGTGAGGAAAGTTTGTTTTACTATGAGCAGATGCGTCGTAGGCGGGGTTCGCATATTCCTGGTACTTCACAAGATGAGGATGGTATTCCAGATCCACCACCAGTTCCAACAGACCTGGCTGATGCTATAGCCGCACTTGTCAATGTGATAGTTGAAAATTCTCGTTTGCTTCATGAGATGGCTCAAAGTAATTAGAATCAGATGCAAGGAAATCGTGGTCGCCATCATAACAGGCAGGAGGCTACATATGTTGATTTTACAGACACAAAACCACCGGTGTTCACCAAGGTAGATGAACCACTAGAGGTTGACGATTGGCTTCGAACCATGGAGCAGAAATTTGATCTCATTCCATGCATAGAGTTTTAGAAACCAGTCTTTGCTGCTCAACAACTTAGAGGTGTAGCCGGTGCTTGGTATGCGAATCTTATGGCCATGCAACCCGCAGGTGTTCCGTTAACTTGGACAAAGTTTTGTACTGCTTTCAGAGCCCATTATATCTCGGAGGGAGTTATGGCTATGAAGCTAGATGAATTCCTTGCTTTGAAGCAAGGGGATCAGACGGTTATGCAGTATGTGGGAAGATTCAATCATCTGTCGTAGTATGCATCTGAACATGTCAACACAGATGTCAAGAAAAGAAATGGTTCATGAGAGATCTGAATACCAAATTGTAGACTATGATGACAACTTGTACCAATGTCACTTATCATGAGGCAGTGAATATTGCAATTGCTTCAGAGGGAAAGTATCGACAACATAAGGTGCTCAAGAAGAAAAAGAGTATGTCGTCTGGATATTTTAGGGGAAATCAAAAGAGGCAAAGGGTGATTTATCATCCAGTAAATCATAATCGTCCTCCTTATCGTCCGCCGCAGTTTCAAGCCAGTCAGCAATCAAATGTCCGCCCTGCTACAACTTATTAGAATCCACAACCGACAAATGCTTCTGGGGTTTCTGCTCCAACACCCCAGGGTCAAGTATCCCTATTTCAATTGTGGCAAGCCTAGTCATTTCTCGAGAGAATGTCCGTATCCAAGGCAGTCTAATCCCAATTATCAGAAGGCCCATGTAAATCAACAACAGGGTCAGGCACAGAACAAGAATAACAATCAGAATGCTCAGAAAGGCAAAGATGAAAGGAAGACAGGACGGGTGTTCTATATTCAAGCTGGGGAAATTCCGGAAGGGGAGCCAGTGATGATGGGTATGTTTCCTGTTGCTAATCACCCTGCAATTATACTTTTTGATTCGGGTGCATCTCATTCATTCATCAATAGAACATTTGTGGTAAAGCATGAAATTCCAATTGGGGCAATAAAGGAAAATTTCTTTATATAGTGCCCGGGGGACGTCTGTGTACTAAGGAAATGGTATACCAGATACCCATAAACCTGGGTGGACATATTTTTTGCACTACCATGATTATCCTAAAGGATCAGGATATAGATGTAATTTTGGGAATGAATTGGATGTATCAACATAAGGCTGTTATAGATGCTTTGAATAGAACTATAAGGGTGAGTTTGCCAAATAGTAATTCTCAACTTCTCATCCAACTTCCAACCTTAAGAAGATCAATGGGCAAAGTTTGTGCAACTGTTGTTAAGGAAATTAGAGATATCCCGGTAGTGTGTGAATTTCCTGATGTGTTTCCTGAAGATTTACCCGGTCTACCACCTAATAGGGATGTCCAGTTTAACATAGAGTTGAAACCTGGAATAGCTCTGATTTCTCGGAGAGCTTATAGGATGCCACCTAAGGAGTTAGTCGAGTTGAAGACTCAGTTGCAAGAATTGATTGAAAAGGGGTTTATCCAACCTAGTTCTTCACCTTGGGGATGTCCGGCAATTTTTGTGAAAAAGAAATATGAGACCCTGAGGTTATGTGTCGACTATCGTTCGTTGAATGAAGTGGCCATCAAGAATAAGTATCCCTTACCTCGGATAGATTTGCTTTTTGATCAATTGGCCGGTGCCAAAGTTTTCTCCAAGATAGATTTGAGGTCAGGTTATCACCAAATCAAGATAAAGCCTGAAGATATTCCCAAAATAGCATTTACCACAAGATATGGATTATATGAATACTTGGTAATGTCTTTTGGTTTGACAAATGCTCTAGCTCATTTCATGTATCTGATGAATTCAGTATTCATGCCCGAGCTAGACAAGTTTGTAGTGGTGTTTATTGATGACATTCTAGTATATTCCAAGAATAAGGAAGAACATGCGGAACATCTTAGAATTGTTCTGACCCGCTTGAGAGAACATCAACTTTATGCTAAGTTCAGCAAGTGTGATTTTTGGCTTAGGGAAGTACAATTTCTTGGACATGTCTTGTCAGCTAAAGGCGTTGCAGTTGATCCGAGCAAAGTGAAGGATGTGCTTGATTGGAAACCGCCAACCACAGTTCATCAGGTTTGGAGTTTTCTAGGATTGGCGGGGTATTACCGTCGGTTTATTCTAGATTTCTCTAAAGTATCAAAGTCCATTACTGAGTTGTTGAAGAACCAAGTCAAGTTTTTTTCTGGTCATCTAAGTAGCAAAGTGAAGGTGTGCTTTGGTTCAAGGATCGCCTGGTGGTACCAAAAGTTCCTGAGTTGCGGCAGTTAATTCTTGAAGAAGCACATGCTACTAGGTTATCTATCCATCCGGGAAGCAACAAGATGTACCATGACTTGAAACAAAAGTTTTGGTGGACTAAAATGAAGATAGAGATTGCTAGATACATAGCAAAGTGTGATACTTGTCAAAAGGTGAAAGCTATACATTTGAGGTCTTCTGGTGAATTACAGCCATTACCTATTCCATCTTGGAAGTGGGAGGACATAAGTATGGACTTTATTGTTGGTCTACCCAAGACATCAAAGGGATTTGACTCAATATGGGTTATTGTAGATCGACTAAGCAAGTCAGCACATTTTCTTCCAGTCCAAAATACATATCCCACTATATGGTATGCCAAGATATATTTAGAGCGAATCATGAGCCTCACCAAAGACCATTGTGTCAGATAGGGGTACACAGTTTGTCTCCAGTTTTTGGAAATAATTGCATTCTTCGTTGGGAACCAAGCTCCTATATAGTACAACTTATCATCCGCAGACTGATGGACAGACTGAAAGAGTCAATCAAGTACTTGAAGATATGTTAAGGTGTTGTGTCCTTAACTATTCCAATAAGTGGGATGAATGCTTACCTTTGGCCGAGTTCTCATACAATAATAGTTATTAGGAAAGCATTAGAATGGCTCCATTTGAAGCACTCTATGGTCGTAGATGTAGAACATCGCTGAGTTGGTCTGAGCCTGGAGAAAGAAGGTTCTTTGGGGTTGACCTTGTGAAAGAAACAGAAGACAAGGTTAGGCAAATACAAAGTAATTTGAAGATAGCTCAGTCTCGACAAAAGAGTTATGCAGATAAACGATGTAGACCATTGACGTTTAACAAGGGAGATTCTGTTTATCTGAAGGTATCACCAATGAAGGGAGTTACCCGTTTTGGTGTTAAAGGCAAGTTGGCACCTCGATATATTGGACCATTTCATATTTTAGAGAGGTATGGAAAGGTGGCATATCACTTGAAATTACCAGAACATTTATCAGTTGTACATGATGTGTTCCATGTTTCTCAATTGAAGAAGTGTCTCCGAGTGCCTAAACAGAATGTTGAGGTTGAAGGAGTGGAACTTGAACCAGATTTGACTTATTCCGAATATCCTTTCTGAGTTTTGGATCAGAAAGATCGTGTTACTCGAAGGAGGACAATCAAGTTCTACAAGATACAATGGAATCAACATTCAGAAGAAGAAGCTACTAGGGAATCAGAAGATTACTTGTTAGAAAAATTTCTAGAGTTTCTTGCATCGATATAGCATAATGTTAGTTTGCTTTGTTGTGGCGAACCCTGTTTGTAAAGGAACCTCAGTTGTTTTATGAACAAGTTGTGAATGTTTTTGGATTGACACATTTCCTTTTCCATTACTTACCCTATGACTTTGAATCTCGGGACGAGATTTCTTTTAGGGGGAAGGATTGTAACACCTCGGGTGTTTTAAATACTAAAACAGGACATGTCATCATATGCATTGCAAAGCATGTGGTCATATTGAGAACTTTGATATGCATTCACTAAAACAAGTTTATATTTGTGTTATAAGTGTTGCCTTGTAGTGTTTGAATCATGTTCCAAGTTTTGTTTGATTGTGATTTTCAAAAACCCTAATTTCGGCCTTTAAGTTTTGACATGGAAAACCCATTTCAAAATCAAAGCACATTTTGGGGTTGAGCCTTAAAGCAAAAATGTAGAGCTTGTTGAGTTGTACAGAGTTTGTTTTTGGAGTTTTCAAAGTTGTTCAGAAAAATTTGAAGTAATTTGAAAAGGTGAAATGTACTTAAAGTGTCCCCTTTTGAATTCCAATTTGCATTTCAAAATGTAGACCGAATTAGGGGGTGGTTATAAAAGCAAAGTTGTAGAACTTTTGATTTCGAACAACTTTCATTTTTGGAGATTTTTGAGTTGTTATACAAATTTGGGAGTAATTTGGAATTTTAAATGAATGGCAATTCTGTAATTATAGTGAACAGTGTTCACCGCCTAAGCTACATGGCCGGCGACCTTCTTCGGCGTTCCTGGCGCGTCGTGGTCGTCTGTGGCGTTGCGCTGGCGCGGGAAAAGGCTCCGTCGTGGCTTCCTCTAGCTTCCTGGCCGTCTTTTAAAAGCCGTGACGCTGTCGGCGTCATTCTTCTCTCTCCCTCTGTTTTCACCGCCGCCGCCATTGCCATAGCTCCGTTGAGCTTTTGCCGTCGCCGTAGCGCCTTTCAATCCTCGGTAACGCTTGCCACAGCTCCGCTGGTTCCTTGCGCACTCAGCCGAACCATCCTTGACGCTTGCCTCCACCGAGAACCCACTGTCCACGCTTTTCTTCCTCGCGGCCGGCAACCTCACCGTCGCGGGCGTGTCATCGTGGCCAGAGCTCTCTAGTGAGCTTTTGCTTCTGCTCAGCATAGCTCTAGCTCCGCCTTGTTCCCGTGATGCTCTATGACTGGTTGATTGCTCGTTTTGTCCATCACAGTCACCGGAAAATCGCCGTCACCATCGCTTGCGCCGCCGGGATCACTGTGAACGTCGACCAACGTATCCGTAGCATCTCCGACCTCGTTCTTTGCTCCATCACGTTCGGGGTGAGCTACTGATCCTTCCTGTGCTGTTTATTTAACAGCTACCGGTCTCCTGTCGCTGGTGTAGCGCAGTCGTGCCACCGCATCCGCCATGGCCGGCGTGAAGCTTGAACCTTGCCGTAATTAGTCGAACTGGTGCCCCATATCGTTGCGCCTTGTTGTGGTGATCACCGTGGTGCCCTTGTCTTCGCCGTTGGTCTCGCCGTTGGCGAGTTATCGCCGGTCAGCGCGCGTGTCGCTGGAGTCAAAGCCAGAGGTTGAAGATGACATGTGGGGTCACCCTGTTAGTGACTCAGCGTTCAAAATGGATTTTTTTTCCTTTTTCAGAAATGAATGAATAGTCTCTATTTTTGTTATTTTTGTGTATAATTATTTAGAGCTCCAAAAATTATGAAATTTTTGTGTGACCTCTCTGTGATGAATACTATTTAGGAAAAATATGAAATGTTGTTTTTCAGTACTTTTTGGATGTGATAAAAATTGCTCAATTAATTAATAAATAAGTTTCCATGATTTTATAGGCTTATTTATGTATCCAAAAATTATGAAAATTGTTTTGCCACTTAGTTATCATGTGATGAGCATTTACAAAAATTTTAAGGTCAATTGGAACAAGTTGATTTATTTCATAATTCTTAATTAATTAATTAATTCATAAAAGCAAATAGTAACCTTTAGTGATTTAGGTTTTGTTTGAATTTTTGATTGAGTGATGTCCTTGGGTCATTAGTTAGTAAGGATCCTTGGCAATTGAATTAGGTGCATGAAAAGGTTTAGTTAGTTTGACTTGTAACTGTACCGCGAAGGAAAGTTGTATTCAAGTTGTTAACTTTTGCATCCATCATCGAGCATCATATTTTGTATCTCACATCATGTTAACCATGGCATTGTTACTACGTGTAGTGAACGAAGGTGAACACGTGGTAGTTAATCAAGTGGTTGAGGAGGTTAATCCGTCTGTTGAGCTCGGGTTGGATAATTGTGGTGCGACTCCTGAACCAGACTTTTCCGTAAACGAAGGCAAGCCCCGGATGCATTCAAACCTACCTTGTGTTTTACAAACTAATTTCACTTTTGCTTTTCTTTACTGCATTAAGTGATTAAGAGTTAAGTGAAAACCTAATTGATGCATCACCAACCTTGTTTTTCCATATCTACTATATTACCAGTTTTAATTCATATATGCCTAGTTATGCTTAGCTATGCTTAGAACGATGAAAGTCGGGTGATTACCTGTCACCTGCAAGTCTTAAATGGAACTTTGGTTACTTATGTTATCATGTGACATGAGCATGTGGAGTAATAAATCTAGACCGGGCGAACTCGGTGTGTGTGAGCCACAAGGCATGGAGGTCTTATGAGAGGGTTCTTTCTGCCTGTGTCGATTAAGGCCCGTACCATTGTTGAACTGTGTGCGGTGAGACTTTGTAGTACTAATCACATACTCCGGTAAGCCTTAACTTGGCTATTCTATTACGAGAATGGCTACTCTTGCACTAGGAGTGGAGAGATGGCGGGAATAGCATGTACCCATGTGGCAATGGGCTGGATTGGTGGAGTACAGTATTATCGGGTGGCGCGGACCCGTTCTTGTTTTAGAGGATTCGAGGGTAGGTTGATATATGTAAGTCGGGGACCTACATATGTCATGTGGTCTAGAATTCCCAGCTAGGTTTTTAATCGGTTCGAATCATCGTTGCTCCTCGGTTATGGTGACTCACTTCTCTGTTCATCATCGTAGATAAATAACTGGAACTTGAGGATGGTTTGTGAAGGTGTTGGTTATGAAGTTTCATGATCTCAATATGGATCGTGTCAGCTTTGTCTACGATCTTATGAAGTTTTAAATGTTGATATAAGAATTTTGTTAAAAAGCTTTTACGCAAAAGAACTTTGATTATTGCTAAAGCCATACCTTGAATCCCCTGAGTCTGCATTCATGCGTTCTATTAATTCTTATTTCGGTTCAGTCTTGTTGAGTACTTTTGTACTCAGGGTTCGTTGACCCTTGTTGCAGGTGAGGTTCATGAGCAGATCTATTTTGGATCGTGCTGCATGACTGTTGTTCCATGTGATGACGATAAGTAAATGTGTGGCTCTTGGGTAGGGCAACTTATTTTTGTGTTTTGTAATATGTTATATCGCCACTCCACTACTTTGGTTTGTATTATTTATTGAACTTAGTTGTATGGTTTGAAACAAATGGTTTGTAAACTATGTTGTTGTAAGACTTTCATTGATTTACTCTGGTGTAGATATTTGAATAAATGTTGTAATACTGCAATGACTCTGTAATGTGATCCTGCTCGGAAATCATGGATGATTCGGGGTTCTCCGAGGACACCCGTCAGTCTTCTAAAGTTATGGAGAACATATGCATAGTTGTCAAAGGTCGTCGGACAATGATAGGTGCATGTGGGCCCTATAATTTAGGAGGTTCTGTCACAACAATCAACAAGAACATTGCAACAAAGCATACACACCAACATTCGTATTTCAGCAAAACAGGGACTATACAGCGGTACGGTAAACTGATCATAACTGGAGATCTACAAATCGAAATGATAGGAAACAAGACAATTTGGAAAGCTTATGAAATTGTCTACAATTTATTTTCAGACCTCAAAGTATGATTCCAACCTTTACTAGGTCGAATTTACATGACCACATAATCAGGTCCAAACAAGACAGAGAGCAAACAAAACTATGATCCAACTTTGAACGACTGTAACTCCTAAACTACTGGGCCAAATGGCACCAAATTTTAACAGGAGCTAGATATATAAGTTATCTACAACTTTTGTATTCACCACTTTCCCAGCAAACCAAATTATCATGGCGAAATTTGCAAAGTTCCTAGAACTGTCCAGAAAAACATAATGCAAGAAAATAATTATTAACTTATGTGGCAAACATATAAATGGACAAAAACAACTTTACTAACTCATTACACATATCAAAAGAACACCAGAAAGTAAAGTGTTCACAAGCAATTCATTTCTTTTAATTCCTTTCTTAATTTATTTAATTATTTAAGAGGAATAATAAACATATATGAAAACTATACCATTTAATATACAAAAATTACAGTAGGTACTACATGCTCTAAGTAGGCTACTATAAAAATTTCACATCATTTGAACAAGTCTAACATCGTACATAAAAATGACAAGGCATAAAGGCTTGAAATTACATAAATAGGAAACCCTAGTGAAAAGTGTCAAGAATCAGATTTTATATTTTTCTTAGCATCCCTAAGGTACTAGGACAACCTCCAAAAAATTTCATGGGCATTGGATTCATAGATTAATTACTAAAATTCACACAAGGATCATCTAATGATAAAAGGAAAATCTATAACTCAAAAACTATACATGCACTGACTCTAAAATTTTTACTAGAGCTCCTACTAATCAAGAAGAGCTCACCATACAAATTTCATAATTTTTGGAGCACAGGAACTCTAGATATGAATTAAGCAAGTTTGCATCCATTTAAAAACACATTTCAAGTTTTAATTTAATTCTTCCAGAAACTCTACTACAAGTGTTCATGTTATATTTTTCCTAAAGACTAAACTTCACCATGATCCTAAAAAAATTAGAACCACCCAATTTGGATCTACAAAACTAGAGATACAAATTTTACAAAACAGCACTCAAATCGGAACAAATGAACTATCTTTCTACTCCTTAAGTCACTGGCAGGCGGGACCCATTGGTCAGTAGGGCCCGCATGTCATCGGCACCAAAACAGGGGAGGCGGCTCAGCTCAACGTGGATCGGTGGAGCTCGCCGACGGCGGCTTCACCGGCGACGAGGAGGGTACCACCGTGTCCGCCTTGACCTCCCGCATCGATTGACATCCAAATCCTAAACTCTACCGGCCTCTAGGTGTGTCGGCCATGGCGCACGATGGCGCACCGACGAATCCTGGCGCTAGATGACCGGACACGGCACGCATCAGCTTCTAGCGACCATGGCAGTCCTTCCTATGCTACTGCTACCGGTTGCGGTGTAGTGGTTGAGCGTGGCCGCGTGAGGTCACCAGCGGCGGCCATGGCGCGGCGATGCGCGGCCATGTTCCAGCTCGGCTGGACCGGCATTGACGGTAGCGTCGTCACCTGAGTATCTACATGTGATTTGGAAGACGAGGCAAGAGCTAGGGAAGGGGGAGATGTGCCGTGCTGTGCTGGCCACGGCAGACCGCGAGCGCGGCGGCGCTCCAGTGAGCTTTGGCCGGGGCGGATTCGGCAAAAGCCGCTTACCTAGAGCTCAGTTGGCTCAGATAAAACGTCTACGAGGTCCGTGAGGTGCTAGCGGAGCTGTGGTTGGAATGGCGCTGGTTGTGGTGCAGTGGCGAGCTCACGCGAGCTCGGCGGAGCAAAGCAGCCGGCAATGGCGTCGGCGCTGTGCTGCTGCGGCTGGGAAGGAGAAGGAAGGAAGCAAGGAAATGAAAATGCGAGCGTTGTGGAGTCACGGTCGGACGCTGCTGCTTGTGCTGGCGCACGGCAGGCTGACATGGCCTGAGCAGGCAGGACGCCGGCGACGCGCGGCGCGGAGACTCTGTTGCCGGTCGGGTCACTGTAGCATCGATTCAGCGTTCCAAACCGAGCCTGACAGTGTACCTTCAGCATGTTTCAACTCCTCAACTACGATGATCCAAGCTCTAGTGTAATTGACAAAGTTGGAGATCTAAGTGAGAGCTACAACTTTTCCAATTGGAGCTTGAGCTGAGTCGGCTTGGTTAGAGAGCTACAAGGCTAACAATTTGGGTACAGGAAACTAAAACTGGAAGATAGACTTCAAAAATTTTTTGAGTTTCCAAATAGACGTCAAAACTGACTTGTGGGCCCTTTTTGAGCATGTTCTGCACATTTTCATGAAATGGTCATAAAATAACTTTTGTTCCTTATAATTTTTTCTACAACTTTGCTTTAGGTTGCTCAGACATGCAAACACTCTAAGCTGTACTTTTTAAATAGTCAAACAAGAGAGCTCTAGGGGTCAACACTAGTCAAACTATTACTTGAAAGCATAATTAGGCAATATGGTCAACATGAACATTGTTCCTAATGACATTCTAAGTGTAAATAAGTTGTTTAAGAGGATAATTAGCCACACTACACATGGATCACACAAAAATCAAGCATCACATGTATTGAAACAAGGAAGAACAAGTGAAATGTTACTTTTGTTTCAAAGCCATGTTTCATATGTTTCATGAGTTTGTTGCATAGTACTAACTAACCATGTTACTAAAGTATGTGACATGTTTCAAGAGTGAGTTGCACATGTTGCACTTGAGTGTTGCACACTATTCATTTCATAAAACAAACACACATGGAATATAAACATATATTGCAATGTTTCAAAAGCATGTTTCATACAAATCTAAGCTCATGAATGGATGAATGATGCTCATGTTTATGAAATGCCAGTGCAAATGTGGAAGCCAAACACCTGGGGTGTTACAGCCCTCCCCCCTTATAAAAATCTCATCCTGAGATTTGAAAAGCGTACAATATTGAACAACAGGTAAGGTATACATCCTTTAAATAATCTTCTCGTTTCCCCCCGTTGCATCGCTCTCATTACCCTGACTACTCCACATAACCTTGTAAAACTTGACCACATGGTTCTGGGTTACTCTCTTTGGTATCAATAACCCGCATCGGTCTTTCTTCACCGGATAGATCGGATGTCAACTTGATAATTCTCAGTGAAACTCTTTATTTGGAAACGCGGAGACATTTCTTCAATTGAGAGACACGAAAAACATTGAAGATAGCTCTTATCTCAAAAGGTAGCTCTATCTTGTAGGCTACTCACCCACTCTTCTCTATGATCGGGTATGGGCCTACATATCTAGGTGCGAGCTTTCGTTTCACACCTAAGTGCTTCACTCCTTTCATAGGCGATACCTTCAGATACATGTAATTTCCTACTTCAAATTCAATAGGTTCTCTTCTTTTATCAACATAACTTTTCTATCTAGCCTGAACAGCTGCCATATGTTTCTGAAGAGTACGGACTTGTTGTTCAGCCTCTTCGACGAAATTAATGTCGTAGTATCTCCTTTCTCCCGATGCAACCCAGTTTAAAGGAGTTCTATACTTGCGGCCATACAACGCTTCGAACGGGGCCATCTTGATACTTTCTTGATAACTATTATTATAGGAAAAATTCCACCAAGGGTAACTACTTATCCCATAATCCTTTGGAAGATATGACACAGGATCTTGACATGTCTCCCAATTTTTGATTCACCCGCTGCGTCTGTCTGGGGTTTATGGATGGTAAGCAGAACTTCTGAGTAAGTTGGTGCCTAACATCATGGACAGATGTTCCCAAAAATGAGCAGTGAACTGAGGTCCTTTGTCAGATACAATGGTTCTAGGAACACCATGGAAACATTCTATCTGATTAAAATATAACTCAGCATAGTCACATGGTCGATAGTTAGTTCTAACTGGTATGAAATGAGCAGACTGTGTTAAACGATCCACTATTACCCATATAGAATAAAAATTCTTTTGGGTAGGGGAAAGTCTAATAATAAAATCCATACTAATCTCTTCTCATTTCCATACTGGTATAGACATTGGTTGAAGAAGTCCAGCAGACTTCAAGTGGATTGCTTTGACTCTACAGCAATTGTCACATCTTGCAACATAAGCTGTGATTTCTTTCTTCATCTTGGTCCACCAAAATCGAGGTTTCAAGTCTTGATACACTTTCCTATTTCTCAGGTGGATAGATAACTTAGATGAGTGAGCTTCCTCTAAATTTTGGTTTCTAAGCTCTTTCATCTTGCGCTTGATGTGGAACACACCGTGATCTGTCTTCTGTAGCTCAATAATTCAACTCTATAGAGTACAACTAACAGTGATGTTGTGAAGGACCGCAGGATGTAGGAGATGTGACAAATGGAAGTCACTTTCAATTAAAGAGTGGCATTGAGATTTCCTACCTAAGGCATCCATGATGATGTTTGCCTTGCTAGGGTGATAGTGCACTTGGAAATTATAATCTTTGATCAGCTCTAGCCATCTTCTCTGTCTCATGTTCAATTCCGGTTGAGGGAAGATATACTTGAGACTTTTATGATCGGTGTAGATATGACACACATTACCAAGTAGGTAATGCCTCCAAACCTTCAAAGCATGTACAACTACAATGAGTTCTTAGTCATGCGTAGGATAATTGGCTTCATGCTTTCTTCATCAGTCAACACATGACCCAAGAAAGGTACTTTCTTAAGCCAAAACTCACATTTACTGAACTTGGCATAAAGCTTATGTTCTTGTAGCCTAGATAAAACAACTCTCAGATGCTCGACATGTTCTTCTGCTGTCTTAGAATAAATCAAGATATCCTCGATGAACACAACCATGAACTTTTCGAGTTCGGGCATGAACACCGAGTTCATCAAGTACATGAAGTAGGCAGGAGCATTGGTTAATCCAAAGGGACATGACTAACTACTCACAAAGGCCATACCTAGTGGAAAAAGGCTGTCTTAGGTATGCCTCCCGGCCAAATCTTGATTTGATGGTCACTTGCCTTCAAACCAATCTTGGAGAACACATTTGCTTGAGACAACTGATCAAACAAAATGTCAATGCAGGGCAATGGGTACTTGTTCTAGATTGTCACGGCATTGAGTGGACGATAATCCCCACACATGCACAGCGACTTGTCCTTTTTTTTACGAATATTTCTGGACAACCCCACAATGATGAACTAGGGCGAATGAGGCCCTTCTCTAAAAGTTCATATGCACCAGGTGACCCACCGTAGGACATAATATCCTGGCCCATTTATTGTCCGAGTGATAACTCATCCAACTTTTAAATATGGTGTAGCCTTCTGATCCAACGGGGACGACATAAGTTGTTCACTAGGTGATCAATGTTATTACAGGGATAGTCACGTAGAGTCACTTGTCTACCATCTCTTGTAGTCTGTTAAGTTCATGTTAGTGACATGTTCTTTGAAGGTTATCCTCTTTGCAATCTCAAAAGGAAACTCTACCATGTTAGGTTAGATATAAGTATCCTTAGAGTAGAGATGGAGAGATAATCAAGGAAAAGTTCACGTGAAGATAGCACATCGGTGTAGTTCGGTAAGGGATCATAACTAGAAACCTCGATACCAGCGCGTGCCGAGCAGCACAACCTTGTGTCACGCGCCACAGGAGGCTCTCAGTTTCGTCGTGGCACCGTAGTTGCTACTCATAACACCATTACTGATCACACACCCAAAGTGAAATTTCAAGTGCAAAGATTAGGTCGTAAGAACAAGCACTATGCAAAGGAGGGATAGCAAGTAAAGGTAGTCACAAGGTTAGGAGTCATAAGTAGACGATCTGAAGATCAAAACACAGCGCAAGAGAATATAGACTAACCACTGAAGACAACTGGGCAGTGTACTAGGTAAATATTAACATGAGATTTGGCATTGTCAAGAGCAACATGGAATTAAGATTGATAAACACCCAGAGACTTGAAAGAGTTGGAGACAAAATACATGTGATTCGAAGAATAGGGCCAAAGCACTCACTAGGGATTAACGACCTGATCTATGAGGAAAAAGGTTCCAAAGCCAAAGTGGATAGCGACTAGCATTGCACCAGGCTACTAACTTCATTGGGATATCACCACTGGCAGTCCTAATACAATAACCCTCACCCTCGATAGTGTACATTTTCTGCTTAAACTTGGATGCAAATGCGGGACTCATAAAAGAATGTGAAGCACCTGAATCAAATAGTACAACTATAGGGTGTTGATCAACCCAAAACTTACCAGCAGTGACTACTTTGCCTGAAGGAATATCAGCAATATTAGTGTAGTTCACCTTCCCTGACGGCCACCTTGGTTGTTATTCTTCTTAGGGTAAGGACACTCCCTTTGCCAGTGACCCGGCCGGTTGTAGTTCCAGCAGGGCATGTTGCTTGGAGGAACATTGGAGCTGTCTTGACTAGTAGTGCCCTTTTGAAGAGAAACTATAGAAGCCTTGCGAAATCCAGTCTTGACTAGATTCTTCTTCTGCAGTGGGCGGAACTTAGTAGCTGATGCCAAAGGATGGAATGAACCCTAGAATGGAGCCTTAGATTTGACTAGAGCTTCGGATTGTGAGGCACCTGCCTCATAGGCTCTCTTACGATTCTTTGAAACAACAAAAATTGCATCATTGTTAGCCATGATCCATCCCTGACACCTAATCTTAGCTGCCTCACGAGCATCATCCCGCTCATGAGTCAACTGCACTATCAGTGCCTAAAGCGCCTCCTTCTCACGAGCCAGCTGTATCATCTGCTCATGCTTATGTTCCCCCTCATGAACAGCCCGCACGAACTGCTGCCTGAGAGTGTTCAAAGCCTCCGTCAACTGACCCACTTCATGCCGAGCTTCTTGCAACTCCTTGCCATTCTTGCGAGCACGTTTCTTGGCCTTGCGTTGAGCATCTGAAGCCTCTCTAAGTGCGGCCATGATAGTAGAGTTGCTCCCATCTCTCGACTGATAGATCTTCAGGAACAGCCATCATTGCACTCATGGCTGCACTAGAGCTTTCGGCACGCTCCCCATGGCCCCCAACCAAAACGCTTCCCTAATCCTGACTCCACTGAGCTCCCTCAGGGTGAACATGAGGGAATACATCAGCAGGTCCACCTCCCAACTCATCTCCATGCTTCTGACAGATGTCAACTAATGCGGTCAGAGCAGCACACTGTGCACCTTCCCACGGGCCTTGCCCATCGGACTCAATCATCCAACCACACCATACTATCCTTCCTTCGTGCCTGGGTATCTCCATGTCCACATAGTACCATGGCACGGTACCTGCGGGCTCAACTTCCCACCAGTAGTAGCGAGGTGGTTCTGTGTACCCCACTGAATTCAACAGCCTCCATAGGATAGTGGGAGTGCCAAAGTGGTTCAGAAAGTTGCTGCTGCCAGTAGTGAACGTGGGTTCAACCATCTGTAGTAGCATTGCAATTTGGGGTGTGAGAGGATTATCTTACAGGACGAGAATTATATAACAGAATAATTAAAGATAAGGGAGGGAGTGATGCAAAAATGTAATGGCATGAGTGAACATGATGCATGCATGTTCCGTACATCCTCACGAACCTTAAGAAAAGTTTAAATTCTAGCGACATAGACGGTGGCATACACACGTTCTCTCATATACGTATCTAGTTGAGCCACACGTTGCATTGTTAGTGTACCTATAGACAAATTCATTGCAGCCCATCCCACAAAAGAGAAATAAGCACACAATGAAAGCCGTAAACTAAGATACTCTCCATATATACATCCCCGGATATATATACTTCGGTATCCAAAGCTACCCAATAGATATACCCACAATTAAGTACCTTCATATGTACATGTGTGAAACATGTAAACATTTTGGCAACCACAACTTACTCTCCCCTAGACCGACAGTTAGATGGTCATACTCTCACAACTCACACTTACCTGAGCGTAGAGGCAATTGATCCATACATTACCACCCAAGCGGATGGCATCCATACAATAGCACGCCGTATGGACAATGAAATAAAATGAAAACAATTACCCCCTAAGTCATTACTTAAATAAGCCACCTAAAAGTCCTTATTTGGGCATAGAGGATATGACCACTGGCACCCTTAAGTAAAATTTCAGATTTGAACACACCTATATATAAGTAGCTATAAGTTGTCAAATTGATTTTTGCAAACAAAAACCTTTGTTTTAAATACACATATGACATGTTTAATATTGAATCTAGCTCTGATGCCAGCTGTAACGGAACCGACCAATTTATAAGAGCACAAGTACAAAAGCAATCACCAGAGTGATCAAACCATCATACTTGAACCCATATAAACCCGGTAGTCAACTGAAACCATGAAGGATTTCAAACCAACTTGCATACAACCAAGATCATAGTAATTCAACATAACAAGCCACATGTTACATCCATTTCACAAGTAGTTCACGAGTACCTCATACATCAGAGTTCACATAGTTATTACAAAACGAGTTCACAAATAGCGGAAAGAAAGTAGTTTGAGACCCTTACACACACTTAGTTCAGATACAAGCCAGTTCCATAGTCATATCTAGCAAAAGCAATATGATAAGATAGCATAGGCGATCATGCCCCATGATCTAGTCTTCATTCCTCGCAGGGTGGAGACAATACTTGCAGTAGCCGTTATAGAGCACGTCATCTGCAACAAGGGGGAATAAACCCTGAGTACGAGAATGTACTCAGCTAGACTTACCCGTCATAAACCAAAAATAAATGACACCAAGGAGTATGCAAGGCTTTATCAGTGGATCTTGCTGGACAACCTTTTTGCACAAAAGCTTGAGTAACCATTAGCATTATTCACCTGTACTAGCATTGACCTTTAGCCATTACCTACCAACTATATTAGCACCTGTACTAATCAATCACTTGATTAAGTTGCAAACAATAATAACCATATCAGGTATTTCATGGATCATCATCATCCTCATCATCATTTAACCATATCGATAAATTTAGTGAATCTACGTTGCCGCTGCTCAGTCAAGTTCTCACTGTCCGGGAGAGACGGTGATTCGAATCGATTCCTATCCAGCTGGAGGGGTATTCCTAACACAAACCTTGCATCCCTCGTCAGGGTCGCAATCAAGTCACCTTTGGCACAACTCAGGAGAAATAAAAGAAAAGTCGCGGGTCTGGGCCGCCTGGCATTCTCAGAGAACCACTCTGCCAAGGGTGATCGGGCCTTTAACCTGCCTTTGGGCTTACGCCAATGGCTCTCCACACATCCTTACTACCTCCAGAATGCCCCAACCCCCCGGTTCCCGGCCTGAGTCGAGCTACTAGGCTTTGCGGTCGGAACGAGTTATCCGGCCAGCTAAGTGTTAGGCTGCGTTCAACATGACATGAGAACATACAGCGAATCAGTCCTTAAACGACACAGACGGGGATAGATTCGCACCCAAGACCTCCATGCCTTGTTGCTGCACTACCATCATCCCGCCCGGTCTTCATTCATTATTAATGTAACAGAACCGCCCAATTTATACAAGATCAAGTACGGCTGTCCCCGCTAACATGTTGACACACATACTTTCACCTATATAAACCCGGTAGTCCGCCGAGTGTCCCGAAAGACCTCGGTAAATCAACATCACAACCAAGATCGCGTGATTAAGCAAATACACATCACATACACAGGGTTGTAGTGGAAATAATATTACATATGGGTTCACAAATAAAAGTACAAGTTTGGGTTTCAAAACCGCTTAGTGAAAACAACATAGCTTTCAAATGATTATATTAATATAAGTTCCAAATATATTGCTAGCATAAGGGACATCATCCGACAAAAGCATATAGATGAGAAGTAACTATAGAATCACCGAGCCCACCGCAAGCGATTAGCCACCATCTTCAATAGGCCGAGAACTCCACCGCAACATGGTGGGATAAACCCCGAGTACTCGAATGTACTCAAATGGACTTACCCGTCGAAAACCAAAACAAATGACACCAAGGATCATGCATAGCTTAATTTAGTGGATCTCGGCCGACAACCTTTTTGCATAAAAGCTTGAGTAACCATTAGCATTATTCACTGTGCATCAGAAGCGTTGACTTTTAGCCATTACCTACCATCTATATTAGCACCTGTACTAATCAATCACTTGATTAAGTTGCAAACAATAATAACCATATCGTATTATTTCATGGCTCATTGTCATAATAATCATCATCATTTAACCATATCTTTAAATTTAGTGAATCTACGTTGTCATTTGCTCGACCAAGTTCTCACTATCCAGGAGAGATGGCGATTCGAATCGATTCCTATCTAGCTGGAGGGGTATTCCTAAACACAAACCCTGCTTCCCCCGTCAGGGTCGCAAACGAGTCACCTTTGGTACGATTCAGGAGTCGCGAGTCCAAATAGATCGACATTCTCAGAGAACCACTCTGCCAAGGTTGTTCGGGACTCTAACCCGCCTTGGACTTATGTCAATGGCTCTCCGCACATCCTTACTACCTCCAGAATGCACGCCACTGCTCGCGTCCCCGGCCTGAGTCGAGCTACTAGGCTTCACGGTCGGAACAACTTATCCGGCCAGCTAAGTGTTAGGCTACGTTCAACATGACATGAGGACGTACAGCGTATCGGTCCTTAAACGACACAGATGGGGATAGATTCACACCCAAGACCTCCATGCCTTGTTGCTGCACTACCATCATCCCGTCTGATCTCCTTTCATTATTAACACATGGTTCTTTTTCATGATAGCAAATATAGCCAACCATGACCAGAGCTCATCCTACATCTCACAGGTGACAGGAAATCACCTGACTTCTACCGATCTATGCATAGCTAAGCATCATTCGATCCTACACTTAATTAGGATTCACAGGATTTTATCTGGACAAGGTAGGGATATAATGCAACAATTGGTTCCAACCAATTCCTATACTTAATGCATCATCAACAATAAGAGATACTCAATATATTTGTAAAAACATGGGAGGCTTATAATGCTTCAGGGCTTGCCTGGGATCCGACACCAGTCAGTTCAGTTAGCTTGCACCGTCATGGGGACATCTCCGGTCCTAGCACTTGCTTCGTCCTTCCATCTTCGGGATATATCCACCAAACCAAATCTTCGGGTTTGGCTCCAACATTGCATCCTTCACATGGTGCATCTAGCATACCTAGATGAGATGCAATATACAAGTGCATAAATATGAAGAAGAGTACCATGAGACGCATCACAAAATAGCAAGCAAGACAAGCATAGTTCACACTAACACACTTAAGTACTTTGCGATGCTTAACTTAAACATCACACAATCTATCATGCTAAGATGGCAAAGAAGACGACAACACCAAGCATGACACAAGTTTCCCAAGATCTCAGATGCTCTAACTCAGTCATCATTCAAGGCATAAGTCACACTTAGCAATATACAAGCAAACACTATAATTGGAATCAGCCAATTTCTGGACATGCAAACAGCAGCTACAAGATTTAGCTATAACTGGAGTAACACAAATCCAAATGACTTTCAAGAACACATTTTGGAAAGCTTATGAAATTTTATACAATTCATTTTTAATCATCTTAGCATGATTCTTAAGTTAATTAAGTCAAATATACCCATTTACAGAAACTGGTCCACAATTGACAGAGAGCAATCAATTCTGTAACCCAACTTTAAACAGGCATAACTCACAAACCACAAAACCAAATACTACCAAATTTTAACAAAAGCTAGATACATGAATTATCTACAACTTTGTTATTATCACCAAAAGCTCATTCAAACCCTAACTAGATCAAACACTAGCATCTTTTAGATCTGCTCAGAATACAATCAAAACCTGACAGAAGACTTAAAAGTCATGTAACTCCTACACTATCAGGCCTATGGCCTTATAAGTTGAACACAAGCAATATCATGAAATTTTCTACAACTTTTGTATTCACTACAACCATAGCAAACATCATTTACACCACGAAAATAATTGCACAAGCAAAACTGCAAATGCAACTCAACAGCAGTGGTACAAAAACTGATAGGAACTTCAGAGAAGCATAACTAGAGTTCTGGACCTCCAACAAACATGCACCATAACTTTTTGAAAAGATTAGGAAGTTACCTACAACTTTATTATTCTCATATTAAGATGATTATACAGTTAGAAGGGTCAATTAATTTAATAATTGCATCTCTGTCCAAAACATAGACAGAAACTGACATGCCACTTTAAACAGCTATAACTGGAGTTATACATGTCCAATAGATGTGGTTCTAGACTTTTTAGAAATCTTATCAAATTCTAAACAACTTTGTTGTAAACACCTAAAGCTAATTATACAATTAAGAAGGCCCCACAATGCCAACAAGGTAACCCTGTCAGAGTTTGGGCAGAAACAGCCACCGATATATAAGCAAATATAACTCAAGATCTACTTAACCAAAAATCATTATATTTATCTTTTTAAAAAGCTTAATAAAATTAATACAACTCATGTATTATCACAAAGTCATGATTCATAACCTAACTAAGCCACTTAATTTAATCTTGCAGGCCTATTCAGAATAGGGGTAAGGCAATACAGGTAATTTGTTATTTTTATAGATGTTAAACTATCAAGCCTAAAATACTGAAATTTTTACCAGACATCACTAATCACATCAGTAACACTCCATAAAAATTTCACATTTATTTGAGTAAAATAACTGTAGTTATAAAAAGGACAAGACATGACTAGCATTAAGAACCTAACTGCCTAAATCTATTTTTACAGCAAACTATTTAAACTTAAACATGTAATATTATAGATCTAGTACATATAGAATTTTACAAGGATTCCAAAAAGTCCTCATTTACTATTTTACGAGTTTTCTACAAATTACTACCAATTTTCAAAGTGGAGCATTCAAATCTGTAAAAACCAGAGAAAAAGGGATTGAAATCTTGCATCGGGGTCCCTACGGAAAATATAAATCAAACATCCACGAAGAGGTCCTCCTGAGCACTATTCACATGTGTCACAACTTCGCAGAAAGAACCCTCCCTTTTCACAAATTCGAGCGTGAAGTCCATGGTCGGAAACCAGAGCAGAGGATGGCCGGACTCGCGGCTTCGGCCGGCAGGAACGACACCGGTGCCGGCGGAGAAGGGCAGCGAGAATCATGGGAACCACGCGCACCCGTGGGATAGCTCAGCTCGGCCCGAGGCGGCCCGAGGCGGCCCGAGTTGGCCCGGCCATGCGAGCAGGCGGAGCGCCGGTGGCTGCTCCGGCGGCGACGGCACTATGACGGCGAAGAAGGGCCGCGGAGGGGCTCACAAGGCTAAGGAGAGGGCGGTGGACGGTAACGAGTGTGTAGCTGGGCATCGCGAGGCCAAGGGACCGCAGCAACGCTGGTGGCAGTGAGCTCGGCGGCGGCATCCATGGCGGTCGCGCTCTGGCGTGCGTGCGCGCGGAGGAAGAGCGCCAGGGTGGGCGGAAGCGAGTGAGGGAGGCAAGGAGACACACAGGCGCTCAGTTTTGGAGCAGCAGGGCATGAGGCGGCACATGGCATGCAGGTTGGACGCGCGTCGGCCATGTCGGAGCGCTCTACGGTGCATGGCTGCCACGACGGCCTTTCGTCGAACACGTGGTGCGCGTCGCGGTGCTCGACTTGGAGTCCGTTTTCGGCATATTCCGTGCACATTCGAACCTTGGCGCCAGTAGCAAAGTTGTTGTGCACAAGCTGCTCTCCAACTTTTATTAAGGGTGCATAGACATTAAACTCTCGGATTAGTAGGTAATCAAGCCTCAAGTTGACACTGTCAGTGACTTAACAAGGGTTAAGTGTCGCTCTGCTTGAAGTCGAACTACTTGGTCCAAACATGGTCAAACTGATCCCAACCTTTTGTATGATCTTCTCCAATGAATTAGCTCCAACTTCTATTTTGGGGTCAAGTCAAGTTGCTTAACGAAAACACGAGAACGCGGAATGCCAATGGCGACGATGATGAATTCCAGACTTAGAAAAATTCTAAGTCTGAAAACAGCCGCTGATTCAATTTTCAAGCCTTGTTCCAAAAACAAAGTTTGTTCTACATGATATGGACTACAACTTTCATTTAAGGTCCAACCTCAAAACTGGTATAGAACCTACTGTTCTACTTTGACCAAAGTAGGATCATGATGAAGCTTAAATTATCCTTTTTGATCCATTGGAGCATTTTTTGGCCACCTGCTCAACATGAACCCTTCATAACTTTTGTTCATGAGTGCAAGTAGAGTTGTTTGAGTAAGGTACCAAGGTTTGGTTGACTTTATAGGTTTCCATCCACTTGATAAAGCAATTCATGCAAAGATATGACTTATCATTTCATGTGACTTTTTTATTCCAAACTTCATGAAACTTTTCCACGGGTCTAGATGGATGCATGGGGATGTAATGTACATGGAATAAGCATGTTTAACATTACTCTTGCATAATCTTAACAAGGGTCCATATGTAAGCAAATGTGCGTGGCCCAAGTTTAAGTTGGAGCTCCATCATGTAGATTTGATCTTGACACCTTCATTACCACTCGACATGTCATGTTTGAGCTCAAACCCATTGCTTAACTAGTGACAAACACCTGGGGTGTTACAATTAACACATGGTTATTTCCACGATAGCAAATATAGCCAACGTGACCAGAGCTCATCCTACATCTCGTAGGTGACAGGAAATCACCCGACTCTCTACCGGTCTATGCATAGCTAAGCATCATTCGATCCTACACTTAATTAGGATTCACATGATTTTATCTGGACAAGGTAAGGATATAATGCAACAATTGGTTCTAACCAATTCCTATACTTAATGCATCATCAACAATAAGAGATACTCAATATATTTGTAAAAACATGGGAGGCTTATAATGCTCCGGGGCTTGCCTTTCAGGAAAGAGTATGGGCGGTGGTCAGGGCACTTGGGCAACTCCTCCTCGGTGGCTGCTTCGTCGATTGCCTGAACCTCGGGCTCCTCCTCCTGGCTTGCTCCCTCGAACTCCAGAAGTGTCACTCCCTCTGGCACACCTATTGCATGTAAGCGCAAGATAAATATCATGGACGCACATGAACGAAGTTAGGGATGCTCGGGGAATGCACATGCTTACAGCAGTCCGCATATTCTAACTTAATCTCTATTCAAATCACTTCAACTTACCAACTTTATACAACCTAATGTACAATTGCTCATCTTCAGTTAAGGACCTAGCACCTACACCTAAGCATGTTCTCAAGTTAGGCTAACACCTAAACAATCAACAAGAACATTGCAACAAAGCATACACACCAACATTCGTATTTCAGCAAAACAGGGACTATACAATGGTATGGTAAACTGATCATAACTGGAGATCTACAAATCGAAATGATAGGAAACAAGACAATTTGGAAATCTTATGAAATTGCCTACAATTCATTTTCAGACCTCAAAGCATGATTCCAACCTTTACTAGGTCGAATTTACATGACCACATAATCAGGTCCAAACAAGACAGAGACCAAGCAAAACTGTGATCCAACTTTGAATGACTGTAACTCCTAAACTACTACGACAAATGGCACCAAATTTTAACAGGAGCTAGATACATAAGTTATCTACAACTTTTGTATTCACCACTTTCCCAGCAAACTAAATTATCATGGTGAACTTTGCAAAGTTCCCAGAACTGTCCAGAAAAACATAATGCAAGAAAATAATTATTAACTTATGTGGCAAACATATAAATGGACAAAAACAACTTTACTAACTCATCACACATATCAAAAGAACACCAGAAAGTAAAGTGTTCACCACCAATTCATTTCTTTTAATTCCTTTCTTAATTTATTTAATTATTTAAGAGGAATAATAAACATATATGAAAACTACACCATTTAATCTACAAAAATTACAGTAGGTACTACATGCTCCAAGTAGGCTACTGTACAAATTTCACAACATTTGAACAAGCCTAACATCGTACATAAAAATGACAAGGCACAAAGGCTTGAAATAACATAAATAGGAAACCCTATTGAAAAGTGTCAAGAAACAGATTTTATATTTTTCTTAGCATCCATAAGGTACTAGGACAACCTCCAATAAATTTCATGGGCATTGGATTCATAGATTAATTACTAAAATTCACACAAGGATCATCTAATGATAAAAGGAAAATCTATAACTCAAAAACTATACATGCACTGACTCTGAAATTTTTACCAGAGCTCCTACTAATCAAGAAGAGCTCACCATACAAATTTCATAATTTTTGGAGCACAGGAACTCTAGATATGAATTAAGCAAGTTTGCATCCATTTCAAAACACATTTCAAGTTTCAATTTAATTCTTCCAGAAACTCTACTTCAAGTATTCATGTTACATTTTTCCTAAATACTAAACTTCACCATGATCCTAACAAAATTGGAAACACCCAATTTGGATCTACAAAACTGGAGATACAAATTTTACAAAACAGCACTCAAATCTAAACAAATGAACTATCTTTCTACTCCTTAAGTCACTAGCAGGCGGGACCCATTGGTCAGTAGGGCCCGCATGTCATCGGCACCAAAACAGGGGAGGCGGCTCAGCTCAACGCGGATCGGTGGAGCTCGTCGACGGCGGCTTCACCGGCGACGAGGAGGGTACCACCGTGTCCGCCTTGACCTCCTGCATCAATTGACATCCAAATCCTAAACTCTACCGGCCTCTAGGTGTGTCGGCCATGGCGCATGGCGTCTCGGCCATGGCGCACGACGGCGCTCCGACGAATCCTGGCTCAAGATGACTGGACAAGGCGCGCATCAGCTTCCAGGGACCATGGCAGTCCTTCCTACGCTACTGCTACCGGCTGCAGTGTAATGGTTGGGCGTGGCCGCGTGAGGTCACCGGCGGCGGCCATGGCGCGGCGATGCTGGACCAACATTGACGGTAGCGTCATCACCTGAGTATCTACACGTTATTTCAAAGACGAGGAGAGAGCTAGGGAAGGGGGAGATGTGCCGTGTTGTGCTGGCCACGGCAGACCGCGAGCGCGGCGGCGCTCCGATGAGCTTTGGCCGGGGCGGATTCGGCAAAAGCCGCTTACCTAGAGCTCGGTTGGTTCAGATAAAACATCTACGAGGTCCGTGAGGTGCTAGCGGAGCTGTGGTTGGAATGGCGCTAGCTGTGGTGCAGTGGCGAGCTCGCGTGAGCTCGGCGGAGCAAAGCAGCCGGTAATGGCGTCGGTGCTGTGCTGCTGCGGCTGCGAAGGAGAAGGAAGGAAGAAGGAAATGAAAATGCGAGCGTTGTGGAGTCACTGTCAGACGCTGCGGCTTGTGCTAGCACACGGTAGACCGATGTGGCCTGAGCAGGCAGGACACCGGTGACGCGCGGCGCGGAGACTCTGATGCCGGTCGGGTCACTATAGCGTCGATTCAGCGTTCCAAATTTGGCCTGACAGCGTACCTTCAGCGTGTTGCAGCTCCTCAACCGTGACGATCCAGGCTCCATTGTAATTGACAAAGTTGGAGATCTGAGTGAGGGCTACAACTTTTCCAATTGGAGCTTAAGCTTATTCGGCTTGGTTAGAGAGCTACAGGGCTAACAATTTGGGTACAGGAAACTGAAACTCGAAGGCAGACTTCGAAAATTTTCTGAGTTTCCAAATAGACCTCAAAACTGACTTGTGGGCCCTTTTTGAGCATGTTCTGCACATTTTCATGAAATGCTCATAAAATTACTTTTGTTCCTTATAAATTTTTCTACAATTTTTCTTTAGCTTGCTCAGACATGCAAACAATCTAAGCTGTACTTTTTAAACAGTCAAACAAGAGAGCTCTAGGGGTCAACACTAGTCAAACTATTACTTGAAAGCATAATTAGGCAATATGGTCAACATGAACATTGTTCCTAATGACATTCTAAGTGTAACTAAGTTGTTTAAGAGGATAATTAGCCACACCACACATGGATCACACAAAAATCAAGCATCACATGTATTGAAACAAGGAAGAACAAGTGAAATGTTACTTTTGTTTCAAAGCCATGTTTCATATGTTTCATGAGTTTGTTGCATAGTACTAACTAACCATGTTACTAAAGTATGTGACATGTTTCAAGAGTGAGTTGCACATGTTGCACTTGAGTGTTGCACACTATTCATTTCATAAAACAAACACACAAGGAATATAAACATTTGTTGCAATGTTTCAAAAGCATGTTTCATACAAATCTAAGCTCATGAATGGATGAATGATGCTCATGTTTATGAAATGCCAGTGCAAATGTGGAAGTCAAACACCTAGGGTGTTACAGTCTTGATCTGGTCTTCTTCCTTGAGGGAGATCTGATGGTAGCCGAGAGTAACAGTCAAGAAAGGAGAGCAGTTCGCAGCCGGCGGTGGAGTCTACAACCTCGTCTATCCAAGGTAGGCCGAAGGGGTCTTTAGGGCAGTGTTTGTTAAGATCAGTATAATCAACACACATTCTCCATTCTTTATTCCTTTTTTGAACAAGAATAGGATTAGCTAACCAATCTGGATGATACACTTCTTTATAAATCCAGCGGCTAAGAGCCATTTTATTTCTACCCTAATAGCCTCCTTCTTGTCTGGCGCGAATCGGTGGAGTTTCTGTTTGATCGGTTTGGCAGACGGCGAGACATTCAAGGAGTGCTCGATCTTCTCCCTCGGTACCCCCGGCATGTCTGTAGGTTTCCATGCAAACACGTTGGCGTTGGCACGTAGGAAGGAGACGAGCACGCTTTCCTATTTGGGGTCAAGGTGAGCCCCGATCTTCACAGTCTTGGAGGGGTCGTCGAGGCTGAGGCCGACCTCCTTTACTTCCTTGGACTTGGCAGAGGCGCGAGGAAGCTCCAGCTCTAGGATCTCCATGTCATCGACTGGCGCCATCTTGGCTTCAGCGACCACGCTAGCCATCTGGATGGAGAGGTCGGTGGCTTCGGCGAGGGCGAGACTCTCTATCTCACAGGCGTAGGCGACGGAGAGGTTGGCCTGCAGAGACAGGACTCCTGCAGGAGAAGGCATCTTCATCACCAGATATGCGTAGTGTGGTACGGCCATGAACTTGGCCAGAGCTGGCCGACAAAGTATGGCGTGGTAGGCGGTGTCGAAGTCGGCGACGTAGAAGTTGATATGCTCGACATGGTAATTGCTTACCGTGCCGAACTGTACTGGTAGGGTGATCTCTCCAAGCGGTCTGGATGCCCTGCCAGGAACCACACCCCAGAAAGAGGAGTCTCGAGGGTGTGAGATCTGTTGTCCCGAGACCCAACTCCTTCAGAGCCCCGGTGAAAAGCGGATTCAGAGCGCTCCCACCATCCATGAGGACCTTTCTGAAGAGCACCTTCTGGACGGTCGCGATCGAGGACGAGGGGAAAACGCCCTGTGTAGGGTATGTCCGCCCACTGGTTGGCCTTGTTAAGGTGATGGGGACCTCAGACCATGGGCGATAGCTTGGATTGGCGGTGGTGTCTTCTGAAGCGACGAGCACTCGTTGGGCGATGAGCTTCCGTTCTCTTCTGCTCTCATTAGAGGCAAGGCCTCTGAAGATGGTAGCGACCACCTTGTCATGATAGTGGAAAGCATTGTTATTGCCCCTAGGTGGTCGGCGTCCACCGTTCCCATTAGCGTCATCATCCAGCTTCTTGTCCGGAACTCCTTGGCCAAGCCAAGGTAGTCTTTCATCTTATGTTTTGCATTCTTGTGGAGAGCGCAAGGACCGTCGAGGATCTTCTTATACTGCTCGTCAGAAGTTCTGCTTGGCGCGAGGCTCATTGACAGTAGCAACGAAGTGGTCTGACCAGCGGCGACGATTTTGACCGGGCTTGAACCCTTCTGGTCGATCATGGCTGCTATCCCGGTTGAAAACGCGGTCGTCGTAGCGGCGGTCGTTGTGGCATCGGTTATTGGGGCGGTCATCATAGCGGTGAGGCGAGCGATTTGCGCCCGTATCTTTGTTGAAACGCACCTCCACTTCCTCGGCATCGGCATACTAGTTGGCGGTCGTGATCATCTCGCCGATGCCTGTAGGCGGCTTACGGTTGAACTTGGACCGGAGCTCGCGATGGTGAAGTCCTCGGACAAAGGCGGTGATGACCTCAGCTTCCGTGATGTTAGGAATAGAATTCCTCATCTCAGAGAAGCGTCTGATATAGCTATGGAGGAGATCGGACGACTTTTGGGTGATGCGGTTGAGATCATGCTTGGTGCCCGGACGCGTACATGTAGCCATGTAGTTGTCGGTGAAAACTTTCTTCAGCTCTTCCCAAGATCCGATGGAGTCCGGGGCGAGGTTTGTGAACCAACTCATGGCGGCTGGCATGAGCATGACAGGGAGGTAATTCGCCATGATGTTGGTGTCACCTCCGGTGGCGCAAACGGCAGTAGCATAAGCCGGTAGCCACTGGGTTGGGTTCATCCTTCCTTCATAAGGCTTGACCCCAGTGATTTTAAAACCACATGGCCACTGGAGTGTTTGGAGCGCCCTGATGAATGTTGGAGGCCCTTCGGGGTTGTCAGCTTCATCATCTGCAACGTTGCTGGCGGCGATCGGCTCCATTCATCTTCATGGCGACCAAAGCGACGCTGCTCGATACGTCGTCGTGCATCTCGGAGATTACTAAGGTGCACTCGAGCATCCTGTTCGACCTCCTAGTCGTGCTGGCGATGGTGCTCGGCATGGTGCCCCCCAACCCCACCATGGAGGGGCAGTGACTGGTCGGCGAAATGGCTTTGGCTGGGGCGGCGATTGGATCTTGGTGTGGCTAATTGATGAATCATGCTTGTTGAGCATGAAGGTCTTTGATCCTGGCGGATCTCGTTGACCTGGCAGTGCGCCGCTTTGAGCATGGCGGCGACCTTGGCGACCTTGGGAGTTTGTGGGAGCCAAGCGAGCTCGTTGGCAGCTATAGCCAAGTTAGCACTTGGAGTTTGTAGACGTCGTGACTGTCGACACGGAGAAAATCTTCATCAAGGTTGCGATGGAGCGGCCTCCCTTGCGAGTCAAACTGGTTGTCGCGAGTGGCCTCGGCCATCACTAGGGCGCGCTCGTTTTCATGGCGCTGCACGTGGTTGATGTTCTTGTTTTCACGAGCGGCATGTTCCTCATTGGTTTCACCATTCCAAGGGGGGTTGTCGATGCTGACATTGAAGATCGTACCACCCCAAAAAGGCGGGAGAGGGGGTTGCTCGGTGAAGGTTTCAGCGAGGGTCTCCGTGGGGCCCTAAGATTCAGAGTCCGGACTTTCCTCCAAGATGGTTTGGAGGGATGCTTCGGTGCATCGGCTGGAGTGCAGCATGTTGACCATCGACGGGAGCTGGTCGGCGATTTGGTTGGCGAGAGGATGGATATCCTCCACCTGGTCGGTGAATTTGCCCCTCAGGGCATCTTGGTATGTAGCGGTGATGTTGGCGAGTCCAAAGGGTAGGGCCGTAACCACCGGAGTTTGCCGAGCAGCCTTCGACAGGATCGGATCGGAGGATGGTCGGCGCTGAATGAAGGTGTCCAGAGCCGACTCGGCGACGGAGAGACAATCAGCGAGCTTTAGACCGACCTGATCGATGGACTCGATCAGATCGTCATTAACGATGTGCCTCCTCTGGTAACGAGGAAGCAAGCGGCGAGTTGTTGATGAAGACGACCTCGGAAGTAGTTCTAAGATCGGATCTGCAGTTGCTGGTGCGGGGGTGGTCGGCGTGGAACAGATCTGCACCGGCTCGAGGAGCTCTCCGACTCCATCAGCGTTGATGACCCACGAGATGGATCCGACCGTGAAGATCTGGCCAGGCTGTGGGAGGGATGAAGAGCCTGCAGAAAAAGCCATCTTGTTCGATAAGGAAACAACATGCACACCCCTACCTGGCGTGCCAACTATCGACAGAATATTGTCGGCAGTCCTCCGAGGGGTATCCCACGAAGGTAGATTGATCGGTAGAGGAGCGCGAGATCAAGAACAAGAAGGCAACAGAGACACACAAGTTAGACAGGTTTAGGCCGTCAGTATGACGTAATACCCTACTCCTGTGGTCTGTTGGTTTGTATTAGCTATCGTATGATATGCCGTGATTTTGGAGGGGGTCCCTGCCCGCCTTATATAGTCTGGGGGGCAGGGTTACAAGTCGGTTAGATCTGAGAATTAACCAGAAAGTAATAACAGATTACAAGAATCATGGGATCATACGTATCCTAACAGATCTCATAGTATCTTCAGGATATCTTCCTTAAGTCTTGCGGGAGGCGCCGAACAAAATCATGCCCCGTAAGGCTTCATCTTGTGGGCTGGGCCGCCCCTGAGGGCGCAGCCCATGTGGTCTGTCGTGGGTATCCGGGGTCGTACCCCCCACACAAAGAGGTGCAAAAAAAGGAAAAAAGCCACACCAAAAGAAAAAGGAAAGGAAAAAAAGGAAGGTGAAAAAAAATTCAGAAGTGCTTGCATCCTGTTTAGTCCTTGTGCTGAGATATTGTTGCTTGTTGAACGAGGTCCAGGATGAGTCTAGGCTGGCGACATAGACTAGCTTGGGACTACTTTTCAATCTTGCAATTTCTAAATTAAATTATTGCTATACCTTGATACTATATTGTGCCTGTCCAAGCTCCACTTTCTTCTAACCAAGTACAGGTTTGCCTTTCAACTGTTACACTCAAGCTATAACGGTATCATAGTCATCGACTGATTTCACCGCCTGTTGCTTTGGTAAGAACACTTGTAAGACCATGGTAAGATTCTTGAGAGTGTGTGACTTTACTCCTTGACCACATCCTATAGTAGTTGATAGGAAAATACATACTTGTGTGTTTTCTTGTTTGATGCTACCAATGACAGGTTATAACACTTATCGATATGAGACATCAATGATGCATGAGCCACACACTATTGCTGCTACACCTCCTCCCGTAGGTCAATCTATTCTTTCTTCCCCGCCTACTTATGATGGTATTTGTGCTGATGAGTACATTGAGTGGGAAACTAAAATAGATAATATTTTTGCACAAAGTTATATGTGCGAATGGAGGAAAATAAAAAATGCAACTAGTGTTTTGAGACAATCTGCCTCAACTTGGTGGGAGTCTTTAAGTTTTTTAGATAAACCTCACACATGGAATGATATGAAAGATCTTATGAGCGAAAATTTTGTTAATCCATCTCTTGTAATTAATTCAAACGATGAGGTGCATCAACTAGATCAATCTCTTGTTATTCCTCCTGCTATGCCTAACCTTTTGCAGGACAATGTACAAAAGAGCGAGGATGACGTGACAGAAAATGAGATACTCATAGCCTCATGTGAAAATTCAGAACCATCAACTATTACTCCTGCTGAACATGAGAGCAAAGGTAATGCCCATAAGGCTAAACTCACGGAAGGTGAGAGTTCTCTTGATGTGCTGAATTTTTCCACCAATCATGCTATGGTAGAGCAAATTTTAGTGGAGCCTTCGCTTGATTTACCTTTGTCACAAGATGATTTGCTTGATGTTCCTTGTGACAAAGATGACTTGCATGATGATATTTATGTTATACCCATGCAATCATTGAAGAATGATCATGCTATATGTTTGCTGAAATCGAACACTTGTGCTGAAAATAGACTTGTTATTCATAATGCTAGTGAAGTTGAGAGCTAAAATTGTTGTCTGCTTTAAATACTTTGGGTTACATTGAATTTGATGTTCCGTGTAATCTTAGTTCTTTAGAGGAGAAACTTTATGCATAAGCTGATTTGCCATGGTTCTCTAGACATACATATCATGTTTTTGGCAAATATAACAACCAAGGACAATATTTGACACAACGAGTTTACATTTGTACAAATCCGAATTCTCCTTTTGTTGTGCAAAGTAATGATCAACTAGAGGATAGTAAAATCAACACTGTTGTTATGGCATATTCCTCTAGTTTTGCTTTTCGAACACAAGTGGAATCCAAAGAAAGGGAGCATATGTTTCTTGTTAATACTAATCTTTTGCAGGATAGTATTGGCAAAGATCGTGTGTATTTCAATCGAGCAGACTACATGTCTGTAGGACAAGACATGCTACAAACCTAGACAAACCTAGACATGTGGCCATATTATTTCTCACAACATTGTCCATTCCCATTATTTTGGAAACCTCATTTGTCCTCATGTTGTGCAGTATCGACTTCAAGAAAAATCGACGCCGAGGATAGCTTTTCTTCAATAAAGGGAGGATGATAAGGACATGTGCTCCATGCATACGACCATGCTTGGAGATCAAGGATGAGGAGATCATCGAGGGTGTCCTAACCGAGAAGGAGGCCCGAAGCTCATCCGGTTCGAGTCACCAAGGTGGACGCCCAAATCAAGTTTGAGCCCATCTCAGGTTCTAGGACCAGTCTATCATAAAAACTGGTCACACGGGCGCGTTTGGGCTCTGTTTTCGACGATCCACATATGGATGGAAAGCTAATTAGATAAGAAAGCCAATGCAAGTGGTCTCACATCAAAAGCCCTTCGGAATCAATAGGAATCGTCAAAACAAGTCAGCATCCAGAATCTACCAGGGTGCTGCAACACCGTCTTTTGGTTTGTTGGACCGTGTATCGTGTTTGGGCCCATTAGGGGCGTGTCCAGGGGTGATGTCTAGGGCACTATAATTAGCAGCCGTCGCTCTCCTTAGGGTTTGGGTTTTGTTTAGTTCTTGATTTCCTCGTGAAACAGACATCGTTTTGGTGCAACTGTGCCGCCAAGGCCGCTTGCTGTGAACCAGGGCCCTGGTTCTTGATCTTGTTCATGTGTGGCGATTAGTCCTTTTGAATAAAGACTTGAACTACTTCTCATTATCATAAGCTTCATATTTATTTGCAATTTTAGATTGCGTTCATCCTGTTCTTGCTTGTGTTCTCGATTCGCTTGCAGGAAAGCCTTCTCGGCGAGGTCAATCGCGTTCATGTGGTTGATAACCAATGGAGCAGTGGTGTAACAGTTGTGAGCGTCTGAATCAGTCTTGGTTTGAAGCCTAGATTGTGAACATCGAGTCTCCAGCAATCGATGCTATCATACCTATCGGAAGATTGGGCCTTGTCTACATTAATTCGTCAATCCAAAAGACATGATCAAATACTCATATAAGCCATACCTAGTGGAGAAAGCTATTTTAGGTATATCCTCTGGCCTAATCTTAATCTAATGATAGCCTGACCTCAAGTCAATCTTGGATAATACCTTTGTTTTTGCCAACTAATCGAACAAGATATCGAGACGTGGAAAGGATACTTATTCTTAATGGTCACAGCATTAAGTTGCCTATAATCCACACGCATTCTCAAAGACTTATCCTTCTTCTTTACAAATAAAGCTAAACATCCCCATGGAGACGAACTAGGTTGAATGAGACCTTTGTCCAATAGTTCTTGTAACTGAATTTTAAGCTTAGCTAACTCATTTGGTGGCATCCTATAGGGTTTTCTTGAGATAGGTGCCGTACCTAGCACTAACTCAATCTTAAATTCCACATCCATATCAGGCGGTAAACCTAGCAACTAATCTGGAAATACATCAGGAAACTCACAAACCATTGGAATATCATAAAGGGTAGTGGCTTGGATAGCGCAAGACAAGTTTTGGAGATCAAAACTTTAGGGAAGTATTACTAGAAAAGCATTACCTCCCTTTGGTTCTCTCAACATATTGTTCGAGTGGATGTGTCAATGAGAACACCATGGTCACTCATCCAACTCAAGCCTAAGATCACATCTATGGCTAATTCGGACAATACTATTAGATCCATCGTGTACTCCCTCTCTTGTATAGAGATGAGCACACCTCTGACTATCTTATTTGTAGAGATAGTAGCCCCAGCCAAACTTATACTATAACCACCCTTGTTTACCTCAATTACTTTCTGATTATACTTAGATGCAAATGCTTGGCTCATAAATGAATGAGAAGCTCCAGAATCAAATAAAACAATGGCAGGATGTTTGTTAACAAGAAACATACCAGCTGTGACAACCTCTCCTACAGGAACTTCTTCAACAGTGGTGTAATTGATGTATCTAGGATGCGCTTTAGGATTTGCCTGCCTTCGATTTCCCTGCTTTTGATTGATGTTCTTCTTAGGATGGGGGCATTCTTTGGACCAATGGCCCAACTGATTACAGTTGAAGCATGGTTGATTGCTCCTGGGTCCTATTGAGCTTCCTTGCCCTCCATTCCCCTTGGGTACAGCAATGGTGAATGCCTTACAAAACACCTTCTGCGGTCGGTTGCCCTGGGCTTTTGGCGGAGGAGGCCTGAACTTGGGCGCTGGCAGTCAAAACTATGGTAAGACTCTTGAGAGTGTGTGACTTTACTCCTTGACCACATCCTATAGTAGCTGATAAGAAAATACATACTTGTGTGTTTTCTTGTTTGATGCTAACAATGACAGGTTATAACACGTACCGATATGAGACATCAATGATGCATGAGCCACACACTATTGCTGCTACACCTCCTCCCGTAGGTCAATCTATTCTTTCTTCCCCGCCTACTTAGGATGGTATTTGTGCTGATGAGTACATTGAGTGGGAAACTAAAATAGATAATATTTTTGCACAAAGTTATATGTGCGAATGGAGGAAAATAAAAAATGCAACTAGTGTTTTGAGACAATCTGCCTCAACTTGGTGGGAGTCTTTAAGTTTTTTAGATAAACCTCACACATGGAATGATATGAAAGATCTTATGAGCGAAAATTTTGTTAATCCATCTCTTGTAATTAATTCAAATGATGAGGTGCATCAACTAGATCAATCTCTTGTTATTCCTCCTGCTATGCCTAACCTTTTGCAGGACAATGTACAAAAGAGCGAGGATGACGTGACAGAAAATGAGATACTCATAGCCTCATGTGAAAATTCAGAACCATCAACTATTACTCCTGCTGAACATGAGAGCAAAGGTAATGCCCATAAGGCTAAACTCACGGAAGGTGAGAGTTCTCTTGATGTGCTGAATTTTTCCACCAATCATGCTATGATAGAGCAAATTTTAGTGGAGCCTTCACTTGATTTACCTTTGTCACAAGATGATTTGCTTGATGTTCCTTGTGACAAAGATGACTTGCATGATGATATTTATGTTATACCCATGCAATCATTGAAGAATGATCATGCTATATGTTTGCTGAAATCGAACACTTGTGCTGAAAATAGACTTGTTATTCATAATGCTAGTGAAGTTGAGAGCTAAAATTGTTGTCTGCTTTAAATACTTTGGGTTACATTGAATTTGATGTTCCGTGTAATCTTAGTTCTTTAGAGGAGAAACTTTATGCATAAGCTGATTTGCCATGGTTCTCTAGACATACATATCATGTTTTTGGCAAATATAACAACCAAGGACAATATTTGACACAACGAGTTTACATTTGTACAAATCCGAATTCTCCTTTTGTTGTGCAAAGTAATGATCAACTAGAGGATAGTAAAATCAACACTATTGTTATGGCATATTCCTCTAGTTTTGCTTTTCGAACACAAGTGGAATCCAAAGAAAGGGAGCATATGTTTCTTGTTAATACTAATCTTTTGCAGGATAGTATTGGCAAAGATCGTGTGTATTTCAATCGAGCAGACTACATGTCTGTAGGACAAGACATGCTACAAACCTAGACAAACCTAGACAAACCTAGACATGTGGCCATATTATTTCTCACAACATTGTCCATTCCCATTATTTTGGAAACCTCATTTGTCCTCATGTTGTGCAGGATCGACTTCAAGAAAAATCGACACCGAGGATAGCTTTTCTTCAATAAAGGGAGGATAATAAGGACATGTGCTCCATGCATACGACCATGCTTGGAGATCGAGGATGAGGAGATCATCGAGGGTGTCCTAACCGAGAAGGAGGCCCGAAGCTCATCCGGTTCGAGTCACCAAGGTGGACGCCCAAATCAAGTTTGAGCCCATCTCAGGTTCTAGGACCAGTCTATCATAAAAACTGGTCACACGGGCGCGTCTGGGCTCCGTTTTCGACGATCCACATATGGATGGAAAGCTAATTAGATAAGAAAGCCAATGCAAGTGGTCTCACATCAAAAGCCCTTCGGAATCAATAGGAATCGTCAAAACAAGTCAGCATCCAGAATCTACCAGGGTGCTGCAACACCGTCTTTTGGTTTGTTGGACCGTGTATCGTGTTTGGGCCCATTAGGGGCGTGTCCAGGGGTGATGTCTAGGGCACTATAATTAGCGGCCGTCGCTCTCCTTAGGGTTTGGGTTTTGTTTAGTTCTTGATTTCCTCGTGAAACAGACATCGTTTTGGTGCAACTGTGCCGCCAAGGCCGCTTGCTGTGAACCAGGGCCCCGGTTCTTGATCTTGTTCATGTGTGGCGATTAGTCCTTTCGAATAAAGACTTGAACTACTTCTCATTATCATAAGCTTCATATTTATTTGCAATTTTAGATTGTGTTCATCCTGTTCTTGCTTGTGTTCTCGATTCGCTTGCAGGAAAGCCTTCTCGGCGAGGTCAATCGCGTTCATGTGGTTGATAACCAATGGAGCAGTGGTGTAACAGTTGTGAGCGTCTGAATCAGTCTTGGTTTGAAGCCTAGATTGTGAACATCGAGTCTCCAGCAATCGATGCTATCATACCTATCGGAAGATTGGGCCTTGTCTACATTAATTCGTCAATCCAAAAGACATGATCAAATACTCATATAAGCCATACCTAGTGGAGAAAGCTATTTTAGGTATATCCTCTGGCCTAATCTTAATCTAATGATAGCCTGACCTCAAGTCAATCTTGGATAATACCTTTGTTTTTGCCAACTAATCGAACAAGATATCGAGACGTGGAAAGGATACTTATTCTTAATGGTCACAGCATTAAGTTGCCTATAATCCACACGCATTCTCAAAGACTTATCCTTCTTCTTTACAAATAAAGCTAAACATCCCCATGGAGACGAACTAGGTTGAATGAGACCTTTGTCCAATAGTTCTTGTAACTGAATTTTAAGCTTAGCTAACTCATTTGGTGGCATCCTATAGGGTTTTCTTGAGATAGGTGCCGTACCTAGCACTAACTCAATCTTAAATTCCACATCCATATCAGGCGGTAAACCTAGCAACTAATCTGGAAATACATCAGGAAACTCACAAACCATTGGAATATCATAAAGGGTAGTGGCTTGGATAGCGCAAGACAAGTTTTGGAGATCAAAACTTTAGGGAAGTATTACTAGAAAAGCATTACCTCCCTTTGGTTCTCTCAACATATTGTTCGAGTGGATGTGTCAATGAGAACACCATGGTCACTCATCCAACTCAAGCCTAAGATCACATCTATGGCTAATTCGGACAATACTATTAGATCCATCGTGTACTCCCTCTCTTGTATAGAGATGAGCACACCTCTGACTATCTTATTTGTAGAGATAGTAGCCCCAGCCAAACTTATACTATAACCACCCTTGTTTACCTCAATTACTTTCTGATTATACTTAGATGCAAATGCTTGGCTCATAAATGAATGAGAAGCTCCAGAATCAAATAAAACAATGGCAGGATGTTTGTTAACAAGAAACATACCAGCTGTGACAACCTCTCCTACAGGAACTTCTTCAACAGTGGTGTAATTGATGTATCTAGGATGCGCTTTAGGATTTGCCTGCCTTCGATTTCCCTGGTTTTGATTGATGTTCTTCTTAGGATGGGGGCATTCTTTGGACCAATGGCCCAACTGATTACAGTTGAAGCACGGTTGATTGCTCCTGGGTCCTATTGAGCTTCCTTGCCCTCCATTCCCCTTGGGTACAGCAATGGTGAATGCCTTACAAAACACCTTCTGCGGTCAGTTGCCCTGGGCTTTTGGCGGAGGAGGCCTGAACTTGGGCGCTGGCAGTCGAAACTATGGTAAGACTCTTGAGAGTGTGTGACTTTACTCCTTGACCACATCCTATAGTAGCTGATAAGAAAATACATACTTGTGTGTTTTCTTGTTTGATGCTAACAATGACAGGTTATAACACGTACCGATATGAGACATCAATGATGCATGAGCCACGCACTATTGCTGCTACACCTCCTCCTGTAGGTCAATCTATTCTTTCTTCCCCGCCTACTTATGATGGTAATGGTGCTGATGAGTACATTGAGTGGGAAACTAAAATAGATAATATTTTTACACAAAGTTATATGTGCGAATGGAGGAAAATTAAAAATGCAACTAGTGTTTTGAGACAATCTACCTCAACTTGGTGGGAGTCTTTAAGTTTTTCAGATAAACTTCACACATGGAATGATATGAAAGGTCTTATGAGTGAAAATTTTGTTAATCCATCTCTTGTAATTAATTCAAATAATGAGGTGCATCAACTAGTTCAATCTCTTATTATTCCTCCTACTATGCCCAACCTTTTGCAGGACAATGTACAAAAGAGCGAGGATGACGTGACAGAAAATGAGATGCTCATAGCCTCATGTGAAAATTTAGAACCATCAACTATTACTCCTGCTGAACATGAGAGCAAAGGTAATACCCATGATGCTAAACTCACGAAAGGTGAGAGTTCTCTTGATGTGCTGAATTTTTCCACCAATCATGCTATGATAGAGCAAATTTTAGTGGAGCCTTCGCTTGATTTACCTTTATCACAAGATGATTTGCTTGATGTTCCTTATGATGAAGATGACTTGCATGATGATATTTATGTTATACCCATGCAATCATTGAAGAATGATCAAGCTATATGTTTGCTAAAATCGAACACTTGTGCTGAAAATAGACTTGTTATTCATAATGCTAGTGAAGTTGATGAGCTAAAATTGTTGTCTGCTTTAAATACTTTGGGTTACATTGAATTTGATGTTCCGTGTAATCTTAGTTCTTTAGAGGAGAAACTTTATGCATAAGCTGATTTGCCATGGTTCTCTAGACATATATATCATGTTTTTGGCAAATAAAACAACCAAGGACAATATTTGATACAACGAGTTTACATTTGTACAAATCCGAATTCTCCTTTTGTTGTGCAAAGTAATGATCAACTAGAGGATAGTAAAATCAACACTGTTGTTATGGCATATTCCTCTAGTTTTGCTTTTCGAACACAAGTGGAATCCAAAGAAAGGGAGCATATGTTTCTTGTTAATACTAATCTTTTGCAGGATAGTATTGGCAAAGATCGTGTGTATTTCAATCAAGCAGACTTCATGTATGTAGGACAAGACATGCTACAAACCTAGACATGTGGTCATATTCTTTCTCACAACATTGTCCATTCCCATTATTTTGGAAACCTCGTTTGTCCTCTTGTTGTCTAGGATCGACTTCAAGCAAAATCGACGCCGAGGACAACTTTTCTTCAAGAAAGGGAGGATGATAAGGACATGAGCTCCATGCATATGACCATGTTTGGAGATAGAGGATGAGGAGATCATCGAGGGTGTCCTAACCGAGAAGGAAGCCCGAAGCTCATCTGGTTCGAGTCACCAAGGTGGACACCCAAATCAAGTTTGAGCCCATCTCGGGTTCCAGGACCAGTCTATCATAAAAATTGGTCACAAGGGTGCGTCCGGGCTCCATTTTCAATGATCCACATATGGATAGAAAGCTAATTAGATAAGGAAGCCAATGCAAGTGGTCTCACGTCAAAAGCCCTTCGGAATCAATAGGAATCGTCGAAACAAGTCAGCGTCCAGAATCTGCAAGGGTGCTGTGACACCGTCTTTTGGTCCGTTGGACCATGTATCGTGTTTGGGCCCATTAGGGGTGTGTCCAAGGGGGTGACATCTGGGGCTCTATAATTAGCGGTCGTCGCTCTCCTTAAGGTTTGGGTTTTATTTAGTTCTTGATTTCCTTGTGAGAAAGACGTCGTTTTGCTGCAACTATGTCGCCAAGGCCGCTTGCTGTGAACCAGGGCCCCAGTTCTTGATCTTGTTCGCCTATGGCGATTAGTATTTTTGAATAAAGACCTAAACTCCTTCTTGTTATCATAAGCTTCATATTTATTTGCAATTTCAGATTGCGTTCATCTCATTCTTGCTTGTGTTCTCGATTCGCTTGCAGGAAAGCCTTCTCGGCGAGGTTAATCGCGTTCGCGTGGTTGATAACCAACGGAGCAGTGGTGTAATGGTTGCGAGGGTCCAAATCTGTCTGGGTTTGAGGCCTAGATCATGAATGTCGAGTCTCCACCAATCAACGCTATTGTACTTATTGGAAGGTCAGGCCTTGTCTACATCAATTCGTCAATCCAAAAGACATGACCAAATACTCATATAAGCCATACCTAGTGGAGAAAGCTATTTTAGGTATATCATCTGGCTTGATCTTAATCTAATGATAGCCTGACCTCAAGTCAACCTTGGAGAATACCTTTGCTTTTGCCAACTGATTGAACAAGATATCGACACATGGCAAAGGATACTTATTCTTAATGGTCAAAGCATTAAGTGGCCTATAATCCACACACACTCTCAAAGACTTGTCCTTCTTCTTTACAAACAAAGCTGGACATCCCCATGGAGATGAACTAGGTTGAATGAGACCTTTGTCCAATAGTTCTTGTAACTGAATTTGAAGTTTAGCTAACTCATTTGGTGGCATCCTATAGGGTCTTCTTGAGATAGGTGTCGTACCTGGAACTAACTCAATCTTAAATTCCACATCCCTATTTGGCGGTAAACCTAGCAACTCATCTGGAAATACATTAGGAAACTCATAAACCATTGGAATATCATAAAGGGCAGTGGCTTGGATAGCATTACCTCCCTTTGGTTCTCTCAACATAATTGTTTGAGTGGATGTGTTAATGAGAACACCATGGTCACTCATCCAACTCATGCCTAAGATCACATCTTTGGCTAATACGGACAATACTATTAGATCCATTGTGTACTCCCTCTCTTGTATAGAGATGAGCACACCTATGACTATCTTATTTGTAGAGATAGTAGCCCCAGCCAAACTTATACTATAACCACCCTTGTTTACCTCAATTACTTTTTGATCATACTTAGATGCAAATGCCTGGCTCGTAAATGAATGAGAAGCTCTAGAATTAAATAAAACAATGGCGGGATGTTTGTTAACAAGAAACATACTAGCTATGACAACCTCTCCTACAGAAACTTCTTCAACAGCGGTGTAATTGACGTATCCAACATGCGCTTTAGGATTTGCCTACCTCTGATTTCCCTAGTTTTGATTGTTGTTCTTCTTAGGATGGGGGCACTCTTTGGACCAATGGCCCAACTGATTATAGTTGAAGCACGATTGATTGCTCTAGGGTCCTTCTGAGCTTCCTTGCCCTCCGTTCCCCTTAGGTAGGGCAATGGTGAATGCCTTACAAAACACCTTCTGAGGTCGGTTGGCCTGGGCTTTTGGTGGAGGAGGCCTGAACTTGGGTGCTGGTAGTCGAAACTGTGGCCTAGCTACCACTAGAGCTCTAGACTGGGAAGACCTTGAGGTGCCTGCCTCAGCTGCTCTCTTGTGGCCCTTTGCCGCAGCATGTAGATTATTCTAGTTCTCTTGAGTCAAGGCATCACTGATAAACTCATTATATGTGGTGCACCTCGAGTTGGCCATGGTTTTCATTAGCTTAGTGCTAAGGCCTCTCTTGAAGCTTTCAATCTTCTTTTCTTATGTATCGACAAACCCAAGGGCACAATAGGACAAATTGTTGAATGCATGAATGTACTCTATAAGAGTCTTGGTCCCTTGTGTGAGTCGCATGAACTCGGCTGCTTTCATGCACATTAGCCCTGGGGGAATGTGATGTCCCCTAAAGGCTAACTTAAATTGCTCCCATGTGACCTGTGCATTGGCAAGTAGGGAGGACAGGAAATGGGTCAACCATATCCTGGCTGGTCCCTATAGCTGATGGGACGCAAATTCTGCCTTTTGATGTTCTGTAACCCTCAATAGATGGAACTTTTGCTCGATTGTGATTAGCCATTCATCCGCCTAAAGCGGTTTTTTGGCCACCTTGAAGATAGGAGGCTTGGTGTCTAGGAAATCCTTGAAGGAGTTGTATTGATGTGGCTCAGGCCCCTGTTGTTACTGATGGGCGTGAGCAGTGTTCTGCGCAATGAGGCGCAGTGTTTCCTCCATGGTTCTCTAACTACCCAGGAATTGTGTGAAGAATTCATTCACAGACGGTGGTGGTGGTGGTGGTGGTAAGTCAACATCGTTGCCACCATGACTGTTGTCGGCTCCAGTGCGAGTGCGAGTCATCTACCAAGTTGGAACAATAAGTGATTATTGGATGATGTCAGGAGATTGCAGATGAATTTTATAATCATGCCAAACTGAAATTACTTGAGAGAATCTTAAATTCGTACAATAAAACAGAGGCATAATAATTCATTCTCGCAACATGATATCACCAATTTGATCGCCTATCGGGCTCGCAGCGTGTTAACATACATGTCATAATCACTAGTAAAATGAAACTAGAATTTCATTAAAGTTCAACCCATCGTGAAACAACATGTAGAGTGCCAATATTACACATAAGCCAAATCATGAGTACCAACTTCAAGCTACAAGTCCATTACATAAATAACCGGGATACATTTAGCGCTCTAACTAGTCACTAGGCAATGCTAATCTTCCATGTGTTTGCTGTCGAGGTTGGAGATAGGATGGGACTCATCCTCTAGCTCCACTTCTTCTTCCTCCCAACCGTCATCCTCGACCAACATCTCTGGATCTTCTTCTTCCTCTAGCTCTACTTCTATCGAGATTGCAGTTGGTTGTTCAGGAAATGCACCTTGTGCTGAAGATCAACCACCATGTTCTAGATTTGTGCAAGCTACTGGCGCAAGTCCCTCTTGACATGGTCCTTCTGTATGCTCAAGGCTTGGGTCCTATCTTGTTCTACTTCTGCCATAGTTGTATGGTTGTTTGCTAGGATCCGCTGGCACGTAGCTATGAATGCCTCAGCATGGGCAACCTCCAGCTGCTCCCGTAGTCCTGCTAACATTGCCTGATCATCTGCTCGTTGCCTCTTGGGTGGCAGCTCTCTACTAGTCAACTTGCTCCATTTGGGTGTGGAGATTTCATAGAGCCACATATGTTTGATCAGTTTCCCTTCGAGCGTCACTTGCTGCCTTTTTGTGCTTGCGCACATGCTTCTTTAGCTTATGCTGTGCAGCTTCAGCTCTCATGAGCTTATCCATGCAAGTGGTATAGGACTCCTACCAAAAGTCCCTGGTGTCCTAACGAGTATAAAATATCTTCATCACTACAAACATTGCACTCATAGCGGGACTAGAACTATCTGCCCACTCATCGCGATCTTGGATCAACGCATTGTTATTGTGCTGTGCCCACAATGTTGTGGATGGATCCACTCAAGGAAAAGTACCAACGGCATTGCTGGAAAGCTCATCCCATGCTGCTGACAAATCTGACTCAGCACCTCAAAGGCTACTACTTGGACAGCCTCCCAAGGAGTTCTTCCTTTGGATTCCGCCTTCCATTCCTGCCAAAAGGGTGCTTGGTTATGAGCTGGTATGGTCAGTTGTACTTCATACCATGGTTGTCCCTATAGGTATACTTCATTCTAGTAATAGAGGGGCGGTTCGTAATACCCTGCATAATGCAAGACTCTCCAAAGTAGGATAGGAGTTCCAAACATCAACAAGAAATTCTCACTTCCAGCCAGTGCTGCCATTTGTACCAACAACATGGTGCAACTATCGTGAGACAAAGTCATAATGGATAAGAGTTACATAACCGAGTAAGAGATCTATAAGGGGAGGAACAATGCAAGTATGAAATAATGATTTATCATGATGCATGCACGTTCCGTACGTCCTTACAAACTTAGGAAAAATTATTTCTAACGACATACACGGTGGCATACATACGTCCCCTCATATGTAGCATAACTAGTCATGCTACACATTTTGTTGTTAGTGTACCTACACAAGAATTTCATTTCAGCCCAACCCCATACGCATATATGCAGAATGTAAATCTGGGCTCTAGGTTGCAAGCTAAATACTTCCATATATATACCCATATATATACTTCCATATCAAAGCAACCCAAAAGTAAATACATCCTATATATGCATATAAACATGCATATACAGTCGTATCAAAGCTAACCCACAATTAAATACTTTTGTATATATATGAGGCATATATACACTTCAATATCAAAGCTAAATCTTCCCATTAGACCGCACGCTAACAAATTATGGTCATGCCACTGTGATGATGATTGGCATCTTACCTTGGGCGTAGAGGCATTTGATCCATACATTACCACTCAAATGAATGGCATCCATACAATAGCACGTCGTATGGATGATGAAAAAAAAAAAAACCCCAAGTTAGTACTTAATTAGCCACATGAAGTCCTTAACTGGGCATAAAGGAAGTGATCACTGGCACACTTTAGATTAAAATTCTAGGTTTTAAAACACCTATATATGTAGCTATAAGTTGCTAAAAAACTGGTTTTGGAAAACAAAAACCTCTGTTTTAAATACACATGTGGCAATAAATGTTGAATCTTGCTCTGATGTCAGCTGATAGCAGAATCGTCCAATTTATAAGAGCACAAGTACAATGGCAGCCAGAAGCGGTCACATGTCGTACTTGAGCCCATATAAACCCAATAGTCCATCGAGTACCATGATGGGTCTCGATTAACCATCAACATACAACCAAGATCGTACATTATTCAACATACATGTCACATGTTACATAAAGTTCACTAATACAGTTCATTCATCAGAGTACGAATTAAGGTTATTACAAACTAAGTTCAGTAAATAGTAGTAGAAGCAAATTAAAAGTTTGAAACTAACATCTACCATCATTGTTCAAATACAGTGCCAACTCGTGATCACACTGCCACAAAAGCACATAAGAAGGATTAATAGGAGATGCCTGCCTAGGGCTCACTCCTCGTCCACGATGAGACAGAAGCAGTTCTTCAATAGCCATGATAAACTGTACCATCTGCAACAATGGAAAATAAAACCCTAAGTACAAGAAGGTACTCAGCTAGACTTACCCATCATAAACCAAAAATAATGTGACTCCAAGGATTATGCAATGCTTTATAAGTTTAGGTAGCTTGACAACATTTTGCATAAAAAGCGACTAACTCAATTGTACAATTATAATTCGGTCATCAAGTTAATTATAACTATTCATCTCTAGATTAGCGACTAACATGTGTCAAACATGTAGTATATCATTTAGTAGCATACAATAGTAACCATAGCCAGTGTAGTAATTCCATGTTCATCCGAACCATCATATTCGATAACATAGTTACTACGATGTTGGAGCTAGCCTAGTTTCTCATTGTCTAGGAGAGACGACAACTCAAATCGATTTCAACAAGATGGGAATTTATTCCTAACACAAAACCAGATAAAACCAGATCAACGGTCACCATAGGTCACCTTTGGTACAACTCAGGTACACATTTCTCAGGTTCACCCAACACCGCACAATCAGGGACAACCAGCTGCCAGGACGATCTGGACTACCCTGCCCTTGGGCTCACGACTGGCTCCCCACACATCCTTATTACCATCCAGAGTGCGCACTCTAATAGAATAGGGCCTGCCCTAAGTTGAGCTACTCGGCTTCACAGTCGGAATGAGTTATCCGACCAACTAAGTGAGAGGCATGAGTTCAATCTTGTCAGAAGTGCCAACAATGGTACAGTCCTTAATCAGCATAGATGGAATCACATGAGTCAATCTACACATAGACTCTGCCCGGCCTCCATTTACATTACCCCATGGTTCTTTTCCACGATAGCGAATATAGCCAACCGTGCTTCGGTATCCACCTATATCTCACAGGTGATAGGAAATCACCCGACTTCTACCAGTCTAAGCATGGCTAAGCATATATTCGATCCTAGACCTACACAGGGTTAAAGGTATTTGTATTTGGACAAGGTAGTTCTATGCATCAAGTGTTTTCAATCAACTCTTATAACCTAATGCATCAAACATAAAGGACTCAAGTAATATTTTGTAAAACATGGGAGACTTAGAATGCTCTGGGGCTTGCCTTTGAGGAAAGAGGTTGGTCAATGATCCAGGCACTTAGGGAGTTGTTCGAGAGTATGCAGCTCTTCTCCTGGAGCTACGGCCTAAGGCGTCTGCTGCTGATCCTCCTCTGCTTCCTCGTTGAACTCTAGGAGATTTATTTCTTCAGACGATCCTATATGCATGAGCATGAATTAAGATATCATGAATGCATATATGACGATATGTATAATATGATATGATGTGATGAATGAATCCTCCCAAGTGTTTTCAATAGCTTTGCATTAAAGTAATAGCAAGTTGCAACTTATTTTACTAAGTAGGTGCATATCTCTTTTCTAATAACTAAACAAACACTGATGTAAATCATTTTGTGGACTACTAGACAACAACCACTTATTTTGATGATAACTGGAGTCATACACATAAAAATATATGGTTGTGGACATTCTGGAAAGCTTATGAAATTTCCTATAACTTTCTTTTAATACACTTAGTGTGATTCAGCAGTTATCTAGGCCAAACATTTCAATTATTCAAATCTGTCCAAAGAGCAAGCATTCCTGACAGCAGACGTCTAACAGCCAAAATTCAAAAACCATAAGGCCTATGACTATGAAAATTGAACACAAGGTAGATCAGTAAGTTATATACAACTTTGTTATTAACAAGTTTTATAGAAAAGACCATCATGACCATGAAATTATCAACTCAACCAAAACTATACATGTAGCCATCTAGTTGAATAATAAAGCAAAAATTAACTAGTTGCATACAACCAATTGCTTTTAAGCCTTATTAATAATATCAACAGATCATATGTATCATAAGCACCCTAGAAAACATCATGATTAAACATAACTAACTTCTTTATATTCATTTATTCCTTAAATAATAGGGTGATTTAAAGGTTAAGTAATTCCATTGCTTAATAAATTCTGATAAAATTACAGTTGCCTACAAATGACATCAATAGTCTACTTTATTTGGACAAGTACAACTACCTCTACAAAAATGATAGGTTACATAGGCTTATTTCAGCAAAAATAGTTTATCATAGTGAAAAGTGTCAAACAATAGTTTTAATATTTTTCTTACATTCCTACAAGCATAAGAATACGGTGTAAAAATTTCCATGATCATATGTTCTGTATTTTTACCCCAATTAGTTTCACTAGAAACTAGCAATTAATTAGGATTAAATATGAAGACCATATTCAAACTATGACTACTACAAGTTTAGTATTTTTTCTAGCTAGAGCATGTCAACATAAGACCAACAAAATTGGAATCATAATTTTATCACCTTTCTAGCTCAAGTTATGCATTTACCAAGATAGAAACCATTTAAAAAGCATTTATCTAGCTACATTTTATTCTCCTAGAAAAATACCACAAACAGTAGATTTCATATTTTTATAAAATACTACACTTCGCAAGAAAACCAACAAAATTTGAATCACTCCATTTGGACATTTCTTCATTTAGTGATGCATTTTTGAAACTGGTATTCAAATCTGTGAAAAAAATCAAAAATCAAACTAAACCAAAATGCTAGACACACCCGACTCCAGTGTACCCAGAGGCTGACAGCGGGACCCCGAGTCAATCTGGCCCCATGTGTCAGTCACATAGAGTAGAGCACAGTGATTGACCGGCCACTGCTCGTCGCCGGCGAGGTCACTAGCGGTGAGGTCACCATCGACGGCTTCGCCTTGACGTCCCACATCGATGGGTGTACTTGGTTGGCTCGGAGGCTCGCCGGAGTAGGCTCGATGGCGGCCATGGCGGACGGCAGAGCTACGCGTTAGCGCTCCAACGAGCTTCGGCCATGGTATGCTCAAGCGAGGCTCACTACATCTACACGGTGACCTAGCAAAGCTAAAGGATGCAGGTTAGGGTTCGGGGTGGCGCCGGTGAGCTTGACCGCTTGCATGACGCAACGGCGGCGAGAGCACGACGGCGAAAGGCCGCGTTCCAACATCGGTGCGTCGACATTGGCCAGCGGTCATTCGCGTGAGCTTGACATGACTCTACGCTAGCCTTAACGCTAGAAAGGAGCGAGCAAGATGGCTCGTTGGAGACTTAACGGCCACGGCGAGTGCTAGCATGGCGGCGCTCCGGTAACGGTCACAGTGACGACAAACACACCGCGAAGCTTACCTCAACTCGAACACTGGTGTGAGTGCGTCGGGGAGGTGAAGAAGATGATGGCAGAGCGGTGGGTGAGCGATAGTGGCCAAAGGTGCGACAGTGGTGCGCGAGAGAATGCGGCAGCGCTCGGCAATGGCGACTATGGCGTGACACTCCGCTTTATTATAGCGGGCGCGAGAGAGAGCGAGGTGCGAGAGCAAAATGAGGCGAGCACCAGCGTCACGCGCCTTATCTCCCCATGCTGGCCTGACTAGCCAGGCCGGCTCTGGCATACGGCCACCATGCGGCGCATCTGGCCTGCCCATGGTCGGCCACTGACGCTGGTTCCAATTGGCATCAGGCCCTGATGAACGCGACTGATGGAGCAACTTCAAGCGATCGTTACTCCTAATCCGTGGTGAGTTAGTGAAAACCATATTAGTGAAAGTTGTAGAGCTACATGTTATCTACAAATTTTCTTTAAGAAGAATCCCCAAATTCTCAATAGTTTGAGATCTACAAAGCCCTAAAGTATTGCACTTAAAACTGAAATCCTTGTTTTAGACTTAGAAAATTTTTGCAAGTCCAAAACAACATTTTCTTGCTAATTGTGAGCTATTTTTGAGCATGCTATGCACTGAACTAGACCTTGACCCAAAAATAAAAGTTGTTACCCTAGTCAAGTACTACAACTTTGCTTAATGGTGCACTGTCATGCAAACAATTTATGCTATAGTTCAACTTAGGTCAAACATACAACATGAAAATGAAAGCCTACACTATAACCATGACTTAGAGGCCAAATGGGTCCAAGTCATGAATACCAAAGTTGTTCCATGTGACATTATAAACATGTTTCAGGTACTCCTAAGGTCCCACAAACATTTTATACATTGGTCACATGTAAATCCTAGCATATGTAAGCATTAGCATATATATATGAATCAACATTTCATGTGACAAAGTATAAGAATGAGATGAAATTTCATATGCTCATGTTAATGAATGATTGGATGATGCTTGTGCTCATGAAATGCAAGTGCAAATTGCAATGCTTAACACAGAGGTGTTACAACCTCCTCCACCTCGCCGACCACCCATTGCGTTAACCCAAGCCAAGGTAAATGCCTAAAGGCGAGTTTGTCGTAGCCGCGCCCTCGCCAGAGCACCGCGGAGCTCGCGCTCGCCGTGGCCATGCTCCACCAGGCCATCTCGCTCACGCTTTTCACTCGTTAGGGTTAGCCTAGGGTCATGTCTAGCTCATGCCACTGGCCGTCTAGCCAACGCCGACACACAGGCGCTAGAACATGGCTGCTCACCGCCATGCTCTCGCCGCTGCCATGCCATGCACGTGGCCAAGCTTCACCGCCCCTCCACTGTTGCCCTCACCTAACCCTAGTTCTTTACTAGGTAGCCTAGAAGCCATAGCAGTGCTCACCTTGGCTTGCCATCATCGGAGATGATGAGCCCACCGAAGCGCAGCGCCGCTGCCCGCCATGGCCACCGTCGAGCTAGCTCCGGCGAGCCTCTAAGCCAACCAAGGGCACCCGTAGATGCGGAATGGGTTGGGGAACATGTCGGGGGTGATGTTACCGCCGGTGACCTCACCATCGATGAGCTTTTCGCCGGTCAACTGCCGCCTCTGCCTTGGTCTCACTGGCACATGGGGCCATGTTGACCTACGAGCCCCCGCTATCAGCCACCATGGGTGTAGTAGACCGGGTGTACATAGCATTTAGGGTTTAGTTGGTTTTTGAATTAATTTCATAGATTTGAATACAAACCTCAAAAATTCATATCTGCAGCTAGGAGTATCCAAATGGGGTGAACCAAATTTTGTTAGATTCATCTTGAAGTGTACTATTTGATAAAAATATGAAATCTACTGCTTAGGGTATTTTTCTAGGAGAATTAAATTGAGCAATATAAGTGCTTTTAAAGTAGTTTATATCTTGTAAAATGCATAACTCGAGCTAGAAAGAGATAAAATTGTGATTCCAATTTTTTTGGTCTTGTGTTGACATGCTCTAGCTAGGAAAAATATTAAACCTACAGTAAACAAACTTGTAATATGGTCTTCCTATTTAATCTTAATTAATTGCTAGATTCTAATGAAATTAATTGGGGTTAAAATACATAACACATGATCATACAAATTTTTACACAGTATTCTCATGCTAGGAGGAAAGTAAGAAAAATATTAAATCTGTTGCTTGACACTTTTCACTATTCTAAACTATTTTTGCTAAAATAAGCATATGTAACTTGTCATTTTGGTAGAGATAGATATACTTGTTCAAATGGCATGAAATTTGTACAATAGAATATTAGCAACATGTGTAGACTACTGTAATTTTCTTGGAATTTCTTCAACACTAGAAATATTTACTCTGTAAATCACCTTATTATCTAAGGAAATTACTAAATGAATATAAATAAGTTAGTTAGGCTTAACCATGATGTTTTCTATCGTGTGTGTGATGCATATAATCTGTTGATACTGTTAGTGAGGCTTAGAAGTATTTGTTTATAGGCAACTAGTTCATTATTGCTTTATAATTCAACTAGATGACTGCATGTGTAGTTTCTGTTGTGGTGACGATTTCATGATGATAATGATATTTTTTGTAAATATGGTTAATAACAAAGTTGTAGATAACTTACTTATGTACCTTGTGTTAATTTTCATAGTCATAGTCCTTATGGTTTGAGAATTATAGCTGTTAGAAGTCTGCTGGTAGAAATACTTGCTCTTTGAACAGATCTAAAAGATTGAATTGTTTGACCTAGATAACTAATGAATCTAATTAAGATGATTAAAAGAAAGTTGTAGGAAATTTCATAAGCTTTCTAGAATGTCTAGAACCATATTATTTTGATATGTATAACTCTAGTTATGGTCAAAACAATTGGCTGTTGTCTTGTAGTCCAGAAAATGATTTACATAAGTGTTTGTTTAAGTTACTAGAGAAGAGAATTGCACCTACCCAGTAAAAGAAAATATAACTTGTTATCACCTTAATGCAGTGATGCTGAGAACACTTATGAGTATGCATTCATCACATCATATCATATTATACATGTCATTATTATGCATCCATGATATCTTATTTCCTGCTCATGCATATAGGATCATCCGAGGGGATAACTCTATTGGAATTCAATGAAGAAGAAGAGGAACAACAGGAGGCACTTTAGGCCATAGCTCTAGAAGGAGAGGAGCAAACTCTTGAAGACCTACCCGAGTCCCCTGATCATAGGCCAACTTTCTTTATCAAAGGCAAGCCCCGGAGCATTTTAAGCCTCTCATGTTTTTACAAAATATCACTTGAGTCTTTTATGTTTGATGCATTAGGTTATAAGAGTTGGTTGGAAACACTTGATGCATAGAACTACCTTGTCCAGATATATACCTTTAACCATATGTAGGTCCTAGATCGAATATATGCTTAGCCATGCTTAGACCGGTAGAAGTTGGGTGATTTTCTGTTACTTGCGAGATATAGGTGGATACCGAAGCACGGCTGGCTATATTTGCTATCATGGAATAGAACCATGGGGTAATGTAACTGGAGGCCATGTGGAGTTTATGTGTGGGTTGACTAATGTGATCCCATTTGTGCCATTTAAGGACCATACCGTAGTTGGCGACTCTGTCGAGATTGAACACATGCCTCTCACTTAGCCGGTCGGATAACTCATTCCGACCGTGAAGCCGAGTAGCTCAACTCAGACTGGGCCCCTTTCTGTGAAAGTGCGCACTCTGGATGGTATTAAGGATGTGCGGGGAGTCAGGCATGAGCCCAAAGGTAGGCCAGGCCTGAACGTCTTAGCAACTGGTTGTGCCTGATGGTGCGGTGCTGATCAAACCCATGAATTGAACCTGAGTTGTACCAAAGGTGACCTAAGACTACCTTAGCATAGTTATGTCTGGGTTTGTGTTAGGAATAAATTCCTAGCTGGTTGAAATCGATTCGAATCATCATCTCTCTCGGATAGTGACAAACTCTGACTCACACCAACATCGTAGTAATTGTGTTATGGAATATGATGGTTCAGATGAACATGGAATTATTGTACCAGCTATGGTTACTACTGTATGATATTAAATAATATACCACATGTTTGGCACAGGTTACTTGCTAATCTAGAGATGAATAGCTATAATGAACTTTTTTTAGATCAAAGGCATTCACCTGACTTTTATTGAAAGCTTAACGAAAGCCCAAGATCCTACTGGGAAAACTAGCTTATAGATTAAGCACTAAACCCTTCAACGAACTCTATAAACTACACATCAAAAGATCTACCATCAGACCTCTAAACCCAAATAGCAAGTTTGAAACCACCAACATTCGGACCAACAAAAGCAGACAAAAGGCAAACACTCGCCACAGCTACATTGCCACAGTGGCATTAGAAGCAACTAGATTTATCATCTCATTCGCCACAGGCTTCAGATTGAGCTTCAAGAGCGGACGCCAAGATTTCACCACCATCAACGTCTTGTAAATGATTGCCACCGGGGAAGTCATCGTCTTCTTGTTAAACACCACATCATTGCCCGCCTTGCAGATAGTCCATAACGCCCCTACACATAGGAACAATGTTACCTGCTGTTTTTCCCTCTAAGTTTTGTTAAGATCTCTAAAAATAGCGCTGAACAGCTTGTTGGTGACAATGACCAACTAAGACTTTCACGAAAAAAGGACCACAAGAATACAACAATGGGGCACTGAAACAAAATATGGTCCGATGTTTCAAGTCTATCACAACTGAAACATTCCTCTGGTCCAGACCATTTCTTCTACTTCAGTTGGACCCCACACTGGATTCTGTCTTGTATGGCCATCCATAAGAAAATTTTAACCTTCAAAGGAATATTACATTTCTAGATAAGCATCATTTGCGCATCTTGAACCCCTCCAAAGGTCATCAAATTATAAAGTGATTTTGCTGAATATTGCTGAGATCTCTCTAAAGCCCAAAACACCTCATCTCTGCCATCTGACAAAGAAACTTCATCTAACAACAACATCAGATTGCTTCATTCTTCCCACAAAATTCCATTCAACTGCCTTCTAAATTCTAAAAACCACTGACCTTCCACCCATGCCTCTGCCATCTCTAGGTCTTGGCGAACAGCAATATGAAACAGGTTAGGAAAGGTTACTTTTAGTACACAGTCTCCTAACCAACAATCATGCCAAAACCTTGTTTGCATCCCTAATTTTATCCTAATACACCTTCCCATTTGAAACCAATTTCTGACATCCAACAAAGATTTCTAGAATTGAGAGCCTTTCCTATTTCTAACTTGGAAAATACTTTTGTGGCCCAAATATTTGTTTCTCAATATGTTATAGCACAAACTATTATCTCCTCTTTCAAGCCTGTCAATCCATTTACCAAGTAAACAAGTATTCATAAACTCTAATGTCCATAAAACCAAGACCTCCAAACTGCTTCGGCCTGTTTAGAGCTTCCCACTTAACCATATGATACTTCCTTTTCTTACTTGTCCCTTCCTAGAAGAATCTAGCTCTAATAGAATCCAACCTCTAAAAATTGCCTTCATATAACTGATACACACCCATCGTGTACATGGGTAAGCTAGACAGACAAGAATCAATCAAAATGGATTTTCCCCCTAATGACAGATACTCACATTGCCATGTTCCCAGCCTTTTTTCTGTCTTCTCACAAACATAACTCATTTGTGCTTTTGATATCTTATGACAACTAACCAGCATTCCTAGATATTTCATCAGAAGAACTCCACTTTTACATCACAACATCTCTGCTGCAACATTCATCTCCACTACAGACAATCCTACTGAGAAAATCTCACTTTTCTCAAAGTTTATCTTCATTCCTGACATAGCCTCATAGCAAGATAAAATTACTCTAACATTTCGCAAATTTTGTAAATCAAACTACAGGAGCAGAATAGTATCATCAGCATACTATAAGTGTGTTAACCCTCCTTCAACTAAGTGTGGTACAAGACCTTTAATCATCCCAGCAGCATAGGCTCTTGATAACATAGTAGAAAGGGCATCTGCTACAAGGTTAAACAACAGTGGAGACGATGGATCACCCTGTCTAAGTCCTTTGAAGCTTCTAAAATAGTCCCCTCTTTCACCATTCAGGTCAATGCACACCTTTCCCCCTCTAACAACTTTATTCATCCATTGAATCCATTTCATATCAAACCCTTTTCTAGTACCCTAATTTAGAGCACTGTAGTTTGAAAACCATTCAGATTTAGGCAAAACTCCTTTAAGCAATCTTGTAGTACTCATGTAGCTCTACATTTTTGTATTAATGAAGTTTTCACTGATTCACCACGGTTTGAGAGATTAGAAGGTCAAGAAATCGAGTTTCAGTCGACTAAATGGAGCTCGCTGGTTCAAAATCTTAGCCAACGTCGTGGGCGACCGCGCCAGGAGCCACGCGCCGCATGTCGCAGCTCACCTAACCGCACGACCGTGTGTCCCAGCATCCATGTGCTAAAGAGGAGAAGAGGTCAGGCGCTCACTCTCCACCCTCACCCATGCGCCCTCCCTCCTCGCTCGCTCTCACTCACCTCTGCCTCACCTCTCTCTCGTCCTTGCCACACCCAGAGCAAACCGCAGTGCCACGCCATCGCCACCGCACCTCCGCTGAGCTCACTAACTGCCACCACCGCACCACTGTCCATCATATCTCGCCCACCGCTCGGCCATCACCTCCTCCACCTCGCCGACCACCCATTGCCTTAACCCAAGCCAAGGTAAACGCCTAAGGGTGATGTAACATAACCGTCCAATTTATAAGAGCACAAGTACAATAGCAATCACCAAAGTGATCAAACTGTCATACTTGAGGTCATGTAAACCCGGTAGTCCGATGAAATCATGAAGGATCTCAAACAAACCAACATACAAACCAAGATCATACATGATTCAACAAAGCCCGTCACATGTTACATCATAGTTCACAAATAGTTCACAAGTATCTCACATACATCAGAGTTCACATAGTTATTACAAACCAAGTTCAAATAGCGGAAGCAAGGTAGTTTGACATCAATATCACACTTAGTTCAAATACATGCTAGTACCACGGTCATTCCCAGCAAAAGCATAACAGAGGGGATAACCTAGGAGTACCATGCCCCATGGTTTAGTCCTCATCCATGGTAGGATGAAGGCAGTTCTTATAGTACCCATGATACATCATGTCATCTACAACAAGAGGGAATAAACACTGAGTATGAGAATGTACTCAGCTAGACTTACCCGTCATAAACCAGAAATAATATGACACCAAGGAGTATGCAAGGCTTTATCGGTGGGGTTAGCTTGACAATATTTTGCATAAAAGCTTAAGTAACATAACTTGGAGATTTAGTACCTCTAGCATCAATTAGAATACCTATTCAATTATGCATCTCTAGATTTGCACCTATACTAGAGCAATCACTTGATTAAGCTAACAAGCATTAGTAACCATATCTGGTGTAATAATTTGAGCATCATCATAACCATCAAGTTTCCATTAAGTTACCCTATGTTGTCCCTGCTCAGTCAAGTTCTCACTATCTAGGAGAGATGGTGATTTGAATTGATTCCTACCTAGCTGGGGAATTATTCCTAACACAAACCCATACTTCCCCCATCGGGGTTGCATCGGGTCACCTTTGGTACAACTCAGGAACCAACTTTGCGGGTCCAATCAACGCCGCACCCTTAGAGATTCTACCAGTCCGCTAGGAAGTTTAGGCCTGGCCTACCCTTGGACTCACACCACTGGCTCTCCACACATCCTTACTGCCTCTAGTGTGTGCACTTTCACTTATCGAGGCTCGGCCTGAATTGAGCTACTCAGCTTCACGGTTCGAATGACTTATCCGGCCAACTAAGTGTTAGGCATGTGTTCAACATGACATGAGGACATACAGCAAATCAGTCCTTAACCGACACAGACGGGGATAAATAGGCACCAAGACCTCCATGCCTTGTGCTTCTCTATCACAATCCCGTCCGATCTCCTTTTCATTCATCAACACATGGTTATTTCCACGATAGCAATTATAGCCAACCGTGATCAGATATCTACCTATATCTTGCAGGTGAGAGGAAATCACCCGACTTCTACTAGATTAAGCAAGGCTAAGCATATATTCGATCCTAGACCTACAAGGGATTCAAGATATATTAGTTTGGACAAGGATAATATATGCAGCAAGTGTTTCCAATCAACTCCTATAACATAATGCATCAAACATAAAGGACGCAAGTGATATTTGTAAAAACATAGGAGGCTTATAATGCTCCAGGGCTTGCCTTTCAAGAACAAGGAAGGTTGGTGGTCAGGAAACTCAGGGAGATCTTCCACGTTGACTCCTCCTACCTGAACTTCTTGCTCTTGGGCTGCCTGCTGCTCCTCCTGATGCTTAGGTTCGAACTCGAGTAGAGTCACTCTTTCCAAGGAACCTATTGCATGCATATGCACAAATGAGTATCATGAATCTATAAGAGAGGAGATGATATGATAAATTGTATATGCATGAGCATGGTTATCCGCAAGATGTATGATAAGTTTAACATTCATTGACCAAGTAGTTGTATAAATTTCTTCTAGTTGATCATTGCTGAGTAGGTGCATATCTTTTCTATAATATAAGAAACATACACTCACCAAGTTCTAGTAACCAAAGGTATAGTTGTTCATCATCAGTAAGAGGCTTAGAACATGTAGCTAACAACTAATCTCAATTAGCCTAAGCATCTACACAAGCATCACATAAGACAAACAACTACAATTGACATTCTAGGTGTGAACAACAGCTACTTATTTTTGCTATATTCAGAGTTCTGCTCAACCAAATACTATGATCTTGGACTTTTTGGAAATCTTATAAAACTTCTTACAACTTTCTTATAGTCATCTCAATATGATTCAATGGTTATCAAGGTCAAACAAAGTAATTTATAGATCTATCTAGAAATTCCAGAGAATAAGCATTTATAGAGACCAAATTCTAACAGCTATAACTCTCAAACCATTTAGCCTATTGCCATGAAAATTTGACACAAGCAACATAAGTAAGTTATATACAACTTTGTTATTGAAAAGATTCACAACAAACATCATCTTACCCATGTGATTTACTTAACAACCGAAACTGTCTGAACAGTTATTATAATTGAATTATAGAGCAATTAATATTTCACTGCATACAAGCAATCAAATTTGGGCACAACCAATGGTACCAACAGTTCATAGGCCTCATACACACTCTAGAAAATATGATGGTCAAGCCCACCTAAATTATTTAAAAGCATTTATTAATTTATTTAGACACTAAGGTGAAATAAGGAAAATATATAAAAATGCACAATAAATTTTGAGAAAATTACAGTAGCCTGCATATGTCCCCAAAAGACTACTGTACAAATTTCATGCCATTTGGACATGTATAGCCATCTCTACAAAAATGACAAGTTGTATAGGCTTATTTTGGCAAAAATAGTTTAGCCTAGTGAAAAGTGTTAAAGAACAGATTTCATATTTTTCTTACATTCATCCTAGCACCATATCACTGTGTAAAAATTTGCATGATCATTAGTTATGTATTTTTACCCCATTTCTTTTCACTAGAAACTAGCAATTATTTAAGATTAAATAGGAAGATCATATTCCAAGTATGCTCACTATAGGTTTAGTATTTTTCTTAGCTAGAGCATGTCAACATAAGATCAGCAAAATTGGAATCAAAATTTTATCACATTCCTAGCTCAAGTTATGCATTTTACAAGATTGAAATCAATTTAAAAGCACTTATCTAGCTCAATTTAATTCTCCTAGAAACATATCTCAAACAGTCGATTTCATATTTTTATCAAATAGTACATTTCATGATGAATCCAAAAAAATTAGTTCACTCAATTTGAACATCTACAACTCTACTTATGAATTTCAAAGTTTGCTTATATTTCTGAAAAAGAATAAATTCAAATTCTTAATGCAACGTTGACAGCTGGGACCCGATGGTCAGTAGGACCCACATGTCAGTGATACCAGGGTAGGGGAGGCACTCTAGCCAGCCCTATCTCACCAATGGTGAGATCACCGATGACGAGGGTGACACCAACATGTTCCCCTCATCAAGCCACGTCGGTTGGTGGTGAAGATGTGACCTAGGGTTCACCAGAGATGGCTCGTCGGTGGTAATGGAGGATGACGGAGGTAGTGCAGCAGTATGCTGGTGTTCCCCAGCCATCACGTGCTTTGGTGAGGTGTGCTATGGCTTCGTGGAATCCTAACAAAGCTATCTAGGGTGGGTTAGGGTTCCAGTGAGGCAACGGTGAGCTCCGACTGCGTGCATGGCCGCGCGGCGGCACACGGAGCACGATGGTGCTCCCACCGTTCTAGCTAGACGACAGCGGAAGGCAGGTCTCCATCATGCCATCCGCTAGGTCTAGGGTTACTCAACCTAAGACGTGAGAGAGAGGAGGGAGGCAATGGGCCAGCTTGGCAACGGTGAGCTCGAGTGCCACGGCAGCCATGGTGGCCGCACGTAGAGTGGCGACCCCTTCTAGCGCAACTAGGCGGTAGCATCTACCCTAGATCCGGACTAAGCATCTAGAGCCTAGCGTGCTGCCAGACCAAAGAAGAGGAAGGCAGGGGATGCGATGGAGCGGCTGGGCGACGGTGAGCTGAGACCACGGTGGCACTCCGGTGGCGATGGCGGCTATGGCGAAGCAGAACACCGCTTTACCTTGGGTTAAGAGGTGGTGTTGGTGGCTCGAGGAGGTGGAGGTGATGGCTGAGCAGCTGTGGCCGAGATGAATTGACCGGTGGAGCTACATTGATAGCAACCGGCTGCGGTGGAGCTATGGTGGTGACGTAGCGTGCTCGGAGCTCTGCTTTGGCAAGGCAGAGCGAGAGGGAGGAACTGAGATCGGGTGAGTGGAGTGAGCAGCAGGGGCGCGACACCTTTGTGCACACTCTGGACTGGCCGGTTGGGCCATCGCTAGTGTATGGTTGCCACACGGTGGCCATGGCCTATGGCCGGTCGACCACTGACGCGCTCGTGGATGCGTCCATCAGAGCCGATGACAGTGTCTGACAATGCTACTTTGTGATCGTGTAACTCCAAATCCATGGCAATTTAGCAAAAACTCCATTACTAAGAATTGTAGAGCTACACTACAACTTTGCTTTAGAAAGTTTCCTCTAATTTGCCATGGTTTTCGAAATGCAAAGCTTCAAATTATGGTACATCGAAACTAAAAATCAGTTCATGACTTAGCAAAATTTTCTAAGTTGAAAACAACATTTTGTTGATTCTTATGAGCCCTATTTGACAATGTTAGGCACTAAATTAGCTCTTGACCCAAAAATAAATGTTGCTACTCTAGTCAAGTAATACAACTTTGCTTAAGGGTGCACTACCATGCAAACAATCTATGCTATAATTCAACTTTGGTCAAAGTAGTAACATGAAAATGGAAGTTTCTAGATTAACTATGACTTGGGGGCTGTTTTGGTCCAAGTCATGAATACCAAACTTGTTCCATGTACCATCCTATGTATGTCTAAGGTGTTTTTGTGACCTCAAAACCATTTCATGCATTGGTCACACATAATGGCAAGCATATATATGTATATAAGCAACATCACATGTGATAAAGATAAGGTGAATGAGATGAAACTTCTTATGCTCATGCTCATGAATGCTTGGATGATGCTTGTGCTCATGAAATGCAAGTGTCCAATGCATTCTCAACACTAGGGTGTTACAGCCCTATCCCCTTCTAGAAATCTTGCCCTAAGATTCGAAAGACCTACCATTTTTTATAAAAGGCGGGATAAACCTCACGTAAATAATCTTCTCATTCCCACATAGCATCTTGCTCACTATGATTATTCAACATCACTTTGTGAAACTTGATAACATAGTTTCAAGTTACTCTATCCTTGCTATCTATGATTTGCACCGGCTTCTCTTCATAGGCTAGATCCAATTCTAACTTGATATCTCTAACCTCCACTCTTTCTTCTGGAACACTTAAGCATTTCTTCAATTGGGATACATGAAAAACATTGAAGATAGCCCTCATTTCTAGAGGTAATTGAATCTTGTAGGCCACTCTTCTGCCTTTCTTAATGATTGGATATGGACCTATATATCTGGGTGCAAGCTTTCTTTTTACCCCGAACCATTGTACCTTTTTTATTGGTGACACTTTCAGGTATACATAATCACCTACTTCAAATTCAATGGGTCTTCTTCTCTTGTTCACATAACTCTTCTGCCTTGATTGAGCGGCTTCTATATGTTGTTGAATGATATGCACCTGCTCTTCAACCTCTTTGACAAAATCAATACCATAGTATCTTCTTTCTCTGGGTTCAACGCAATTCAAAGGAGTTCTACATTTACGGCCATACATAGCTTCAAAAGGAGCCATCTTAGTACTCTCTTGATAACTATTGTTGTAGGAAAACTCAGCTAAATGTAACCACCTTTCCCATGAACCCTTTGAAGAGATGACACAAGCTCTCAACATGTCTTACAATATTTGATTTACATGTTCAGTTTGCCCGGAGGTCTGAGGGTGATAGGCAAAACTTCGGACTAAGTTGGTGCCTAACATCTTGTGCAAATCTTCCCAAAAACGAGCAGTGAACTGAGGCCCTCTGTCAGACACAATGGTTCTTGGCACGCCATGTAGATGTACTATGTGGGAGATATACAACTCAGCATACTCATGTGGTCGATAGTTGGTTCTGACTAGAATGAAATGTGCAGGCTTAGTTAGGCGATCCACAATCACCCATATGGAATCAAAATTCTTATGAGTAGTTGGAAGTCCAACAATAAAATCCATGCTAACTTCTTCTCACTTCCACCCTAGAATGGACAGTTGTTGAAGCAGTCCAGTAGGTTTCAAATGAACAGTCTTAACTCGGCAGCAATTATCACATTTAGCAACATAAGCTGTAATCTCCTTCTTCATTTTGGTCCACCAAAAATGGTTTTTCATGTCCTGATACATTTTACTACTACCTAGATGGATGGATAGTTTAGAAGAGTGAGCCTCTCCCAAGATCTAGTTTCTAAGTCCCTTATCCTTCAGCACTACCAGTCTATCTTTAAACCATAAAACATTGTTGTCATCTATCCTGAAATGCTTAGTCTCTTGCTCTTTCATCTTTCTTTTGATGTGGAGCACACCCGGATCAGTCTTATGAAGCTCGATGATCTTGCTCTCAAGAGAACAACTGATTATAATATTATGCAGCACAGCTGGATGTAACAAATTGAAGCCATCTTCTAACAGAGAATTGCAGTGAGACTTTCTGCTCAAAGCATCTGCACCAACATTCGCTTTGCTAGGATGATAATGTACTTCTAAATTGTAATCTTTGATCAATTCTAGCCATCTTCTTTGTCTCATATTCAGTTCGGGTTGAGTGAAGATATACTTAAGACTCTTATGATCTGTGTAAATATGACACACATTGCTAAGCAAATAGTGTCTGTAGATCTTCAATGCATGGACAACCGCTGCTAATTCCAAGTCATGAGTTGGGTAATTGACTTCATGCTTTTTTAGCTGATGTGAGGCATAAGCAATGACTCGGCCTTCCAGCATAAAAACACATCCAAATCGGTACCTAATGCATCACAAAACACATCAAAAGGTTTCTCGATATCTGGTTGTGCCAAAATAGGAGCTGAAGTCAACAAAGTTCATAAAGTGTGAAAAATAGATTCACACTCCAGAGTCCATACAAACTTCTCATCTTTCTGAAGCAATCTTGTCATTGGCTTGGCAATTTTGGAGAAGTCTGGAATGACCGACGGTAGTAACCTACCAAACCAAGAAAACTCTGAACTTTGTGATCAAAAGTAGGGGACTTCTAATCCATAACTTCTTGCACCTTAGAGGGGTCTACAGAGATCCCATTTTCTGACAGCACGTGCCCTAGAAAAGGTACCTTCCAAAGCCAAAACTCACACTTGCTAAACTTAGCATACAACTTATGTTCTCTTAGTCTGGTGAGAACAACTCTCAGGTGCTCTGCATGATCCTCCTCGTTTTCTAAATAGATTAAAATGTCATCGATGAACACAACCATGAACTTATCCAGCTCGGACATGAACACCGAATTCATCAGATACATGAAATATGTAGGAGCATTTGTTAGCCAAAAGGACATGACCAAATACTCATATAGGCCATACCTAGTGGAGAAAGCAGTTTTAGGTATATCTTCTGGCCTGATTTTAATCTGATGGTAACCAGATCTCAAATCGAGCTTGGAGAACACCTTAGCCCTTAACAATTGATCGAACAAGATATCAATTCGAGGCAAAGGATACTTGTTCTTAACCATTACAGTATTAAGTGATCGGTAGTCCACACACATCCATAGGGATTTGTCTTTCTTCTTCACAAATAAGGCGGGACAACCCCACGGAGATGAGCTAGGTCAAATGAGTCCTTTCTCTAAAAGCTCTTGCAATTGAACCTTAAGCTCGGCTAGCTCATTTGGTGGCATTCTATACGGCCTCTGAGAGATGGGTGTTGTACTCGGTAATAACTCAATCTTAAACTCTACATCCCTGTCGGGTGGTAACCTAGGCAATTCATCTAGAAACACATCCGAAAACTCACATACCACTAGAATATCAAGGAGGGTCATGGTCTGAATAGCACCGGCAAAGTTTTGGAGATTAAAATTTCTAGGAAGTGGCACTAGGAAAGCATTGTTACTCTGGGGTTCTCTCAACATGATGGTTCTAGTAGAAGTGTCAATGAGAACTCCATGGCCACTCATCCATTTCATACCCAAGATTACATCCATCCCCAACCCTGGCAATACTACAAGATCTAAGGTATACTCTTGGTTGCTTATTGAGATGCGCACATCTCTGACTATCTAGTTGGTAGAGATATTATTTCCGGCTGCACTTATGCAATAAGCACCCTTATCTACAGTAACTACCCTTTGATCATGTTTGGATGCAAATATTTGACTCATAAATGAATGTGAAGCTCCAGAATCAAACAAAACCCGTAGTAACAACTTCACCTGAAGGGATCTTTTCTAGGGTGGTATAGTACACGTGTCCCTGATGTGCATTTGGATTACCCTGCTTCTGGTAGTTGTTCTTCTTGGGATAGGGGCAATTTCTTGCCCAATGGCCAGTCTTGTTGCAGTTCTAACATGGCATATCGCTAGGTGGAATGCTGGGGCAACCTTGTCCTGTGCCACCCTTTAGTAGGGCAACAAAAAAGGTCATGCAATACACTTTCTGGGTCTAACTGGTCTATACCTTCTTCAGAGGTGGCCTATACTTTGGAGTAGGTGGGAGAAACTAAGGTCTCAGAGCAATAGGAGCTTTTGATTGAGATGCACCTGCTTCATAAGCTCTCTTACGACTCTTAGATACTGGATAGATGTTCTGATTCTCTTCAGTTAAAGCATCATTAACAAACTCATTGAAAGTGGCACATTTGCTGTTAGCTAGGGTCTTCATTAGCTTTGGACTAAGCCCTCTCTTTAAATTAGCAATCTTCTTTGAATCAGTATCAACAAACTCTATGGCATACCTTGACAAATTGTTAAAGGCATGTAGATACTTAGTTAGGCTCTTAGTACCGTATGTCAGCCTCATGAATTATGTATGATTCATGCTCATAAGACCTAGGGGAATATAATGTCCCCTAAAAGCAACCTTAAATTGGATCCAGGTAATTTGAGCATCCTCAGGCAAAGTGGATCGATGATGACTCCACCAAATGCCAGCAGGCTCTTGTAGTTGGTGCGATGCATATTCTACCTTCAGGTGCTCTGTGACCCTTAAGATATGGAACTTCTATTCAATTGTATTTAGCCATTCATCTGCCTACAATGGCTCCTCTGCTTCCTTAGAGGTAGGAGGCTTGGTATCAAGAAAGTCCTTAAAATTGCTATGAGCTGGTTAGGTTTAGGTCCTTGGTGTTGGTCCCTTCCTCGTCCATGGCTGGCATTCTATGCAAGACCGCTCAACACTTCTCCCATGGAATGCTGGGTTTACATGAGCTAGGCCATCATCTCCGCTGGCGTGGGATGTGGCCCGTGCTCGCTGGAGCTCTAGCATGTAGCTGATGTAGCTATCTTGGCAGGAGTAGAACATCTTTAGGACAGCGAACATAGTGCTCATAGCATCATTAGAGCTCTCTGCTCACTCATCACGATCCCTCACCAGTGCATTACTGCCCGGCTGCATCCAAGCAATCACCGATGGATCCACCCAGGGAAAGGTTTCAGCTAGACCGTTGATAAGCTCATCACCAAACACCTGATAGATTTCACTCAGTGCCTCCAAAGCTACCACTTGGGCACCTTCCCAAGGAGACTACCCATCTGACTCAATCCTCCAACCCCACACATCATACCATAGCTACCCCTTAGCTGCCACTTCCCTCCAGAAGTAGCGGAGTGGCTCAGCGTACCCAACTGAGTTTAGCACCCTCCACAGCAAGGTAGGAGTGCCAAACATAGCCAGGAACATGTCACTATGAGGCGGGGCTCCTGGTGCTACCATCTATAGCAAAGTGTGCAACTCTTGTGTGAGGATATCATACATGTGAAGAAATTTAATGAATGGGGTAAGCAATTATAAGTAAGGGAGGAATGCAAAAAAAATGTAAATGCATGAGTGAACATGATGCATGCACGTTCCATACGTCCTCATGAATCTTAGGAAAAATTTAAAATTCTAACACATACACAGTGGCATACATACGTTCTCTCAATATACATAACTAATCGGGCTACAAATTTTGCTATTAGTGTACCCACACAAGAATTTCATTTCAGCCCAACCCAACACTTATATATGCAAAAATGTAAATCTGGCTCTGGGTTGCAACTAAATACTTCCATATATATACCCATACATATTCTTCTGTATCAAAGCTACCCAAAAGTAAATACGTGCCATACATACATATAAATATGCATCCACAGCCGTATCAAAGCTAACCCACAATTAAATACCTTAGTATATATATATATATGAGATATATATATATACTATAGTACCAAAGCTAGCTCTCATCTTAGACCGCATGCTCACCCTTGTGGTCTTGGAACTCTTACCTTGGGCATAGAAGCAATTGATCCATACATTACCACTCAAGTGAATGGCATCCATATAATAGCACGCCGTATAGACGATGAAAGTAAAAAGCCCCATGCTAGTACTTATTTAGCCACCTGATAGTCCTTAACTGGGCATAAAGAATATGACCACTAGCACACTCTAAATTTAAAATTTAGATTTTTAACACACCTATATATATAGCTATAAGTTGTCAAACTAATTTTATAAAACAAAACCTTTGTTTTAAATACCCATATGACAAGTTTAGTGTTGAACCTTGCTTCGATGCCAGCTATAATAGAACTGTCCAATTTATGAGAGCACAAGTACAATAGCAATCACCGAAGCGATGAAACCATCATACTTTAGCCCATATAAACATGGTAGTCCAATGAAATCATGAAGGATCTCAAACAAACCAACATACAAACCAAGATCATACATGATTCAACACAACCCGTCACATGTTACATCACAGTTCACAAATAGTTCACAAATAGTTCACAAGTATCTCACATACATCGGAGTTCACATAGTTATTACAAACCAAGTTCAAATAGCAAAAGCAAAGTAGTTTGGCATCAACATCACATGTAGTTCAAATACATGCCAGTACCATGGTTATTCCTAGAAAAAGTAGAACAGAGGGGATAACTCAGGAGTACCATGCCCCATGGTTTAGTCCTCATCCACGGTAGGATGAAGGCAGTTCTTATAGTACCATGATACATCATGTCATCTACAACAAGAGGGAATAAACACTGAGTATGAGAATGTACTTAGCTAGACTTACCCATCATAAACCAGAAATAATATGACACTACGGAGTATGCAAGGCTTTATCAGTGGGGTTAGCTCGACAATATTTTGCATAAAAGCTTAAGTAACATAACTTGGAGATTTAGTACCTCTAGCATCAATTTGAATACCTATTCAATTAAGCATCTCTAGATTAGCACCTATACTAGAGCAATCACTTGATTAAGCTAACAAGCATTAGTAACCATATCTGGTGTAATAATTTGAGCACCATCATAACCATCAAGTTTCCGTTAAGTTACTCTACGTTGTCGCTGCTTAGTCAAGTTCTCACTATCCGGGAGAGATGGCAATTCGAAAAATTCCTACCCAGCTGGGGAATTATTCCTAAGACAAACCCATACTTCTCCCGTTGGGGTCGCATCGGGTCACCTTTGGTACAACTTAGGAACCAACTTTGTGGGTCCAATCAGCGCCGCACCCTCAGAGATTCTACCAGTATGCTAGGAAGTTCAGGCCTGGCCTGCCCTTAGACTCACGCCACTGGCTCTTCGCACATCCTTACTGCCTCTAGTGTGCGCGCTTTCACTTACCAGCGCCCGGCTTGTATTGAGCTACTCGTCTTCGCGGTCATAACGACTTATCTGGCCAACTAAGTGCTAGGCATGCGTTCAACATGACATGAGGACGTACAACGAATGGGTCCTTAACTGACACAGACAGGGATAAATAGGCATCAAGACCTCCATGCCTTGTGCTTCTCTATCACAATCCCGTCTGGTCTCCTTTTCATTCATCAACACATGGTTATTTCCATGATAGCAATTATAGCCAAGCGTGATCAGATATCTACCTATATCTAGCAGGTGATATGAAATCACCCAACTTTTATCGGACTAAGCAAGGCTAAGCATATATTTGATCCTAGATCTACAAGGGATTCAAGATATATTAGTCTGGATAAGGATAATATATGCAACAAGTGTTTCCAATCAACTCCTAAACATAATTCATCAAACATAAAGGACGCGAGTGATATTTGTAAAAACATAGGAGGCTTATAATGCTTCAGGGCTTGCCTTTCAAGATCGTCTAAGGTTGGTGGTCAGGACACTCAGGGAGATCTTCCACATTGACTCCTCCTTCCACTTGAACTTCCTACTCCTGGGCTGCCTGCTGCTCCTCCTGATGCTCGGGTTCGAACTTGAGTAGAGTCACTCCTTTCGAGGAACCTATTGCATGCATATGCATAAATGAGTATCATGAATGCATAAGAGATGAGATGATATGATAAATTGTATATGCATAAGCATGGTTATCCGCAAGATGTATGATAAGTTTAACATTCGTTGACCAAGTAGTTGTTTAACTTTCTTCTAGTTGATCATTGCTCAGTAGGTGCATATCTCTTCTATAATACAAGAAACATACACTCACCAAGTTCTAGTAACCTAAGGTACAGTTGTTCATCATCAGTAAGAGGCTTAGAACCTGTAGCTAACAACTAATCTCAATTAGCCTAAGCATCTACACAAGCATCACTTAAGGCAAACAACTACAATTGACTTAGTCGTTTCCTACTGTATATAGCAGCTATTTATTTTGGCTATATCCAGAGTTCTACTCAACCAAATACTATAATCTTGGACTTTCTGGAAAGCTTATAAAACTGTTTACAACTTTCTTATTGTCATCTCAAGATGATTCAATGGTTATCAAGGTCAAACAAAGTAGTTTCCCAGATCTATCCAGAAATTATAGAGAATAAGCATTTTTGGAGACCAACTTCTAACAGCTATAACTCTCAAACTATTTAGCCTATTACCATGAAAATATGACACAAGAAATATAAGTAAGTTATCTACAACTTTGTTATTGACAAGATTCACAGCAAACATCATCTTACCCATGCAATTTATTTAACAACCGAAACTGTCTGAACAGCCACTATAATTGAATTATAGAGCAATTAGTATTTCACTGTAGACAAGCAATCAAATTTGGGCACAACCAATGGTACCAACAGTTCAGAGCCATCATACACACTCTAGAAAACATGATGGTCAAGCTCAAATCAATTATTTAAATGCATTTATTAATTTATTTGGACACTAAGGTGAAATAAGGAAAATATACCAAAGTGCACAATAAATTCTAAGAACATTACAGTAGCCTACATATATTCCTAAAAGTCTACTGTACAAATTTCATGCCATTTGGATACGTATATCCATGTCTACAAAAATGACAAATTGCATAGGCTTATTTTAGCAAAAATAGTTTAGCCTAGTGAAAAGTGTCAAACAACATATTTCATATTTTCTTTACATTCATCCTAACACCATATCACTGTGTAAAAATTTGCATGATCATTAGTTATGTATTTTTACCCCATTTGTTTTCATTAGAAACTAGCAATTATTTAAGATTCAATAGGAAGATCATATTCCAAGTATGCTTACTATAGGTTTAGTATTTTTCTTATCTAGAGCATGTCAACACAAGATCATCAAAATTGGAATCAAAATTTTATCACTTTCCTAGCTCAAGTTATGCATTTTACGATATTGGAAACAATTTAAAAGCACTTATCTAGCTCAATTTAATTCTCCTAGAAAAACATCCCAAATAGTAGGTTTCAAATTTTTATCAAATAGTACACTTCATGATGAATCCAAAAAAATTTGGTTCACTCATTTTGAACATCTACAACTCTACTTATGAATTTTCAAAGTTTGCTTATATTTCTAAAAAAGAATAAATTCAAATTCTTAATGCAGCCGCTAACAGCTAGGACCTGCTGGTCAGTAGGACCCACATGTCAGTGATACCAGAGCAGGGGAGGTGCTCCGGCCAGCCCTATCTCACCGGCGGCGAGATCACTCGGTGACGAGGGTGACACCAAAATGTACCCCTCATCAAGCCACGTCGGTTGGTGGTGAAGACGTGACCTAGGGTTCACCGGAGATGGGTCGCCGGGGCAATGGCGGATGACAGAGGTAGCGCAGCGGTACGCTAGCGTTCTCCAGCCATGATGTGCTCTGGTGAGGTGTGCTATGGCTTTGCGGAATCCTAACGAAGCTATCTAGGGTGGGTTAGGGTTCCGATGAGGCGGCTGTGAGCTCCGACCGCGTGCATGGCCGCGCGGTGGCGCATGGAGCACGGTGGTGCTCCCACCATTCTGGCCGCGCGGGGGAGCATAGAGTATAGAGCACGGAGCACGGACCCGGATAGTGAGAAACTCTAACTCACACCAACATCATAGTAACTTTGTTATGGAATATGATGGTTCGGATGAACATGGAATTATTATACCGACTATGGTTACTAATGTATGATACTAAATGATATACCACATGTTTGGCACAGGTTAGTTGCTAATCTAGAGATGAATAGCTATAATTAACTTGATGACCGAATTATAATTGTATACTTTAATTGGTAAGTACTCTGATGTATGGAATTGTAACTGTGAACTTTATGTAATGTGTGACATGTATGTTGAATCATGTACGATCTTGGTTGTATGTTGATGGTTAATTGAGACCCTTCATGGTACTCGATGGACTACCAGGTTTATATGGGCTCAAGTATGACAGTGCGACCACTTGTGGGCTGTTATTATACTTGTGCTCTTATAAATTGGACGGTTCTGCAACAGCTGGCATCAGAGCAAGATTCAACATTAATTGCCACATGAGTATTTAAAACAAAGGCTTTTGTTTTTCCAAAACCAGTTTTGGCAACTGATAGATATATATAGGTGTTTAAACCTAAAATTAGAATCTAAAGTGTGCCAGTGATCACTTCCTTTATGCCCAGTTAAGGATTTTAGGTGGCTAATTAAGTACAAACTTGGGGGTTTTATTTTCGTCGTCCATACGGCGTGCTATTGTATGGATGCCATTCGCTTGAGTTGTAATGTATGGATCGATTGCCTCTACGCCCAAGGTAAGATGATGAGTGCCATGACCGCAAGATGTGAGCGTGCGGTCTAATGGGGAGGGTTAGCTTTGATACTAAAGTATATATATGTCTCATATATATACGGAGGTATTTAATTGTGTGTTAGCTTTGATACGACTGTATATACATATTTATATGTATATATGGGATATATTTACTTTTGGGTAGCTTTGATATAGAAGTATATATATGGGTATATATATATATGGAAGTTTTTAGCTTACAACCTAGAGCCTAGATTTTCATTTCTGCATATATACTTGTGGGGTTGGCCTAAAATGAAATTCTTGTACAGGTACACTAACAACGAAATGTGTAGCCCGACTAGCTACGTTATATATGAGGGAACAAATGTATGCCACCGTGTATGTCGTTAGAAGTTTAATTTTCCTAAGTTTGTGAGGATGTACGAAACGTACATGCATCATGATCAATCATTCATTACACAATTGCATTGTTCCTCCCCTTATAAGTCTCTTATTCGGTTAAGTAACTCTTTTCTATTATAATGTTAATCTCATGAGAGTTGCACCATTTTGTTGGAACAAATGGCAACATTAGCTGGGAGTGAGACTTTCCTACTAATGTTTGGTACCCCTGCCCGACTTGGAGGGTCTTGTATTATGCGGGGTATACCGAACCGCTTCTCTATTCTTGGAATGAGGTATACCTAGAAGGATAGCCATGGTATGAGGTGCAGCTAACCATACCAGCTCATACCCAAGCACCCCTATGGTAGGAGTGGAAGGCAGATTCCGAAGGCAAAACTCCTTGGGAAGCTGCCCAAGTAGTTGCTTTTGAGGTGCTAAGCCAGATATTGCAGCAACATGGGGATGATGCTATCTCTGAGCTTGACATTGAGCACGCTGAAGAGTAGAGCAGTCTAGTGACTAGTTCAATGCGCTAGATATATCCCTACTATCTTTGGAATGGACTTGTACTTTGAATCTCAGTACTCATGATGTAACTTCGGTGTAATATTTGTACTTTGCATGTTAATCCGTGATGGGTTGAACTTTGATGAAATTCTAGTTTCGTTTTAATGGTGAAAAATGACATGAATGTTAACACGTTGCGAGTATGATAAGTGATCAAATTGGTGATGTTATGTTGCGAGAATGAATTATTGTGCCTCTATTTTATTGTATGAATCTAAGATTCTCTCTAATAATTTTAGTTTGGCATAATTACACAATTCATCTGCAATCTCTTGACATCATCCAATAATCACCTATTGTTACAATTTTGAACATGACTCGCACTTGCGCTGGAGCAGGCACCAGCCAAGGTAGTAGTGATGGTGACTTACCAGCACCGCCGTCTCTCCCGGATAGTGAGAAACTCTGACTCACACCAACATCATAGTAACTGTGTTATGGAATATGATGGTTCGGATGAACATGGAATTATTATACCGGTTATGGTTACTAATGTATGCTACTAAATGATATACCACATGTTTGGCATAGGTTAGTTGCTAATATAGAGATGAATAGCTATAATTAACTTGATGACTGAATTATAATTGTATACTTGAATTGGTAAGGTTTTTATGCAAAATGTTGTCAAGCTAGCTCCACTTATACAACCATGCATAATCCATGGAGTCACTTTATTTTTGGTTTACGATGGGTAAGTCTAGCTGAGTACCTTCTTGTACTCAGGGTTTATTTCCCATTGTTGCAGATAGTATGATGTATCATGGCTACTGTAAGAACTACTTCTATCCCACCTTGGACGAGGAGTAGGGCCCTAGGCAAGGCATCTCTCATTAATCCCTCTATTATGCTTTTGTGGTTGTGATCCTGAGCTGGCACAATATTTGAACAATGATGTGAGATGTTGGTTTCAAACTTTATTTGCTTCGACTACTACTTTATTTGAACCTGGTTTGTAATAACTTTTAATCGTACTCTGATGTATGGAATTGTAATTGTGAACTTTATGTAACATGTGACATGTATGTTGAATCATGTACGATCTTGGTTGCATGTTGATGGTTAATCGAGACCCTTTGTGGTACTCGATGGACTACCGGGTTTATATGGGCTCAAGTATGATAGTGCGACCACTTGTGGGCGGCTATTATACTTGTGCTCTTATAAATTGGATGGTTCTTCTATGGTTCTACTTGAAGAATGGCCCCGACGCCCCATTGTCAGACTTCATCGGGCGCTTGATCGAAGAGACGCCACCGACGTGGTCGTGGGGGCCACCCGAGAAGGAGAAGAGTAGGATGCATGACATCGTCAAGGCTGTCATGTCGCTGAGGAGCCATGGCCTTTGTGGGGCTAGCATCATTGGAGCATATCACGCGAGGAGGGTGGCGCCACTAATGTCGTGAGCCCTCCCTTTTTTTGGGATGGTGCCTGTCGTGGAACTAAGTGGGATGGTGCTCGCTCAGGGGCCACTTCGCAATAGCGAGATTACACAGCGCATCAAGGAGTTGACAAACGAGTCTGATGCCATGTTCCCGATCCTAGGACATCCCGTGATGCAGCCGAAGCCGGGCTTCATCAAGCTACCAACGGATTTGGGGTTTTGGGCCTCTATCGCACCGCTGTTGGAGCATGCAGCCGTGAGGGCGGCGAACCATGCCATAGATGAGTGGAGGAAGAAGGAGAAGGATGACAAGGAGAAGAAACAATGGGCATGGGAGCGGGGGAAGCAGCACCAAGGCTCATCGAAGGAGGAAGACGAGGAGGAAGAAGAAGGTCGCCGATCCCGTGGGATGATCTGGCTAGCGGGGATGATGACCTGCCTTTGCCATAGGCGGGGCCCTTCCCATGGCATCTCCTGGAGCAAGAGGGGGAGGACTCACCCTAGGAGATGGTGGGAGCGAGTTGCCCCACTTCACCTAGGCCTTATATGGCACCCCGGAGCCGAGGAGAGCCGGTGGCTCCACCTTGTCCGAGCCTCCTGAGCAAAGGGAGGGCTCAAAACAGCAACGCGATGAGGAGTCGTAGCCAAGGTCAGGCAGGCCATCCCCAAAACATTAGCGCTCGATGGAGTCAAGGTAAGATGAGAGTTTTTTTGTTCTTTTGTTTTTTGACGAATTTTTCATCGTGAACTAACCGCCGTGCGCTCCACAGCATTGGGGGAGTAGAACCCTCTTAAAGCTAGCACCGAAGAAGATTCATGCCCTTGGTGGGTGCGCCCGGACATGTCTGGCACCACGCCGGAGGCTTGTAGGAGCGTGGCCGGGGTGACCAAGGGGTCGACTAGGGAGGTGTGGCATTTGGTCATGTCTATCGGAGGGCAACCAGTGGAAAGCGCGTATAGGACGCCCATGGTAGGTGCAACATGTCTAGGCGCGGCTGTGACGCCACAGGCGGAGAGGGCGCGGCCGGATCCATCATCCGCACTGATGAGCGCATTGGTGGCGGGGTAACCAGGGTTGTCGTCCAGACAAATGGTGGCACCCGTGGAGCGATGGCGGGGCATGCTTCCTCATCCGCGTCGCCTGGCCCTTCTACTACTGGGGGCCGCTCTAGAGGAGTTGTGGTCGCGAGAGGGGTCAGCACTACCTGGGGTCGATCGCAGAGGCATCTTGGCCTCTAGTCTGGGTTGGCAGTGACCCTCACACCTAGGGAGGACCCTAGATCAGGTGGGCTGACCATCAGGAACCAGGGGTGATGCTCTTTACCCTCGATGATGCTACGGAGAAGAGGGAGTGGGGGAGCGTCCATGTGGAGGTGGGGATCTTTGTACGTGCCCTGACCACCGCATTGAGTTGGCTGCAAGATGTCATCGCTCTGGTTGGCCAGGTATAGTGCATCAGCATTTCTGACCTTCGTCTTCCCTATTCTTGCCTTTTAACTCATACCATTTTTGTAGGTTCTCATGGATAGCAGCTAGGAGAAGTCTACATTCCTTCACCACAAGAAGGGCGTTTGGGGTCGCCTCGTGGAGGAGTAGCTACGAGGCACGAGGGAGCGTCTATGTGAGGAACTAGCCACCAAGCTCATTGCCGCTCGTTAAGAATTGGCCGAACATGCCCTATTCACTAGGAGTTAGCCAACCTCAGGATCAAGTACATGGAGGCTTGTGAAGATGCCCACGAAGCTAGGGGGAAGCTCCTAGACCTGGTTGAGAGTACGTGTATGGATGCCATGAAGATCGAGTGGCTATAGAAGGAGCATGACGACGCCCAGCAGCAGATCAACCACCTTGAGGGTGAGCTCTAGGTGGAGAAGGATCTGAAGGCTGCGATAGAGGCGGTAACCTCTAGACTCACTATGGAGGTCAGCTAGCACTAGGAGCAGGCCTAGAACTTGGAGGCCGAGGTGGCCTAGCGGCATGACGAGGAGCGCAAGCTCTAGGTGGATGTGGATGGTAAGCCGCTGGTCTTTCTTTGCTGTCCTTCTCTCTAGGATCCATGGTAGGCTTTTCGACATGGCTGGTGCATGTTTTGGGCAGATCTTGATCATAGGCTCGGTGTGGAGGTGACGATGAGCCAGAGCCTAGAGAAGGAGCTTTATGAGGTGAAGGCCACCCTCCTAAAGGAGAGCGATGAGCACGTTGCCCTATGCGTCACCGTCTAGCTAGTCTATGACGACCTCAAGCTAGCCTTGACATAGGAAATGAGCTCGCTCATAGTCTGCGCTATCCGCTTCGGCGTTCATCGGTCGTTCGCGATCACTCGTTCTCACTATGACAACATCAATCTAGGGACGATGAGCCAAGGATTCGTGCCCGGTTACTCTGACGCCGAGCTAGAGGACATCGAGAAGGTGGTGGCCCCTCTAGTGTAGGACTTATCTGCCAAGATAGAGGATGAGATTATCCTCCCAAAAAATTAGTTAGTTAGGCCAAATAGTGACCTTATAATAAATGGACAGATTTTAATTTCTGCTATGGTTGAACAATCTTATGGTTCTTTGTCCTTTTTTTTATAAAAAGGTTAATGTGTTCTTACCCTGTCCGTGGTTAAGGCTATAAAGCTTGGGATGTGGGTGAAACAATTCTACTCATGCTGGTGAGCAAAAATGCCATAGCCGCTGGAGCGTAGGTTTCTTACAGTCCGACCAATTTTACTCAGGGTTTGTTTCCGCAGCCCTTACTTTGAGATCTTAACATAAGGGAGGGTCGGTCGCAGAGAATGTCTCTAAGTAGATATACTCTTATCAGCTCCCGAGTGATGCCCGACTCCCTACAGTTGCCGGGATCAGGTGTCACTAAAGATTGAGGGAACGATATCGAAACCAATAAGAGAAAACATTTTTGTATTTTGGAAATATCATTCTTAAGTATATGCATAGGCTAGGGGTAAAAGCAACGTAGCTGCTCGATGTTCCATTCGTTGGCAAAGACCTTGTCGTTGGTGGTTTGAGATTGTAGGTGCCTAGTCAGAGCACCTCCACGATGGTGTACGGTCCCTCCCATGGCGGGGAGAGCTTGTGATGGTTTTTGTTGCTCTGGATAAGGTGGAGTACTAGGTCCCCGACATTGAAGGCCTGACCCCGCACCCAACGGCTATGATACCGGTGCAGTGCCAGCTAGTACTTGGCTGAGTGGAGGAGGGCAACATCGCACGCCTCATTGAGCTGATCCATGGCATCCTTGAGGGATGACTCAACTCCTTGCTCATTGTACGCCCTGACCCTCAGTGCCCCATAGTCATGTGGTCGATCGGGAGGATAGCCTTAGAACCATAGACCATGAAGAAGGGTGTGTAGCCGTGGCCCGGCTAGGGGTCGTCCCCATGCTCTAGAGCACAACATGAAGCTCCGTGACCCAATGCCCGCCAAACTTGTTCAACCAATTGAAAATCCTAGGCTTGAGACATTGTAGGACCATGCCGTTCGCGTGCTCGACCTGCCCGTTCATGTGGGGATGCACCACGATGGCCCAATCAACACGGATGTGGTATTCATCGTAGAATCGGAGGAACTTCTTCCTAGTGAACTATGTGCCATTGTCTGTGATAATGGAGTTTGGGACTCCAAAGCTATGGACGATGTCGAGGAAGAATAACACAGCCTAACTTGATCACGAAGATCGCCTAAGCCTCTATCCACTTTTTAAACTTGTCTATGGTGACAAGCAAGTGTGTGTAGCCCCTAAGCGCTCTTTTAAGAGGTTAGACCATAGGGATTGTTTGGAGAGCTTGGGCCGGCAGGTGGGTCTATTGGGCGTAGTATTTGTAACAAAACCGTCCATTTTATAAGAGCAGAAGTACAATAGCAATCACCGAAGCGATCAAACAGTCATACTTGAGCCCATATAAACCCGATAGTCCGGTGAAATCACGAGGGATCTCAAACAAACCAACATACAAACCAAGATAGTACATGATTCAATATAACCAGTCACATGTTCCATCATAATTTTCTCACATACATCAGAGTTCACATAGTTATTACAAACCAAGTTTAAATAGCGTAAGCAAAGTAGTTTAACATCAACATCACACTTAGTTCAAATACAAGCCAGTGCTACGGTCATTCTAGCAAAAGCAAAAAAGAGGGGATAACTCAGGACTACCATGCCCCATGGTTTAGTCCTCATCCATGGTAGGATGGAGGCAGTTCTTATAGTACCCATGGTACATCATGTCATTTGCAAGAAGAGGCAATAAACCCTGAGTACGAGAATGTATACAGCTAGACTTACCTACCATAAACCAAAAATAATAGGACACCAAGGAGTATGCAAGGCTTTATCGGTGGAGATAGCTTGACAACATTTTGCATAAAAGCTTAAGTAAAATAACTTGGATGTTTAATGTCTCTAGCATCAATTTGGATACCTATTCAATTAAGCATCTTTAGATTAGCACGTGTACTAGAGCAATCACTTGATTAAGCTAACAAGCATTAGTAACCATATCCGATATAAGAATAATTTGAGCATCAACATAACCATCCAGTATCCATTAATTTACTCTACGTTGCCGCTGCTTAGTCAAGTTCTCACTATCCGAGAGAGATGACGATTCGAATCGATTCCTACCTAGCTGGGGAATTATTCCTAATACAAACCCATACTTCCCCCATTGCGGTCGTATCAGGTCACCTTGGGTACAACTCAAGAACCAACTTCACGGGTCCGATCAGCGCCGTACCCTCAGAGATTCTACCAATCTGCTAGGATGATCAGGACTCGAACCCACCCTTGGACTTACGCCATTGGCTCTCCACACATCCTTACTGCCTCAAGTGTGTGCACTTTTACATACCGTGGCCTGGCCTGAATTGAGCTACTTGGCTTCGCGGTTGGAATGACTTATCCAGCCAACTAAGTGCTAGGCATGCGTTCAACATGACATGAGGACGTATAGTGAATCGGTCCTTAACCGACACAGACGGGCATAAATTGGCACCAAGACCTCCATGCCTTGTGCTTCTCTATCACAATCCCGCTCGGTCTTCTTTTTATTCATCAACACATGGTTATTTCCACAATAGCAATTATAGCTAACCATGATCAGTTATCTACCTATATATCTTAGGTGACAGGAAATCACCTGAGTTCTACCAAACTAAACAACACTAAGCATCAATTCGATCCTAGACCTACAAAGGATTCAAGATATATTTATCTAGACAAGGATAATATATGCAGCAAGTGGTTCCAATCAATTCTTATAACCTAATGCATGAAACATAAAGGGCGCAAGTGATATTTGTAAAAACATAAGAGGCTTATAATGGTCTAGGGCTTGCTTTTCAAGAATGAGGAAGGTTGTGGGTCAGGACACTCAGGGAGATCTTCTACGTTGACTCCTCCTTCCGCTTGAACTTCCTACTCCTGGGCTACCTGCTGCTCCTCTTGATGCTCGGGTTCGAACTCGAGAAGCATCACTCCTTCCCGGGAACCTATTACATGCATATGCACAAATGAGTACCACGAATGCATAAGAGATGAGATAATATGATAAATGGTGCATGCATGAGCATGGTTATCCGCAAGGTGTATGATAAGTCCAACACTCGTTGACCAAGTAGATGTATAACTTTCTGCTAGTTGATTTTTACTGAGTTGGTGCATATCTTTCCTATAAAACAAGAAACATACACTCACCAAGTTCTAGCAACCTAAGGTAAAGTTGTTCATCATCAATAAGAGGCCTAGAACCTATAGCTAACAACTAATCTCAATTAGCCTAAGCAACTACACAAGCATCACATAAGACAAACAACTACAATTGACTTTGTCATTTCCTGCTGTAAATAGTAGCTATGTAATTTGGTTATATTTGGAGTTCTACTTAACCAAATACTATGATCTTGGACTTTCTGGAAATCTAATAAAACTTCCTATAACTTTCATTTAATCACCAAAAGGTGATTCAACCATTATCCTAGTCAAAATAGGTAAACTTCCCAGGTCTGTCCAAAAATTTCCAGAGAATAAGCATTTCTGGAGACTAACTTCTGATAGCTATAACTCTCAAACCATTTAGCCTATTGCCATAAAAATTTGGCAGAAGCAAGATAATTAAGTTATCTACAACTTTGTTATTGACAATATTCATAGCAAACATCGTTTTACCTATGCAATTTACTTCACAACCGAAACTATCCAAACAGTCACTAAAATTGAATTATAGAGCAATTAATATTTCACTGCATACAAGCAATTAAATTTGGGCACAAACCAATGCTACCAATAGTTCATAGGCATCATACACACTCTAGAAAACATGATGGTCAGGCTCAAATAATTTCTTTAAATGCATTTATTAATTTATTTAGACACTAAGGTGAAATAAGGAAAATATACAAAAATTAACCATAAATTCTGAGAAAATTACAGTAGCCTACTTATTCTCCTAGAAGTATACTGTACAAATTTCATACCATTTGGATAAATATAGCCATCTCTACAAAAATGACAAGTTGCTTAGGCTCATTTTAGCAAAAATAGTTTAGCCTAGTGAAGAGTGTCAAACAAAAGATTTCATATTTTTCTTACATGTATCCTAGTACCATAGCACTATGTAAAAATTTGCATGATCATTAGTTACATATTTTTACCTCATTTATTGTCACTAGAAACTAGCAATTATTTAAGATTAAATAGGAACACCATATTTCAAGCATGCTTACTGTAGCTTTAGTATTTTACTTAGCTGGAGCATGTCAACACAAGATCACCAAAATTGGAATCACATTTTTATCACTTTCCTAGCTCAAGTTATGCATTTTACAAGATTGAACACATTTTAAAAGCATTTATTCAGCTCTATTTTATTCTCCCAAAAAAATACCAGAAACAGTGCATTTAATATTTTTATTAAATACTACACTTCATAAGGAATCAAACAAAATTTGGTTCACTCAATTTGGACACTCCTATCACTAGATATGAATTTTTGAAGTTAGTATTCAAATCTTTGAAAAAAATAAGAAAATCAAAACCAACACTCAGACTAATAGATGGGGCCGCGGTCAACGAGACCCACCCGTCAGCGAACCCGAATAGAGGTGGCGTTTGACCGGCCATTGCTCGTCGTGAAAGAGGTCACTGGCGGTGAGGTCACCACCGACGTCTTCGCCTCGACGTCTCGCATCGATGAGTGTACTTGGTTGACTTGGAGGCTTGCCAGAGTAGGCTCGACGGCGGCCATGGCGGATGGCGGAGCTGCGCGGCAGCGCTTCGATGAGCTTTGGCCACGGTAAGCTCAGGTGAAGCTCTCTACATCTATGTAGTGACCTAGCAAAGCTAAAGAGTGCAGGTTAGGGTTCGGGGTGGCGCCGGTGAGCTCTGACCGCGTGCATGACGCTGCAGCAGCTCACAAAGCACGGTGGCGCTCTCGGCGTTCCGGCTAGACAATGGCGAGAGGCGGGTCTCCATCATGCCACCTACTAGGTCTATGGTTGCTCATCCTAAGGCACGCAAGAGAGGATGGAGGCGATGGGTCAGCTCGGCAACGACGAGCTTGCATGTCACGATGGCCATGGTGGCCGCGGCGGGAGCGGCAGTGCGTTCCGGCGCAACCCGGTGGTAGCATCTAAAAAGGATGGTGGGTTAAGGTCCTAGGACCTACGGTGAAGACCAAAGGAGGGAGGGAAGGAGCATAGGTGCACTCATTGTGGCTGACCACGACGAGCTTGCTCTTGGCGATGCACCACTCCCATGGTGGGCACGACGACTCGGATTATGGCCTCACCTTGACTCGAGCAGTGAAAGAGGTGGTTCGAGGGGGTAGAGCAGAGCAGGGCGATGCTATTGGCATGAGCAATTGGACACTAGAGCAGTGATGGCTACGTGCGAGCCCAGCGAACTCACGGCGGTGATGGCGACTGTGGCGCTGCTGTTGGCAGGCGAGAGGGAAGGCGCAAGAGAGCGAGAGAGTGGGAAGTGAATGTTGCAGCGGTGTCACCTCACCCTTAACTGCGCTGCTGCCCGACCAACTCAGCCATCGCCAGTGTACGACCACCACGTGGTGGCCATGGCCTAGCACGGTCGGCCACTGATGGCGCGCGGCGCCTGGTTAAAATTGGCCATTAGGCCATCGGACAGCGCGATTTCATCCTCCTAGACCTCCTAATCCATGGCAAGTTAGCAAAAACTCCATTACTAAAAGTTGTAGAGCTACAAGTAAACTCCAACTTTGCTTAAATGAGCTTGGTCCAATTCAAGCTAGTTTTCAAATTGTAAAGCTTCAATGTATAGCACATGAAACTGTAAATCGCAATCAACAATTAGCAAAATTTCTAAGTTGGAAATAGTGTTTTGTTGGTTCTTGTGAGCCCTATTTGACCATGTTGCGCACTGAATTAGCTCTTGACCCAAAAATAAAAGTTGTTACTCTAGTCATGTAATACAACTTTGCTTAAGGGTGCACTGCCATGCAAACAATCTATGCTATAGTTCAACTTAGGTCAAACATATATCATGAAAATAGTAACTTACACTATAACCATGACTCAGAGACAAAATTGGTCCAAGTCATGTATACCAAAGTTGTTCCATATGGCATTCTAAACATGTTTAAGGTACCCCTAAGGTCCCACAAGCATTTCATACATTGGTCACACATAATGGCAAGCATATACATGCATATAGCTATCATCACATGTACAAAAGTAAGGTGATCCACATGAACATTGTTCCATTAGGCATCCTAAGTGTAGCTAAGGTGTTTTAGTGACCAAACATCACCACTTGCATTAGCCACACATGATCATAAAGTATACATACAATGAAACATAGAAGAACAATAGTTTGTTTCACATGTTTCATAGCAATGTTTCATATGAAAATGCTTATGCATGAATGAATGATGCTTATGCTCATGCAATGCAAGTGCAATTATGCAAGCCTAACACCTAGGGTGTTACAGCCCCTCCCCCTTATAGAAATCTCGCCCCAAGATTCGGAAGACCTACTATTTTTCGTAAAAGAAGGGATAAACCTCATGCAAATAATCTTCCCTTTCCCATGTAGCATCTTGCTCACTATGATTATTCCACATCACTTTGTGAAACTTGATCACACGGTTTGGAGTTACTCTCTCCTTGCTATCTATAATTTGCATTGGCTTCTCTTCATAGGCTAGATCTGATTCTAACTTGATATCTCTGACCTCCACTCTTTCTTCTGGAACACGTAAACATTTCTCTAATTGGGATACATGAAAAACATTGAAGATAGCCCTCATTTCTGGAGGTAACTGGATCTTGTAGGCTACTCTTCCACTTTTCTCAATGATTGGATATGGACCTACATATCTAGGTGCAAGCTTTCTTTCTACCCCAAACCGTTGTACCCTTTTTATTGGCGACACTTTCAGGTATACATAATCACCTACTTCAAACTCAATGGGTCTTCTTCTCTTGTCCGCATAACTCTTCTACCTTGATTGAGCGACTTCTATATGTTGTTGAATTTTATGCACCTGCTCTGTAGCCTCTTTGATAAAATCAGTACCATAGTATCTCCTTTCTCCAGGTTCAACCCAATTCAAAGGAGTTCTACATTTATGGCCATACAAAGCTTCAAAAGGAGCTATCTTAATACTCTCTTGATAACTTTTGTTGTAGGAAAACTCAGCTAAAGTTAACCATTTTTTCCATGAACCTTTTGAAGAGATGACACAAGCTCTCAACATGTCTTACAATATTTTATTTACACGTTTAGTTTGCCCAGAGGTCTGAGGGTGATAGGCAGAACTTCTGACTAAGTTGGTGCCTAACATGTTGTGCAAATGTTCCCAAAAACAAGCAGTGAACTGGGGCCCTCTATCAGACACAATGGTTCTTGGCACGCCATGTAGACGTACTATGTGGCATATATACAACTCAACATACTCATGCGGTCGATAGTTGGTTCTGACTGGAATAAAATGTGCAGACTTTGTTAGGCGATCTACAATCACCCATATGGAATTCTAATTCTTATGAGTAAGTGGAAGTCCAACAATAAAATCCATGCTAACTTCTTCCCACTTCCAACCTAGAACAGATAGTGGTTGAAGCAATCCAGCAGGTTTCAAATGAACAGCCTTAACTCGATAACAATTATCACATTTAGCAACATAAGCCGCAATCTCCTTCTTCATTTTGGTCCACCAAAAATGGTTCTTCAAGTCTTGATACATTTTGCTACTACCCCGCATGAATGGATAGTTTAGAAGAGTGAGCCTCTCCTAAGATCTAGTTTCTAAGTTACTTATCCTTCGACACTACTAGTCTATCTTTAAACCATAGAATACCATTCTTATCTAACCTAAAATGCTTAGTCTCTTGCTCTTTCATCTTTCTTTTGATGTGGAACACACCTGGATCGGTCTTCTGAAGCTCGATGATCTTGCTCTCAAGAGAACAACTGATCATAATATTGTGTAGCACTGCAGGATGTAACAAATTGAAGCCATCTTCTAACAAGGAATTGCAATGAGACTTCCTGCTCAAAGCATCCGCAACAACATTCACTTTGCCAGGATGATAATGTACTTCTAAATTATAATCTTTGATCAGTTCTAGCCATCTTCTCTATCTGATATTCAGTTTGGGTTGAGTGAAGATATACTTAAGACTCTTATGATCTGTGCAGATATGACACACATTGCCAAGCAAATAGTGTCTCCAAAATTTTAATGCATGGACAACAGCTACTAGTTCCAAATCATGAGTTGGGTAATTGACTTCATGCTTCTTCAACTAATGTGAGGCATAAGCAATGACTCAGCCTTCCTGCATAAGAACACATCCCAAACCGGTACCTGATGCATCACAAAACACATCAAAAGATTTCTTGATATCAGGTTGTGCCAAAACAGGACCTGAAGTCAACAAAGTCCGTAAAGTGTGAAAAACAGCTTCACACTCTAGAGTCCATATAAACTTCTCATCTTTCTGAAGCAATCTTGTCATTTGCTTGGCAATTTTGGAGAAGTCCGGAATGAACCGACGATAGTAACCTGCTAAATCAAGAAAACTCTAAACTTCATGAACTGAAGTCGGGGCCTTCCAATCCATGACTTCTTGCACCTTAGAGGGTTCTATGGAGATCCTATTTTTCGACAGCACGTGTCTTAGAAAAGGTACCTTTTGAAGCCAAAACTCACACTTGCTAAACTTAGCATACAACTTATGTTCTCTTAGTCTGGTTAGAACAATTCTTAGGTGTTTCGCATGATCCTCCTCGTTTTCTGAATAGATCAGAATGTCATCGATGAACACAACCATGCACTTATCCAGCTTGGGCATGAACACCGAATTCATCAGATACTTAAAGTATGCAGGAGCATTTGTTAGCCCAAAGGACATGACCAAATACTCATATAGGCCATACCTAGTGGAAAAAGCAGTTTTAGGTATGTCTTCTGGTCTAATTTTAAACTAATGGTAACCAGATCACAAATCGATCTTGGAGAACACCTTAGCCCTTGACAATTGATCGAACAAGATATCAATTCAAGGCAAAGGATACTTGTTCTTGATCGTTACGGTATTAAGTGGTCGGTAGTCCACACACATCCGCAAGGATTTGTCTTTCTTCTTCACAAATAAGGCGGGACAACCCCATGGAGATGAGCTAGGTCAAATGATACCTTTCTCTAAAAGCCATTGCAATTGAACCTTATGCTCAGCTAGCTCATTTGGTGGCATTCTATATGGCCTCTGAGAGAGATGGGTGCTGTAGCCGGCAATAACTCAATCTTAAACTCTACATCCCTATCGGTTGCAACCCGGGCAATTCATCTAGAAAGACATCCGGAAACTCACATACCACTGGAATATCAAGGAGGGTTGTGGTCTGAATAGCACCGATGAAGTTTTGGAGATCAAGATCTCTAGCACCGGTGAATAGCACCTTCTTCTGAGGTGGTCTATCCTTTGGAGTGGGTGGGCAAAACTGAGGTCTCGCAGCAATAGGAGCTTTTGGCTAAGATGCACCTGCTTCATAAGCTCTCTTACGACTCTTGAGTTAAAGCATCACTAACAAACTCATTGAAAGTGGCACATTTGCTATTAGCTACTGTTTTCATCAGCTTTGGACTAAGCCCTCTCTTGAAACTAGCAATCTTCTTTGCATCAGTATCCACAAACTCTATGGCATACCTTGAGAAGTTGTTAAAGGCATGTAGATACTTAGTTAGACTCTTAGAACCCTGCGTCAGCCTCATGAATTCTGTATGTTTCATGCTCATAAGACCTAGGGAATATAATGTCCCCTAAATGCAGCCTTAAACTGGTTCCAGGTAATTTGAGCATCCTTTGGCAAAGTGGATCGATGATGACTCCACCAAATGCCTATAGGCCCCTGCAGCTAGTGCGACGCATATTCTATCTTTAGGTGCTCGGTGAGCCTTAAGAGATGGAACTTCTGCTCAATTGTATTTAGCCATTCATCTGCCTGCAATGGCTCCTCTATTTCCTTAAAAATAGGAGGCTTGGTGTCAAAAAATTCCTTAAAAGTGCTGAACTGGTTAGGTTTAGGTCCTTGGTGTTGGTCCCTTCCTTGTCCATGGCCAGCATTATGCGCGAGACCGCGCAACACTTCTCCCATGGAACGTTGGGTCTCCATGAGTTGGGCTATCATCTCCGCTAGCGTAGGATGCGGCGGTGGTGGGAGGTCCTCATTGCCATTGCCACGGAAACCACTACCGCTCGCGTCATCTCCACCAGCTCCCCTATGAGTGCGCATCATCTATAGATTTGCAACCACATGTAATTATTGATGATGCTAGAAAAATTGTAGAGGAATTATATAATTATGCCAAACTAAATTTACTAGAGAGAATATATATTCATACAATAAAACAGAGGCATAATAATTGATTCCACAACCATACATCACCAATTATATTACTTAACACCATTCGCAATGCATTCCATATATGCCAAATTGATTACCAACACAACAGGCATTCATTAATAGTGCAACCACAACATGAGTTACATGCAAGGTTTCAAGAGTACATCAAAGGGTACACAATGAGATCGAACTAAATTATGAGTTCATTACATAAATGATCGAAGATAGAGAGCTAACGCATCTAGCTAGATACTAAAGCTAAACTACTCCTCGGGGTGGTCGTTGTCAATGTCGGACACAACATCACCATGGTCGTCCATAAAAAGGCTCAATCTCCTCATCTTCAGGCTCATCCTCGGCATCCACCTCCATGCCATCGTGCTCAGCAATCAACACATTGGGATCTTCTTCCAATGCTAGAGCTAGAGGAAGAATTGGGTTCACCATGTTGTTGAGATGATGAACATCCAGCTATAGCTCCTCAATCTGGCGTATGAGTTCTTGCTCTCTACGATCAAACTCTGTGGCCTGCCTAGCAGCCCAAAACATAGTCTAGATTCTAGTTGCCTCCCTAGTTTCAGCAAGGCGAATGGCCTCGTCCCTCTCAGCATGGACGTCCTGTAACTTAGCCCTAGCTGCATCTCTTTCTGCAACAGCATTCTCCAATTGAACCCTGCGAGCTTCTAAAGTTGTAATAGCATTATCGGTTTCTGCTGAGCCTCTTTAGTTGCCCTTTGATGCCTACACACACTCCCTCGTAGCGGGCGTTGTGCGGCCTGTGCTCATTGGAGCTCTAACATGTAGCTGATGTAACTATCTTGGTGGGAGTAAAACATCTTTAGGACAGCAAACATAGTGCTCATAGCAGCACTAGAGCTCTCTACTCACTCATCACGGTCTCTTACCAGTGCATTGCCGCCTGGCTGCATCTAAGCGGTCACCGACGGATCCACCCGAGGAAAGGTTCTGGCTGGACCATTGACAAGCTCATCACCAAACTCCTGATAGATCTCACTCAGTGCCTCCAAAGCTACCACTTGGGCACCTTCCCAAGGAGACTGCCCATCTGACTCAATACTCCAACCCTACCATTGTGGATTGTCTGCACAGGCGGGAATGGTCATCCACACATCATACCACGGCTGCCACTTCCCTCCAGAAGTAGCGGGGTGGCTCAGCGTACCCAACTGAGTTTAGCACCCTCCATAGCAAGGTCAGAGTGCCAAACATAGCCAGGAATGTGTCACTATGAGGCGGGGCTCCTGGTGCTGCCATCTGTAGCAAAGTATGCAACTCTTGTGTGAGGATATCATACGTGAGAAGAAATTTAATGAATGGGGTAAGCAATTATAAGTAAGGGATGGATGCAAAAATGTAAATGCATGAGTGAACATCATGCATGCACACTCCGTACATCCTTATGAATCTTAGGAAAATTTTAAAATTCTAGCGACATACTCGGTGGCATACATATGTTCTCTCAATATTCATAACTAATCGGGTTACACGTTTCGCTGTTAGAGTACCTGCACAAGAATTTCATTTCAGCCCAACCCAACACATATATATGCAAAAATGTAAATCTAGGCTCTAGGTTGCAACTAAATACTTCCATATATGTATACCCATACATATACTTCCGTATCAAAGCTACCCGATGATGATTTATTACTCACAATTAAATATGCACCATACACACATGCAAGCATGCATATACAGCTGTATCAAAGCTAGCTCTCCCCAACCGCACGCTCACATCTTGCGGTCATGCCACTTATCAACTTACCTTCTTACCTTGGCATAGAGGCATTCGATGCATACATTACAACTCAAGTGAATGGCATCCATACAATAGCACGCCGTATGGACAACAAAAGTAAAAACCCCCATGTTAGTACTTAATTAGCCAACTTATAGTCCTTAACTAGGCATAAAGGATATGACCACTGGCATACTCTAAATTTAAAAATTCAAATTTTTAACACACCTATATATAGTTATAAGTTGTCAAACTGATTTTATAAAACAAAACCTTTGTTTTAAATACCCATATGACCATTTTAGTGTTGAATCATGCTCCGATGCCAGCTGTAACAGAACTGTCCAATTTATAAGAGCTCAAGTACAATAGCAATCGCCGAAGCGATCAAACCGTCATACTTGAGCCCATATAAACCTGGTAGTCTGGTGAAAACATGAGGGATCTCAAACAAACCAACATACAAACCAAGATCGTACATGATTCAACATAACCAGTCACATGTTACATCACAGTTCACAAATAGTTCACAATTTTCTCACATACATCGGAGTTCACATAGTTATTACAAACCAAGTTTAAATAGCGGAAGCAAAGTAGTTTAACATCAACATCACACTTAGTTCAAATACAAGCCAGTGATATGGTCATTCCAGCAAAAGCAGAATAGTGGGGATAACTCAGGAGTACCATGCCCCATGGTTTAGTCCTCATCCATGGTAGTATGGAGGCAATTCTTATAGTACCCATGGTACATCATGTTATCTACAACAAGAGGAAATAAACACTGAGTACGAGAATGTATTCAGCTAGACTTACCCATCATAAACCAGAAATAATAGGACACCAAGGAGTATGTAAGGCTTTATAGGTGGAGATAGAATGACAACATTTTGCATAAAAGCTTAAGTAAAATAACTTGGATGTTTAATATCTCTAGCATCAATTTGGATACATATTCAATTAAGCATCTATAGATTAGCACATGTACTAGAGCAATCACTTGATTAAGCTAACAAGCATTAGTAACCATATAAGGTAAAAGAATAATTTGAGCATCAACATAACCATCCAGTATCCATTAATTTACTCTATGTTGCCGTAGCTTAGTCAAGTTCTCACTATCTAGGAGAGACGGTGATTCGAATCGATTCTTACCAAGCTGGAGAATTATTCCTAACACAAACCCATACTTCCTCCATCGGGGTTGCATCGGGTCACCTTTGGTACAACTCAGGAACTAACTTCACGGGTCCGATCAGCGTCCGCACCCTCAGAGATTCTACCAATCTACTAGGGAGATCGGGACTCAAACCCGCCCTTGGACTTATGCCATTGGCTCTCCACACATCCTTACTGTCTCTAGTGTGCGCACTTTCACTTATCGGGGCCCGACCTGAATTGAGCTACTCAGCTTCATGGTCGGAATGACTTATCCTGGCCAACTAAGTGCTAGGCATGCATTCAACATAACATGAGGACGTACAATGAATCGGTCCTTAACTAACACAGACGGGGATAAATAGGCACCAAGACCTCCATGCCTTGTGCTTCTCTATCACAATCCTGCCCAGTCTCCTTTTTATTCATCAACACATGGTTATTTCCATGATAGCAATTATAGCCAACTGTGATCAGTTATCTACCTATATGTTTCAGGTGATAGGAAATCACCTGAGTTCTACCGGACTAAGCAAGGCTAAGCATCAACTCAATCTTGGACCTACCAAGGATTCAAGATATATTTATCTAGACAAGGATAATATATGCAGCAAGTGGTTTCAATCAACTCTTATAACCTAATGCATCAAACATAAAGGATGTAAGTGATATTTGTAAAAATGTTGGAGGCTTATAATGCTCTAGGGCTTGCCTTTCAGGTATAAGGAAGGTTGGTGGTCTAGACACTCAGGGAGATCTTCTACGTTGACTCCTCCTTCTACCTGAACTTCCTGTTCATGGGTTGCCTGCTGCTCCTCCTGATGCTCGGGTTTGAACTCAAGAAGCGTCACTCCTTCCGAGGAACCTATTGCATGCATATGCAGAAATGAGTACCACGAATGCATAAGAGATGAGATGAGATGATATGATAATGGTGTATGCATGAGCATGGTTATTCGCAAGGTGTATGATAAGTTTAACACTTGTTGACCAAGTAGATGTATAACTTTCTGCTAGTTGATTTTTACTGAGTTGGTGCATATCTTTCCTATAATACAAGAAACATACACTCACCATGTTCTATCAACCTAAGGTAAAGTTGTTCATCATCAGTAAGAGGCCTAGAACCTATAGCTAACAACTAATCTCAATTAGCCTAAGCATCTACACAAGCATCACATAAGACAAACAACTATAATTGACTTAGTCATTTCCTGCTGTAAACATTAGCTATGTAATTTGGTTATATCCAAAGCTCTACTCAACCAAATACTATGATCTTGGAATTTCTAGAAAGCTTATAAAACTTCCTACAAAAGGTGATTCAACTATTATCCTAATCAAAATAGGTAAACTTCCTAGGTCTGTCCAGAAATTTTTAGAGAATAAGCATTTTTGGAGACCAACTTCTAACAGCTATAACTCACAAACCATTTAGCCAAATTGCCATGAAAATTTGACACAAGCAAGATAAGTAAGTTATCTACAACTTTGTTATTGATAATATTCACAGCAAACATCGTTTTACCTATATAATTTACTTCACAACCAAAATTGTCCAAACAATCACTAAAATTGAATTATACAACAACTAATATTTCACTACATACAAGCAATCAAATTTGGGCACAACCAATGGTACCAATAGTTCATAGGCATCATACACACTCTAAAAAACATGATGGTTAGGCTCAAATAATTTCTTTAAATGCATTTATTAATTTATTTAACACTAAGGTGAAATAAGGAAAATATACAAAAAGTGCACCATAAATTCTAAGACAATTACAGTAGCCTACATATGCTCCTAGAATTATACTGTACAAATTTCATGCCATTTGGATAAATATAGCCATCTCTACAAAAATGACAAGTTGCATAGGCTCTTTAGAGCAAAAATGGTTTAGCCTAGTGAAGAGTGTCAAACAACAGATTTCATATTTTTCTTACATGTATCCTAGTACCATAACACTGTGTAAAAATTTGCATGATCATTAGTTATGTATTTTTACCTCATTTATTTTCACTAGAAACAAGCAATTATTTAAGATTAAATAGGAAGACAATATTTCAAGCATGCTTACTATAGTTTTAGTATTTTTCTTAGCTGTAGCATGTCAACACAAGATCAGCAAAATTGGAATCACATTTTTATCACTTTCCTAGCTCAAGTTATGCATTTTACAAGATTGAAAACATTTAAAAAGCATTCATCTAGCTCTATTTTATCCTCCCAAAAAAATACCATAAATAGTGCATTTCATATTTTTATCGAATACTACACTTCATGAGGAATCCAACAAAATTTGATTCACTCAATTTGGACACTCCTAGCTCTAGATATGAATTCTTGAAATTGGTATTCAAATCTGTGAAAAAAATAAGAAAATCAAAACCAACACTCAAACTGACAGATTGGGCCGCGGTCAACGGGACCCACCCGTCAGCGAACCCAAACAGAGGCGGTGTTTGACCGGTCACTGCTCATCGCCGGCGAACTCACTGGCGGTGAGGACACCACCAACGGCTTCGCCTCCACATCCCGCATCGATGGGTGTACTTGGTTGGCTCGGAGGCTAGCCAGAGTAGGCTCGATGGCGGCCATGGCGGACGGTGAAGCTATGCGGCAGTGCTCCAACGAGCTTCGGCTATGGTAAGCTCAGGTGAAGCTCGCTACATCTACGTGGTGACCTAGCAAAGCTAAAGAGTGCAGGTTAGGGTTTGGGGTGGCGCCAGTGAGCTCTGACCGCGTGCATGCCGCTGTGCCGGCGCACAGAGCACGGTGGCGCTCTCGACATTCCGGCTAGACGGTGGTGAGAGGTGGTTCTCCGTCTTGCCACCTACTAGGTCTATGGTTGCTCAACCTAAGGCGTGCGAGAGGATGGAGGCAATGGGTCAGCTCAGCAATGGCGAGCTTGCATGTCACGGCGGCCATGGCGGTCGAGGAGGGAGCGGTGGTGCGTTCCGGCACAACCCAGCAGTAGCATCTAAAAACTACAGTGGGTTAAGATCCTAGGACCCACAGTGAAGATCAGAGCAGGGAGGGAAGGAGCGTAGGTGCATGTGTTGTGGCTAACCACGGTGAGCTCGCGCTTGGCGGTGCACCGAGACCATGGCAAGTCCCCCGCCGTCACGTGGCGCCTGGTGGACAACCATGTCCTAGCCATGTCATCCCAAAGACACGCACTGACTGCCATCGAGCTCGTGTCACCGAGACAGTGAGCTTTCTACCTATTGCACCGCTGCTCGCTCGAGCAGCGTGCGGATCTCGTGGTGGGCCCGACGGTCTTCAGGTGTCGTGGGCTTCGGGAGCCTTTGGAGTAGGGCCACCGTGGTAGCTATGTTTTGACTTGCCCAGGTGAAGTGCGTGAGGCCTCTGTCGTCCTCGACAATCCTCCGATTTATGTCATGGGTGATGGCGCGTGCACGGCCACCATGCCCGCGACACTTGATCTTGCAATCGAGCTCCACGCACACCTGCTCTAGCTAGAGGCGCGCATCTTCGAGCTCCTGATGCTGCACCCTTAGCTGTTCCACCTGCATGCAGGGAAGGGCCCCCGCATCTTCTTCTTTACTTCATTGTTGATGTCATTCGGTGGGTAGCCCCTCCCTCAAGGACGCTTTTGATGCATCCTTCAGGGGTACCTGCCATAAAACATTCTCAGGAGGGGTGATGGCTCCCCCTAATGGAGTCAGAGTTAGAGATCGATTCTGAATCTCCCTTGAGAAGGTTGTTGAAAGACTCCACGACGTAATCGACCATTCCCATGAATTCATCATTCATGGGAGGCGGGCACATGCATTTTATCGTGAGGTGACCACCGGTCCTCGTAGCATTGCGTAGACCGAATGGGAATGCTGTCGGAGCGTCCTGGCTGTGATAATCTAGGGAGAGTGGCTCCCTTCTGCAAGTTGCATCATGATGTTGGTGAAGGAGAAGGTGAGGCAACGCACATCCTCCTAGGATGGTTAGGGTCCCAGGAAGGCGTCGAACTAACACTCCAACCTCCCATAATTGAAGCCGAGGAGTTGGTTGCTCCCAAGCACACGGGCCTCCGTTGTGCACAACTATAGATCCTCAAAGGCTTCAACAGTTGCATCGAGGCCAGTGGACCGAGGAAGTTGGGCTAGGGCAGGAGCACACACCATCTCTCCCTCCATGGTGACGATGAAGTCTAGTCTCTCGACGCGCACGTGCATGCCCGAGACCCAGCTAGTGCCATGGCTAGCCATCCGTGGCCTATTATGGACGACGAGACACGCAGAAGGCCCCTACCTTGCACGCCAACTGTCGGTGTTTTGAATCACCGGCTAGTAGATTTCTAGTTTGCACGTCTGACCTAGATGGCTATTCTCGGAGGACACAAGGATTTATATAGTATCAGGCAAAACATCCCTACGTCAAGTCTGCTACTGCTCGTGTTACCGGCACTTTGTTTGTAGTACGGGTTACAAACATGCGAGAGAGGGAGAAGTTTCCAAGTCTCTAGTGAAAAGAGTGAGTCTAGTTGAGGTATTTGTCTACTGTCGAGTGCCTAAGCCTTCAGCCACTCATACATGTTAGATGTGTCCGAATGACCCTTCTGTGGGGTGCCTATCGGTGTGGGACCCACAGGATATGCCGCAAGGAAGGGAGAAGATCTAGTCTAACTAGGTTTCTTCCTATGTAATCTTAGTAGTAGTATTATTCTATAATCCTACTAGGAACTCACATTGTAAACCGACTAGGACTCTGGCCTCCTAACTATATAAAGGAGGGCAGGGTTCCTAGAGAAAGGACTTTACAACAACACAACACTTCACAATCAATCCAACGCAAAAGGCTAACACCAACTAGACGTAGGGCTATTACTCGATCAACGATCGAGGGTCCGAACCAGGAAAAATCGACTGTCTCTTGCGTTTACCATTGAATTCCGCATATGCTGAAGCCCAAACATACTACCCCGGGGACCCCCGTGGCAGGCTATCGGTGGTCAAACATCGACAGCTGGCGCGCTAGGTAGGGGCTTTTCGGTGAATTTGCATCCAAGAGCTCGATGGACCTCGACAACATGATCTTCTTGATGGGATCAACCTTCATCTTCGGCTCATGGATCTGTGAGGCGGACGACAATGGCAAGCTCCAAAGCCGTCTCCTCAAAGATTCGAATCACCATGAAGACCATTCTATTTTGGCAACTACGACAGGTCAACTCACTGGAATATTCGCGCAACTCACAATGTCCGATTCAATTCAGATTTCATGACTTTGCGCATCCGACTCAAACTCAGGTTCCACATCCGAAATAGAGTCTTACCCGAGTTCTTCCAAGAAACCGAGTTCTTTTCCGATGGGGCTTAAGAACGCGGCCTTAGTCTATCATGACTACAACTCGGGGTGCACTCAAAGTCTTTTCAAGAAGTCAGGTCCTTTTCTGTTCAGACTCCACAACATGGCAACATCTTATCAAACACGGCCCAAAGGATCCCTCGATCCGGTGCTTAGAATGCCACTGAAAGGAGCTCAAGAAGGTCTGATACTGACTATAACATCTCAAGACTGCATCTTCCACTGGCCAGGTTCTGTTCCTGAGGATAGTAGTACCCAACTAGTCGGCACGACAACAACAACAATTCTACCCTACCAAGAAGGAGACTCAATCTGCGACCTTGAAGCCTCTACTAAAGTTATCAACTACTCCGACAGTGTGGAAACCAACGCCGATAGTGGAACAATTCACGCACGAGAAGTATTCATGGTTCGCCGTCCTCGATCACCATTGGTCTCCCCAGAAGCACCTAATGTCAGGTCATCGGATGAATCTAAATCCAACATATCACCCTTTGCCCAGGGGCACGATGGTGAGACCAAGAATCAGAAGCAAGCCAGAGAGAGAAAACAAGTTGAAACAAGGACGCCAACACCATGCTAGGCAGCGCAAGGAAGCTTGGATCAGATATGAGTCAGATCTAGCAGAGTACAATAGAAGAAAATCAGAACAAGAAGTCAAAGAAAGACGTACGATGAATACACCCTACGATAGGATCCGAGAAGCTCTAGAAGAACTCAGAGCGACCTCACATCCCAGTGAAAAACAAGAACAGCTCCGGGACTTTCTTTAGTCAATAGTCCTAAGGACGCACGATGGAAGGACCCACTCAAAACTACCTGCTAGGTCAACATCTCATGAGCAGGAAGATCAAAATCAAAGGAAGTCCACTTTCGAAAGACTTGGACCAAGTGGAAGTCACAACAGAGAAAGTAGAAGAGACCATAGTCAAAACAACCAAGTCGAACAACCAAGAAAGGTTAGAAGCAAAGCACCTATTTGGACAGCCACGCAGAACTACTCTCACCAAGACAACAGTTGGCAAGAAGGGGGTGCTGAATCAGAATACACAGAAGCTAGAACGCACGACAGATTCCCCTATTTTCCAAACAGACTTGCTTCAATATGACTACCTCAGAAGTTCAAGCCGTCCAACCACTCTAAGTATGATGGCAAGACCGAACCAAGGCAGTGGCTCAGGATTTACTTGTAATCGATTAAACTTGGCTAGAGGAGATGATGATATCAAGACCTTGTTCTTTCCCATGGCCCTAGAAACCATGCCCCTTCAATGGTTTGACAAATTGAATCCAGGATCAATCAGAAATTGGGAGGATTTGCAAAGAGCTTTCTATGAAAATTTCACGGGTATCATTACACACCCAATCACCCACGCAGAGTTAAAAGGACTCAAGCAGAAAGGTGGTGAAAGTCTTAGAAATTACTATCGACGATTTAGTGAACTACGAGCTCAAGTACATGACATCACCGAACGAGAAGTAATCGAAGCTTTCTCTCACGGAATTATGGCTAGGTGGCAATTTCAAGACTTCTACAAAGAAAACCCGAGAAACAATGAAGAATTCAGAAGAATAGTAGAAAAGATGATTACTGTAGAGGAAAAGACACGAGAAAGGTTCCCGGATAGAAACAACCGAGACAACTCGGACAAGCAAAATCATCGAAACAACAGACATCAGGAAAGAAAACGTGGACCAAACAACACCGTAGCGGTGACTGACAAATCAAGGAAGTTTTCAAAACCCAGAAGGTATGACGACATTGAAAACATGCGTTGCATCTTGCACCCTAAAGGAAATCACACCATCGGAGATTGCTACACCTTCAATGATCGATACACAAAAAAAGATAGTAAGGGGAGCACTAAAGAAGACAATCAGAAAAAAGAAGACAACCACGAAGACAAGGGATTCCAAAGATCCAGGGGGATAGTAGCAGTGATCTTCGTTGGGGTTTCAGATTCCAGAAGCAAACATCAAGAAAATCTAGCACTACGAACCATCATGGCAGCAGAACCGGCTACTCCAAGATATCTCAATTGGTCACAGTATCCAATCTAATTTTCAAGAGAAGACCAATGGACTAGCGTAGGAAACGTAGGCCATTACCCACTGGTTCTAGATCCAACTATTGCTGATATGACTGTCACAAAAGTACTAATGAACGGGGGAGCCGGACTTAACATCATTTTTTTAGAAACTCTAAGGAAGATGGGACTACAACTTGCCGGAATGATTATACCAACGAGCACCCCTTTTTATGGCATAGTACCCGGCAAGGCAGCGATGCCACTTGGACAAATTACTCTCTCGGTTACTTTTGGGACTCCTCGAACTACAGTGGGTCAGAGAGTTCATCAAGTTTGAAGTTGCGCAGAGATCTCTTGATTCATCATATCACGCAATCCTCAAAGCGCCCAAAGACTAGCAAAATTCATGGTGATACCGCATTATCCGTACCTATTGCTTAAGAAGCTTGTGGCCTAATGGTGTCCTTTCTCTTGAGTGATTTGAAGCGCTTTTGATCATGCTGACGCTAGGCGTTTAGGCATACGCTATCATCCACCGTAAACAACAAGTCGAAGTATTAACCACATTACTCTGGATTTGCCCTTCTGCTTGGCCAGCTTTTAGTAAACCAGCCGCAAGCCCTAGATAGGTTGCCACCATCCAAATTGCAGCAATCCTTGGTTGCCAAAGCACAAACCACCGATGGTAGAAAAGAAATAGCCATTATCGCAAAGAAATGAGCCTAGAAGAGCTAGAGATAGGGATAATACCGGCTAAAAAACACAAAGATCCTCGCACCACCAAAAGAAGCCGACATCAAGACAAATCGACACAGGCACCGGTGATCCCTCCAAAACGGCAACCATCATGGCCTTTTGCCCACCTCTCGGCAAAATAGAACTCGCGCTCACCAACTTTCTTCGAGACAACAAAGATATCTTCGCTTGGAAGCCGGTCGACATGCCAGGTGTCCCAAGAGAGTTGGCTGAGCACAGAATTGATATCAATGAAGGCTCCAAGCCTATGAAGCAACGGCTATGATGATTCTCACCCGACAAGAAGGCAGTAATTAAAAAAGAAATCACAAAGCTAATGGTAGCCAGATTCATCAGAGAAATCCTCCATCCAGATTGGCTAGCAAACCCAGTTCTAGTACAAAAAAAGAATACGAACGAGTGGCGCATGTGTGTCGACTACATAGATCTCAACAAACACTACCCAAAAGATCCGTTCGGGCTACCACGCATTGATCAGATAGTTGATTCAACAACAGGATCTGCCCTATTATCCTTCCTTGATTGCTATTTAGGATATCACCAGATCGCATTAAAGGAACAAGACCAGAGCAAGACATCTTTCATCACTCTATTTGGTGCCTACTGCTACAAAACCATGTCATTTGGACTCAAGAATGCTGGTGCCACTTACCAAAGAGCTATCCAAACGTGCCTTGCTGATCAGATTGGCAAAAACGTAGACGCATACGTGGATGATGTAGTAGTAAAGACAAAGAACCTAGATACACTAATTGAAGACTTAAAGCAAACCTTCAAAAACCTGAAAAGATGGAGGTGGAAATTGAACCCAAACAAGTGTGTATTCGGAGTTCCTTTAGGACAACTACTCGGATTCTTGGTCAGTCATCGCAGAATCGAAGCAAGCGCTAAGCAAATTCGAGCCATAACAGAGATGGGCCCTCCTCAAAGTGTCAAAGATGTGCAAAAACTAATAGGCTGCATGGCGACCCTCAATCGTTTCATATCAAGACTCGGCGAAAAAGGGTTACCTTTCTTTAAACTGCTAAAGAAGACAGACAAGTTCGAGTGGACAGAAGAAGCCAACGAAGCTTTCAAGAAGCTCAAGGCATACCTCACCTCCTCGCCCGTTCTCACACCTCCAAAGAAATACCAAGACATGATGTTGTACATTACGGCAAGTTCTACTGTGATCAGCACTGCGATTGTCGTAGAAAGAGAAGAAGAAGGGCGTGTATACAAAGTACAACGCCCCATATACTACATCAGCAAAGTACTATTAGAATAAAAAATCCGGTACCCACATGTGCAAAAACTACTCTACGCCCTCCTGATCACTTCACACAAGCTTCGCCACTAGTTTGAAAGCCACAAGATTACCGTGGTGATGATTTTCCCTTGGGTAAAAGAAATCCTCCATCCAGATTAAGCAAACCCAAAGCGGAGACATCCTACACAACAGAGACGCATTAGCAGGCGCGCATATCTAAGTGGGCGCTTGAACTTGGTGCTCTCAATATCGATTTCACCCACCTTGGAAGGCAATTAAATCTCAAGCCCCGGCGATTTTGTTGCCGAGTGAATGTAAATTCAACAACCTATGTCAAAAACCATCCTTGATCATTGGAAGATGTACTTTGATGGATCACTCAAGCTAGGCGGAGCCGGTGCAGGCGACCTCCTCATTTCTCCAGATGGAAAACAACTCAAGTATGTCCTTCAGATATTATGGCAAGCTACAAACAATGAAGCAGAATATGAAGCCCTCATCCACGGGCTACGAGTGGCAATTACCCTCGGAATCAAGCGTTTACTCATATACGGCGATTCGGCAGTAGTCATCAATCAAGTCAACAAAGATTGGGACTGCACCAAAGAAAACATGGGCGCTTACTGTGCTAAAATACGAAAGCTCGAAAAACATTTTAAAGGATTAGAAATTCTACATGTCCTGCGCGATTCTAATATTACGGCAGACGTCCTCACCAAGCTCGGATCGGACAGGGCGAAGGTCCCACATGGTGTATTCATAGAGGAGTTATTAGCTCCCACTATCAAACAACCTAGTGAGATAACCCCTTAAATCTCAGCTAAAGGAACCCAGATTTTGGTAATCACCACCTCATGGACCCAAGTTTTTATTGATTGTATCAAAGAGAATAAGTTGGCAGCAGATAAAGAGGAAGCTACCCGAGTTGTTCGTATAAGCAAGAACTACGCCCTAGTAGGGGACAAGCTCTATAGAAGAGCCGTGTCATCAGGAGTACTCCTAAAATGCGTCTCATTTGAAGAGGGCAAAGAGATCCTAGACGAAATACACTCAGGTTGCTGTGGAAATTATGCTGCCTTAAGAACACTGGTCGGCAAAGCATTCCGCACCAGGTTCTATTAGCCAACCGCTTTCAAAGATGTAGAAGAACTTGTCAGAAAATGCAAAGGTTGTCAAATGTTCGCAAGATAAGCTCATGTGCCAGCGCACAATCTCATCTGCATCCCACCCGCTTGGCCCTTCTCTTGCTGGGGGCTGGATCAAGTAGGACCTCTCAAGAAAGCAAAAGGCGGTTTTGAGTACATCTTCATAGCAATTAACAAGTTCACCAAGTGGATTGAATACAAACCACTCGCAAAATACAGCGCAACCAAAGCAGTCGAGTTCATCCAAGACATTATGCACCTTTTTGGCATGCCCAATCGAATCATCATAGATTTGGGTTCTCCCTTCACAGCCACATAATTCCAAAGTTGGGCATAGGACTGCGGCTTCATCATAGATTACGCATCAGTCGCACATCTAGAGGCCAACAAACAGGTAGAAAGGGCTAATGGACTCATACTAGCGGGATTAAAATCAAGATTGTATGAAGGACTAGTGGACTATGGATCAAAATGGATTGAAGAATTACCCAAGGTCATATGGGGCTACGAACTCAAATAAGCAGAGCCACCGGATACTCACCTTTCTTCCTAGTTTACGGATCAGAAGCCGTACTACCTGCTGACAGTACAGAAGAAGTTAGAGTAAACGCTACCCTTCAATCAGCAAGATACCTCCAAGGATTAAGACGCCACTACAACAAGAATACCTAGCCTCGATCACTACAAGTCGGAGACCTAGTACTAAGAAGAATACAAAAAACTGATGGACGCCATAAACTACTCAGTCCATGGGAAGGTCCTTTTATCATCACAAAAGTCACTAGACCAGGCACGTACAAGTTGATAACTGAAGATGGAAAAGAAGTCAACAATACATGGCACATCAGCCAGCTAAGAAGATTCTACGCATGAAAACAACTAAAGGAAAAATATATATACAAGCCACAAGAGATCAATATTCATGATCAATAAAGATGGTGTTCCTTGACAACATATGTATTATTATGGCTTATCAACATTCGCGATCAATAAAGATGGTTTTTCAACAACATATGTCTTATTATGGCTTTCCCCGAGTTGTTTCCAATAAGCATACCGGCCGAGAGCAAAAGAGCTAAAAATATGCTTGAGCCCGCCAATGAGGGTAGCTAACAAACTAACACCCAAACCAAAAAGCAAAATGGCTGAAAATACGCCTAAGCATATCGGCCGAGAGCAAAAGAGATGAAAAGATGCTTGAGCCCGCTGATGAGGGTAGCTAATAAGCTAACACCCGAACCAAAAAGCAAAATGGCTGAAAATACGCCTGAGCATACCGACCGAGAGCAAAAGAGCTGAAAATATGCTTGAGCCCGCCGATGAGGGTAGCTAACAAGCTAACACCCGAACCAAAAAGCAAAATGGCTGAAAATACGCCTGAGCATACCAGCCAAGAGCAAAAGAGATGAAAAGATGCTTGAGCCCGCCAATGTGGGTAGCTAATAAGCTAACACCTGAACCAAAAAGCAAAATGGCTGAAAATACGCTTGAGCATACCGGCCGAGAGCAAAACAGCTGAAAAGATGCTTGAGCCCACCGATGAGGGTAGCTAAGAAGCTAACACCCGAACCAAAAAGCAAAATGGCTAAAAATACGCCTGAGCATACCAGCCGAGAGCAAAAGAGCTAAAAAGATGCTTTAGCCCACCGATGAGGGTAGCTAATAAGCTAACACCCGAACCAAAAAGCAAAATGGCTGAAAATATGCCTGAGCACATCGGCCAAGAGCAAAAGAGCTGAAAAGATGCTTGAGCCCGCCGATGAGGGTAGCTAATAAGCTAACACCTAAACCAAAAAGCAAAACGACTGAAACTAAGCATGAGCATAAATCAGAGCAATTTCAAGACAAGACCCTCCAGCTCCTTGTTCCAAATTGCAAGAGGCTCGGGGGCTACACTCAGAAGATCCCAAGAAGCGCTACACAGTTTTGTTCAGGAAAGCACTTAGACAACGCTTGTACCTACTCGGCAGGACCTGAAGGAACAAGACGAGGCTTCCAGAACTAAACCATAAAGTGCTCGGGGGCTTATCGATCCTAAGATGTTTTTTGCAATCAGGGAAAGGACCAGATGCTGACCACATCTCAAGTTAAGTGAAAAAAGAAGCCGAAGATACTTGAGATCACCGGTCCTAAGTCTTTTCAGTACTAACAAGAACACAAAGTTTGTCAAGACAACGATCTATACCGAGTTGTTTACAAGTCTCAGACGAAAGCCAGACAAGCACTCGACAAATCAAGAAAGCCTATCAAGACAATGACCTACATATACCAAGTTGTTTACAAGATGAAGACATCCAGGCAAAGAAGACGTCAACCAAAAAATAAAGAATCTTCATTCAATCTTCATTCAAAAAGAAGTATAGTGTTCTATTACAGAAGCTGGAGTACAAAGGTCAATTACATCAAACATTGTCTTCAGGAGAAGAAATATCAATGTTAAGATTATCAACAATCCTCCTGGCTAAATCTTCGACCTCAGGCTCTACCTTCTCAACAGCATCCAGATATTCTTGACTCTTGGCTTCATCAGCAACCTTGGACAAAGGAAACTCCAGAGAAAGAACCCAGACCTAGGCAAGAACATTTTTGGTACACAGCTGGGCGCACCTCTTCACGAACTCCTGGAAACGGGTTGGAACTTGGGTAATAAACTGAGCCCAAGATTGACCATCATCCGCTGAAGTCCGGAGAAGACCGGCTACTGCCGAAATGATTTACACAAAGCATTCCAGATCTCAATAGCCGTCGCCAACCTACCAGTCAAGTCTTCAATAGTTTTTTAGACCTACACAAGATCCCTGTCAGCTCCACGCCTAATCAACTTGGCAAGCGTGAGTTCTTCTTCAGCTCAAGTAATTACCTCCTCAGCCCTATTGTGACAATTGCGAACAGTTATCTTCATTTCCTCAATACCCTCCGAGGGCTTCTGCTTTTCAACTCGGAGAGCTAGAACAAGAACCAAAAAAGAAGTCAGCAAAAAGGGAAATCAGAATACAAAAGGAAACAAGAAGAACCCGTAATACCATTGCACTCATTCTTCATGGCCTCCACCGCAGCATCCCTCTGCTTCTCTGCCTCTACCACCCGGGCACGAAGAGCCTTTTCCTCCTTTTAGTGCATTTGACGCTCAGTCTCCATCTCGTCCCGATAGAGATCAAGCTCTGCTTTTAGGGCACTCACCTCAGAGGATAACTTTTTCTCGGTTTCAGACGAGAAAAAGAAGTTGGTATGATCCTGAGAAAATGACTAAACAAAAAGAGAGAGAGAAAGAAGGCATAAGAACAAAGCAAAGACGAACACCCGAAGAAAGAACTTAAGAAAAACTTACCTGGAGCTTTTCCCCAAAAGAAGTCGAAAGGGTCCCCTAGGCGGCAGTCAACTCTGACAAACGATGAGTGGCATCGAACTGCTGCAACACGTCATCATCCAAGCGTCGAGCACCGGTACCAAGAGGAGCAGAGAGAGAAGTCGCCCGATGTGAAGAAGGCAAGGCCAGGGCCATACCCTAAGAAGCCCTAACTACCTCCTCAGAAGAACCCACCACCGTGGCCATGGTCACTTCCAGAGCCACTGAGTCAGCAGCAGCGTGATCATCAGGGAACCCTATCTCCCTCACAGCCACCTCGCCGACCATACATGCCGAGTCCCTAGACTCAACACACAGAGGTGCATTAGAGGACTGACAAGAGGTCGGCGGGGGGTTAAGGGAAGGCGAGGGCCTACAAGATGATAAGGAAACTCAACGATAAGAATATGAGTCAGGAAAAAGGAAAACAGAAGCAAAGAAACATAACAAGGAATCACTCACTCAGCTATCTTCTTCTTCATGAAACCAAAAGAAGACCTTACAGGAGGAATTATGGCACCAAAAACATCACCGCCGCTCTACGATAGGAGCGGCGGGGCCGGTACTCGGAGCCCTAGAAGAACTCAAGCTCGATGGCCGTTTACTACAAGAAGACAAGTCCAAAGTTTGAACAAGAAGAGGTGTTCAACAACAGAAAAATAGGGAAACAACTCATCGACGTGGGACAAGGGGCGCATCATCGTCCTCATCTTCCTCACTCTCAAGCAAGGCAGCCATAGCGCCATCTAAAAAAGGAGAAAAGTATTCGGTTCAAGACACAAACAAACCACAAAAAACAACAAAACATATTAATATGCTCACCTAGGAGCACGCTACCTACAACTAGAGTACCTGGACGAGTACTCGACTGGCGAGACTTCTTGGCAGCAGACAAACTAGAAGAACTTTCAGCTCGACCCCTTTTCCCAACACTACGAGGACCTCGAGGAACTGGATGAGGAACATACTCCACATATACCTCAGAAACCATGGAAGAAACACCAGGAAACATTGTGGTGGTTTGAAACTTACTAGTTAAAGAAGCCCCAGCAAGACTATCCCCAGTCCCCACAATGGCAGGGCAGTCACCAAAGGGGATCGGATCAACAAAGTTACACCCCAATTCCTATAAAAAGAGTATAACAACCAGACAAGAAAGATTAAGCAAAAGTGGAGACAGCAAAAGAAATACAAAAAGTACCCACATAAGAAAAAAACAACTCACAGCAGGAGGCAGGTTGTTAGCACTATACTCAAGGACAGCAAGCGGGACAATGCTTACTCCTTTTAGCATCTTCTAAAGACGCTCGAGCACCTCCTCATCAGTCAACTCAAGGGCAGGGACCATACGAGAAGGGTCCTCTTCCCCAGAGTACTCAAACCCAAAATTCTCTCACTCCTTCAGAGGCTGAACACGGCGATAAAGAAAACTAGAGATGATACCGAAGCTGGTCAAGCCCTGCTGCTTCAGAGTACATATCCTCTCAAGAAACGGCTTGATCGCTTGGCTCTCATCCATCGTCAGGGGGTTCTTTTCCCATCGGTCATTAACCAAGGGACCAGATCTAGAATGAACGGAAAGAGGAGGAATCAAATTGGCGGCATAAAACCAGTCGGCACGCCAATTCCTCATAGAATCAACTAGGTCATAGTCAAAGAATTTGCTCTTAAGACCCTAGTGAAACTAAATCCCACAGCCACCAAGAACATTGGTGTCATCGTGGTGGGGTTGTGGCTTCAGGCGAAAGAAGTAACGAAAAAGAGAAAGAAAAGGAGGAATTCCAAGGAATGTTTCACAAAGATGAACGAAAATAGAAAGATGAAGGACAGCATTGGGAGCAAGATGGTTTAGGCTAATCCCAAAATAGCTGAGAAATTGGTGAAGAAAAGCAGAAGCAGGAAGGTAGAGTTTGGCACGGATAAAGGAGACGAAAAGAATAATCTCACTAGGACCTGGAGTAGGGACCCGATGCTCTCTTGGCGCTCTCCAATCAGCAATATCCTTGCTCTAGATCAGACCATCACTGACAAGCTCGCGCAACTGATCATTAGTTGTAGTCAGAACCGGCCAGATCTTCTAGCAGCCCTCATGGCCATGAATTCTTGATTTTCAATCATGGAAAGTGAGGCCTCCTCATCCACAAAGGCTGCCTAGGACTTGCTCGCTGATTTCTTCCTACCCATATACTAGCGAAAGCAATAAAAGCACTAAGGAAAGGTGATGCTCAGGCAGCGGTGCTCAGATGACAGTGACAATGGTGGCGGCAGAGTTTTGAAGACTAGGGTTTCAAGGCAAAAGCAGGGCAGTAAAGAAAAAGAAGAAGAAAGGCCCTTAAATAGATTTTATAGCAGTAAAACATGGCCCACCTGGCCCATTTAAACACGGCATGAGAGCGCAACGGTCCATTTACTAACATAGCTAAAATGACGGACGACACAAATCCACACAACAGTACAGTTTAACGGGTAGATTCTAGACTTATCCATCCAGCACCACGGCCGAGTTATCATATTGCTACAAAAAGAACTCATCAACCATGAAGCAACGAAGGATTACCTCACAAGGAACGCAACAACCCGGTCCTTATAGAAAGAACTCAAGAATCTCATAAACAACTAGGACATTAGCAGAATAAAGAATGACAACTTAAAAGACAAGATTCTTTCCATTATAAATGGTTTCAAAAAATAGAAGATCACACATCTTACAAGACCCAATAAACTTGGTACTACGACAAGCAAGGTAGCAAAGAGGAACCCGGACACAACTAGGCTCTGGAACGACTACGTATTCCAAATTGCTACTCAGTAGAACAAACCGCACTTGGGTACACTGTTTTCTTCAAAGGACGGACACAGTGCGTCCAAGGCAGAAATCAGCAGCACGGCGGGACAACATGGAGCAGAGAAGGCCATCAGGCATCTATCTACCCAAGTCCGATGTGATGCTAGATATGGTGTTGATCTGCACCAGATAGTCTTAGGGCAGGTGACGAGGATCAACCTAGAACTGCCAGATGAAGGAACGTATCCCACATCACAAGACTCCCTCAAACTACCATATTAATGACTACGGAGATTTCAGACCACACAACAAAATGCTCGATGAATCAAAACAACACACAAGGAGGATATTTATAGGCCAAAGAAGCGGTGCACATAGACTGGGAGCACCAACAGAACAAACCTAACAAAAGACATAGTGAAAAGATAGAATTCAATGAAAGAGGACTCAGGCGTGAAGGAGCAATACTAAAGAACAAGCATATTCAGAAGAATATACCAGCACTATACAACTCGTGAACAAACATCATTTACTATCAACCACCACCATACAACTACATCTGACAACAGCAGACTACCACAGAACATGCCAAGATCCTGTATCTGAGTTCTTTTTGCATAAAACAACCCAGGTATATGCTCGGAGGCTACAATAAGAAAGGCTTTTAGTCATTTGAACAACTCAGATTCAAGACGAGGCTGCAACAGAAGAGGTTTTCAGTAACTTAAACAACTTAGAATCAAGACCCTCCAACTATTTGTTCCAAATAGCAAGAAGCTCGGGGGCTACACTCAGTGAGTGCACTTTTTTCTTCGAAAAAGCACACATCACTCAGAAGACTTCTTCAAGACAGCAATTTTCAAACAACATAAGATTCAAGACCCTCCAACTTTTTGTTCCAAATAGCAAGAGGCTCGGGGGCTACACTCAGTGAGTGCACTTTTTTCTTCAAGAAAAGTGCACATCACTCAGAAGACTTCTTCAAGATAGACCACTTCAAGGCCTCAAGACCAAAAGAACCCGGACCTAGCTATATCCGAGCTCTTTTTTGATAAAGAACCCGGGTATAGGCTCAGGAGCCCTTCGACGAAGAATCGAAGCGATTTTACGAGAAGACCCTCTAGCTCCTTGTTCCAAATAGCAAGAGGCTCAGCGGCTACACCCAAATAGGAGTACTTTTTTCTTCAAAAAGGTACACACCACTTGAAGATCTCATGAAGCGCTACATGGTTTCGCTCAAGAAAGCACTCGAACGACGCTTGTTCCTGCTCGGCAAGATCAGAAGGAACAAGAAGAGGCTTCTAGAGCTCAACCATGAAGTGCTCGGGGGCTTGTCGGTGCAGGACCCACAGGATACCCTGTAATGAAGGGAGAAGATCTAGTCTAACTAGGTTTCTTCCCATGTAATCTTAGTAGTAGTATTATTCTGTAATCCTACTAGGAACTCACATTGTAAACCAACTAGGACTCTAGCCTCCTGACTATATAAAGGAGGGTAGGGTTCCTAGAGAAAGGACTTTACGACAACACAACACTTCACAATCAATCCAACGCAAAAGGCTAACGCCAACTGGACGTAGGGCTATTACTCGATCAACGATCGAGGGTCCGAACCAGGATAAATCGACTATGTCTTGCGTTTACCGTTGAGTTCCGCATACGCTGAAGCTCGAACATACTGCCCCGGGTACCCCCGTGGTAGGCTATCGGTGGTCAAACATCGACAACGCCCTACTTTGCCTTTTATAGATTAAGGGGAAGATGCAGGTTACATCGGATAGAGAGATTGAGAAAGAGACGAGGAGAGGAAGGCTTCTGGGATTGCAATATCTTCCATCTCCTTTATGTGGGTCCCGCTGGCCCTGTAGATGATGACGGGGATGGCTCCATGTCGTGGCCCTGTTCATCACAAATGCCGTACATGGGTGTTGTCAGCTGGCCATAGCGCTCCATCCCATCCCAGCGGATGGTATGGCTCGCTGACATCTTTGCCTGAGGCCATACGGGGAGTAGGTAGCACAGCGCCGGCACGCCTGATGCTGTTGGCAACGTGCGTCCTCAGATGTGGCCTGTTGTGGCCGTAGGTCACATTAAGACACGCCTGCTCCCATTCTGGTGTCAAAAGTTTGACCTTGGACTCGTACTTTTAGACCCATAGTGGTTGGGAGCGATACGGATGTCCATCAGGCGAGGCGAAGCTCATGCCCTCTAGGTCAGGCAAGGCGAAGCCTGCGCCTTTGGGGTCAGACGAGACAGAGCCCAGGCTCTCAGAGTTAGGAGAGGTGGAGTCTGCGCCCTCAGGGTCAGACGTGATGGAGCTCTCGCCCGAGTGGTCGGACGTGACATGGCTCTCGCCTGAGGGTTCGAGTGAGATGGAGCCCATGCCCTTAGGGTTGGGTGACCTGGATCCCATATCCTTGAGGTCAGGCAAGATGGAGCCCGTGCCCTTGGGGCCGGGCAAGACCAAGATACACTCTTGACCATCTGAGGGAGTTAGCGTTCGTGGCCATTAGCTTCCTCCTTCCGGGTATCCTTGATACTAATACCCGATAGTAGCCTACGTTGAACCCGGACATGGGGGAATATGAGGGACGGATAGGGCTATCACCACCTGACACCTACCCCTCAATCATGGGGAACAAGGTAAACGAAGATAGCTTCTAGCCTAGACACCATGTCTACACTATCGACTATTACTCTAGCGTGCATGCAAGGGTTATCCATCTCTTTCCGGGCCCTTCTACTAGAGCAACCGCCACAAGAACGAACGATGAACCCGCAAACAAGTAAACATATAGCTTAACTAATCAAAGACTTTAGAACCAAAAGAACCACAGACACTCACTTAGCGAGAGAACCCATTGAAGTGAAGGTGCTCATCGAGGTACAAGGTGGGGAGACATCGACATGTCCGGTGCTTCCCCAAGCTCTCCCTCACATCTCTCCCTTACTAGTCTACTAGCTATCTAGGGCCTAAGCCCTTGGAGTGTTGCTCAAAAGTGAAGAACCTCTTTGCCTTCCGTGTGTGTGTTGTAGAGGGGGAGTACCCCTCTATTTATACAGGGCTCAAGGCGGTGCTCTAGCTATTCTTGGCGCGAAACCTTGGGCTACATCACCTCAGCATGGGAGCATGCCACCACCACAGCGAGGAGAGGCAGTGAGGCACCCAGAGGGCTTCGCTGGACCCCTAGGGTCGCCCACCCCTTGACCACCGCCTCTAGCCACCGCCTTCACGTGGCAGGCTTTGGGCTAGACCTAGATCATGTTCCAGTGGTGCTTTGCTCCGTTTGAGTTGAGTTGGTAGGTGCCTTTGTCATTCCTTTGCGCAATTCAGCATCGAAAAGCGCCATTCAGTGAATTTCTCTATGCATTTTATGTTTGTCACCTACAAAACATGCTTGTACCAAAACTTATGGAATGTGTGAGTAAAATTCCTAATTCTAAGTTTTGGTGTGCACATTTGTTTTTTTGTTTAAACATTGGCAGTAGAAATGTGAGTTAAGCACCACCAAGAAGCTCCCCCACACTTACTCCTTTGCTCATCCTCAAGCAAAGTTTAGAGATAAAAGTAATCATGAGCATAACATCCTAAGATATATTTCTTACATTAAAGTTATTCCAACACATTCCTTACACAAGTCGAATATGTGGCTTTAGCTAACATGTTTCCTTGGGTTGTTTAAAAGTGGAAGAGTTCTCGAAACAAAGTCATCTTTCCAATTTCACATATTAGTAACTCGGAGTTCTAAAAGTTTTGTTTTCAAGAATAAGAATAGTTCACTTTATACTCCTCAATTTGCATCCTCAAATAACTCAATGGTGTATAACTCCTTACCAAGACATAGCAAAGTTTTGCCTTCTGTCATTTTCTCCAACTTCTAAAAAGGTTTTATGTGGAGCTTTAGGTAGGGATGAACAATATAGCATACTTGTATTACATGTGTAGTAAATTCAAATCGAGGATCCGAGGAGAGAAGTGCCATACTCTTAGATCAAGATGTGCATGTGTGTGTGGAAAAAGGTAAACTGAAACTATACTCCTTTTGTAGACATGATCTCTCTCTATAACTTATTATTTTGAAACATGGCTATCTTTCTTCCTTCGTTTTTTTCAATGCTTGAGCCTTCATGTGCTCATCATTTTTTTCTTTTATACTTGGACCTTTATGTGTCCATATATTTTTTGTTTCTTTAAGCCTTTTGCATAGCCCATGTCTCTTCTTTTAAACCATATATTTAGAGAGATCATTATCTTTTAAAACATGGAGTATTTCCCTAACCAACATATTTTTGTCTACTCCCAGTGTAGGAGCATAATTTTAGTGGATTTGGATGGAAGCAAGTTTTTGCATATTCCTAGTGTAGGAGCAGCATGTGTATGTGTAGTGTACATGATCTTGATCTTGGGAGCATGATACATCTCTCAACAAGGGTCAATAGGACTTGACCAAACTCAATACAATAACAAGCAGCTTATGTAGAAGGCTTGAAACTTGCAAGATGTCAAATTTGGCTTTGGTAGGAATTGCTCACCAATTGAGGAGTATGTGATACTATGGTTTTATATTTTTATTAAAACAAATTGTCCAAGCACTTTGAATAGAAATGGTAGGATTTCTAAGTCAGAACTATATCACACCTCACAACAACTTAGTCAACATGATTGTCCTATTAGAATATTTCCCACAAACATAAGTGTATGTATATGGAACAAACTTTTATGCAAGGTTCTATCTTAAACATGTTATGAACATGTCCCTTTTCAAAATTTTAAATGAAGTGCATTTTGTAAATTTGCATAGGGACATTGTTCATCATAAGGAGAATAGCAGGGATAAAATGAGTTTAGTTTTAGTGATCCAGATTTATGTTTGTTCAAACTCAAATTGGATGGAGTTGAGGGCTGTGTTACACAAACCATCGTTGAAGAGGAGTTGAATCAGAGGTGGCTTGGCTGAGCCTCTAGTTCAGTCAATCCTCTCTAGAGCCATCTGTTCCGTCCATCTGCATGATGGATTGTCCAAGGGTTGTGCAACGTGTTGGTGGGAGATCTCGAATGTGTGTTAGTTGTGCTTGAGAGATCTCACCCACACTTGTTCTTGTACCTGTTTTTTTACAAAGAAAAATAAAAGAAATAGACAAGGGCTCTGCCAGTGGAAATACTGGGGAGCCTTAATTTTTATCATTATTGTATTTTTATTTATTATTTTTGTTATTATTATTATATATTATTGTTTAGTGCTCACCCAACTTTTTATTGTTCGAAATAACTCCAACAAGGCTAAAGTTGAAATTGCAAGATATTCCTAGCCTTGATTCATCTCAATTTTGGATTACTTCCATTGTCTATGAAGATAATGACTCAAAGTTCATTAACCAAGATTAGACACCATGTCTAATTTTGATTAAACGATGCCATTTTAACCTAACCACCATGCTTAATTTAAAAGGACCAATGGATGTACCACATGGGCCCATGTGAATGCACCCAAACTTAGAGCATACGACATAAACAAGAGATGCATGAATTTGAATGATTGTATTCTTATGGAGACAAAAATGAGTTAAAGGAATTAGTGAACACCTTTTATTTATAATTAAATATTTTTTTTGAATATAGCAAGGTAGGGCTAACATCATCATTTCTCTATTTTTTAAGTAAGATGATCATTGGTGTATATGGAACTTTTAGACTCTTAGCATCCTCCCCCACACTTGGACTTTCGTGTGAAAGTCAAGTGTGCAAGATTAGGGTCTCCTTACCAAAGATCATCAAGGTATGTAGTTGATGCAACTCTCATGTTGTCAGGCATCGTATGTCCCTGTTCTTCTTAATCTTAAACTGAAAGGGTTAACACACAAGAATACCAGAAGGTGCATACAATCCTGACAACAAGTCTTTGCTTTTTATTGATAAGGAAGTTGTTTTTTCTTTTTCTTTGATAAATGTTATATATATGTTTTTTTATTGATAATCCGGGGTATCTCCTAGCAGTGCTTAATTTATAGTCTTAAGCTTGACTGTGGGAATTTCGTCCTGCAGCTAACAATGGTGGTTTAGTTCCTAGCTTCACCACTAGGCATTTAGCATTATCATTCAAGCTACAAGGTTATTACCACAACGTATCCACGTGATTTACAATATTTGTGATAAACATATGCATCCACAAACATCCTTCCAAAAAGTTTATAAACTAAGAGATGGTTGTGGTTCTTATAAAACTGTGTGGCACTAAGTGTGATCAACTCTGGAGACTCTAGAAGTGAGCATGAAATGCGGGGGGTCTCAAAAGAGGAATCTTCATGCTTGTTAGTGGAATCATTCTTTTTGAGCTCCAGAATTGGTGCTCCAAAATTGTCCATGGCATATAGGTTTTGGCCAGACGACACATGATTTTGGTTCGAGTGAGGTTGGTGATGGGCGTTTGGTTTCATAAGGAAACTTAGATGAAACGAATAGAGATAAGAATTTCAGCTCCTCGAACGGGTCATTATTGGGATGATGCTCCACCATGGGGATTTCTAGGTGAGGGATAGAAGTGGTGGAAGCAGTTATTCCCAATTTTTCATCAAGGCTCCCATGGTAAGATTTTTTTGAAAAAGTTTTTTTGGAAGGGTAGCCTATAAGAAGATCAAAATCAAGGATGGCATAGGTGTGGAAGTCTAGGTGTACCTCAGGTTCATTAATTTCAATAGGCACGTCCCTGATGATCCCACAACACTCAAAAATGAGCCCCGAGGGACTTTTGAAGAGTTTGTTAGTCAGGACTAGTGGCATGTTACCCAAAACATTTTTCACTAGGAATTCTGACATGATACTGGTCCCAACTGTGGGGTTGTATAGGGCTTCTATGTTTGTTCCCCTCAATGAACAAGGCATGGTCGTGGAAGGTGAAAGAATCTGAATTGCTTCGGAAGAACGTTTTGCTTCAAACAACCATTCCTTTGATGGCTCCATTTTGGGGGAAACTTCCTTAGAAGGACGTGTATGCTTTTCATGCCCAAAATATTTTGAGGTATTGCCAAAATCCCCGAACTCGATAGGGAACTCCGAAGGATAAATCACTCTATCCTTCGATGTTCGTGGTTCAAGTGAGGGCTTATTAGTCGAATCTAGGGATGGTACATGTTTGGATTCAACTGATGAGGACTACTCAACGATCGACATGACTTTGCCTAGAGCATTCTATTTCTCATGATGGGGAAAGTGTAACTTTCTAGGAAGTTTTCAAGGAATTTCACTTGTCCATCAGTAGTCGCATCTAGGCATAGGTCAGCATGCATGTTGATACCTAAACAAAAGAGTGACAGCAATATGCTGTCGGGTAAAGACAAGTCTGGGCTAGTGTGTATTAACTCTAAAAACCTAGCCTTGGCCATACCTATAGACTCCTTGCGCTACTCAAAGTCAAAGATCGCCATTGGTAGAGATATGATACGGGACATGGGAAAAATGCAAGACAAAATTTGTCCTTAAGTTCATCCCAGTCCCCATTCGTACTTTCTACGGTGTCTATGTACCATTGCTTTGCCTTCTCTATAGAGAAAAGGGAAATAATTTCCACTTTAGAGTTTCTTGTGTCATGCCTGAGATGCTCAGGCATGAACACATTTCCTCAAACTCGTGGATGTGATGGCAGGGGTTTCCATTATAATGCCCTAAGAAGGTTTGTGCTCAAACCATTGCTATTAATCCAGGGCAGAGTTCATAGCTAGATGAAATTTTTTGTTTTGAAGGTGGCTCAAGGAACTCACCCTTTGAAGCGAAAAGGGTTGGATTTGGAGTTGGCTTTATGATAGAAAAGATAAAAGAAAGTATTTTTGTTTTTATATAAAATGGAAAATCAATAGATACGAGGATGAACTAGGTTCGAAGAAAATACGGCAACCGTTCCCCAACAACGGCGCTAGAAATGCTTGTTGGTATTTTTTAACGCGAACAGAAATAATCCGAAAGCGCACGAAAGTATCGTTGTAGCACTTAACCTAGAAGTATTTACGGTATCATACTTTCCACAGGGAACAGAGGTACTCTTCTAGCTAATTTGTCCAAAGACAATACAAGGGTAGAGCCGGTAGAGGTAAAGATGGATTCCTATGTTTACAGGGTCTATGGATAATTTGTCTAAGGACAATACAAGTTTGATGCTTCCCTAAGCTCTCCCTCACATCTCTCCCTTACTATTCTACTAGAGATCTAGGGCCTAAGCCTTGGAGTGTTGCTCAAAAGTGAAGAAGCTCTTTGGCTTTTGTGGTGTGTTGTAGAGGGGGGGTGTAGAGGGGGGGGTACCCCTCAATTTATACATGGCTCAAGGTGGTGCTTTAGCTATTCTTGGCGCAAAACCCTAGGCTACACCATCTCATCATGGGAGTATGACACCACCATAGCGAGGAGAGGTAGGGAAGCACTCGGAGGGAGTTGCCCACCCCCTAGGGTCGGCCACCCCTTAACCACCGCCTTAGCATGGCAGGCTTTGGGTTGGACCTAGATCACGTCCTGGTGGTGCTTTGCTCCATTTGAGTTGAGTTGGTAGGTGCGTAGAAAAATTGTAAAATAGCAAATGAAGACTTTTTGGAATCCTTGAGAGTAGATCTATGTAGTAGAGTCATAAAATGATATGTGTTAGTAGAAAGATTCTGCTGTTTTTATTTATTCTTGTAAAGTGCTTTTAAAAATGCTTTTAAGTTGGACAGATGCATATCTTGAGTTATAGAATTCAAAAAATGGTAATTCCAGTTGTGTTAATCTTGTGACGACATGATCTAGCTAATAAAAATTTTAAACAAGCTAGTTGTGTACTGTTTTTATAATGTTTTGATTTAATCTTGTTAAATAGGCAATTTTAGCTTGTTTTGCTTGTTATTCTCATATCTAAAGTTGTGGTGCTCCAATTGCTGTTACATTTTTATGGTAATCTACTGATGCCATGTTTTATGCTATGGTAAAAATTTCATGGTCATTGGATATAGTATGATTGAGTTATTGATTTAACTGGTTTAATGCTTGATAAATGGTTTTAAATGGCTTATAAATAATTTATATGTGCAAAAATGTGAAATGTGGTTCCTTTTCCCTTCCATGGTGATAATGTGGCCTGATAAACCCTAATGTGGCTATGTGTTTATAGAAAATAATGATCTTTAGATTTATCTTGTTCTCACATGTTTATTAATTATTAAGATTTGTCTTTTTCATAGCAATTAAATTATAAAACCTGAGCATGTAAGATTTGTACAGTAATCATGTTTTGTCATCATCTATCTCACATAAAAATTTGAGATCCAAATGAGATGTTTGCAACATCACCTATAATTAATATATATGTTTTTATATATAGAAAAGCTAATGAAAGTTTGTTAGTAGATGCTTGTGTTTATGCCATTTAATACTTCTAATAATTGGTGCTAGGTAATGTGATTGCTTGGTTATAGTTAGGAGTTGCATGGAGCTACATATAGAGGAACAAAATGTTAGTTGTTAACAACTTAAATTATCTCTGCTGTTATGGCTGCATATACAGTTTCTGTTGTGATGATAACTCCATGGAACAAATCATGTTTTCTGTAAATATGGTGAATACCAAAGTTGTAGATTTTATAAGTTTACTGTCAGGTTTTGCATGTCCTCTGGACAGATCTAAATGATTGTATTGTTTGGCTCATTTAAACATGGAATCATGTATTAGTGATAATATGAGAGTTGTAGTGATTTTCCTTAGCTTTCCAAAATGTCTAAGATCACAGCTTTTGGTGGCCCAGAACTCTAGTTATTGCTATTCAAAATGGAATGGCAGGTTCTGTCCAAATCTGGATAGAGATACCTTCTTGGTGTTGTTTAACCTTGTTAGCTGTAGAATCATCTTAAAATAAGAATGAGAAAGTTATATATAACTCAAAAAGCTTTCCATCAAGTTAAGAATCATGTTTGCTGAATGTCTAAAACTCCAGTTATGCATTTCTGAAATTAATATCAGTTTTCTGTCCTTAGTTGTATAAGCTCTACTTCATGATGTATTTTGACCTTGTTATTTGTTGAATTAGCTTTTGGTGTTAATAACAAAGTTTTAGATAATTTCATTAGATTTCCAGAAAGTCTTGAATCACACTTTTTGCATGCCTAGAACTCTAGGTATGATTAAAACAAGTGACTGTGGTGCTGCTGTTCAGAATCTGTGTTTGTACCTAAAATTGTTTGCTTCACCTTGCTTTGCTTTGTGTGTTGCTAAGTGTGGTCATGCCTTTGATGGTGTTAAGTTAATATACATAAAACCATGTGAAACTTGTGTCATTCTTAGTGCTACCTTCCTTGCTATCCTAGCATGATAGGTTGTGGGATGTTTAATTAAGTAACGTGGAGTGCTTATATATGCTCGGTGTAAGCTTGTGCTCATATTGAATACTTTTATCTAAGGCATCTCATATTGACATTCTTCGCATTCATGCACTTGCATTGTTGCATCTCATCTAGGTATGCTAGATGAACCGTACCACGTGAAGGACGTGATGATTGTCACTTAACCCAAAGATGGTGTATGGTGGACCTATCCCAAGATGGAAGGACTAAGCAAGTGCTAGGACCAGAGATGTCACCAAGATGGTGTGAGCTAACTGAACTGACTTGTGTCAGATCCGAGGCAAGCCTCGGAGCATTCTAAGCCTCCTATGTTTTTACAAATATCACTTGAGTCCTTTATGTTTGATGCATTAGGTTATAAGAGTTGATTGGAACCACTTGATGCATAGAACTACCTTGTCCAGAAATATACCTTGAACCCTATGTAGGTCCAGGATCAAATGTATGCTTAGCAATGCTTAGACCGGTAGAAGTCGGGTGATTTTCTATCACCTGCAGATATAGGTGGATACCAAAACACGGTTGGCTATATTTGCTATCGTGGAAATAACCATGTGTTGATGAATAAAAGGAGACCGGGCGTGATTATGATAGAGAAGCAACAAGGCATGGAGGCCTTGGTGCCTATTTATCCCCGCCTGTGTCGGTTAAGGACCGATTCGCTGTACATCCGCATGTCATGTTGAACGCATGCCTAGCACTTAGTTGGCCGGATAAGTCATTCCGATCACGAAGCCAAGTAGCTCAACTTAGGCCAGGACCCAGTAAGTGAAAGTGCACACACTGAAGGAAGTAAGGATCTGCAAGGAGCTAGTGGCATGAGTCTAAGGGCGGGCCGGTCCTAAACTTCCTGGTAGACTGGTAGTACCCCTAAGGGTACGGTGCTTCTCAGACCCATGACTGTACCTGAGTTGTACCAAAGGTGACCTAAGACTACCTTGGTGCAGGTATGTCTGGGTTTGTGTTAGGAATAACTCCCCAGCTGGTTGGAATCGATTTGAGTCACCGTCTCGTGGATAGTGAGAACTTGACAGAGTAGTGGCAACGTAGCATTAATTTATGGAACTTGATGGTTATGATGATGCTCAAATTAATGCACCGGATATGGTTACTAATGCTTGTTAGCTTAATCACGTGATTGCTCTAGTACAGGTGCTAATCTAGAGATGCTTAATTGGATAGGTATTCAATTTGAAGCTAAAGATATTAAATCTCCAAGTTATGTTACTTAAGCTTTTATGCAAAATGTTGTCAAGCTAACTCCACCGATAAAGCCTTGCATACTCCTAGGTGTCACTTTATTTTTGGTTTATGACGGGTAAGTATAGCTGAGTACATTCGAGTACTTAGGGTTTATCCCACCATGTTGCAGGTGAAGTTCTCGGCCTGCTGAAGATGGTGGCTAACCACCAGTGGGCTTGGTGAATCTATATTTATTTCTCATCTATATGTTTTTATCAGAGGATGTCACTTATGCTAGCAATGTATTTGGAACTTATATTATTGTAATCATTTGAAAGCTATGTTGTTTTCACTAATCGGTTTTGAAACCCAAACTTGTATTATTATTTGTGAACTTATTATAAACATTATTTCCACTGCAACTCTATGTATATGATGTGTATTTGCTTCATCATGCGACCTTGGTTATGATGTTGATTTACCGAGGTCCTTCGTGACACTCGACAGACTACTCGGTTTATATAAGTGAAAGTATGTGCGCGTCAACGTGTTAAACGGGGACAACTGTATTTGATCTTGTATAAATTGGGCGGTTCTATCACAGCTGACATCAGAGCAAGATTAAGCATAATACTATCATGTACGTAGTTTTAAAAACAAAGTTTTGATTTTAAAAGCCTATTTGGACTAAAACTTTAGCTACAGGAAAATTTGTCAAAACTTATTTGCAAAACTATGCTAGGGACAACCTCAAGTTAAGCCCAATTAAGCACCTTTAGGTGGCAATAAGTAAACTATGGGGGGGATGTACCTTATTGCAATTTTTATTTCGTCGTCCATACGGCGTGCTATTGTATGGATGCCATTCGTTTGAGTGGTAATGTATGGATCAATATACCTCTACGCCTAGGTAAGATGGTGAGTGGCATGGCCGCAAGATGTGAGCGTGCGGTGAAAGCGGAGAAGTCATTTTGATACTTAAGTATATATATCTCATATATATACGGAAGTATTTAATTGTGGGTTGGCTTTGGTACAGCTATATATGCATATTCTATATGTATGTATAGACGTATTTACTTTCTGGTAGCTTTGATATGGAAGTATATGGAAGTATTTAGCTTGTAACATATAGACCGGATTTTCATTTCCGCATATATCTAATTGTGGGGTTGGGCTGAAAAGAAATCCTTCTTCAAGTACAATAACCATGAATGCGTAGATTGAATGTAGCTGACGACTAGCTATATATCGAGAGAGTACGTGTTATGCCACCGACATACAATGTCATTGCCACCTTAGGCTGGCAATTTCGTGAGGACAAATAGGATGAGCATGCATCATGATTGTTGCTTGTGCATAAACATGCTGCTCTCACCCTTCTTCTATTAATGGATAACTTGTTGTAACCATATGGTCATGTTGTGCATGACCAAAAACTAAATTGCTAAATGTTAGTAAAACTTGTTTTGAAGTGTTATCCACCTACTCAGCAAAAAGGAAATAAAAGATAAAAGCACCTTACCACCATGTTTTGCATGATATGTGTAGTGGTGTTGCTGTAGGTGACTGATTGTTATGTGCGAGCTTTGTGCTTAGTAATAGTCGCTTAAGCTAATTGGATTGAGTGTTTCAAAATGCTTGCTTAAAACCATGATGTATGTGTGGATGCTCGTTATCTAGGTTGTACCATAGTTGTAACCCTTTTTGCCCTTGGTAAGCATACGAGTGTCGAAGAGCCTTATCCAAGAACCGCACTCAAGTTACGTTAAGCTCATGATTGTCTCCTAGTAGATTCCCTTTGCTTAGGAGCTTGAACCTGTATGTGTGATTATTAACCCTTGAAAGTTTGTGTATCCATGCTTTTGCTTGACTCATGAGTCCAAGCTTGGTTCCTATAAACACTTGCATATGTCATGGATGTCTTGCTCCTGCGTGTGAAGACCCTACCCAAAAATCCTTGTTGGACATCTCTGCCCTTATCCTAAAGGTGATCCGGTGTAATGCTAACCTCTCACTGCCTGAACCTTGGAGTCTTTTCCTTGCAAATCATTTTATTGCTTTATCAACTAAATCCCTAGTCAGTGCATTGGCTCTATCCCTCGAATCTCGTTTGTTTTGTCTCCAACTCTTTCAAGTCTCTAGATATTTATTAGTCTTGATCTCATGTTGCTACTCGGCAAGACCAAATCTCATGTTAATCTTTATCTAGTAATCGCTTTGGTGGACACAAGGTGTATATGGAAATTAAGCAAGAGTCCCCTGCTCAGTTGTCTTCGGCAATTAAGCTATGTTCTCTTGCGCTATGTTTTAATCTTTGGATCACCTCCTCGTTGACTGCTGACCTTGTGACTACCTTTGCTTGTTATCCCTCCTTTGCATAGTGCTGGTTCATACAACCTAATCTCTACCACTTGGAATTTCACTTTGGGTGTGTAATCAGCAATGGTGTTATGAGTAGCAACTACGGTGCCATGATGAAACCGAGAGCCTCCTATGGGCGCGCACACAAGGTTGTGCTGCTTGGCACGTGCTGGTATCGAGGTTCCTAGTCATGATCTATTGTAGAACTGCATCGATGTGTTATTTTCACGTGAGTTCTTCCTTGGATATCTCTCCTTATCTTGTTATAAGATCTATATGTTGAACCAGATGTAATAGGACTTCCTTCTGAAGTCATCCAAAGGATAACCTTTGAAGAACAGCTCACTGACATAAACATTAACAGACTGCAAGAGGTGGTAGACAAGTGACTCTACTTAACTATCCCTATAAGGACATCGATCATATAGTGAGCAACTTATGTCATCCCCGTTGGATAAGAACGGTATACAATACTTAAAGTTGGAAAAGTTATCAGTCGGATGATAAATGGATCAGGATATTATGTCCTATAATAGGTCACCTAGTGCTTATGAGCTTTCTATCTCAGCCTTGATCTTTATGTGCAAGGTGATCCTGCAGTCAAATAATCGACCTTCTTCGGTGACCCCTTTTCTGCTGACTTCCATGGTGATTGTCTGTTTGCACATCAAATACAATTGTTGCCATCAAAAAGGAAGTTTTGGAGCTTTTAAATGTTGAGAGACAACTAATTAGTTACCAATAGAAAAGTTAAGTTATAGCTAGGTAATAACTCTTTGGTAGCTCCAAAGGCTATGTCTCACATAACAATGTTAGACGAAGAAACAACAAAGCCAGCCAGCAATGCAAGTACCACTTTCTTCTTCAAACCCTGTGATATCAAGTCAATTCCATCTTGGACAATCACACAGATGGTACAATATGTTGCATTGGCTAGGTAAAGAGCTAGAGAGAGCACGTCCTAAGTTGAGGACAGTGTTACTATGCATCTAGGTGTTGCAAAAGGATTTGTTCAGGACTCAATTGGATGAAGCACATAAAGGTAGTTAGCAATGGTCCCTTATCTTGTAGGACTGCCCCTCCACATGAAGTATGCATTGTGCATTGTTGAGCTGGTGCCTAAATCAATGGTTGAAGTTGTTCCTTGGGAAGCATATGAGGAAAACCCTAGCCTCCATCCTCAGTGAGAAAGCTACCGCTGTCATAAAAAGAGTTAAAGACTGTGAACACACTTCCCAATGTGTAAATCAAAGGAAAAGAAGAGCGAGAAATCTATCTAGATTTCATGGCACTAAACTGGTTATCTTTAAGCCGGTGATTAGTGGCTCAAACATGGTTGGATTGTCGAAAAAACTTGACGAGCTCATTCCTCGCCTAGGATGGTTGAGGATTAGTTGAGTAAAGCATCGGAATTGAGAGATGTTTTGACAGTTTAGGTCACGACAATTTCAGAACAGAGCAGTTTTGGTAGATGATTTATTAGATAGCCAAACGGTGTATGTTTGAGCTGAATTTTGGTCAGTAATTAGAGGACTCATGTATCTATATGACTACCAAAATTTATGCACAACGAAGTAGTAGTTTGTGAAATCTGACCTGAAAACCAAGGTGCATAGAATCTATGATTTCTCTATTCAGTGCTATCACCCCTCAAAATAGAAGGTGGTGTTTGTAATTGATGCCAAGATTAGCAACATGGTCAATGTTTTGTCATTAGATAATCCTTTAGTTGCCCTAGACGAGACTCCTTGCACTCCTTTCTGCCTTGCTTTTGCCCTCTCATATCAGCAATGTTGAGCAGTCAAGGTGTTCTACAAGTCAATATGTACCATTACGAGTCAAAAACAATTTGAAAAGTCCCAACCAATAGATTTTAGATTATGATTTTGAGTTGTTGATTGACATTAGAAAGAAGCCTCAATGTCAAAAGTAGTCCAACAGGGCTAGTTTTGCTATAGTGCAAATCATCCCAACTCACTGTGCAATAGCACCATGAAGGAAAATTGTACTCAATCATGGTGGTGTACTGTTTCTCCAGTTAGTGAATACTTGCAACCTTTGTTGTCCTCCAAACCTCGTTATCATCCTTCTTCAGCAAGGATTTCCAAGGTGGACTTGTCCTTTGGTACCTTCCATGTGTTTTTACCCAAGAGATTGCCTCAGATTCAACCCAGATAACTATTGCCGCTTGGATACGAGGATTCCCTCAAATAATGATCATAAAAACACTAAGTCAATAGAGTCAACTATCAACGGACTCCAATAATACAGTGTTATCATTAGAAAATGAGAACTGCACACATGGAACATTATGTAGTTTTCCATCGGTTGGCATCTGAGTGATTGAACAGTTACGACCAGCATAGACGTTGTCTGTTGGTTAGTTGGTTTCTCATAGCCTCAAAGGATGCTTACCCCATCTATGATCTCATCCCTTATGAAAGGTTGTACTCAAGCTACTTTGGTAGAGGACTTCTTTTCGAACTTTGTGAACGAACATGGAACCATTGTAATGAGTAGCTTTCAGAAGCTTGCAGTCTAGTGCAAAGTTCACATGGTCCATGCTATATTCACTAGGCAAATATATATTATGGGTAGTTAGTTTATGCTCTGTAGTACTCTCCGTATCCCAAGAACAAAGTGTTGTGCTATCTTAGATTCCTCCCAAAGTAACAATGCTTCATGGAAGTCAATGAAAGAAATTATTTAGACAAAATTTACTACGAAGAGCAAATATCAGAAAGTTGTCTTACCAAATTAGCCTCTCTAATACTCCAAAGTTAAGTAGCCTAATGCTATCACTGATGTTGGAAAATGGATGACATGCTTCTCTTCCCTTAAAAGTCTTTTGCACCGAATCTTGGGGTGAGATTCCCATAAGGGGGGAGGGCTGTAACACCCCGGATGTTAGTCACAAGTTAAGTAGTGAAATTGGACTTAAGTAGGATATGTCAAGCAATGATTATGATCTCTAGTTCATAATCTGGAAGTAATGATGAAGGTATTGAGGTCAAACCTATGAAAATGAGCCCCAACTTGGACTTGGACAGTACACTTTGCTTACATGTGGACCCTTTTTATGATTTCACGAGAGTAATGTTAAACATGCTTGTTTCATGTACATTACATTAAACATGCATCCATCTTGACCAGTGGAAAAGTTTCATGAAGTTTGGAATCAAGAAGTCACATGAAATGATAAGTTATAATATTTCTTGAATTGCTTCATTAGGTGAATGGGAACATGAGATATCGACCAAACCTTGATACCTTGCCCAAATGACTCTAATTGAACTCTACAGCAAAAGTCATGAAGGGTTCATGTTGAGCAAATGTCAAGAAGATGCTTCTAAGTGTGGGAATAGCTAAAATTATCTTTTTCATGATTTGGTTTTGACCTGTGTTGGTCAACTATTTGGATGGCTTGCGTGGAGTTGGACCTTTTAAAAAAGTTGCAGTTCTACTTAAGTAGAACAAACTTTATTTTTGGACCAAGACCTAATTCAACTTCTAAGTGTCTCAAACAGTGGTCTCAAGTTTGAATCAGCTGCTGTTTTTAGCCCCGAAAATATTCCAAGTCTGAGATTAGTGGCAAGGATAGTTGGCATGTCGTGTTCTCATGTTTTCATTAAGCAACTTGACTTTGTCCCAAAATAAAAGTTGGAGTTTACATCTTGGAGAAGGACATACAAAAACTTGGAATCAATTGGACCACGTTTTGACCAAGTAATTCAAGCTCAACTAGATCAAGGCTTTATCCTTGATTAGTCACTGACAGTGTCAACTTCAGGCTTAATTACCTATTAATCTGTTTCTCTAATGACTTGACACCCTTAATGAAAGAAGAAGAACAGCTCATGGGCTTCAACTTTTCTTTTGGGTCCAAGGTCCAATTTGGCCTGTAACTGGCCCAAAATGCATCCCACGCCAGCCACTCCATCGCTCACCACGTGTTTGGCGAACTAACAACGTGGCCGCCATGCATAGCGCCATGAGCCCCCTCCTCTGCCATGCACCCCTGCCTCTCCATTTCCCATGGGGAGAGCATTGTCGACCACTCCACTCCCTCTGGCTCTCCCTAGCATCCTCTCTCGCCCCTGGCTCCCTCTCCCTTGCTCTGCTCCGTGCTAGATTGCGCGCTCGCCATGGCTAGCCAAGCACAAGCTCATGGCACCACTGTTGCGCTCTCTCTCCATCCCAAACAAGCACGTCATTGCCATCTCTAGCTCAGGCCTCCCCTCCTGTGCCCCTTTCTTGGCCACCGTGGTCGCCGGAGTGCCCCGCCGCTAGAGGTGCTATGGGCATGGCCACCGGCTCATGAGGCCGGGCCACCTCGAGCTATCTCGGGCCAAGCCATGGGCACCGGTGGGTGCGCCTAGTGATGGGGATACTCCCCGCCACTGCCGACCCCTGCTGGCCAAGGCCGTCCGACCCTAAGCCGTCCTCGCCGGTCGTTGGGCCACTACTGCCATGGTTGTGCCACCTTGGGCCATCTCCGGCCAAGCTAAGTAGCCCTATGGATGCGTGCGGTCCCTGGGTTGCTCCACCGCCACTCCCCGATCGTCGGTACAGCCTCCTTCGACCAGAACTACGAGCTCCCACGCGTCCCTGTTTCAAAGTCGCGTGAAGGACCTCGCGCATGAATTCGATAAAAGGGAAGGGCCTAACTGCAAAGTTGTTGACTCATATGAATAGTGGCTAGAAGGACTATTTCGCTAGAATTTATTTTTGTGGAAGTTCGGGGTCCGCGGTGTAAATCTATTTTTCTTTTCTGGCTAAAACTTTGGAAAATCATAATAAATCATAGAAAAATCGTAAAATAGCAAATGAAGACTTTTTGGAATCCTTGAGAGTTGATGTATGCAGTAGAGTCATAATATGATATGTGTTAGTAGAAAGTTTCTGCTGTTTTTAGTGCTTTTAAAAATGCTTTTAAGTTGGACAGATGCATATCTTGAGGTATAGAAGTCCAAAAATGGTAATTCCAGTTGTGTTAATCTTGTGATGACATGATCTAGCTAATAAAAATATTAAACATGCTAGTTGTGTACTGTTTTTATAATGTTTTGATTTAATCTTGTTAAATAGGCAATTTTAGCTTGTTTTGCTTGTTATTCTCATACTAAAGTTGTGGTGCTCCAATTGTTGTGAACTTTTTATGGTAGGCTAATGATGTTATGTGTGTGCTATGGTAAAAATTACATGGTCATTGGATATAGTATGATTGAGTTATTGATTTAACTGGTTTAATGCTTGATAAATGGTTTTAAATGGCTTATAAATAATTTATATGTGCAAAAATGTGAAATGTGGTTCCTTTGCCCTTGCATGGTGATAATGTGGCCTAAGAAACCCTAATGTGGCTATATGTTTATAGAAAATAATGATCTTTAGATTTATCTTGTTCTCACATGTTTATTAATAATTAAGATTTGTCTTTTTCATAGCAATTAAATTATAAAACCTGAGCATTTAAGATTTGTACAGTAATCATGTTTTGTCATCATCTATCTCACATAAAAATTTGATATCGAAATGAGATGTTTGCAACATCACCTATGTAACACCCCAGGTGTTTATCACCAGTTAAGCAATGGGTTTGAGCTCAAACATGACATGTTAAGTAGTGATGAAGGTGTCAAGATCAAATCTATAAGAGTGAGCTCCAACTTAAACTTGGATAATGCACCTTTGCTTACATGTGGACCCTTGTTAAGATTATGAAAGAGCAATGTTAAACATGCTTATTTCATGTACATTACATCAACATGCATCCATCTAGACCAGTGGAAAAGTTTCATAAAAGTTGGAATCAAGAAGTCACATGAAACGATGAGTTACATTCTTGCTTGAATTACATTATTAAGTGAATGGAATTATAGGTCATCAACCAAACCTTGATACCTTTCCCAAATGACTATAAATGAAATCTACAACAAAAGTCATGAAGGGTTCGTGTTGAACAGAAGTCAAGAAAATGCCTCAATCGGTCTAAAACTCTAATTTGAGCTTTACCGTGATGCTAATTTGACCTATGTTGACCAATCTCTTATAGTGCTTGCATGGAGTTGCACCTTAAATAAAAGTTCAAGTTTGATTGGAGTAGAACAAACATTGTTTTTGGACCATGAGCTAGATCAGCTTGTAAGAAGGTCAAACCGAGGCTCAAACTTTGAATCTGCAGTTGTTTTCAGTACTCAAAATTTTACTAAGTCTGTGAACTGAAATTTTAGTTTCAGGTTAGCTTATTTGGAGCTCTGTATCTCCCAAACTAGGCAAACCACTTCATGAACCTTTAATAGAAGTTGTAGTACTCCCGTAGATCTACAACTTGAATTACTGAGGTTTTTTCTGAAACTGGATGGATTAGGGAGTAGAAGGGGGATAAGAATGCAGTTTCAGTCAGCCTATAACTGAACTGCAGAATTTGGTTTTGAGGTACCCTCCTTTGAAGATCCATATCTCCAAATCTAGGCCGAGTTAGCTCTTGATGCTTAATGCAATCTTGTCCAACTCACCAACAACTACAACTTTGCCTCTTGGGTCGTGATCACAGGACATCTAGATCGGAGGATAAGGAAGGTTTAAGATGGAGTTTCCATTGTATGTTTGAGGTGGTATTATCAGCTTAGCTGATTTCAAACAGAAGCTTGGCCGATCGAGCACAGGACGCCGCTGCCGCATGGCCCTCGTGCTTGTTCGCATGATCGCCACCTTGCCCATGCTCGTGATGTGAAGATGTCGAGCTGCCCTGACGTCCCTCACTCGCCTTCCCACTCCCTCTCTGCTCTCCCTCGACTCGGCTAGAGCACGCATAGCCATGGTCGGGCAGAGCTTCTTGCCCGCCGCCACTGTCCCCTGCCCCTATGCTCCCCCGCTCCTAGCCAGCACCACCACCACCTCCTTGTGGTTTCCCCGAACCTATACCACCCATCCCCGGCCTCGCCACCGCCGTGCAGCGACCTGCTGTGACCGCCATGCACGTGGCCAGGCCACCTTGGACCATCTCTAGCTAGGCTGAGCAGCTCAGTGGGTGCTCACGACTCCCCTGGTCCTTCCCCGCCACTCAATCGCCGCCGACGTACCTCCTTCGGCCGGCAACGGCGATCCCCGGCGTGCTCCTCTGTTCTGACAGCGTGGAGGGACGTCACACAACAATTCGAGAAAAGGTAAGGATCTTTCTGCGAAGTTGTGACTCATGTGTATAGTGCTCATGAGGTCCTCTTCGCTAGAGTTTAATTTGTGTTTACTGCAGGGTCCCCGATGAAAGATCTACATCCCTTTTCTTTGATTTTTGTAGATTTGAATGATCAACTTTGCAAATTCGTAGTAAATTGTAGAAAAATCCAAAAATAGCAAATAAGGACTTTTTGGAATACTTGTGAACTTTTATATGTAGTAGATCTATAATATGGCATGATTTAGTTTAAATTTTTTGCTGTAAAAATCAATTTATGCAGTTAGGTTTTTAATACTAGTTGTGTCTTTTTGTTTTCATAACTGCAATTGTTGTACTCCAATAAATATGAAATTTTTATGGAGTGCTACTAAGATGATGGTTGAGGTCTGGTAAAAATTTCAGGAGTTTAGGTTTGATGGTTTAAGAGTTATAAAAATAACAAATGCCCTATGTCGCTTTTCTCCTATTCTGAATAGGCCTGCATGTTTGAATTAATTGTCTTAGTTAAGTTATGAATGCCTTGATGACAATATAGGAGTTGTAGTACTTTTCTTAAGCTATCCAAAAAGCTAAAGAGCATAATTTTTGGTTAAGTAGATTTTTAGTTATAGTTGCTTGCATTTCTATGGCTGTTTCTGCCCAAACCCAGACAGGGTTGCCTTGTTGGTACTATGGGGCTTTTTAATAGTAGGATTAGCTCTAGGTGTTTATAACAAAGTTGTTTATAATTTGCTAAGATTTTGAAAAAGTCTAGAACCACATTTATTGGACATGTAGAACTCTAGTTATTGCTGTTTAAAGTGGCATGTCAGATTCTATCCATGTTTTGGACAGAGATGCATTTATTAGGATTAATTGACATGGTTAACTGTAGAATCATCTTATGATGAGAATAATAAAGTTGTATGTAACTTCATAAGTTTTTCAAAAAGTTATGATTCATGATTGTTGGAGGTCTAGAACTCTAGTTATGCTTCTCTGAACTTCCTATCAGTTTTCTATACCAATGCTGTTTGGGCTGCATGTGTAGTTTTGCTTGTGCAATTATTTTTGTGGTGTAAAATGATGTTTTCTCTGGTTATAGAGAATACCAAAGTTGTAGCTAATTTCATAATATATCTTGTGATAAATTTTCATGATCATAGGCCTGATAATTTAGGAGCTATAGATTTTACAAGTTCATTGTTTGATTTTGCATGCTCTCTGTACATATCTAAATGATTGTGTTGTTTGACTTAGCTAAGCTTTGAATCATGTCTTGGAGATAATATAAGAAGTGTAGTGATTTTCATGAGCTTTCTAAATTGTTAAATATCACACCTTTTGGTGGTCTAAATCTCTAGTTACAAGCTTATGAAGTTGCATGGCAGAATCTGTTCAAGTCTGGACAGAGGTGCTCAATTGTGCTTGATTGACCTTGTTAATTGATGAATCACCTTTGTGATGATAGTAAACATGTTTTAGATAATTTAATAAGATTTCTAGAAAGTTAAGGTTCATGCTTGTTTGATGTCCATAACTCCAGTTATGCATTGTTGAAATTGCTCCTACTTTTCTGTCTTAGTTTTGTGCATATCTGAAACGTTGGCATGTTTGACTTGGTTAGCTTTGGAATAAGCTTTTGGTGATAATAATAATGTTGTAGACAATTTCATTAGATTTCTAGAAAGTCTATGATCACCCTTGTTGGACGCTTATATCTCGAGTTATGGTTAAAATAAGTGACTGCTGTGCTACTATCCAGATTTCTATACATGTGCTAGGTGATTGCTTTAGCTTGCTCTTGTTTTGGCTAAACATGTTGGTTAGTTCTTTATCGATTCATGGGTGCAATATCTGAACTTAAGTTCACTTGTGTGCCTTGCCTAATATGCTTGATATCCCTCTATAATAGGTTGTGGGATGTTTAGTTAAATAACTCTAGGTGCCTTTGTCTTGCATGACCTTATGTTTGCCTTGAATGCTATTATGTGATGCATCTCATAATACCATTCTTCATACTCATGCACTTGCATCTTGCATCTCATCCCTCTAACCACGTGAAGGCCGTGATGTTGGAGCCAAACCCGAAGATGGTGTATGGTGGACCTATCCCGAAGATGGAAGGACCCCTAGAGTACATGCCTGAATAGGAGATGCTCACCAAGCGAGTGTCGTCTAACAAACACTAACCTAGTGTTGGATCCAAGGCAAGCCCCGGAGCATTCTAAGCCACCTATGTTTTTACAAATATCACTTAAGTTCTTTATGTTTGATGCATTAGGTTATAAGAGTTGATTGGAACCACTTGATGCATAGAACTACCTTGTCCAGAAATATACCTTGAACCCTATGTAGGTCCAGGATCGAATGTATGCTTAGCAATGCTTAGACCGGTAGAAATCGGATGATTTCCTATCACCTACGAGATATAGGTGGATACCAAAGCATGTTTGGCTATATTTGCTATCGTGAAAATAACCATGTGTCAATAATGAATGGAGGTCGGGCGGGATGTCGCTAGAGAAGCAACAAGACATGGAGGTCTTGGGTGTGGATCTATCCCCGTCTGTGTTGATTAAGGACCATACCGTTGTTGGCGCTTCTGACAAAATTGAACGCATGCCTATCACTTAGCTGGCCGGATAACTCGTTCCAACCGCGAAGCCGAGTAGCTCAACTCAGGCCGGGCCCCGCTCTATCAAAGTGCGCACTCTGGATGGAAGTAAGGATGTGTGGGGAGTGGATCAATAGACCATGGGCAAGCATGACCTGAAGCGACCAAGTCTGGGACCGTGGGTAGGCATGGCTTGTGCGACCTGGCTACCATCAGTCCATGATTGTGTGGCGCTGGGCGAACCCACGAAATGTGGACCTGAGTTGTACCAAAGGTGACCTTAGACTACCTTGGCACAGGTATGTCTGGGTTTGTGTTAGGAATAAATTCCCAGCTGGTTGAAATCGATTTGAATCGCCGTCTCTCTCGAACAGTGAGAAACTTGGCTAGTCCCAACATCGTAGTAACTGTATTATGGAATATGATGGTTATGATGAATAAGAAAATCTTACACCGGCTATGGTTACTATTGTTATGCTACTAAATGATGTACCACATGTTTTGGCATTGGTTAGCTGCTAATCTAGAGATGAATAGCTATAATTAACTTGATGACCAAAGTATAATTGTACAACTGAATTAGTCGCGTTTTATGCAAAATTTTGTCAAGCTAGCTCCACCTATAAAGCCTGGCATGATCATTGGAGTCATTTTATTTCTGGTTTATGATGGGTAAGTCTAGCTGAGTACATTTGAGTACTCAGGGTTTATCCCACCATGTGGCAGGTGAAGTTCTTGGCCTGCTGAAGATGGTGGCTAACCGTCGGTGGGCTCGGTGACTCTAGATTTATTTCTCATCTATATGCTTTTATCTGGGATGTCACTTATGCTAGCTATGTATTTGGAACTTATATTAAAGTAATAATTTGAAAGCTATGTTGTTTTCACTAATCGGTTTTGAAACCCAAACTTGTACTATTATTTGTGAACCCATTTTTAATATTATTTCTGCTATAGCTCTGTGTATGTGATGTGTATTTGGTTAATCATACGATCTTAGTTGTGATGTTGATTTACCGAGGTCCTTCGTGACACTCGATGGACTACCGGATTTATATAAGTGAAAGTATGCGCGTGTCAACATGTTAGCGGGGACAACCGTGCTTGATCTTGTATAAATTGGGTGGTTTTGACACAGCTGGCATGAGAGCAAGCTTAAGCATAATACTGTCATGTACATAGTTTTAAAAACAAATTTTTGGTTTTAAAAAGCCTATTTTGACTAAACTTTAGCTACAGGCAAATTTGTCAAAACTTATTTGCAAAACTATGTTAGCAACATCCTCCTTTATGCCTAGTTAAAGGCTATTAGGTGGCTATCTAAGTACTAACTATGGGGGATGTACTTTCTTGCAATTTTTATTTCGCTCGTCCATACGGCGTGCTATTGTATGGATGCCATTCGCTTGAATGGTAATGTATGGATCACTATACCTCTACGCCCAGGTAAGAAGGTAAGTTGATAAGTGGCATGACCGCAAGTGTGAGCATGTGGTCGGGGAGAGCTAGCTTTGATACGACTGTATACGCATGCTTGTATGTGTGTATGGTGCGTATTTAATTGTGGGTAGCAAATTTAATGATCGGGTAGCTTTAATACAGAAGTATATATATATGGGTATATATATATGGGTATATATATATGGATATATATATATATATGGAAGTATTTAGCTTGTGTAACACCTCTGGTGTTTTGACCTATCATTAAAATTTGACATGTCATCATATGCATTGCAAAGCATTCATGAAGTAGAAAATTTTGAATGCATTCACTAAATAAGCTTTATTTCATAATGTTGTTATTTCATGTGATGTGTTTCAAAACCCTAAATAAAGATCATGACCAGAAGGGTCAAATTTCATGTGATCATGTGAGGCCATGTGTCATTTGACTCAAATAACCCTAATGGGCCATGTTACTGGTCAAAAATCAAAGTTAAAGTAAAAGAAACACAAATCAAATTTGAATTCAAATTCAAATTATAAAAGTCCTTTTTGCCCCTTTTGACTAATTCAAAGTCCATGTGGAATTTGGGGTTGAGGCAAAAAGCAAAGTTGAAGATTATTTTATGTGGATCAACTTTGGTATTCAAAGTTTTTCAAGTTTACATATAAAATTTGGAGTAATTTTGAAATGATTCAAATACTCAAATGCACCCAAAATTCAAATTTCAAAATGGAGGCAGAATTTGAAGATGTTCATTGAAGCAAAGTTGTAGAGTTTGAAAAGTTGAGCAACTTTCATTTTTGGAGATTTCAACTTCTTTAGAAAATTTGAGAGTAATTTGCAAAATGAACTCAGTGGCAATTTTATAATTTCTCGTAATAGTAGCCCGACCACCGCCTCACCGCCGGTGTCCTTTCTCCGGTCTACCAGGCGCGTCTGCGACCGCCCTTGGCTTCGCGCTGGCATGGGGAGCACGCTGCGTGTCGAGTCCGCGCGCTCCTGGCCGAGCTATAAGACCCTGACGACGCCATTCACTTTTCTTCCTTCCCTCTGCTTTTCCGACGCCGCCGTCTCAACTCCGGCGAGCTTCTCTCATCTCCTCAGCGCAAGCAAGCCCCGTAAAAGCCGTGTTCTAGTTCCACCTGCTCCTCGCGCATCCGACCGAGCTATTGCTACCGCCTGAGTTTGCCGAGAGCTCGCTGTCCACGTTCACCTTCTTCGCGGCCGACGACCTCAACGGAAACGTCGATTCACCATGGCCAGCCTCATCCGGTGAGCCGTTGCCCTTGATTGTTGACTCTATGGCTTCACCTCGATGCTGTAGTGCTTATTCCACTCTTGCCTGCTTGTTTTTTCCCACTACAGTCACCGAAACTCCATCGTCGACGAGGTCCGCTCCGCCGTGATCCCGGTCACCGTCGAAACACGTCACCAGAGCTTCTCCGGTCCCGCTTGTTGTTTCAACACGATCGGGGTGAGTCCCTAATGCTTACGATACTCTTTGTTTCACCGTTATCGGCCTTGTTTCGCCAGCGTAACGCCGCCGTGCCACCGCGTCCGCCATGGCCGGTGTCAGCCTTATTCCATGCCGTAATCAACCTCCAAAGTACAATAGATCGATGCGCCTAGCTCTTGTGAACATGTTAGTGCTTTGGCCGTCGCTGTTAGGCTCACCGTCGGCGAGTTAGCGCCGGTCAGCGTCGTCGAAGCCACGGTCAATGCCCGAGGTTGGGGATGACAGGTGGGGGCGGCTGTCAGTGACAGCAAGAGAGAGAATAGTGCTTTTTGTTATTTTCTGATTTTGAATAGTGCTGAATCTTTGGAAATTTGTAGGAAAATAATCAAAGCTCCAAAAATTCTGAACAATTTTGTGTATCTTTTGTACATGTTCTAGTATGGTTGAAAAATTTGAAACTTGAAATTTGAATAAATTTTTAATGTTCAAAAATTTAGTCAATTAATTGATAAATGCAATTTCAATGATTTTTGTAGGCCACTGTATAATTCCAAAAATTATGAAATTTGTTTTGGTACACTAATTTGTCATGAGGAAGCTTACATAAAATTTTTAGGTCATTTGGAACAAGTTCATTTTTGGGCTTAATTCCAAATTTATTCAAAAATAAATAAAGGCAAACCCTAAGTGTTTGCTTAGTATTGGATCTTGTTTTGGTCATGTTTTGTGACTAGTAGGGTTTCGAGATCCATTTGGTCAAATTACATGTGTGGTTCTTGATGGTAGGATTACAAGTTGATTTTGTTGGCTTGCAACTGTACCGTGAAGGAAAATCATTTGCAGGGTGTTTTTACATTTCATGTACCACGAAAGCATCATGTTTACATTATCATCATGTTAAAGCATATGTTATTATTTCATGTAGAACCCGAGAGTGAAACGATTCTAGTTGAGCAAGTCCTGGAAGAATCCCCGGTTGTCACAGGATTCGATAATTGTTGTACTGATCCGGAACCTAAGATCGTCAACGAAGGCAAACCCCGGTTTATGCATTAAACCATTACCTTGTTTACTTTGAAAAGTTATCACTTATGTTACTTATTGCATTAAGTTGATTTCCTTCAAATGTTGCCAACTTGATGCATTGCCTACCTTGTTAATTGTTTACCTTCCTTGAAGATGTTTTCATTTACAAAGGCGTAGAATGCTTAGAATGCTTATGGTAGATTTTCAAAGTAAAAGTTTCGGTACAATCAAAGATGGCATACTGGCCAAAGAAAGAAAGAAGGTAGAATGAACTAGAGACTAGTCGGGTGACTTATCTTGAATGTTGGGTAATGTTGCCGACTATGTCGCTTAAAGGCCACTCATTGTGGATCTTTTGAACGAGACACTTTGTAGTACTGGTCACATGCTCCGGTAAGCCTACTTCGGCTAATCCGATACTAAGACGAATGCCCACGCACTGGGAGTGGTGAGATGGCGGGAGTAGCGTGTACCCTCGTGGCTTGAATGTGGCCGGATTTGAGGCGTGCTGTGCTCTCGGGTGGCGTGGAGACGGCTTAGTACAGGAGGATCCGGTAGCGAGGTTGATATATGCAAGCTTAAGTTCTACATATGTCGTGTGATAAGGAATCCCAACTGGGACTTGAATCAATTCGAATTGCCGGTGCTCCGCGGATATGGAGACTCGATTCATTACAGAAGCAATGCAGGACTGGTGAATTACTAAAACATGAGAAAAAGAATGGAAAGAGAAGGATTGGAATATGGGATATGAACACTTAGTTTGAGATAATGAACTAAAGTACTTAGAGGTAAAACTTGAAACTAGGATCAAGAATAGTAAACTTTTGGCAAAGAACTTTTGAATCTTTCTACATCCTTACCTTGACCCAACACCTGCATCCCTAAGACCTTCGCCCTTTTTGGTCAGGTCAGTCTTGTTGAGTACTTTTGTACTCAGGGTTTGTTAACCCTTGTTGCAGGTGAGTCGCATGCGCAGGCTTGTTTTGGTCCCTGCTGCATGTCAGTGTTTGAAGTCGATGACGATGAGGAATGATGAATGGCCTTTGGACAAGGCACTAGTTTGTGTGAAATAAATAATGTTAATGTAATATTATCCCGCTACTATGGTTGTATGACACTTATGGTTATGTAAGTTCGAAACAACTGGTTTGTAATATTAAAACTTAAGTCTTCTGCTTTATAATCTCTGGTATGTATATTGAAAACTGTTGTAATCTGCAATGACTGTGATTGGGATCCTGTTTGGAAAAGATTCGTGGATGATTCGGGTTTCCCGAGGACACCCGATAGACCTGTTAAGTTGTTGGGAACTTGTGTACGCTATCTGAGGTCTGTTGAGACATCAATAGGTGCACGTGGGCCCGATTTCTTAGGAGGTTCTGCCACAGCTTGCAACCTAGAACCCAGACTTTGATTTCTACATATATAATTGTGGGGTGGGCTGAAATGAAATCCTTCTGTAGGTACGCTAACCATGAATGCATGGATTGAATGTAGCTGACGACTTGCTATATATTGAGAGAGTGCGTGTTATGCCACCGACATAGAACGTGATTGCTGCCTTAGGCTGGCAATTTTGTGAGGATGAATAGGACGAGCATGCATCATGATTGTTGTTTGTGCATAAACATGCTCCTCTCACCCTTATTTTGTAAATGGATAACTTGTTGTAACCCTATGGTCATGTTGTGCATGACCAAAAACTAATTTGTTAAATGTAAGTAAAACCTGTTTTGAAGAGTTATCCACCTACTCAGTAAAAAGGAAATAAAAGATAATAGTACCTTACCACCATGTTTTGCATGATATGGGTATCCTTAAGCTATCCCATTCTTGCTAACCTCCATTATCCTCAAGCTATCCTTATAGTCCTATCCTAAATTCTACAGGCTATGGCAAAGACCAAGATAACCGCACGCAAGTCCACTGGACCTCACAGAGTCCCTCGTCACCAGTTGGCACCGCGTAACCATGAGCTTGGTGAAGGAAGTTCCAAGACCCTAGGAGATGAAGGATCTTCAAGGAATCCCGCCAACATTGAGAACCTTACCAAGGAGCTCAACACTCTTCGTCGAGCTCATGCCAAAGATCAAGAGAAGCTGGCAGAAATGGAAAGGGACATCACCAAGAATACCGAGTTGAGGAATGAAGCTTGGACACGAGAGGATGCGGCCAATGAACGCGTCCATGAGTTGGAGTTCTATGTAGAAGACCTAGAGATGGACAATGCCATTCTTCATGAGAATGTCCACATGATGTACGCTCAACTTCATCCTCGTCATGGGGATGGTGAAGTTACAGATGAAGAAATGATTGTAGACCCAGGAGAAGTCAAGAATGAAGAGGAGGAGGATCCTGAGGAGTTAGTGTACTTCTCCGATGAAGATGAGGGTTCGTCCGATATGGGCATGGATGCCGATGACTGAAAGCTTGGAGTAGTAATAGTTCCTTTACTGCTTACCAAGTAAACCAGGGTTGTCTTGTGGGATACAAGACATGTAACATAAATAAGAAACCCTTTGTAGCATGAAACCTTTTAACTGTTTTCAATAAAATAATAATGTAAATAAACAGGTCTCTCTAACAGATGCCTCGCATTAACACCCGAACTGGTGCTAGTACTTCGCAAGACAATGATGAAGTCCCAAATCCTCCACCAATGCCTCCGAGTATGGCAGATGCCATAACTACACTCGTCTATGCAACGGCCGAGATTGCTAGGTTGTTAAGGGAAATGGCTAAAACCAACAAGCACCACACCCTAATCATGGCCGCCGTAATAATGGAAATGACGAGACAACCTATATTGATTTTACTGACACACGTCCGCCTGTGTTCTCTAAGGCAGAAGAGCCTTTAGAAGCTGACGATTGGCTCTGGACAATGGAGCAAAAGTTTGAGCTAATTCACTGTACCAAGATTCAGAAACCAAGGTTTGCGGCACAGCAACTCCGAGGAGCTGTTGGTGCCTAGTGGGCAAATTTGGTAGCTGTACAGCCCGCTGGTCACCAAATCACCTGGATGGAGTTTAAGGATGCCTTCAGGGCACACTATATTCCAGATGGTGTGATGACCATGAAGTTAGAAGAGTTCCTAGCTCTTAAGCAAGGGGAGCACCCGGTGATGCACTATGTTGTGTGTTTCAATCACCTGTCGCAGTATGTTATAGAGTATGTAAATACTGACAGGAAGAAGAAGAATCATTTCATGAGAGGTCTGAACACCAAACTTCAGACCATGATGGCAACTTGTGGGAACGCAACTTATCATGAGACTGTCAACATTGCTATCGCTTCAGAGGAGAATTACCGCCGACACATGGAGGCGAAGAAAAAGAGGGCATTTGCTTCCGGATCATCGAGTGGAAAGTGTCAAAACGTGATCTACCATCCTCAGAATCATGGCCGTGCACCATTCCGCCCACAACAAAGCCAAGGCAGGCAGCAAATCTTTATTCGCCCTGCAACTAATACGCCTTATACTCATCAAGCGCCGCAGCAGCAAAACAATACAAATAATGCAAACTGCAATGCTACTCCCCAGAATCACAATTATCCATGCTATAATTGTGGTAAACCCTGACACTTTTCCCGAGAATTTCCGTATCCTAGGAAGAACAATCCTGATGCACCCAAAGCCCATGTTACTCAAGCTCAGAATCAGTACAAGGGCAATACTCAGAATAGTCAGAAAGGTCAGGCTGAGAAGAAATCTGGAAGGGTCTTCTATACTTAGGTGGAATCTATTCCAGAAGGAGAACCAGTAATGATTGGTATGTTTCCCGTTGCTAAGCACCCTGCAATTACATTATTTAATTCTGGTGCATCCCATACATTCATCAATCGTACATTTGTTGTGAAGCATGGGATAACTATTGGGGAAACAAAAGAACCATATCATATACAGTCGCCCGAGGGATGACTCTGTACAAGGGAGACAGTTCAGCATGTACCTATTGATTTGGGAGGACATGAGTTCCCTACCAGCATGCTGATATTAAAGGATCAAGTTATAGATGTGATCCTTGGTATGAACTGGTTAACTCAACATGGGGCTGTCATAGATGTCCTATGTCGAACCATAAGAGTAAATGTACCTGGTAGCAAAACCCAACTTCTCATCCAACTTCCCTTTCCTAAGAGTACAGTTGGAACAGTCTGTGCAACTACTGTTGAAGAAGCCGAGAACATTCCTGTGGTATGTGAATTTACGGATGTTTTTCCCAATGATCTGCCTGGACTGCCACCAAACCAAGATGTGGAGTTTAGAATTGACCTGAAACCAGGAACGGCACCTGTGTCCAAAAGAGCATATAGGATGCCACCCAAAGAACTAGCAGAATTAAAAATGCAACTACAAGAGTTGTTAGACAAGGGTTTCATTCAACCCAGTTCATCACCTTGGGGATGCCCTGCTATCTTCGTGAAGAAGAAGGACCAAACCTTAAGGTTATGTGTTGACTATCGGCCGTTAAATGAAGTCACCATAAAGAACAAATACCCCTTACCTCGAATTGATTTGCTTTTTCATCAACTTGCGGGAGCTAAGGTGTTCTCGAAGATAGACTTGAGATCAGGCTATCACCAGATTAAGATCAGACGAGAAGATATGCCGAAGACAGCGTTTACTACCCAATATGGTCTATATGAGTATTTAGTCATGTCTTTTGGGCTGACCAATGCCCCGACTCATTTCATGTACCTGATGAACTCAGTTTTCATGCCTGAGTTGGATAAGTTTGTAGTGGTATTCATTGATGACATTCTTATCTATTCTAAGAGCAAAGAAGAACATGCGGAACATCTCCGCATTGTTCTACAACAATTAAGAGATCACCAATTATATGCCAAATTCAGCAAATGTGAATTCTGGTTAGAGGAAGTACAATTTCTAGGTCATGTGTTATCTGCGGAAGGTATAGCTGTTGATCCGAGCAAGGTAGAAGAAGTCCTTAACTGGAAAGCACCTACCACTGTTCATCAAGTTCGTAGTTTTCTGGGGTTGGCAGGGTATTATCGTCGGTTCATCCCTGACTTCTCCAGAATTGTGAAGCCAATTACTGGACTGCTGAAAAATCAAACTAAGTTTGTATGGTCAACTAGATGTGAGGAGGCCTTTTAGACATTGAAGAAGTTGCTGACAACTGCACCAGTATTAGCACAACCTGATATCGAGAGGCCATTTGATATCTATTGTGATGCCTCTGGAATTGGTATTGGTTGTGTTCTTATGCAAGAAGGCAGAGTCATAGCATATGCTTCCAGACAACTCAAGAAGCATGAAGAACATTATCCCACCCATGATCTTGAATTAGCCGCTGTTGTTCATGCACTCAAGGTTTGGCGACATTATTTATTGGGCAATATATGTCATATCTATACGGATCACAAAAGTTTGAAATATATCTTCACTCAGTCAGAGTTGAATATGAGGCAAAGAAGATGGTTAGAACTTATCAAAGATTATGACTTAGAAGTGCATTATCATCCGGGCAAGGCTAATGTGGTTGCCGATGCCCTGAGTCGCAAGAGTCATTGTCATTGCCTGATTGTAGAACCTATGCAGCGAACATTGTGTCAAGAGATGGAGCATCTGAATTTACAAATCATAGAACAAGGTTCCCTGTCCAATATTGCAGTTGAGTCCACTATCAAAGATCAGATCATTGCTGCTCAACAGAAAAGTAAGGGCATAGCCCATATCAAGGATAAAGTCAGATCTGGAAGATCAACATGTTTCAAGATTGATGAATCAGATGTCGTATGGTTCAAGGATAGATTGGTAGTACCCAAAAATCTGGAGCTGCGAAAGCAGATTCTTGATGAAGCTCATTCTACAAGATACTCCATTCATCCAGGTAGCAACAAAATGTATCATGATCTGAGAACGAGATATTGGTGGACCAAAATGAAAATAGAAATAGCTCAATATGTGGCCAAATGTGATACTTGTCAGAGAGTCAAAGCGATTCACATGAAGACTGCAGGTCCATTACATTCCTTGCCAGTTCCATCTTGGAAGTGGGAAGATATCTGTATGGACTTCATAGTAGGGTTGCCTAGGACATCTGCAGGCTACAATTCAATATGGGTTATTGTTGATCGCCTAACCAAGATAGCTCATTTCTTACCAGTCAGAGATAAATATCGAGCGGAGCAGTATGCAAAGCTTTATCTGGATAGAATCTTCAGTCTGCATGGGGCACCCAAGACCATTGTCTCTGACAGAGGGTCATTGTTCATATCCAAGTTTTGGAAAAGTCTACATGAGTCTTTGGGAACTAAACTTATCCGTAGTTCTGCTTATCATCCACAAACAGATGGACAGACGGAAAGGGTAAATCAAATTCTTGAAGATATGTTAAGAGCATGTGTTCTCTCCTATGGTGCTATATGGGATGAATGCCTTCCCTTAGCTGAATTCTCATATAACAATAGCTATCAAGAGAGCATTAAAATGACACCATTTGAAGCATTGTATGGTCGTAGATGCCAGACACCTTTACATTGGTCAGATGTTGGAGAACGTTGGTTCTTTGGACCGGATGTGGTCAAGGAAGCAGAAGAGAAAGTTAAACTCATACAAGCTAATATGAAGGTAGCTCAATCCCGATAGAAAAGCTATGCTGATAAGAGGAGGCGACCTCTAGAATTCATAGTGGGAGATCATGTCTACCTCAAGGTATCGCCAATGAAAGGAGTTCATCGTTTTGGGATTCAGGGAAAGTTGGTGCCCCGTTATGTCGGTCCGTTTCAAATCCAACAACGATGTGGACCAGCCGCCTATCGCGTCAAGCTACCAGATCACATGTCAGCTGTGCATGATATTTTCCATGTATCCCAGTTGAAGAAGTGTCTTCAAGTACCTCACCAAGTGATCGACTTTGGTGATGTAGAACTAGCACCTGATTTGACTTATGCCGAGTACCCCATTAGAGTCTTAGATCAGAAAGATCGAGTCACTCGAAGGCGTACAATCAAGTTCTATAAAGTACAATGGAACCAGCACACTAAAGAAGAAGCTACTTGGGAGTCCGAGGATTACTTAGAAGAAAACTTTCCTGACTTCTTTGCTTCTCTCTAGTTGCAATACCTTGTCTATATTGTAACTTGTCTCTTTTGTCAAAAGAATGGAAAACCCCCTCACTAGCCTTTTGAATAAAGTTATGATGTGTTAGCATGACACATTTCCTTTTTCCATTACTTAGCTCTAGGTTATAAATCTCGGGATGAGATTTCTTTAAGGGAGAAGGGTTGTAACACCTCTGGTGTTTTGACCTATCATTAAAATTTGACATGTCATCATATGCATTGCAAAGCATTCATGAAGTAGAAAATTTTGAATGCATTCACTAAATAAGCTTTATTTCATAATGTTGTTATTTCATGTGATGTGTTTCAAAACCCTAAATAAAGATCATGACCACAAGGGTCAAATTTCATGTGATCATGTGAGGCCATGTGTCATTTGACTCAAATAACCCTAATGGGCCATGTTACTGGTCAAAAATCAAAGTTAAAGTAAAAGAAAGACAAATCAAATTTGAATTCAAATTCAAATTATAAAAGTCCTTTTTGCCCCTTTTGACTAATTCAAAATCCATGTGGAATTTGGGGTTGAGGCAAAAAGCAAAGTTGAAGATTATTTTATGTGGATCAACTTTGGTATTCAAAGTTTTTCAAGTTTACATATAAAATTTGGAGTAATTTTGAAATGATTCAAATACTCAAATGCACCCTAAATTCAAATTTCAAAATGGAGGCAGAGTTTGAAAATGTTCATTGAAGCAAAGTTGTAGAGTTTGAAAAGTTGAGCAACTTTCATTTTTGGAGATTTTCAACTTCTTTAAAAAATTTGAGAGTAATTTGCAAAATGAACTCGGTGGCAATTCTGTAATTTCTCGGAACAATAGCCTGACCACCGCCCCACCGCCGGCGTCCTTTCTCCGGTCTTCTAGGCGCGTCTGCGACCACCCTTGGCTTCACGCTGGCACGGGGAGCACGCTGCGTGTCGAGTCCGCGCGCTCCTGGCCGAGCTATAAGACCCAGACGACGCCATTCACTTTTGTTCCTTCCCTCTGCTTTTCCGACGCCGCCGTCTCAACTCTGGTGAGCTTCTCTCATCTCCTCAGCGCAAGCAAGCCCCGTAAAAGCCGTGTTCTAGTTCCGCCTGCTCCTCGCACATCTGACCGAGCTGTTGTTACCGCCCGAGTTTGCCGAGAGCTCGCTGTCCACGTTCATCTTCTTCGCGGCCGGCGACCTCAACAGAAACGTCGATTCACCATGGCCAGCCTCATCCGGTGAGCCATTGCCCTTGATTGTTGACTCTATGGCTTCGCCTCGATGCTATAGTGCTTATTCCACTCTTGCCTGCTCGTTTTTTTCCACTACAGTCGCCGAAACTCCATCGTCGACGAGGTCCGCTCCACCGTGATCCCGGTCACCGTCGAAACACGTCACCAGAGCTTCTCCGGTCCCGCTTGTTGCTTCAACACGATCGGGGTGAGTCCCTGATGCTTACAGTACTCTCTGTTTCACCGTTACCGGCCTTGTTTCGCCGGCATAACACCGTCGTGCCACCGCGTCCACCATAGCCGGTGTCAGCCTTATTCCATGCCGTAATCAACCTCCAAAGTACCATAGATCGATGCGCCTAGCTCTTGTGAACATGTTAGTGCTTTGGCCGTCGCTGTTGGGCTCACCGTCGGCGAGTTAGCGCCGGTCAGCGTCGTCGAAGCCACGATCAATGCCCGAGGTTGGGGATGATAGGTGGGGGCCGGCTGTCAGTGAGAGCAAGAGAGAGAATAGTGCTTTTTGTTATTTTCTAATTTTGAATAGTGCTAAATCTTTGGAAATTTGTAGGAAAATAATCATAGCCCCAAAAATTCTGAAAAATTTTGTGTATCTTCTGTACATGTTCTAGTATGGTTCAAAAATTTGAAACTTGAAATTTGAATAAATTTTTAATGTTCAAAAATTCAGTCAATTAATTCATAAATGCAATTTCCATGATTTTTGTAGGCCACTGTATAATTCCAAAAATTATGAAATTTGTTTTGGTACACTAATTTGTCATGAGGAAGCTTACATAAAATTTTCGGGTCATTTGGAACAAGTTCATTTTTGGGCTTAATTCCAAATTTATTCAAAAATAAATAAAGGCAAACCCTAAGTGTTTGCTTAGTATTGGATCTTGTTTTCGTCATGTTTTGTGACTAGTAGGGTTTCAAGATCCATTTGGTCAAATTACATGTGTGGTTCTTGATGGTAGGATTATAAGTTGGTTTTGTTGGCTTGCAACTATGTACCGTGAAGGAAAAATCATTTGCGGGGTGTTTTTACATTTCATGTACCGTGAAAGCATCATGTTTACATTATCATCATGTTAAAGCATATGTTATCATTTCATGTAGAACCCGAGAGTGAAACGATTCTAGTTGAGCAAGTCCTAGAAGAATCCCCGGTTGTCACGGGATTCGATAATTGTGGTACTAATCCGGAACCTGAGATCGTCAATGAAGGCAATTCCCGGTTTATGCATTAAACCATTACCTTGTTTACTTTGAAAAGTTTATCACTTATGTTACTTATTGCATTAAGTTGATTTACTTCAAATGTTGCTTACTTGATGCATTGCCTACCTTGTTAATTGTTTACCTTCCTTGAAGATGTTTTCATTTACAAAGGCCTAGAATGCATAGAATGCTTATGGTAGGTTTTCAAAGTAAAAGTTTCGATACAATCAAAGATGGCATACTGGCCAAAGAAAGAAAGAAGGTAGAATGAACTAGAGACTAGTCGGGTGACTTATCTTGAATGTTGGGTAATGTTGCCGACTATGTCGCTTAAAGGCCACTCATTGTGGATCTTTTGAACGAGACACTTTGTAGTACTGGTCACATGCTCCGGTAAGCCTACTTCGGCTAATCCGATACTAAGACGATTGCCCACGCACTGGGAGTGGTGAGCTGGTGGGAGTAGCGTGTACCCTCAAGGCTTGAATGTGGCCAGATTTGAGGCATGCTGTGCTCTCGGGTGGTGTGGAGACGGCTTAGTATGGGAGGATCTGGTAGCGAGGTTGATATAAGCAAGATTAAGTTCTACATATGTCGTGTGATAAGGAATCCCCAGCTGGGACTTGAATCAATTCGAATTGCCGGTGCTCCGCGGATATGGAGACTCGATTCATTACAGAAGCAATGCAGGACTGGTGAATTACTAAAACATGAGAAAAAGAATGGAAAGAGAAGGATTGGAATACGGGATATGAACACTTAGTTTGAGATAATGAACTAAAGTACTTAGAGGTAAAACTTGAAACTAGAATCAAGAATAGTAAGCTTTTGGCAAAGAACTTTTGAATCTTTCTGCATCCTTACCTTGACCCAACACCTGCATCCCTAAGACCTTTGCCCTTTTTGGTCAGGTCAGTCTTGTTGAGTACTTTTGTACTCAGGGTTTGTTAACCCAAGTTGCAGGTGAGTCGCATGCGTAGGCTTGTTTTGGTCCCTGCTGCATGTCAGTGTTTGAAGTCGATGACGATGAGGAATGATGAATGGCCTTTGGACAAGGCACTAGTTTGTGTGAAATAAATAATGTTAATGTAATATTATCCCGCTACTATGGTTGTATGACACTTATGGTTATGTAAGTTTGAAACAACTGGTTTGTAATATTAAAACTTAAGTCTTCTGCTTTATAATCTCTGGTATGTATATTGAAAACTGTTGTAATCTGCAATGACTGTGATTGGGATCCTGTTTGGAAAAGATTCGTGGATGATTCGGGTTTCCCGAGGACACCCGATAGACCTGTTAAGTTGTTGGGAACTTGTGTACGCTATCTGAGGTCTGTTGAGACATCAATAGGTGCACGTGGGCCCGATTTCTTAGGAGGTTCTGCCACAGCTTGCAACCTAGAACCCAGACTTTCATTTCTACATATATAATTGTGGGGTGGGCTGAAATGAAATCCTTCTGCAGGTACGCTAACCATGAATGCATAGATTGAATGTAGCTGACGACTTGCTATATATTGAGAGAGTGCGTGTTATGCCACCGACATAGAACGTGATTGCTGCCTTAGGCTGGCAATTTTGTGAGGATGAATAGGACGAGCATGCATCATGATTGTTGCTTGTGCATAAACATGCTCCTCTCACCCTTATTTTGTAAATGGATAACTTGTTGTAACCCTATGGTCATGTTGTGCATGACCAAAAACTAATTTGCTAAATGTAAGTAAAACTTGTTTTGAAGAGTTATCCACCTACTCAGTAAAAAGGAAATAAAAGATAATAGTACCTTACCACCATGTTTTGCATGATATGGGTAGTGGTGTCGATGTAGGTGACTACGTGTTGTGTGTGAGCTTTGTGCTTAGTAAGAGTCGCTTAAGCTAATTGGATTGAGTGTTTCAAAATGCTCGCTTAAGACCATGATATAGGTGTGGATGCTCGTTATCTAGGTAGTGCCGTAGCTGTCACCCCTTTTGTCCTAGGTAAGCATACAAATGTTGAAGAGCGCTATCCTAGAACAACGTCCATGTTTTGATAATCTCATGGTTGTCATCTCCAATTAAGTTCTCTCTTAGGAGCCTGAGCCTATACACATGGTTGCTAACCCTTGAATGTTGCGCTACAAAGACCTATGTCCATGCCTTTACTTGACCTTTAGCCCAAGCTTAGTTCCCTTGAATGCTTGCATGTGTTGTGGTTGTCTCATCCTATGTGGAGGACCCTGCTCAAAAATCCTTGTTGGATCTCATTGCTCCTTCTTCTATAGATGATCTGGTGCAACGCTAATCGCTATCGACCCTAGCTTTGGAACCTTCTCCTCGTAGATCATGTGATTGCTTTATTAACTCAATCCCTAGTTAGTGCATTGGCTCTATCTCTCGAATCTAGTTTATTTTGCCTCCAACCCTTTTGAGTCTCTAGATGTTTATCAGTCTTAATCTCATGTTGCTGCTCGGCAAGACCAAATCTCAAGTTAATCTTTATCTGGTAATCACTTTGGTGGACACAAGACGTATATGGAAATTAGGCAAGAGTCCCCTACTCAGTTGTCTTTGGCAATTAGGCTATGTTCTCTCTCGTTGTGTTTTGATCTTTGGATCACCTGCTTGTTGACTCCTAACCTTGTGACTACCTTTGCTTGCTATCCCTCCTTTGCATAGTGCTTAGTCATACGACCCAATCTGTGCAACTTGAAATTTCACTTGGGTGTGTGATCAGTAATGGTGTTATGAATAGTAACTATGGTGCCACGACAAAACCGAGGGCATCCTGTGGACTGTAGCCACAAGGTAGCGCTGCTCGGCACGCGTTGGTATCGAAGTTCCTAGTCATGATCCATTGCAGAACTACACCGATGTGTTATTTTCACATGAGCTCTTCCTTGGTTATCTCTCCTTATCTTATCGGAAGATCTATATGTCAAACTAGATGCAATAGGACTCCCTTCCAAAGTTGTCCAAAGGATAACCTTTGAAGAACAGGTCATCGATATAAACTTAACATACTGCAAGAGATGGTAGACAAATGACTCTACTTGACTGTCCTTGTAATGACATCGGTCATCTAGTAAGCATCTAATGTCATCCCCGTTGGATCAAAAGGGCACACCACACTTAAAGTGGGACAGGTTATTAGTTGGATGATAAATGGACCAGGATATTATGTGCTGTAATAGGTCACCTGGTGCTCATGAGTTTCCTATCTAAGTTCTCAATCTTTAGGTGCATAAGGATCATGTAGACAACCTGACTTTCTTCGGTGTCGCCCCTTTTCTGCTGACTTCCAGGGTGATTGTCTGTCTGCACATCCACTACAGTTGTTGCCATCAAAAAGAAATTTTGAAGCCTTCTAAGTATTCAAAGATAACTGATTAGTTACCAGTAGGAAAGTTAGTCTCCAGCTAGGTAATGACTCTTTGGTAACTACAAAGGCCAGATCTCACAAAACAATGTTAAGCAAAGAAACAGCAAAGCCGGTTAGAAATACGAATACTGCTTCTTCTCCAAGCCCTATGTCATCAAGTCAATTCCATCTTGGACAATCACATGGTTAGTGCAAGTTACTGTATCGACTAAGTAAAGAGCTAGAGAAAGCACATCCCTAGTCTCGGTCAGTATCGTTATGTATATGGTGCTACCAAAGGATTTGGTTAGGACTCTATTGGATAAAGCATTGAAGGATAATCAAAAACATTTCCTTATCATGTAGGACTGTCACTCCATGTGAAGTATGCATTGTGCCCTGCAAGAATATCCCACCAGTTCAATGCTTGTGTATCATCGAGCTGGTGCTTACATCAATGGTTGAAGTTGTTGCCTGGGAAGCATATGAGGACAACCCTAGCCTCCATCCTTAGCGAGAAAGCTACCACTATCATAAAGAGAATTAGAAGGTGCAGAACACACTTCCCAATGTGTAAATCAAAGGAAAAGAAGAGCGGGAAATCTATCAAGATTTCATGGCGCTAAACCAATTATTTTTAAGCTAGTGATTAGTGGCTCAAACATGGTTGAATTCACACCAAACTTGGTGATCTCATTCCTCGCTTAAGGTACTTCAATGTCTTAAGTTGGTTTGAGCATTGGTTGAGTAAAGCATCGGATTTGAGAGATGTTTTGACAGTTTGGTCCCAAAATTGAAGAACAGAGCAGTTTTGGTAGATGATTTGTTTGGATAGTCAAACGATGTCTGTTTGAACTGAATTTTTGTTGGTCATTAAAGGATTCTTGGATCTAAATGCCTACCAAAATTTGTGCATAATGGAGTAGTAGTTTGCAGAATATGAACTAATTACTGTGGGGAGTAGAATCTATAATCTTCTTGTTCGACTACTATCATTCTTCATATTGGATGATTGTGTTTGTAGTTCAGGTCATGTTGGCCATGTGATGATTGTAATACTTTAGATGCCCTGGAGAAGACTCCTGACACCCCTTTTTGCCTCGCTTTTGCCCTCTCATATCAACAATGCTGGAGCAGTCAAGGTGTTCTACAAGTCAATTTGTGCCTTTGTGAGTCGAGAACAATTTGAAAAGTGTCAAACAACAGATTTCACATTTTGCTTATGAGCTGTTGATTGACAGTAGAAAGGAAGCCTCAATGTCAAAAGTAGTGCAACCAGGCTAATTTTGCGACAGTGCAAGTCAACCCAACTTACTACGCCACTGCACCATGAAGGCAAATTGTGCTCAACCTGCTTAGTAGTGCACTATTTTTCCAGTTGGTGTATACTTGCAACTTTTGTTGACCTCCAGGCCACGCTAACATCCTTCTTTAGCAATGTTTTCCAAGGTGGACTTGTCCTTGGTACATTCTATGTGTTTTTACCCAAGGGTTTGCCTCAGATTCAACCTAGATAACTGTTGCCGCTTGTATATAAGGATTCCCCTAGATATGATCATCGCAAACACTGAGTCAATAGAGTCAGTCGTTGCATTCACCGCTCACTCAACGAACTCAGATAATAAAGTGTTATCATTAGAGAAAGAGAACTACACACCTAGAACATTATGTAGTTTTCCATCGGGTCACATCTGAATGAGTGAGTGGTTATGACCGGCATAGATATTGTCTATTGGTTGCTCAGTTTCTCATAGCCACAGAGGATGTTTACCCTGTCTATGATCTCATCTCTTATGAAAGGTTGTACTCAAGCTACTTTGGTAGAGGACTACTTTTCAAACTTTGTGAACGAACATGGAACCATTGTAATGAGTAGCTCTCCAAAGCTTGCAGCCTAATGCAAAGTTCACATGGTCCATGCTATATTCACTAGGGAAATAGATATTATGGGTAGTTAGTTTATGCTCCATAGTACTCTCCGTATCCTAAGAATGAAATGTTGTGCTGACGTGGATTCCTCCCAAAGTAACAATGCTTCACAGAAGTCAATGAAGGAAATTCTACCGACAATACTTACTACGAAGAGCAAGTATCATAAAGTGTCTTGACCTAATTAGCCTCTCTGATACTCTGAAATTAAGTAGCCTAAGGCTATTTCTAATGTTAGAAAATGGATGTCATGCTTCTCTTCCCTTAAAAGTCTTTTGCACCAAATCTCAAGGCGAGATTCTCGTAAGCGGGGAGGGCTGTAAACCGCAGGGGTTTGTCACCAGTTAAGCAATGGGTTTGAGCTCAAACATGACATGTTAAGTGGTGATGAAGGTGTCAAGATCAAATCTACAAGAGTGAGCTCCAACTTAAACTTGGACAATGCACCTTTGCTTACATGTGGACCCTTGTTAAGATTATGCAAGAGTCACTACAACAAATCCTCGTATTAACAACCAAAACTTAGCGACCACTGCTAACATGTGGTCGTTGGGTCCATCTGCCATCCGTTCTAGTGGTACCTCAAGGTGCCCGACGACCAAATTTTGCACGGTCGTCATCGAGGACCCCTTGTGGTCGCTACTCCATGTGTTTCAGCCATTGGCCACTGGTCCTCCCTCGCTCACCCCGCCACGGATCTGTTCGGCAACCAAACTCCCGTGCCCACGTCCTCCTGCCCGCACCCACCTTAAGCCCGGTGTGGCGGCGCCCCTCCGTTGCCCTGATCAGTGATCACCGGCACCGTTGCAACCCCCACGCACCTCCTCCCCTCCCGTAAGCCCCCTCGAGATCTCCAGACCGATCCGCCCACGCGCCTCCCCAAGCAGATGCGTGCGCGCCCGCGCTAGCGGTGGCGTCTCCCCTCCTGTCCCGCCGCCATGGCAGGGAAGGACCCCGGTTAGGGCAGCCCCGTCGATCAACGGAGATGACGAGGCAACTGCAGCAGGGCGTCTCCCTCCTGTCCCGCCGCCATGGCAGGGGAGGACCCCGGTTAGGGCAGCCCCGTCGATCAACGGAGATGACAAGGCAACTGCAGCAGCACGGCCAGATCTTGAAGACCCCTACCGTAAGCAGTCATCTTCCTCAATGGAATTCTCATCTGCATCTCGAGAAGCTTTCCCCTCTGCAATCCCACACTCTCTTGGTCTATCGTGATTCAGATGTGAATTGATTTGTGACCAATCCGCGAATCCCAGGAATAGTTGCTAATTGGGATTTCAACCAGTGCTGTCCTCGCTGATTCTTCTAGATCGAAGCGCTCTGTTGTTACTCGTTACAGGGAGTTTAATGGGTCAGTGCAGCACCAATGCACCATAATTTTCTTTACTCCATTAGTTTTGTCTCTCGATATAATTTAGAGACAAATCTCCAATGCCTATGATTATCATCAATTTGTTTCCTCGTAGGAATCAAACTGCACTAGGAAGAACTGTGATCCGGCCTATTTGCACTGCAAATTACATCACTAGTACATTATGAATTATTAGTTTATTACAGAACCACCAATTGCTTGGTATTTTGTCGTGTCTGCTGCTCTTAGATTACTATTATATTGGCAGTAACACAACAGTATTCCTCCATTAGTTTTTCTATTTAGTAGATGTTTATTTTAGATTTCGTCAAGATATGCTTTGATATGCTTGAGTTACAACAGGCTCATATTTATGTACTCAGGAATTGTGACGAGGTCCAACCATTTATAAGGTATTGTTTTTGATACATCATTCTTATTCTAACATACTCTTTTATCTTTACCTACTCTTATTTTTATTTATTATTTATATATGTTGAATTGCAGTGAGTACAACAACAGTCAAGAGGGCTCTGAGTTGCAGCCATTTACACCCAGCTGGAATCAAAATTTTATTATGTGGTTTAAAGATAAGGTACATGACAATGTTTTTGTTTTAAAAAATAGAAGTTGTGTAAATTTATTTTTGACAGCGCATGTTGCGACAAAAATTACCAATCATAGATGAAGAAAAACCATGATGAGGTGCTAATAACATATTCAGGAATAAGAGTTTAGTGCACATGTTACAATACTCATTTACTGATAGATACTCCATTTGGACCATTTACTTTTACATGAATTATCGGATAATGACAACATGGAAATTGAGGAAGTACAAGAGCAGCATCGACCTGCAGATACATCAAATGGTCTGGACACTAAACCAAGTAAAAAATACTTTTCTTTACCAAAATGAGTTTGACTCTTCTTTTATATATGTTTTAGGTGGCAAAACAGTACAAAAACGGCAAGGCCGTGGAAGAAATAAATGTAAGAAGGTTGCAAAACTAAAGGCAGGCGAGAAAATTAAAGTAATGTTCTACAACAATCGGGCTTTATCTAAAACATTCCCAAGACAGTTGGGTAGAATAGTCCATGATTCTAACATTACTCCAGTCAGAGTGAAGAAATGGACTGATACAAGTCCAGCAGCACAAAAACACATTTTTGATGCAATTAAGGTACACGCTTCCTTACATATATAGGTCAGCATACTTAAGTTTTTCTTCAAGAATCTTGTACTCATATTCAAACATTGGTTTAATATCTATGCAGGACAAGTTTGAAAATGCAAATCCAGACATTGAAATTGATGTATACAAAGCTGAGATCATGGAGCACGGTAGAGATCTATGGAATAATTGGTGTGGAGACTTGAATCGGCAATTTGTGAAGCCAGCAAGGAATATGCAGCAAGCTATTAAGAACTACCCTAAAGAGATTAAAAAACCTGATTGGGAGTGGCTTGTCAAGGAACATTTCTACAGCAAGGATTTCATAGTAAGTGTTAATCTTCTCACTTACATAGTAACAACTTGTGTGTTGCACATTTTATCCCTTGTGACTATGGTTAGTAAAATTATTTCATGTAACTGTAGGATAAGAGCAAGAGAAACTCCAAAAATAGATCCAACTTGAAAATTCTTCATCACAGTGGTAGCAAACCATACAGACAAATCATATGGGACAATGTATGTGTAGTATTCTGCGCTCACTTTTTTTAGTTATTAGCTCTCATTACTTGTGTTTTGATGTTCTACCTGTAATAGGGTGGCAAGGAAAACAATCCTCCAACTTTGGATAAATTATTTTCTCTCACTCACATGAAGGATGGCACCTTTGTGGATTCTAAAACCTCTACCAAGCACGTAAGTTTATAGTTGCCTTTGGATTCATTTTGCTAGGCATTATTGTAGATTAGTTACAAATGTATTCGGATATATCCCTGTTACACAAGAATAAATACACATGTGTTGGTAGAAGCACCTAATTCTAATTGCTTTGTTCACAGGCAGAGATTGAGGTGGAAAGGCTACTGAACCCTTCCCTTTCTAATGTGGAACTTATGGATAAGTGCTTTGAATCAAATAGGTGTGACCATGTTGTTGGTTACGGTGGTGGAATAAAAGCAAGAGACTTACGGAGTCCGATTGTTACCAAAGGTGAACTGATAGAAAAGCTTACACAGTCTGAACAGGAAAAGAAAGAACTTCAAGAAGATAATCGAGCACTTCATGAGGAAAATCGAATGATTACCGATCATGTTAGCCGAATGGAAGAAGAATGGGCAGAATTAAAGCGTAATATGAGTGCTAGTTCAGCTCATGAATAAAAAGTGATCATCTGTAAGTATGTACACCTAGAAAGATTCTTTATACCAGATCTCTTTATTTGATTTTATTTGTTTGTTGTTGATATGAAATTTGCATATTTCAGGGAGCAAGATGAAGAGCAACATTAGCAGCATGACCTCACAATTGTTCATGAGAGGGCATTTGATGGGTGGATCCCTTCAAGCTTAGCTTAGTGCTACCTTGTTATTTGTAGTCTTAAGTCAGCTACTATTTGTTTCATGTTTTGGATTGTATTTACCCCCTTGGTCACATGAACCATCGAGGACCATTGTGAAGTTGAGTTTGTGGAATGTTGCAAATTAATTCATCTATAAATTGCCTATTGTGAAAGCATGCCATTGTTTATGTCGCATATTGGTTGCTGATGCTATTGCCATTCCAATATAAAATTGTTAGTGATAAATGTGTGGTTGTTAATGCTATAAAAGTGGTCACTACTACCCTCCATATAGTACCTTGTACAAACAACTAGCGACCACAAATGTGGTTGTTAATGCATTATGGTAGATGACACTATGATATTAACGATGACGAATGTGGTTGTTGTTAATATAAACGTGGTCGTTAATGCTATAGTATCAACGACCACATATTATCCCGTCGTTGAAAAGTTAACGACGGGAAATTGTTTGTGGTCGTTAATAGTATTAACGACGGAGCCTTTAACGACCATGGACGACCACATTTTTGTGGTCGTTAAAAACTTTTAACGACCACATATCGACTTTTAACAACCACATATCCCGTTGTTAATACCACTTTTTCTTGTAGTGAGTAATGTTAAACATGCTTATTTCATATACATTACAACAACATGCATCCATCTAGACCAGTGGAAAAGTTTCATGAAGTTTGGAATCAAGAAGTCACATGAAATGATGAGTTACATTCTTGCTTGAATTACACTATTAAGTGAATGGAATTATAGGTCATGAACCAAACCTTGATACCTTGCCCAAATGACTATAAATTAACTCTACAACAAAAGTCATGAAGGGTTCGTGTTGAGCAGAAGTCAAGAAAATGCCTCAATCGGTCTAAAACTCTGATTTGAGCTTTACTGTGATGCTAATTTGACCTGTGTTGACCAATCTCTTACATTGCTTGCATGGAGTTTCACCTTAAATAAAAGTTTAAGTTTGATTGGAGTAGAACAAACTTTGTTTTTGGACCATGATCTAGATCAGCTTGTAAGAAGGTCAAACCGAGGCTCAAACTTTGAATCTACAGCTATTTTCAGTAAAAAATTTACTATCTGGGAACTGAAATTTCAGTTTCAGGTTAGCTTATTTGGAGCTATGTATCTCCCAAACCAGGCTGAAATAGTTCATGAACCTTTAATAGAAGTTGTAGTACTCCTGTAGATATACAACTTGTATTACTGAGGTTTTTGCTGAAACTGGATGGATTAGGGAGTAGAAGGGGGAGAATAATGCAGTTTCAGTTAGCCTGTAACTGAACTGCAGAATTTGGTTTTGAGGTAGCCTCCTTTGAAGATCCATATCTCTAAATCTAGGTTGAGTTAGCTCTTGGTGCTTAAAGCAATCTTGTTTACCTCACCAAGAACTACAACTTTGCCTCTTGTGTCCATGTTCACAGGTCATCTAGATCGGAGGATAAGGAAGGTTGAAGATGGAGTTTCCATTGTATGTTTGAGGTGGTATTGTCAGCTCCGCTGATTTCAAACTGAAGCTCGATCGACCGAGCGCAGGACGCCGCTGCCGCATGGCCCTCATGCTTGTTCGCATGACCGCCACCTCACCCACGCTTGTGATGTGAAGATGCCGAGCTGCCCTGATGCCCCTCACTCGCCTCCCCACTCCCTCTCTGCTCTCCCTCGACTCTGCTAGAGCACGCACAGCCATGGCGGGCGAAGCTTCTTGCTGCCGCCGCTGTTCCCTACCCCTGTGCTCCCCCGCTCCTAGCCAGCACGCACACCACCTCCTTGTGGTTTCCCCGAACCCGTACCACCCATCCTCGGCCTCGCCGCCGTCGGGAGCTCTGTCGCCGCCATGCCGCTGCCCGCTACGACCACCATGCACATGGCTGGGCCACCTTGGACCGTCTCCGGCCAAGATGAGCAACTCGGTGGGTGCGCACGACTCCCCTGGTCCTTCCTCGCCACTAAATCGCCACCGACGTACCTCCTCCGGCCGGCAACGGCGATCCACGGCGTGCTCCTCTGTTCTGACAGCGTGGAGGGACATCGCGCAACAATTCAAGAAAAGGTAAGGATCTTTCTGTGAAGTTATGACTCATGTGAATAGTGCTCATGAGGACCTCTTCGCTGGAGTTTAATTTGTGTTTACTGTAGGGTCCCGATGAAAGATCTACATCCCTTTTCTTTGATTTTTGCAGATTTGAATGATCAACTTTGCAAATTCGTAGTAAATTGTAGAAAACTTCAAAAATAGCAAATGATGACTTTTTAGAATCCTTGTGAAATTTTCTATGCAGTAGATCTATAATATGGCATGATTTGGTTTAAATTATTTGTTGTAAAAATCAATTTATGCAGTTAGGTTTTTAATACTAGTTGTGCCTTGTCTTTTTCATAACTGCAGTTGTTTTGGTCAAATAAATATGAAATTTTTATGGAGTGCTACTAATGTGATGGTTGAGGTCTGGTAAAATTTCAGGAGTTTATGTTTGATGGTTTAAGAGTTATAAAAATAACAAATGCCCTGTGTTGCTTTGCTCCTATTTTTAATAGGCCTGCATGTTTGAATGAATTGACTCAGTTAAGTTATGAATCATGCCTTGATGACAATAGAGGAGTTGTATTACTTTTATTAAGATTTCCAAAAAGCTAAAGAGCATAATTTTTGGTTAAGTAGATTTTTAGTTATAGTTGGTTGCATTTATGTGGCTATTTCTGCCCAAACCAGACAGGGTTGCCTTGTTGGTATTGTGGGGCCTTTTTAGTAGTAGGATTTGCTCTAGGTTTTTATAACAAAGTTGTTTATAATTTTCTAATATTTCTAAAAAGTCTAGAACCACATTTATTGGACATGTAGAACTCTAGTTATAGCTGTTTAAAGTGGCATGTCAGATTCTGTCCATATTTTGGACAGAGATGCATTTATTGAATTAATTGACCTAGTTATCTGAAGAATCATCTTATGATGAGAATAATAAAGTTTTAGGTAACTTCATAATATTTTCAAAAAGTTATGATTCATAATTGTTGGAGGTCTAGAACTCTAGTTATGCTTCTCTGAAGTTCCTATCAGTTTTCTGTACCACTGCTGTTTGGGCTGCATGTGCAGTTTTGCTTGTGCAATTATTTTTGTGGTGTAACTGATGTTTGCTGTGGTTGTAGAGCATACCAAAGTTGTAGATAATTTCATAATATAGCTTGTGATAAATTTTAATGACCATAGGCCTGATAATTTACAAGCTATAGATTTTACAAGTTCATTGTTAGATTTTGCATGCTTTCTGTACAGATCTGAATGATTATGTTATTTGACTTAGCTAATCTTTGAATCATGTCTTGGAGATAGTTTAAGAAGTGTAGTGATTTTCATGAGCTTTCCAAATTGTTAAATATCACAACTTTTGGTGGTCTAAATCTCCAGTTACAAGCTTGTGAAGTTGCATGGCAGAATCTGTCCAAGTCTGGACAGAGGTGCTCAATTGTGCTTGATTGACCTTGTTAATTGAGGAATCACCTTGTGATGATACTAAACATGTTTTATATAATTTAATAAGATTTCTATAAAGTTAAGGTTCATGCTTGTTTGATGTCCATAACTCCAGTTATGCATTGTTGAAATTGCTGCTACTTTTTTGTCCTAGTTTTGTGCAGATCGAAAACGTTTGCATGTTTGACTTGGTTAGCTTTGGAATAAGCTTTTGGCGATAATAACAATGTTGTATACAATTTCATTAGCTTTCTATAAAGTCTAGGGTCACCCTTGTTGGATGCCAATATCTCGAGTTATGGTTAAAACAAGTGACTATTGTGCTACTGTCCAGATTTCTATACATGTGCTAGGTGATTGCTTTAGCTTGCTCTTGTTTTGGCTAAACACGTTGGTTAGTTCTTTATCGATGCATGGGTGCAATATCTGAACTTAATTTCACTTGTGTGCCATGCCTAATATGCTTGATATCCCTCTATAATAGGTTGTGTGATGTTTAGTTAAATAACTCTAGGTGCCTATGTCTTGCATCACCTTATGTTTGCCCTGAATGCTATTATGTGATGCATCTCATATTACCATTCTTCATATTCATGCACTCGCATCTTGCATCTCATCTAGGTACGCTAGATGAACCATGTGAAGGCCGTGATGTTGGAGCCGAACCCGACGACGGTGTATGGTGGACCTATCCCGATGATGGAAGGACCCCTAGAGTACATGCTTGAACAGGAGATGCTCACCAAGAGAGTGTCGTCTAACAAACACTAACCTAGTGTTGGATCCTAGGCAAGCCCCAGAGCATTCTAAGCCTCCTATGTTTTTACAAATATCACTTGAGTTCTTTATGTTTGATGCATTAAGTTATAAGAGTTGATTGGAACCACTTGATGCATAGAACTACCTTGTCCAGAAATATACCTTGAACCCTATGTAGGTCTAGGATCGAGTGTATGCTTAGCAATGCTTAGACTGGTAGAAGTCGGGTGATTTCCTGTCACCTATGAGATATAGGTGGATACCAAAGCACGGTTGTCTATATTTGCTATCGTGAAAATAGCCATGTGTCAATAATGAATGGAGATCATGCGGGATGTTGATAGAGAAGCAACAAGACATGGAGGTCTTGGGTGTGGATCTATCCCCGTCTGTGTCGATTAAGGACTATACCGTTGTTGGCGCTTCTGACAAGATTGAATGCATGCCTATCACTTAGCTGGTCGGATAACTCGTTCCGACCGTGAAGCCGAGTAGCTCAACTCAGGCTAGGCCCCGCTCTGTCAAAGTCTGCACTCTGGATGGAAGTAAGGATATGCGGGGCGCGAATCAATAGACCATGGGCAAGCATGACATAAGCGACCTGGTCCAGGACCATGGGCAGGCATGGCTTGAGCGACCTGGCTACCGTTAGTCCCTGATTGTGCGGCGCTGGGCGACCCCGCGAATTGTGGACCTGAGTTGTACCAAAGGTGGCCTAAGACTACCTTGGCGCAGGTATGTCTGGGTTTGTGTTCGGAATAAATTCCTAGCTGGTTGAAATTGATTCGAATCGTCATCTCTCCTAGAAAGTGAGAAACTTTGCTAGTCCCAACATCATAGTAACTATATTATGGAATATGATGGTTATGATGAATACGAAAATCTTACACCGGCTATGGTTACTATGGTTATGCTACTAAATGATGTACCACATGTTTTGGCACAGGTTAGTTGCTAATCTAGATATGAATAGCTATAATTAACTTTATGACCAAAGTATAATTGTACAACTAAATTAGTCGCATTTTATGCAAAATGTTGTCAAGCTAGCTCCACCTATAAAACCTTGCATGATCCTTGGAGTCATTTTATTTCTGGTTTATGACAGGTAAGTGTAGCTGAGTACATTCAAGTACTTAGGGTTTATCCCACCATGTTACAGGTGCAGTTCTTGGCCTGCTGAAGATGGTGGCTAACCGCTGGTGGGCTCAGTGACTCTAGACTTATTTCTTATCTATATGCTTTTATCTGGGGATGTCACTTGTGCTAGCAATGTATTTGGAACTTATATTAATGTAATCATTTGAAAGCTTTGTTGTTTTCACTAATCGGTTTTGAAACCCAAACTTGTACTATTATTTGTGAACCCATTTGTAATATTATTTCCGCTGCAACTCTGTGTATGTGATGTGTATTTGCTTAATCATACGATCTTGGTTGTGATGTTGATTTACCGAGGTCCTTCGTGGCACTCGGTGGACTACCGGGTTTATATAATTGAAAGTATGCGCGTGTCAACGTGTTAGCGGGGACAGCCATACTTGATCTTGTATAAATTGGGCAGTTCTATCACAACCTATAATTAATATGTAGGTTTTTATATATAGAAAAGCTAATGAAAGTTTGTTAGTAGATGCTTGTGTTTATGCCATGTAATACTTCTAATAATTGGTGCTAGGTAATGTGATTGCTTGGTTATAGTTAGGAGTTGCATGGAGCTGCATATATAGCAACAAAATGTTAGTTGTTAACAACATAAATAATAAATGTGTATAGTTGTATCTCTACTGTTATGGCTGCATGTATAGTTTTTGTTGTGATGATAACTTCGTGGATCAAATGATGTTTTCTGTAAATATGGTGAATACCAAAGTTGTAGATGATTTCCTTATCTTGCCTGTCCTAAAATTTCATGATTTTAGGCCTGATGGTTTAGGAGTTATTGATTTTGGAACTTAGTTGATCGAATAAGTTGTTCCGACCGCGAAGCCGAGTAGCTCAACTCAGGCCAGGACACGGTAAGTGAAAGTGCACGCACTGGAGGAAGTAAGGTTGTGCGGGGAGCTAGTGGCGTGAGTCCAAGGGTAGGTCTGGCCTAAACTTCCTGGCAGACTGGTAGTATCCCTTAGGGTGCGGTGCTGCTCGGACCTGTGACTATACCTAAGTTGTACCAAAGGTGACCTAAGACTACCTTGGTGCAGGTATGTCTGGGTTTGTGTTAGGAATAACTCCCTAGCTGGTTGGAATCGATTCGAGTTGCCTTCTCTCTCGGATAATGAGAACTTGACTGAGCAGTGGCAACGTAGCATTAATTGATGGAACTTGATGGTTATGATAATGCTCAAATTAATACACCGGATATGGTTACTAATGCTTGTTAGCTTAGTCACGTGATTTCTCTAGTATATGTGCGAATCTAGAGATGCTTAATTGAATAGGTATTCAATTTGAAGCTAAAGATATTAAATCTCCAAGTTATGTTATTTAAGCTTTTATGCAAAATGTTGTCAAGCTAAATCCACCGAAAAATCCTTGCATACTCTTTGGTGTCACTTTGTTTCTGGTTTATGATGGGTAAGTCTAGCTGAGTACATTGGAGTACTCAGGCTTTATCCCACCATGTTGTAGATGAAGTTCTCGGCCTACTAAAGATGGTGGCTAACCGCCGGTGGGCTCGGTGACTCTATATTTATTTCTCATCTATATGCTTTTATCAGAGGATGTCACTTATGCTAGCAATGTATTTGAAACTTATATTATTGTAATCATTTGAAAGCTATGTTGTTTTCACTAATCGGTTTTGAAAACCAAACTTGTATTATTATTTGTGAACTCGTTGTAAACATTATTTCCACTACAACTCTGTGTATATGATGTGTATTTGCTTAATCATGCGATCTCGGTTTTGATGATGATTTACCAAGGTCCTTCGTGACACTCGGTGGACTACCAGATTTATATAAGTGAAAGTATGTGCGCGTCAACATGTTAAACGGGGACATCCATACTTGATCTTGTATAAATTAGGCGGTTCTATCACAGACGTCATCAACACCATATTATGGAAAGAAGCTATAGTGGAAAGTGTATCTTTGGATCACATCACGAAGGATGCCACTTTGTGGATCAAGCCAGCAAAGATAGAGAACTACCGGTCCATCCGCTAGATTCACCGGACAGTTCATCAGGACACTAGATAGTGAGGATAAGTGGCAAATGAGTTGTTTTCCATTCAAGTGCATGGACCCACATGTCAGCACAACATGGAGTACTTCACCAGCAGGAACCACTCCATATCACTCACTCTCTCACCCACTCACTCATTTGCAACACTCTCCCTCTCTATCTACACTCAAGAACAAGGATGAACCCTAGAACTAGAGAGAGAAAGGATTGGAGAATGAGAAAAAGAAGAGGAAGAGAAGCATCAGCACCCTCATATGGATCTCCTCAACACCATCCATTTCACCCATGGTGAGCTCAAGAGAATTCATCTCATTTCTTGGCATTTTCTCTAAGAACCTAACTTATGGTTTTGGATGTTAGATCTTGAATCTCTTGTTGGTGGTGGATCCATCAATTGCTTGTGGTGGATCAACATCTACCTAAATCACCCTCTTACACTTTGGATTTTCCCTTGATTCCTCTCTTTTGGATATTTGCAAGAGACAGCTGGTGAACATATGATTTTCATGTTGGAGATGGATGAAGCTGATGGATGGCTATGGAAGCTCTCAATCTCTAAGTTAAGTGTTTGAATCTCAGTCTCAAGCCCTGTCCTCTTTATCTCATAATTTTTGGCTTAATTTCCTAAATCCTAGCCACGCTTAGTAAACCTAGCTAAAAACTAGCCACAAGGAGCCTAGCAAGTCACCTAATCTACCCTAGAAATAAGTTGCACATGCATGAACCCTAACTCTGCACATCTAGGATTGAAACCTATGAAAAACCTAGGAAAACCAAGAACATAGTTTTTGTTGACATTTTGACGGAGTGTCCGTCAAAATCGACGAAGAGGTCGACAACATTGATTCTTAGCCAAAACCTATAGAACTAAACCCAGAAGTGACTCACCGAATCGGCCGTCGTTCTAGCTGAGTGTCCATTGAATTATAGAGTTAACCCTTAACCAACCCAAAGACCCTAGCAACTACCGGAGCATCCATGATATCTCATGGAGAGTCTGATGATTTATAAACTCAAGTTTCCCAAAGTATTCGAACAACCCTAGTTCTTATTGGAGCATCCGCCAACTATGCCAGACTGTCCGTTCAGACTCCGAACCCTAGGAACACCTAAGCCCGGAGTAACCAGAACGTTCCACGGAACCTTCCATGAAGGATGGAGTGTCCGACACTTATGATGGAGAGTCCAACAGGTGCCAGAGGAGGTAAGTTGGATTAGAAAGCCTACTCAAAGGATCAACCATACTAGAACATGTTTTGTTACAAATAGTGCAATAGTAGCGCCACCACAGCGATCTCTTCCCAAGTTCCAAATAGTAACCTATTCCTATCCAACTATACTCTCCCATGTTAATCCTCATCATCAATGTACTTCTTCAGTCAAAACTCTCTTATCCTTTTAGGATCATCTCAAGTTGGAGCATGCCCAAGTTGTCATCATCAGCTTCGAGAGTTAGATTGGCAACATATTCAGGCATGCACCCCACTACTACAAGCCATATTTTGGATATAAACTATTTGTCCCATTAAGAGTCGTGCATTGCATCCAAACATTGTCTTATAACTCAACTAAAAAATCATCTAACCACCTTAGACTCACACACTAAACAACTAGAAGCCTTTTATATCTACAACTGGGTTGGGAATGTGCTAATGTTATGCTTAGATGTTAGGAACGGTAGAAGATGAGCTTGAGAACGGAACTCACTCTCATGCTTGTAGAATGTTACACGGGGATAATTAACTACTAAAACTTGCAAGGGAGACAACTTACCTAGTCCTATAATCTAGATTAAGGACACACTTCAATTTGGTAACTTGTCTTGGTGGTCAGATTGATCTTTTCACTCAAACATGGGGTAGGTCACTGTGAGTGTGGGATCTCAAGTGATGTAGCTCATGGAGGATTAAGGACTATTCATTGGGATAGTGTGTCCGAGCAACCACCCGTACAGACCACATATCACATATGGGGTGGTAAGCCAAGTAACTGATCATGACTGGTTTGTCCATTGAGCTGGCATGAAGGTGGCGCCGGGTAGATCATGGTAGCATTACCAAGGAACCAATCAACCCCTCCATGGACATTCCTAGCCGGATTAGGGAAAGGTTGGAGACATGAGGCAACCCTTATCCTTGCACACGGATATGGTGGTTCGTCCCATTCTCCTTGTGGGTATAGTTGTACCCTTTGCGTAGAGTCTATTGAAAACTTGAAGTCCCTCGGGATGGAACTAGTTTTTCTTACTTCTAGACCCATTGTAGTGTAGGAGACTTCCCTTTAAGGTGAACTCCATTGTTTATCACTTGACTTATGCTACTCACTATTTGTTTTACACCTACTTCGATTCAACTATTTTGACCATGCATCATGAGCATCTTACTCTTTAACTTACGCCATTGCTTTTTTGCAAAAATTTAAAAATGCCTGATATTATCCTTTGCATCCACTAAATATTTATGTTGGAATTAAGTCTTGCAAGTATGCAATGTACTCACGGTGTTGTTGTTAAGTTGTTTTGAGGAAATCTTCATTTACATTCGTCATTGAGCCGAGCTCAACAAGTTGAAGAATAGTAGACATTGGAGTGGGTGACTCCAATTTGAGCTGCAAGTTAACTCCGATAGTGTGTACGAGAAAGTATCGAGAGCGACCTAGAATGGGTAAAACTTGGAGTGGAAACTGTTTATCCTTTAAATAATGTTTCCCCCTAAATTTAAGGTTATGTTTGTGTTTACTTTAAAAGTATTGTATATGTTGTCACTTGATGGTTTATTATGTGGCTTGAGATATATTACCCAACCGAATGATCCTTATGAGGGGAAAGCCGGTTGGCACTGTCCTGTTTTTAACCTGTTGCTAGCCAAGTTGGTGCAAGTTGGTCAAGTGGATGACACTTGTGTTAGTGAGACATAAACGATATCGGGTCGCCATAGGGAGCGCCCTAAGCCTCGGTGGCTCGGGGCACACCTTCTTGTGCCTAGACCTTGGCTAGCACCAAAGGCTTGGAGGAAGCCAAGGATTAGGCCTAGTCTTCTGTCGATCAGGAGCTTGAGGCTCGGGTGAGCCGCTAAGTCTCGAGCAGTGGCGGCGGGCGTGCTTAGCCTCAGTTGTTTTCCTTGGCCTGAGGGTACGCGCGAGCGTACCCGATGGGTATAGCCCCTAAGCCCCTAGGTGATCCTAGAGGGGTCGGTTGGAGTGTCTCAATCAGTAACCATTGATCCCAAGGCTTAACATACCCCTATGTTTGGATTTGGTCAGGAGCCCTTCGTGGCCTCACTTGACTGGATTCGTGATGGCGACGAAGGGACTGAATTCAATCTTCTAGTGACCGAGCTAGCCTTGGTGGGGATGACCTCTACTGATGAGAGTGCAATACCCTTCTCTAGGCTTTTCCCCAAGTGTGATAGGGGTGCTTGGCTATCGGGGCCAAGTGATGGTGATGCTGACTGTTGAGGTAGTTAACAACTATTATAAACCATCAAAATAATATGTATAAGGGCATAAATATAATCACTAACAAAGGTCTAGGGGTTTAAACTAACAAATTCCACGAGTTTTGCCGAATCTGTATTTTCTACAGGGTTTATCCAGAAAACCATCAAGGTGGACCTACAAGTCAGATTTAATCGCGCTTATCCACAGCGAAATAGACACTAGAAAGACTCTAGAAGACTTGAGAGGACCCCGCACCGAGGTAGAGAGGCAGAGACTGTCAGGTGAGGCTGGCAGGCCACCCGGCCCTCTGGGCCCACATGTCATCCCTCCTTGGAATGTCGATTCTCCACCGCCTCCTAGGTTCCTTTAAGTCAGTTTGATCCAAGGGCTCATGTTGGACACTCTGGCCTATATATATCAGCCCTTGCCACCCCGCCACGGGCATAACCCCAATCATCAAGTCATTTGAGAAGACAAAAACCTTAATTATCCTTAGAGCTCCATCATATGCTAGGGCAAATCTAGTTAGGCTAGGTCTAGAGAGAGGCAAGCAAGCTTCGCTTGTATTCCCGATCGTGTCAAGAGCGTGGTTTGGTATAATCTTTGTACCCCTCTCTTTTGTACCTTCATTACTTTTATATGCTAGTTACAATTCTTATGAGAATATTAGTATTCACTTTATTCATATTCTTCATTATAGTGTTTAGTGCCTACTTTGATTTTATGCTTAGTATAGTTAGATTATCATCATGTTCATGCATAAGTTCGTATAGCATCACTCTAAGGTACCATGGGTGAGTGGTCGACATTGTGTAAGTGTGGTGCTTATACATTGTTTCCCTATGGATACACCCTATATTCTAGGTCATGTGGTAGATCGTGGATGTGACACTCCCGTTAAGTCCTTTGTAGTCCACTCCCCGAATATAGGCACACATAGGGTCCGGTTACGAAGGAAGGACAAGCTCTGTTCTTAATCTTCCTTAGTAATATCCCTTATGTGTAGATATGAAGATGATCCTAGCAATGACTACTAGGTATAATTGCACTAATCAATGTATGCTTTGACTTGTAATTAAGAATAACTTAGGAATTATTCCTCTCATATTCTACCTGACCATGCTAATGGCATAAAAGGAGTACTCTGAGTGATTTATCATTATTATTAGTCAATACTTATCATATATCTTAGCCTATGACTTACCCCTTTTATGAGTAGAACATTGGTTATGGTTTACTTCTCCATCAATAGTATAAGTTATCAATATATGTCCATGCTAGACCTTCCCTGTGGTAAAAATATAAATAATCGATACCTAAAATACTCTCGGGTGAAGTGCTACAATGGTATAATTATCTGTGTGATGCCTTGCAGATTCCTTATATATATATATATATATATATATATTCATATCTAGTAATGGTAGGTGACAAAGAACTGCTTAGTATTATTCTAGTAGTAGTGCTAGGTAATACCAACAAGCATCTCTGGCATCATCACTTGGGATGACAACCTAGTAAAGTAATGTTAGGAGATGTAGGTAAGCAATAGGTGGCTACTTAAAACAAGTGACATGTTAATAAATACCAACAAGCATTTCTGGCATCGTTGGCAGGGAAGGTAGCTAGGCAAAGGAAGTATTGATAAACTTATACTTATTGATGTGATCAGAGATAACCATTGACCTCTGCTCAAACAGGCTTACCCTTGTTTTGTCTACTTGTGTATCTTATGCAGGGTAATGTATGACCGGTTTTGACCTTCTGACAAACTATGTTGAAGATCCAAAAGAATTAATCAGGAGGATTAGAGCTAAACTCTAGAAAGTTCTAGCTTTAAAGTTGGAATACAACCATATAAGGCGAAGCTTAACACCTGAATTTGAAGCCATGACTAATAGGACTCTCCGTGAATTTTCTGCTCCAACTATAGCCAAAGTCCGTACTAGACCGACAGTCAATGTCAGAGGTAATGGATTCAAGCAAGCAAGCTAGTTTTGTGGAAAGGCACATGAAGATGCGAGTGCACATCTCCAACACTTTTTGGAGATCTATAGCACTTTCACCATCAAAGGAGTAGCCCAAGATGCCATATTACTTCGCCTCTTTCCATTCTCACTCTTGGGGAAGGCAAAGCAATGGTTCTACGCCAACAAAGATAGAAATACTACCTAGGATAACTACTCCACTACCTTTCTAGTTAAGTTCTTTCCCACAAGCAAGACCAATGCTCTACGTGGGAGAATCTCAAGCTTTCAGTAACAACATGATGAATCTATCCCTGAGGCATGGGAATGCTTTCAAGATTACATTGTGGAATGTCCTCATCATGGGATAAATAATTAGCTACTCATGAAGACTTTCTACCATGGGTTGACCCATAGTACCCATGAGACTATGGATATTGTGCTCGAGGTGCATTCCTGTCACTCACAATACCAGTTGTTATAGCTCTTGTGGAGAAGATGACCTCCAACCAAGGTTGGAATGAAGAACAGCTTTAGACCCACAGGAGGGGTGGAGGTAAGCATCAACTCAAGGAGGTAGACATGTTGTCTACTAAGATGGATCTACTGATGAAGAAGCTCAAAGATCGAGCCAATGAGAAGCAAGAGGTCATGCATATTCATAATTCTCGCATGACATGTGAAGAGTGTGGAAATACTGGGCATTCAGGGAACAACTGTCCTAAAACCCATGAGGAAGTGAACCTTGTCAACAACAACAAATACTTTCATCCTTAGTAGAATCAAGGATGGAACCAGCAACAGAGATCAAACTACCAAGATAACTATCAAGGTAATAATTTTAATAATTTCAATCAACCACCCTTGAGAGAATTAATTGCTGGCCAATCCAAACTTATGGAGGGATTATCTAGAAAGGTAGCTACCAATGATAAAATTCTAGAGAACATAAATAATAGAATGGATAGCTTTGCTTCTTCCATTAAGAACCAACATAGCTTTAATAAAATGATAGAATCACAAATAGCTCAGCTAGCAGCTGCTGTTCCTTCGTCTGACAAAGGTAAGATTCTAGGGCAGCCAAAAGATCTAGAAACTGCAAATCTTGTCGATATTCATAATGCAGCATATTATTGTATACAACCATCGACAGGAAGGTGGATAGATTATACCTTGCTAGAAAAGAAGAGCGATCCAGGGAGACCTGTCATCTCCATTGCCATTAGACCTAACATTTTTCAAGAAGCTGTCAGTGACTTCATAGCAAGTGTCAACATCATGCCTAAGGTAATTTATGATCAAATTAATGGAGATACTTTGTTGTACACAAATATGCGTTTGTAGCTTGGAGATTAGTCACTCTGTTACCCCAAGGGAGTTCTTAAAGATGCCATTGTTCGAGTGGGACAATCATATGTTCCTGTAGACTTGTGGTTTTGGAAATAGGTGGAGATGTAAGGGCACCCATTATTTTGGGCCGACCTTTCCTAAGCACCGCGAAAGCCATCATCTATGCGGACAGTGCCAAGATCTATTTCATAATCAAGGATGAAAAGGAAAAGTTTTCTTTCAAGAGCCACATCTTGCGATCTCCCGAACATCAACAAATGTTATACCTGCCCGAAGAGACAACAGTGACCAAGAAGAAGAAGAACAGGAGAAGTCGAAAGAGTAAGGCCAGGCACCCTCAAGAAGAATCAGTCAACATGATCAACACACTCTGATCAGAGTACGATCACCTCTTTGCTTCACCATTCCTTGCTAAGATGGATGATCCAAGAGTACCCACGATCGAGTGTACCATTGGACAAAGAATATTCCATAAGACCTTCTATGACATTGGGTCAAGTGCCAATATAATGTCCAAGGTAACGTATGAATACTTATTCGGTGATGAACCTTTGTTCCTACATATATGTAGTTGCAGATGGTGGACCAATCAATCCGATTTCCAAAGGGAATAGCAAAACATGTTATGGTAAGAATACACAATCATTTTGCCCCTATCGATTTCATTGTTCTAGACATGGGTGAAGAAGAAGATCATATGCCCATCATCCTTGGAAGATCGTTCCTCAACACTACCAACGCAATCATCTACATCAGATCTGGATAAGTCCACCTCCAATTCCTTAGAGAGAAGGTATACTGTTATTTTAATAGTTATACCACTTATGAGTAGCCAAAGAAGTCCAGCTCTAGGAGGAGACACCAATCATCTCAAAACCAAAAGAATCAATCCCAAAGAAAAGTTGGGAGGAAGGCGAGGAACCTGCAGAAGCTGTAAAAGATGAACCTACTCCGCCTAAGTTAAGTCCACAGACCAAGCAGGTATGGAAAGAGAAGGTGACATCACCATCAGAGACATCGTCACAAGATGTGCAGCTGTTGACACAGAATTTTCGTCCCGTGCTGAGGACACACGCAGCAAGCCAGAAGGGTCTGCTCGATGGAGCTGTAGATCCGCCTAGCTTCAGCGTAGGGGTGGTCGATCCTGCGCACTCCTCCCAAGACGTGCCAGTCAATTTGACCCTATAATTGACAAGGAGAGAAAGTTCATCAGTAATTAAGGCAGAACTTGCCGGTGTTGCCAGACAGTCCTGAATGTGTGGCTCTGAGAGCCGATATGAAAGGAGATCGACTAAACAGTCGATTCCAGCATATTCATGAGACTAAATCGGTTAAAGCTCATTGGGTTGTATAAGAAGAATCGGTTATCATTCAGGGTAAATGTTGTTATTTGAACAAATATTAATCAATGGCAATAAGATGTCAACAATGATTGATTTATGCTAAGCCAATGATTACAAGTAACCGAACCCCTTTTTATATAAAGAAACAATTCAACATCACTTAACCGTTTGATAAAGATAAATCTAGTGAACATGTTAGATCTCATCTATCGCTATGACCAGTGGGGCATGAGGCAAAATCATGCCAGCCATAATACAATAATAAGATCATGGGGCTAACATATCTTTCAACCTATCTTTACTTCAACGGTCTCGTGATGCGAACTGTTCGTGAAAGCACTCGATATTGGCTAAAACAGCCGATTCAGACATAGCACACAGTTAAAAGTCATGCCTTATCAGGAATAGATCTATCGGATAATGGTCCCCACTCCACGGTGCTAATAGTGGGGTGTGAGGCAGAATCACACAGGCCATGATAACGGGCCATGGAACGGTTTTTGCTAGCCAATAAATCTACTCAAGACGCAACACGCCTTAACCGCACGCTATGCACAATCATGATTGACATAAAACAGCCGATAAAACATAACTCATCGTTTAAGGTGTAGATTAGATCAATTTAGATTAGCAAACGATGGGCTAAACAAGATATAAGGCCAATCTAGATCAATCCCAATCGAGCAGAGTGATATTGCTGTAATTAGATAAATAATGAAGGCAATAACCAATATCGGTAACTTAATGAATCTACCAAAGACTGCCATCCTAAGGTAGAGCTGATAACTTGACCTTGATCTAGTTCATGCAGTGGGGGTCGATCGGATCGATGCAGCTATACTTGAACTAGACAAGAATCGATAACTAACTTATACCAGAGTCGCAGTGGAGGTCGACCGGATCGATGTAGCCATACGAACAAAGGTATAAGCCATGACGGTACTTACAACAAGCAGTGGAGGTCAACTGGATCGATGCAACCATACTTGCTAAAGAACTCACCGAGATCTACTCTACTCCTACTCCTAAGGGGTCGCCGAGCTAAAAAAGTAAATAACTTGTTTATTGGATTGATTGTTGTTCTTTACAATAGCCGGGGCTTGATATTTATACCCGGGACCTACGCATGACTCCTGTCTAAGCACGACTCATCACAATTTTTGACCCTAGAGAAAACATTCCTAATTTAAGATAACTTGAACTCTAATCTTTCCCTTTTTGTAGAGTCCAACATGTTTTGTCCTGGCACCGAACATAGCTTCTGTCATTATCCTCTGGCGCTATCTGAAGAAAGCCGATTCCAGTTTTTGCATCCGAATCAGCTGGTTCTGATCTGCACGCAATTGATTCCTTGATGACATGATCTTGGGAGCTTTCGAGTCCCTGCGACTCTTCTTCCAAATTTTGGTGTAAACACATGCCCCCCAATTTTGGGATAAAAGTAATTTTATTCCAAAATTATCATGTCTGTATCCCTGATTGGTCCATAGTCACGGGTAGAGAACCTTGATCTGGGGTCCACTGTTTGTCACCGCTTGCATCCACTCATGAGCCTGTGCCTCAAAACTTTTTACAAGAGCGTCACTACTTCATGGGCACTTGGATTCATCTTCCTGGGTCGGCTATAAAATGCCTATCTGACCCTGGTGGGAGCAACTCAACAATTCAACCATGTTTTTCTTCCATCTGCTCCCTCCAGTGCCTCTAGTTCTGTCGGACCCTCCATGGTCCATTCTCTTGCTATGAAGATCTTGAGCGGTTAGAAGAATTCTTGTGCATAGGGTGATTGTGTCGCTCATTCTAGCGCCTTGTCGAGCAAGAGGATCAGCTACTGTGACTAGAAGAAGTCTTGTGACATCACCTGTGTCTTCTCACCATGCTTGCAGAGCTGTTCTAGTGTTTGCAAGGGCTAAAATGTGTGGTCACCTTTCCCTTATTTGTTCCACTAAACGCCTATCGGGAAAGCCACAAGCTTCTTTCCCATAGTTTCTCAATTTACCAAGAAATCGGCTGAGCACATGTTAGGCAGGTGATTTTTCCTCTTCTCAGGCACAATTTTATCAACGGGCCAATGCCGATTCGTTTCATGATGACCTTTGGCCTTGTGGGGGCCCGGACTCCCTTCAATCTAAAGAAGCCTTGATAGGTTGATCTCTGGTCAATGTAAAATCTTCGAATCCATTTCACAACATTTCATAATTTGGGGAAGCAATAAGTTCGAATCTATTATCTCTTCGTTATCCGTCCCCTGAATTCCCGAAGTGTCGTTCTGCCTCCGTTTCTGATTCCAAATTCACACCCTTGGCGAAATCTATCTTCTCACCTTCCTAGGCTATATATATACGGGCCACGGTCGTGGACCGAACAACACCCGCTTTGTCTCAAACTTTCTGCATCCTTAGTATAGCTTCTGCTTTTTCATAGGTTTAAGATCATGGAGAACAGCAAGAGGTCTGCTGAGGAGGCCCTCGCTGGATCTGCATCATCGTGCCAGCGCATCCACCATCAAGAGGGTGCAACTTGCGATGCTCCCATCATGCTAGAGTAGAGGGCCGACTCTACTTAGCCTTTGGGGTCATTCTCAGTACGAATTTGTCGCCAGCTCCCCTGCTATCTGAGGAGGCCAAGAGATAATGATGACCTGATCGCTTCCATTGACCGGACCGGTGAGAAACTTGCCGACTACCTCTCTATTGCGAAGTCGGCTCTGGCCATAGTTCAAGGCCGATCACCTCCTGAGGCCAACCCGATGTAGGAGAGGCTGGCCAAGGCCAAAGCTAGAATTGCTGGTGAGACATTTACCATAATTTTTTGTTTCTTCTTCAACTTTTATTCTCCAAGATCCTGCTCACCTCTTCTTCAAATCCTTTAGATCTATCAGCTCAGCTAGAAAGCCTTTGTTTGGCTACAGACCATGCGATAGGATTCGTTAATGCTAGGGGCGCTGTTCCGATGGTTCGCTTGCATGACATCCTAAACCGCGTCAGAGAAGTTGCTCTTCATGGCGTTCATCGTGGTGCTGCCATGGCGTTGGCTGCTGTGCAAGTTCACTACGGCCATGATCTTCTGCTTCTTCCTCATGGAGCTTTAGTCACTGGATACCCCGAGGATTATGAGCGACTGGTCGAGGATTTCTTTGACGCTGCCAATTCTGTAGCCCTGACCTCCCAGGCCGATGATATAGTAAACAAAGTGTTTTCTAATATGTAGCTTGTAATAAGTGATATCAGTGAACAACACCTTTGTCTCCAATGATTTTTACTTCATCCATCACTTTGCTCGTATTTGCCTTGCTCCTGCAGGCGATACACATTGTACCAGCTTTTATCCTTCTAGGTTTATCTTCGCACTAGAAGCGATATCCTTTTGGTATTGGCAATTAGAGCTGGCAGCCGAGCAACTTGGTTGTCAAGTGTTAATCTAAACTTTAGGGTAATATTCCTTCAAATATTCCCCATTTGATTGCTCTTCCGAATCCTCTTCTCCTTTCAGTGTTTCTAAAGTGTAAATATCACCAGGCGCACAACGCTTGATCCGATAAGGTTTCTCCCGATTAGGCGACCATATCGGCTATCTTGCCTTTGGTTGTCAAGGGTAGTCCATCCCCAGCTTTCTCTGGAGTTTCATTGCCATTGACCGCCATAAGTACGTCTTCAAGAGCTTCCCCAGATCAGCCGAAGAAGTCAAACAGATCGCGGGAGCTGATACTATTTGGCTAGAAATATTGAGAGCGATCCATGATGTTCCAGACTTGAAATCTGTATGTCAACGCGTATCTTGTGTAGAATTGATCATACCCTCTATTATTTAATTACGCTTCTTTTTTCGGCTAAAGAGCTGATTTGATACAGCCGATCCTAGACCTCTAATCCAATCAAGTCTGAAAATACAGCTTTTATTAAGAGAACCCTTTGATTTCCTGCCTTCAGTTGCTCAATGTCGTACTTCCATCGGCATTAGTGAAGTGGCGCTTTGCCTTCTATTAATTGCGGTTGCCTTTTACACGTCCCGAGGCGTCCGCCTCTTCGCTTTAGGTCTTCAAATACCAACCGGTGGTTTCAGCCTCGAACACATCTCCACTTGTAACTGTTCCCTTGCTCTTCTTCGCCTACCAAAATCCTATAGCAATTTTTCCTTCTCCCTTTCATAGATCCAATCATTCTTCATGGCCGGCAAAGACAATCGAGGCAAGCGCACGGCAGAGGAAATCCTAGAAGAGAACATGTCGATGAACCAGCGTCTCCGACGCATGAGGTGAGATTGACATTTCTTATTTATGATGATGAACAGTTCTGATTTCCCTATAGGTTTGTTGTGAATGATAGTCTATCCTTTCCCCAGGACCGGCGAACCCACTGATGCTGCATCTTCCGTGCTGGCTTCATCGTCGGGTTCTTCCAACTCATATGACGGTGATGATGCCCGGCGCTTCTTTTGAGAATGGAGGGCAGTCGAGGACCGCTATTCTGAGGTGATTCGGAACAACGGCCAGCTAGAAATTCGTGTAGGAGTCTTCCAAACGGCCCTAATGCGACTAAGGAGGAGGCCAGCGCCATCCGAGCATGGTTGGAAGAGTCTGACGCCGCGGTAGCAGGTAAGATGAGCTCCATGAACGTTTCTATTCTGGTTTCCATTGCCTTTGTCTTGGTATTCTTCTGCAATCGCCAGCTCAAATGGTGCAACTGGAATCTCTCCAATTGGCGACAAATGCGGCCGCGGACGCCGTCAATGCGAGGGGTTCCCTCATTGATGCTCGTCTCCAAGACATCCCGGCCTCCGTCCAGGAGATTGCTCTTCACGGTGTTCATCATGGCGCATCCTAGCGCTAACTGCGGAAAGGTCCAAACTGGGCATGATCTCCATGCCATGGAGGTTGGTTTCCCGATTGGCAATGGCCCTGAGGGACATGAAGATTTGATAGAAGATTTCATTGCAGCGGCGGAGGCCATCGTGGACATCACATCCGGTCAGGATGTGGTGAACAAAGTCTTCGACTAGATTGTACTTAGGGGAACCAATGAACAAAGACTTCTCTTTCATGAATGCGCCTCAATGCATAATTATTTTTGCTTTTTGTTTTTGCTCTATAGGCGATACGTATCGTATCGGCTTTTATTGTCTTTGAAGATTTTTCACTTTTTGAACTAGAGGCGATACCCTCCTGGTACCGGCTATTAGAGCCAAGAACGAATCGGCTATCAAGTGTTGAGCAAATGTTAGGATAACGTCTCTTTAAATATTTTGATGTAGAACTTTTCATACCCAGGTCAAGTATCCAATTAAGTGAAATAGAACTTCTTTAAGAAATCCATTAACTCTAAGTCGCACTTACACTTTGACTCAGCATTCATATACGTCGGCCTAAGCCCATCTCCAAGACTCAATGCTTATTTTTCCTTTGATCCAACGGCCGATGTGAAGCCATGACTTTTCTACTAAAACAAACTCTCAGAGCCGATCGCTTACATCGGTTGTTGGCTTTCATTGCTGATCTTAATGAAGCCTCCTTCCCATGACTTGCTAGAAAAACATTTGAAATCTCCTAGTTCCCAAAAGACTGGATCGGCTGTTGCGATGCTCATGGACTCATCAGCGCAAACCAGTTCGACATCATCTCCATGCCATTGAATCAAACACTGATGCATGGTTGATGGTATACAGCAGTTCGCATGAATCCAATCACGACCGAGGAGCAAACTATACGACCCTTTCCCATCGATGATGAAGAATGTAGTGAGCAGAGTCTTTCTTCCGATTGTTAACTCGATGCTTATTGCCCCTCGGGTCTTAGACATATTACCACCAAAGTCCTTAAGCATCATGTCAGTCTCCATCAGATCTTCTGATCCTTTGCCAAGTTTACGAAAAGTGGTGTAAGGCATAAGATTGACAGAAGCACCTCCGTCCACTAACATCTTGTTCATCGGCTTCCCATCGACAAGACCTTTCATATATAACACTTTTAAGTGCCGATGTTTGACTGGTTTGTCAAATATTGCTTGCCGCACAACCGTTAACTTAGCAACTATCTCCTCATACTCTGATTCATCGAAATCCAAATAAACTTCTTGATCCGCTAGAGCTTTGAATTCCGATGGCAATAGAAAAGCCATTTGGATATTAGTCGATGGCTGCCTCCTATTGGCTATTTGCTTGGTATGCCACACTTGAGTTTTACCGGATGCCTGAGCCTGTTCCATCTCTTTATTCGTTAGGCGTTGCACCCTTCTCTTCTAGCTTCTTGTTAAACCTCCTGGACACCATTGGCCTTCCTACCAAGCATACTTTCTTTCGTCGCCTTCCTCTTCATGATCAGCCCAGTCCTGATCAACAACTCTTTTTCTAAGCCGATCATGAACACTTTTATTTTTTAAGTGCCGATCCATGCTATTATGATGATATGCATCTTGAGCATGGATAGACCGGTGGTTGGTTTGAGACTGCCTATACTCTCGATACTGACTGCTACACTCTGGGCAGTCATGTCTTGTAGGCAACTTCAAACATTCATTCCAGCAATGTCTGAAGAAAGGACAATTCCAATGTAATTCGGCTTGTTCCCTTTCATACCTCTCTCATTTTAGTTGATGCTAGTACGCTTGATCTTTCAACCAACACTGATAATCCTTTTCCTTCTACCACTGCCATTTATTCAACAGAATCCGAGATGTGATCCATGGCTTTGTTGTCTCTGCTTTTGATGTCTTTCCCTGCTCATATCGGCTCTTTTGCTCGGCACGACGTCTTCTAATCTCTCTGTACTCGTTAGCCAATATTTGCATCTTGGGATCGACTGTTCTAGCTTCTTTTGATTTGGTTGATGTTAGGACCTTAGTTTTTCCTTTGAATAGCCCAGCATCGACCATGTTTTGATCTCCTAGGAAAGGATTATCATCAACTTTCATTTCCAAAGCGTACCAAATTTGAGCCTCCCCTGCTGAATAGCTCTCTCTATATGCTGGCTGAAGATTCTACATTCATTAGTGGAATGAGAAGTAGCATTATGGAACTTGCAGAACTTCTTATTCTTCAACTGATCAGGGGGCAACATGACATGACCATCGGGCAACTTGATCTGCCCTTTCTCAAGTAAGAAATCAAAGAGCTTGTCTGATTTGGTGACATCAAAGTCATAGCTCTCCTCGACTCCTCTTCCCTAAGGATTTGGCACCATCACTGTCTTCTTGCCCCAATTCCATTCAGCCGCAGCAACCTCTTCTTCTTCATCTTCATAGCCGTCATCGACTGAGTATGGATCATAAGCTTTGGCTACTGTGGTACTCTTCTAGAACCGGGTATCTCTACGCATACTCTGGAATTGGCTATTGAGCGCTGCTACTCATTGAGCCAATTGTCCCAAGTTGTCAAATTCTTGTCCCAGCAGCTTTTGTTTCCACATCGGCATCATTCCTTGAACGGCTAAAGTAGCTAATTGATCATCGCCAAGTTTAAGGAGAAGCATAAGTTACTGGTTTCTCGGAACCTCTGAAGAAATTCAGTGCCCATTTCATTAGTCTTCTGTCTTATAGTTGTCAGATCGGTAATCTTCTTTTCTCCAGGTTAGCCCAATTGGCAATGGAATTGACTAGCAATGATGAAAACCAAGTGAAAGCTAGCCCGATAAGGACAGAGAGAAAAAACAAACTCGATGGGCATCCTCAACTGACGCTTCGCCCAATTGTGTAAGATACCGACTAATATGTTCTATCGTGCTTGTACTGTCTTGACCAGTGAATTTAGTGAATTCTGGGAACCTGTAATTTGAGGGAAGAGCGATCAAATAATACCATTCTAGATATGGGCGTTTGTATGAAAAGGTTAGTCCTTTTGGCTTCAGACCGAACTAATTTTTTATCATATCAGTCACCCTCAGTAATAATTCATCAGCTTACGGATTTGGATTTCTCTATACCTGCTGACCCATCTATGGATTGAAATCTCGTGTGCCCTGATATCCTAGATTTGGCATCATGTGAAGGGTGTTATAATCCATGCCATAGTGATAACCTTGTGGAATCTCAATCTATTGGGTCCTTTGCTGGCTTGCTGCTTGAAGTCTCTGATTATAGACAAAAGGATCTATATCTCTATGGATCCTTTGAACTAATGGTGCTATTTTTTGAGCCGACGACGGTATGTGACCTGATGTGCCAAAATTGATCACCTGGTTCTGACTTTGCCCCGCCGGCTGTTGCACATGCTGTATTGATGGTCTAGGATTGTACTGTGTCTAATTTGCAGTAGTTCCTCGAGTTTGTTCAGATGAATCCTAAACTATCTGGACATCACCACTACCAGCTGGTGCTGCTTCTTGATGGCTGGTACCAACTTGATTGGTCCCTTAGGTCAACGGATCTGGAATGTTGTAATAAGCCGGCCCACCTTGACCAACTGGAAACCCAAGAATCGCCTCTCTCATGGCATTGTGGAATATGTCCATGAAAACTTCATTATGGCTTGATATGGCATCACGAATAGATTTGTCTACAACTTCCTTAAAGAAACGCCTGTCTTTAGCTTCAGTTATGTCTGTCTGCCCATGTAACAAAACTCTTGGTAGTGGAAATTTCTAAACAATTGTGTTGTCACGTGTTTTGGTGTAGGACAACAAACATTTGTTCTAAAAATCTTCTATGCCTTGCTGATGATACCCTAATCCTCATCAGGTATCTTCATAATGCAGCATAAGGATGTTGTTGTTGTTGTGAACCGCCATGATGATTGTGGGGTCCCACCGGGATGCCAGAAACGTGTGTCGACACAGAATTTTCATCCCGTGCCAAGGACACACGTAGCAAGCCGGAAGGGTCTGCTCAATGGAGCTATAGATCCACCTAGCTTCAGCACAGGGGTGGTCGATCCTGCGCACTCCTCCCGAGACGTGCCGGTCAATTTGACCCTGTAATTCACAAGGAGAGAAAGTACATAAGTAATTAAGGGTGGAACTTGCCGGTGTTGCTAGACAGTCCTGAATGTGCGGCTCTAAGAGCCGATATGAAAGGAGATCGACTAAACAGTCGATTCTAGCATAATCATGAGAATAAATCGGTTAAAGCTTATTGGGTTGTATAAGAAGAATCGGTTATCATTCAGGGCAAATGTCGTTACTTGAACAAATATTAATCAATGGCAATAAGATGTCAACAATGATTGATTTATGCTAAGCCAATGATTACAAGTAACCAAATCCCTTTTTATATAAAGAAACAATCCAATATCACTTAACTGTTTGACAAAGATAAATCTAGTGAACATGTTAGATCTCATCTATCGCTATGGCTAGTGGGACATGAGGTAGAATCATGCATGCCGTAGAAATAACAATAGACTCGACGACCCTAACTCATTACTAATATCAGTGGGGCATGAGGCAGAATCATGCAGGCTGTAATACAATAATAAGATCATTGGGCTAACATATCTTTCAACCTATCTTTACTTCAACGGTCTCGTGATGCGAACTGTTTGTGAAAGCACTCGATATCGGCTAAAACAGCCGATTCAGGCATAGCACACAGTTAAAAGTCATGCCTTATCAGGAATAGATCTACCAGATAATGGTCCCCACTCCACGGTGCTAACAGTGGGGTGTGAGGTAGAATCATGCAGGCCATGATAACGGGCCATGGAATGGTTTTCGCTAGCCAATAAATCTACTCAAGACGCAACACGCCTTAACCGCATGCTATGCACAATTAGGATTGACATAAAACAGTCGATAAAACATAACTCATCGTTTAAGGTGTAGATTAGATCAATTTAGATTAGCAAACGATAGGCTAAACAAGATATAAGGCCAATATAGATCAATCCCATTCGGGCAAAGTGATATTGCTGTAATTAGATAAATAATGAAGGCAATAAGCAATATCGGTAACTTAATGAATCTACCAAAGACTGCCATCCTAAGGTAGAGCCGATAACTTGACCTTGATCTAGTTCATGTAGTGGAGGTCGACCGGATCGATGCAACCATACTTGAACTAGACAAGAATCAATAACTAACTTATACCAGAGTTGTAGTGGAGGTCGACCGGATTGATGCAGCTATACGAACAGATGTATAAGCCATGACGGTACTTACAACAAGCAGTGGAGGTCGACCGGATCGATGCAGCCGTACTTGCTGAAGAACTCACTGAGATCTACTCTACTCCTACTCCTAAGGGGTGGCCGGAGCTGAAAAAGTAAATAACTTGTATGTTGGATTGATTGTTGTTCTTTACAATAGCCGAGGGTTGATATTTATACCCGGGACCTGCGCATGACTCCTGTCTAAGCACTACTCATCACATTTTTTGACCCTAGAGAAGAGATTCCTAATTTAAGATTACTTAGACTCTAATCTTTCCCTTTTTGTAGAGTCCAACAAGTTTCGTCCTAGTGCCGAACGTAGCTTCTGTCGTTATCCGCTGGCGCTATTTGAAGAAAGTCGATTCCAGTTTTTGCATCCAAATTAGCTGGTTCCGATCTGCATGCAATTGATTCCTTGATGATATGATCTTGAGAGCTTTCGAGTCCCTGTGACTCTTCTTCCAAATTTTGGTGTAAATAGCAGCCATCTAGGTCTCCATTGTTGAGACCAGACGATGCACTCGAAAAGTGAAGAACTTTTCTCCAGCAAGTCCTATCCGGGGGACTTAAAAATCCGAACCCTGGCCATGAGGTAACATCGGTAGTTATCCATATTTACTTTTTAGTATTGCATGAATTATTATTATTTTTACTTTAAGCATATTTACTTTTCTACATTTGTCTTGCACTCATAAAAAAGATAAAAAGTTTCATGACTGCATTACAGCATTGCATCATAAAACTTAAGCCCCATGTGAAAAATTTTCTCGAGTATAAAAGCCCAAGGGAATATTCACTGTGGTGGCATAAAAAATGAATATCATGCATGCATATTTTTTTGAATTATATAAATAGGAAAATCCAAAAATATTAAAAAGACATCCTGCTAGAACTTTGCCAATTAGGAAATCAGACTAAAAGGACAACAAATCTCTGAATGGATGACCGTTAACCCCTTATCCTAATCTATGCCACGAGTTTTGGTGTTCTTGTAGGAGTATTTTGCAGGATGATCAAGAGTAAAGCCATCCATCCGAAGTACATTTTCTGAGTTGTTGCTACACTCGCTACACGAGGAACCCAACTTCTGGACGGATGAGAAAAACTTCTGCTGGTAGACTCATTCTAAGAAAGACCACAACAACATCTAGCTTGGGGAGGAGCATCCCCCATGTATCTAGCTAAGTATTTCTTTTCCTTTTGGTTTTACTATTTTTAAGTTTGCTTCATACTTCCTAAAGAAATAAAAAGATGCATAACAAACAAAAAGCAAAATAAAAATTTATCTTAGCTAGTTATATAGGTGTGATCTTAAATTTTGAAAACAAAATAAAAGGTGTGTTAAGTTTTCTTTAAGTTTGATTTTTAAAAGCTAAATAAAAGGACTCTGAGAATAATCTCTTGCAATGGAAATGATGAATAGTTGTTCTATCGTAATTCCTTTCAAGTACCTAGTTTTCAGCCTTAAATTCTCCCGAGTTTTGGATATGACTGTTTGATGTAAGAATTTACTCTGAACATGAAACTCATGGGTAGCATATGCTTGATCTAAGTCTAGGTAATTGGTAGATATGATATGAGAAGGTCTGAGCTGTTGTTTATCTTGTTCCAAGTGATACTAAAGTTCTAGAGATTTATCTTTTGAAAAACATAAAAATCCTACATGATGAGCTCTTGCATGATAACTGAATTCCTACTAGAGCCATATATAATATTTAGATTATGAAAACTTCCACATATATGTTGCCTGCATTGCATTAATTTTAGTCAAGCTTTGTTGACCCTTATGAGAGGTTTGTCATGCTCATAAAATCAAGATCACGTACACACCACCCAAATATGCACTACTCCTACACTGGGGGTAGGCGCAACAACATGCCATTCCATCTAGATCCACCCAAAAATGTTTTTCTCCTACACTAGGAGTAAACACCAAAAATATTCTTGATAGGATATCCACCAAATAAACGCTCCAAGTTCTTGTTGCTATCTCTCAAAAGTTTTGTTGCATAAAAGAGGCATGGGGCTATGCAAAAGATATTCATCACAAAAGAGAGAAAAAGAAAAAAGAGATGAGAAAAGGAGATATTTAAAACAATGGGTACTCAGATGCCCGCCCAAAAAAAAGAGAAAGAAAAGAAGATGAATAAGATAGCCCATGTTTTCTTGTAAAGTAGTTTTCAAGTTTCAAAAGAGAGATATGTTTTCAAGGAGCATAGTTGAAATAGGTTAGCCACCATATATATCCACCACATACATCCACACACATGCACATCTTGATTTGATTGTATGACTCAACTCTCTTTGGATCTAAGGTTTAACTATATGTATTGCAAGTATGCTCTTTCATGCTTTTTCCACTCCTATGAGCTCCACATAAGATTTAGTTGTAGGAAGAAAAAAAGTCATAACATCTTTACTGCCTTTGGTGAGGATCCACAAATACCATATATATTGAGAGACTTGAGAGTGTCATACAATGGAAGCCCTAAGTTTTATTTTGAAAACCTATAAAACTCTGGAATAATGGTTGAGCAAAGAACTTGAGAAATAGTGCTTGGCTTGATCGTTTTGTCTTTCAATTGGTCAAGACCCAAGTGAAAGCTAAGAAGCCCCATGGTTGAAGGTAATATGGGTAAGTTTGAAAGTTAGATCGGTTCATTCTAATCCGGAGGAGAATTCTTGTTTGAACGCATGTGTACTTTTGAGGAGTGAAAGCATTGACGCAACTCCTGATCCATTTACTAATTTTAGCTTTGCTAAGGGACTAGCAAAGGTTAAGCTTAGGGGAGTTTGTTGATGGTAGTTAACAACCATGATAAACTGTCAAAATAATATGTATAAGAGCATAAATATAATCACCAACGAATGTCTAGGGGTTTAAACTAACAAATTCCATGAGTTTTGGTGAATCTATATTTTCGGTAGGGTTTATCCAAAAACCCATCAAGGTGGACCTACATGTCAGATTTAATCACGCTTATCCATAGCAAAACAGACACCAGAAGACTGTAGAAGACTCGAGAGGACTCCGCGCTGAGACAGCAAGGTAGAGACTACCAGGTGGGGTACCTATAGGTCGCCCAGCCCTCTAGGCCCACATGTTAGCCCTCCTTCGAATGTCAGTTCTCCACTGCCTCCTAGGTTGCATCTATGCCCCTACCACCCCGCCCTGGGCATAACCCCAGTCATCAAGTCATTTGAGAAGATAGAAACCCTAATTATCCTCAGAGCTCCATCATATTCTAGGGCAAAGCTAGTTTGGCTAGGTCTAGAGGGAGGTGTGTAGGCTTTGCTTGTATTCACGATCGTGTCAAGAGCGTGGTTTGGAATAATCTTTGTACCCCCTCTCTTTTGTACCTTGATTACTTTTATATGCTAGTTACAATTGTTATGAGAATATTAGTATTCACTTTATTCATGTTCTTTGCTATAATGTTCATCGTCTACTTTGATTTTATGATTAGTATAGTTAGATTATCATCATGTTCATGCATAAGTTCATATTGCACTTAGTCTAAGGTACCATGGGTGAGTGGTCGACATTGTGTAAGTGTGGTGCTTATACGTTGTTTACCTATGGATACACCCTATATTCTAGGTCATGTGGTAGATCGCGGATGTGACACTCCCGTTGAATCCTTTGTAGTCCACTCGCCAAATATAGGTGCACGTTGGGTTTGGTTACGAAGGAAGAACAAGCTCTGTTCTGAATCTTTCTTAGTAATATCCCTTATGTGTAGATATGAAGATGATCTTAGCAATGACTACTAGGTATAATTGGCCTAATCAATGTATGCTTTGACTTGTAATTAAGAATAACTTAGGAATTATTCCTCTAATATTCTACCTGACCATGCTAATGCCATAGAAAGGAGTACTCTGAGTGATTTATCATTATTATTAGTCAATACTTATTATATATCTTAGCCTATGACTTACCCCTGTTAGGAGTAGAACATTGGTTATGGTTTACTTCTCCATCAATAGTATACGTTATTGATACATGTCCATGCTAGACCTTCCCTGTGGTAAAAAAATAAATAATGATGACTGGAATACTCTCGGGTGAAGTGCTACAATGGTATAATTATCTGTGCACTTGTAGATTCCTTTCATATATATGTATTCATATCTATTCTTCCTAGTCACATAAATTAATAAAGAACAGCTTAGTATTATTCTAGTAGTAATGCTAGGTAATACCAACAAGCATCTCTGGGATCATGACTAGGGATGACAACCAAGTAAAGTAATGTTAGGAGATGTAGGTAAGCAATAGGTGGCAACTTAAAACAAGTGATAAGTAAATAAATACCAACACTAACCCCTTTCTTAGCCTATGTTGCACAAGTCTGTGTCCCGAGCAAGGGTCCAGTAGACATGTCTGGGAGTCGCTAGCCTTAGGACTGGGGCACCCTCCTTTCGATCTAGGTCTGTTGTGGGTCGAGTGATCGAGAGCGTATGGGCTCTGGCTCGAGGCAACCTAATCACCCAGTGCGCTACACCCTTCTAGCAGCTTTGGTAGCAGGCCCCGATCCTCTCAGGCCGACCTTAGTAATCGTAGGTCAAGGTGCGGGTAGCATGCTGAGCTCAGTCAGGGCCCTCATTGGGCCCATTGCCTTGCAGCTCCGAACCCAACTTCGAGGAGTTGGTTAGTTTTTGGGGCATGCTGCCCATCGATCAGGGGGTTGGGTTCTCCATCTAGCAGTTGGCATAGCCCCTGAGGCCATCATGGGGCCTCCTTGCTAGTGGGTGAGGCGGTTTCTAGATGCACCCCTCCCTCTAACATCCCATGCAGGCAATTGATGGTGCCTGGGCTACCGCGCCTAGTGAAGGAGTTATGGTGTGCACTCCCATGTCATCCCACTTCATCTAGGAGATGGGACATTGGGCCATGTGGAGTAGATCTAGCAGAGGAGGGGCCATGACACTTGGTGCACATGGATCTAGGCCATTGATCGTGGCCACTGGGCCCGAGGGGAGTCTGATCCCCTCAAGTCCCATGAGAAGACGTGCACGAAGTGGGTGACATGCTTGCTGGAAAGTGGAGCGAGGACTTTACTCACTGTCAATGTCCTCCCTAACTCTGCCTTTACTGCATGGCCACCATCACGCAACTGCCAGGGCACGTTGCGAGGATTGAAGGGGTGCCTGACTAGCCCTCGAGGTCCCTTTATCGGTCGATGGCTGAATAGAGGGCCTGGAGCCACTCACAACACTTTGGTTGGGGCAATAAAAGGGAGCCCTAGGGGGCGCAGCGCCTCTATTCCATCTTTGGCTTCCTTTCTTCTTCCTCTCAGATCCAACTCCTAGTGGCCATGGCAATGATGAAGTGCGACGTCTCCCTACGAGTGAGCCTACCCTCCTTTGCTAGGCAATTGCTCTCATGAGAGTGGAAGGATTCCAGCGAGATGGTGGCCACAACTACATGAGGTGGTAGGAGCTGCTCCACGACGCTACTCGAGGAGATGATCCCGAGCCAACTGGTGGTAGTTGAGCATAGGTCTTGCCCTCCTAGGTAGGTCATGAGCTTTGCGGATCCCACCTCATGTAGCGATGGTGCCTATCGGGCCTTCCTAGCCCTTGTTGGGAGTGGGAAGACCCTAGCACCGCTCGACTATCTAGGGCTTTCCTGTCCCCTATCTCTCAGAGGGTCTAGGCGTGTAGTGGCGCAGCCACTACATGGGGGGTCGAGGCAAAGCTTGGCCGACTCTATCTCTCTTGAGTGGCCCTCTCTTAAACCTGAAGAGGGTCTCAGGTAGGTCAGCGTCTGACCTATGGCTCTAGTATCCTTCCTGCCCTCCATAGAGGAGAGGTAATCAGGAGGAGGTGCAGTGGTCTTGAGGCGCACCAAGGAGTTTTTTCACCGTATATTACACTTGGGTCATTCCCAATTGATGAATAGAATTACTTTTGTTTGTAATCTCAGTGCTCATGAGTCATGATCAGAGACATAGGTCCCTTGTTGGGATGGGCCATTACGATAATGGCCTCGGTGGCCAAGATTGTCGCACCCATGCTATTAGTGGGTAAGTCCATGAGAACCCTAGGTTTACGGTCATTTCATGCCCTGGTCATGTCCCCCTGAGGTGTTGGGGTTATGATCCTTGGGTGTCTCAAGGCATTGACTAGTAGGCAGGCCGGATGGCCCATGATACTAAAGCCAAGCTTAAGCTTGAACAACCGAGACCTAGCTAGGATAATTAGACCAGGACAATCACTGAAGCCGGGGTCGGCCATGACCCCTCCCTTCTGCCTTAGCCACACACTATGCGGCAACCAACGACCACTCACCATCCCAACCCCTATAAAGAACAGGAAGAGATCAAGTCCCACGAAGCATGCCTACCCATATAGGAGTAGGCATGCCGCACTGACCTAGTAAGGACTGAGGGGACATCAGTAACCTCAGTACGGTCAGACACCATCCCTATCCAGCGCTACCCACTCATGGTTAGCCCAATCATGGGTACCACGCGCCTCTCCAAGGTGCTGAAGGATGGGGGGAGTAGCCTCAACATACTCTATGCCAACAACCTCGACAAGATGGGCATCCCCCGAAATAGCCTATGCCCTAGCAAGGAATCGTTCTACGGGATCATGCTAGGGAAGGAAGCCATGCCCCTTGGATGCATTTGGCTCAACGTCACCTTCGGCCAGCCAGACAACTTCTGCAAGGAGCCACTCACCTTTGAGGTCGTCAACTTCCCCAGCATCTACCATGCCTTCCTTAGTCGACCGTGCTTCGCCAAGTTCATGGCCGTCCCCAACTACACCAACCTAAAGCTCAAGATACCCGGCCCGAAGGGGTCATCACCGTTGAGGGAAGCTTCAAGCAAGCCTACTACTATGAGCAAGACTACGTCACCCAAGCAGCCGCACTCATTGCCCCCTGAGCTCTCGATGGCTCAGGTCACGATGCAGAAGGGGCACCAGTATAGGAAGCAACCAAGGCAGTGGCGGTGCTCGACCGAATGAGCATTAGCGAGGCTCCCAAGGCTTCTGGCGGCAGCAGTGGCTTGGTTGGCCCCTCCATCCAGGCGCTCGGTCCCACAGAAGGGGCTGACCCGATCAAGGTGAGTTCTGACCTTTCCCCATGAGGGAAGGCCATGGCCAAGCCATCTACCTAGAAGTGACTCTTCCCAAGATAAGGCCCGCCTACCGACCTCCTTTGCCGGCTTACCTCTACAACAACAAAAACCAAGATAAGTCCCGTCCTCCTGACCCTCTTGCTTTGCTTGCTTTAGTCATTGTCTCCTTTAACCCGAGCAACCCCGATTGAAGCTCGGTTGCACCATAGGATTGACTAAACTAACCATCTGCTGACCTTTTTGAAGGAGAACCGCTGCAGAAGGCCCCAAGCAAGGCAAGGACGGGAAGACAGAGTAGGAGGAGATGGTGAAAGATAGGCAAGGCACTAATGGAGCAGCCTTGGCCATCATGTTACTAGCTATGTCCTCTTTCCCCTCTCTTGTATCCATTCCATTTTCTTTGCAGGTATCTGCCTATCTCCTAATCCTTAATTGGATTGTTCCACCCCACCGCACGTTGGTCCAGGGGCCCCCAGAAGGGGCATCATCAAGGGTTCAAGGCTAGCCCATTGGGCTTCTAGGTCGCCTAAAGCCTATTGAGGATGCTTCAAGGCTATAGCGCGCCTAAAGAAACTATGAAAGTGTGATGGTGACCCAACTAGGGAGGTAGCAAGCCCCCGAGTATCGACATACACGCTTGGAGACTATATGAGTGGCTCGTTCGGGAAGCCGAGGATCTCCCCTCTAGGGGACATGACCGGAGCATTGAACGATCGTAAACCCAGGGTTCTCACAGACTTACCCATTAGCAGCACGGTCACGATGATCTTGGCCAACGAGGCCATCATCGTAATAGCCCAGCCCAACAAGGGATTAAGTCTCTAAGCATGACAGAAGAGCAAAATGGGATTACAAATGAAAGTAATTTCATTTCATCAATTGGGAACGACCCAATTAGAATACACGGCGATAGAAACTGTGATCTACTGCCTCCTATACGATGGCAAAGACCACAGGGGGCACCCAACCTCTGAGTTGGGGCCCTATGATGTGGATGGCTTGGGCAGGGGGCCACCCTTGAGGCTCCTCCCCAAGGCCTGAGGTCAGGCGACGTTGACCATCGCACTGTCAGAGGGGTCAGCCCTCCTTTGGCATCACTGGGATAGAAGGGCAGCGATCGACGTGCCATAACCCCCCTCCCCCATTAGAGGGTACAAGGACTCCAGTGATATCGCTGGAGCCCTTACACCTTCTAAGGAGGGGGCGTGATAGACACCTCTAGCATTGGGTCACCGCCCCTCCTTCGCTAGAGCCCTTCCACCCACAAAAAAGCAGTCACACGATGGACAACGCCAAGCTCACTCGGAGGGAAGCGTCACACTTCATCGCCATCGCCACCGAAGAAGATGGATCGGAGGAAGAAGAAGAGAGCTGGCTGGAGGAAGGGATTGAAGACGTCACATTCCTAGGGGCTCTCCTTTATAGGGCGGACTATGTGCTGTGAGCGGCCCTGGCCCCTCCAATCAGCTATCAATGGTCAGAAAGGGCCCTAGGGAACCGGCAAGGCGTCCCTTCAAATCCACAGTACGCCTCTGGGTGGTTGCATAATGGCGGTTGCGCAGTAAAAGTAGAGTTAGGAATCATTGACAATGAGTTAAGTCCCCACTCTGCTTTCCACCATGCGTGCCGCCCACTCTGCGTATGCCTCCTTGTGGGACTTGGGGGGATCTAGCTCCCCTGGGCCAACTGGCAATCATCAACGGCTTGGATCCACATGCAACGAGTGCCATGGCTCCACCTCCACCAGATCTGCTCCACGTGGCCCTAACATCCAGTCTCCTAGACATGGCAGGAAAGTGCGGGGGCTATGCGCCATAACTCCTCCACCAGGCATGATGGCCCAAACGCCATCAACCGCCTATGCAAGCCATCAGCAGATGGGACGCACCAGAAGCCACCCCTTTTGGTGGGCAAGGAGGCCCCACAATGGCCTTAGGGGCTGCACTAGCTCCCTAAACTGAGTAGCCCGACCTCCCCGATCAACGGGGGCTCCGGTGGTGCATCCCCCAAAAACAACCAACTCCCCGGAGTTAGGTCGGGAACCACTGAGTAAAAGGCCCAATGAGGGCCTCCGTCCAAGCCTCGGCGCACTCCCATCTCCCCAACCTATGGCCACAAAGGGTTGGCCCCAAAAGGCTGGCTCGAGAAGATCGGGACCTATTACCGTAGCCCCTAGAAGGGCATGGTGCTCTAGATGATCAGACGGCCCCGAGCTAGAGCCCAGCGCTGTTGATCACCCGGCTCACGGCAGGCTCCAATAAAAAATGAGGGCACCCTGGGCTATAGTCAGTAACTCCTAGACGAGTTCATCGAGCTCTTGCTCGAGTTGGAGACCCATGCGACATAGGCTCACAATGGGATCAACACCATCTTCGCTCAGCTCCGACAGCCGAGCAACACCCATCACATTGGAGAAGAAGGCCCCAAGCTAGGCACAACACTCTCGCCAATGGAAGATGTCCTCGCCAAGGAGGTTTCGGTCACCAGATGATCGAATTTAGCCCTCCATTGCCATAATGCTAGGTTAGTCCACAAAAGGCTTGGGGCTCCTGACAAGATCCTAACATACAGGTATGTTAAGCCTCGGGTCCAATGGTTTCCGAACAAAGAAGACCCCCGACCGACTCCTTCATGATCGCTCGGAGGCTTAGGGTCTATGAACATCGGGCATGCTCACGCGGACCCTCTAGCAAAGAGATTCGATCGATCCTGACTCGATCATAGCTTCTGCTTAGGGCTTAGGGGCTTCCTCGAGCCTTGGGCTCCTGACCTATGGCACGACCAAGCCTGGCCCTTGGCTCCTGCCCGGCTCACGACGCCAACCATAGCCCGGGCACAAGAAAATAGGCCTCGTGCTACCAATGCTCAGGGCCTCCTCGGCGCCACTCCCCAGGCATGGCCTTGCCAACTGCTCCTCCAATAGGGTCATGTCTAGGGTGTGACACAAGAAGACAAAGCTTCCCACAGCCTTCGGGTGCTCATGGGCTTCTAGGCCCATGCACTAGCCCCTAGAGCTGACCTCGTTTGCCACCAAGAGGACTCTAGAAAGTCTTACCCGGGGGAGGTCGGTCCAAGCTGACACCACCTGACACACAGAGTGTTAGAACAAAGCAGCCATACGATGCCTAAGGCTTCTTTGGCTCCAAGACACCACGACGGTCCACGACGCACCACTGCAAGACCCTCCTAGACTCCAGCACACATAGACAGTAGACTAAACCCCAAAACTACCATGTACCCAACCTATCTCATTATATAAGGGATAATGTCAGACCTAAAGGGGGACGATCCCATTTTCGATCACTAGGCACTCCATTGCATCGGCCTTCGCCAGCCATAGAGGGCAAGGCAACTCGAGGAGAGGCACCGAGAGCCCCTCATCCACCGCATCCTATCATCTTCCTCCTCTTCGATGAGGGGGAAGGCTAGAGTGGAGGCGAAGCAACCTTAGGATTAACACCGAGCTAACCCCCTACCAAATCTTCTTCCTTTACACTCCATTGTAACCCCCTAATTTTGGGTGCTCTTGAGTGTAAGGATCATCAGCTGCTGGACGTAGGGACCGAATTAGCTCAAACCAGGATAAACCATTGCGTCACCTCTGCATGATTCTTGTATTCCTTTGTCCACCCAAGCCACCGAAGACCCATACTCTAACACTGACTCGAATAACATGCTTGTTGTGGTTTCGACCCCGCGATAGGATCATTCTCATTCTCACCACATCTCCATCCTCTTCGGGCTCTCAAAGCTTTTGTTCAGCTAGCCCTTCTCCTAGCTCTAGCTCTCCTACCTCTTCCACCATTCTTACACCCCCATTGTAAGAACTTCAGAGCATTCAAGCAAGGAACACGCACTCGATGATCTCTAAGACTGGACATAGGGCTCTGGCCCAAACCAGTATAAATCCTCGTGTCTTTTGGATGCTACCATTATCTTTCTAGAGCAGCATGACATTCATATAAATTTACTAGTCCAGTTTACAAAACACCGATAGTTGGCACGCTAGATAGGGGACAGTCATGCACTCTCAATTGTTGAGAAGGAAGCGATGGCTCCTCGCACCGCCAATGGATTTGCCCACCGAATGGCATCTAGCAGCCACATCCAACAGGGGAATCTTGAATTAGTCAGTTGTTGGCGGTCCCTAATGATAATATCTGACCACCAATTACTATCCAAAATAGGAGAAATAAACAAACTTTTGATACATGCATTTACTTTTAACATAGTTCCACTTGTATTGGAAGAAACATGTTTTGCAGGGCACACATTTGAATACAAATGGAAAACAAAGCAAAAGGCGCAAAATGGAAAACATAAAGCAGAAGTGCACAAGAGAAATAAATGGAAAAGCCCACCTACATGCCAAAACTGGGCCAGCCAGTAGCCCACCAGAGCAAGGCGGTGGCCAGCGGGGCCAGCCAGGGTGCACTCGCAACTTGGGTGCACCCACACCCCCAGCACCACCTCTCGGGCCTACCTTGCTCCAGCGATTGCATGGCGACATGCATAGGTGGATTTTGGTGGTTTCCTAATTTATCTATGCTAAACCAACCATCAGCCACTACAAGAAGAGGGGTGGAGCTCTCCTTCAACACACAATATTTGAGCAACTTTACCTCCAGTTCTCTACTTGTACTCTTTTTGTTTTTGTAGTATTTTGGAGCTAGCAAGAGCTATTCAGGAGGGCTTGGCTCCTTGGGAGAAAGAAAGCTTGGTATGAATACAAAGAGAATTTCTTCCAAAGTCATGCTCTCATATTATAAATATAGTTGTGCTATAGAATTAGAGTATAGTTCTCATGTTAGAATCTTGACATATGAACTAGCATATAGTTTGTGTATTATGATCTTAACATGTGCAACTTTATGCTTAACCATTCATATGACTTATATGCGTAGAATTATTGCTAGGAGTGAGGTAGCGATTCATCATTCATTCAGGTTTGCCCATATTCTTGCTTGTCGATCCATAGGATCATAGTCTCAGGGGGATTTGGGTAGTTTCCTTGTACACGGGCGTAGTGCACGGGAACCTTTGGATATGACGATACCCCTCGGTTGAGGGGTAGGCGGCAGGTGGTGATAGCCTTGTTCGTCCCTTGTAATCCCCCACATTCGGGTATTATGTAGGAGTTTTAAAGTCTCTCGTAGACCAGTGGTCGGAGATCTCCTCGACCATCTTACACTTAGTTCTAGCTCTAATCTTGTAATTTGTATGATCATCAACTATTCTTTGCACGGCTATATTAGAACATGCCTGCTCCACTTAGGAACATTGTTTTTTTCTTTATTTTCCCTTTTATCCTTGAGGTTGGCCTAAGTGCATGTGCACTATTCTGAATATACCATTTTTACCCCTATCATGAATTATTGGTTTACTATGCAAGTATGTAATCTTGTTCATATTCATGCTAGGCTCTTATACCTTGCCATCCTTTGGGAAAATATTAATAACGATACCCTGAATACTTTTGGGTGAAATGCTACAACGATAGATCCATGCGCTTGCGGATATTAATTCTATAATCATTAAGAACTATCGTGGTTGATGTTTCTTAGCAGCATCGCTAAGGTTTACCAAATCTTAGTGATGGTGCTAAGAAATGCCAACCAGCATTTCTGGTGCCACTACTAGGGATGGATTTCATCTCCAACCTTGGTAGTGATTGTTGGTATTTATTAACGCACATAATACCATTATAACATTTTACCTGTAGTATTCTAGGTATCGTTATTTATATTTCTACCACAGGGAAAAAATGGAGTAAAGATTATTGAATAACAAAGGGGTAATTACTAATCAACATACATGCATAGTTACATTAGGGGTTAATGTAATGATATGAATTTATGTATAATGACACTCAGGGGATTGATCATTAACGATAAATAACTAGTTAACTCGGGAGAACAACAGGTGATGTAGATTCCTATTCATATGATGTTCTTATTAAATGGTCAAAGTATACCCAACTATAGCTAAGACTAACTCCACTCTTGTGCACTTCGAGATACCATTAAATGGTAGAGTTCCACAAAATATAACTCTACTAACACGACTACGGTCCTACAATTTAAGAACCTGCTCACATGGGGTGGACTACAGAGGATAGACAGTGCTATCACCTTCCGCTGCTACCACACGGTGAGGGAATAGGGTGCACTCATAGGCAGAGCATCATATAAGCACCATGCTTACACAACGCTAGGCTACTTAGCCCAACCGGTAAACTCGCAGGATAAGCGCTCTATGAACCCACACACAAAGTTAATGATAACCTTAACTAAGCAAGATATATATACAAAGTAAGCATAGTGTAACAGCCTAAAATTTGCCTCTTTTGAAAATAGGTTTAAAATGAGTTATTCGTGAATTTTGTGCTCATAAAATATAGGAAAGTAAAATTTTTCATTAAATTAAAATTCATCATAAGGTTTAGCAACATGTTTGTGCATACATGCCAGTGCATTTGTTTCTTTGAATTGTGTGGATTTGATTCAAATTGAAAACATTCAAAATGCTTTTGGAAAAAAAATTAGAAATGGCTTTGAAGTAAAAGAAAAGAGGGAAAAAGAAAATTTGAAGACAAAAGAATTTAAAAAGGTTGTAAATTTTATTTTTGAGGACTTACTAAAATTTCTCACTTTTAGTTAAGTTGAAAAGTATATTCAAAATTCTAATTGAATTTGGTTTGAAAATGAAAAAGGAAAATAGAAAAGAAAATTTGGAAAAAACTCTCCTCTCTCTTCGTGGCATGAGGCAGCGTGGCTTCCAGCGCCCTAGCAGGCCTTGGCCCAGCTCACCAGCCCTATTTGCTTTCTTCTTCCTCTCCTCCCTTCTTGGCCCGCTCCCACTCTCTCCTCTGGCCCAGCAGTCGTTCAGTGCATTCCAGCGGCCCATGCTCCATGCCCCATGGTTCAGCCCTGCTTGGCGCACCCCGGCCACGCTGTCTTTTTCTCTCCTCTTCCTCTCTTCCTCTATTGTCTCGCCGCCCCCGATTCGCCGAGGACCCGTTCAGCGCCATAACTGCGCCTTCATCTAGCCACTTTGAGCCGCCTTCTTTGCTCACCATGGTTCACCGTTGATGGCTGACCCCCCAGCCTGGTTTCGCGTGAAGACACCCCGGGCCCTATCGTGGGAGTCCGCCTTTTCTCCTATCTCTTGTCGCCGACAGCCAAAGACTCTCCACGGTCGTGTCGCTGTCTCGCCTCCGCCCGCCGACTCCTCGCGGCTTGACGTGACCACTGTTTCCTATAAGACCGGATGCCACTGCGCCATAACCCGCCACCTTCATCTAGCCACTTTGGAGCCGCCTCCGTGCCCTTTACAGATTTTGTTTTCTTCATTGACCGCATTTTGTTTTTCAAGCACTGTTTTCCGAGAGCACAACAAATTTTTAATCTATTATTCCTTTAAATCATATTTCGTTTTTGTGACTCGCCACTTTTCAAGCCCGTTGTTCGTTCTCGCCGTCGCGTTCAAGTTGCTTCATAGCGTCAAGATCTCGACTTGCCATGTCACTAATACTAGAATTTCATGGTTTGAATCATATCTTAAAGAACAATTATGCAACTGAATTTTATAAATAGAATATGATTTGTTTCACTTTAGTTTTATAAATCAAATCTAAATTTGTAAAATGAAGCTTCCCGAGCCGCCGTGAAGAAGCTGAGTCCACCACCTTTTTCTCCATACTCCGAGCTCCAGTTTAATAGAAGCGAGACGTAGATTCCTTTTCCAAACTTTTCATCTTGAGAGGCCGAGCAGCCAAAGCTTCAAACGCCGTCGAAGAAGAACGTTGAAGATTAAAGCCATCCAAGGATCGGTGTTTTAAGCCAAGTATAGCATGGGACCATCCTTATTGCCTATTCACTATTAATCATTTCTTCGCTGCTCGCGCCACCGAGACTCGCCGAAGTAAGCTCACCATTCACTAAGTTGGTCTTGAGCTTGTGTTATCCTCGTTGGAATGAAATTGATTATGACTCAGAAAAGTACTAACATTTCGAGGAGCAAAGTCATGGCCGATGCCCTTAGCAACGGAGAGTCATGCTAAGAAGGTTCGGGTGACACCATGGACTAAGAATTGTATTTCTAGTTTGAGCAACTTGATCGGAATCATTAATGTTTTAAAGTTGGCAATAGAATCTACTTTAGACCAAGAAAGTAAAGAAGAATCCAAGAACAAAATATTCTATCTCCTAGTCGACATCTTCCGAATCTCGAGGACGAGATTCATCTTAAGAGGGGTAGAATTGTAACACCCTAAAATTTACCTCTTTTGAAAATAGGTTTAAAATGAGTTATTCATGAATTTTGTGCTCATAAAATATAGGAAAGTAAAATTTTTCATTAAATTAAAATTCATCATAAGGTTTAGCAACATGTTTGTGCATACATGCCCGTGCATTTGTTTCTTTGAATTGTGTGGATTTGATTCAAATTGAAAACATTCAAAATGCTTTTGGAAAAAAAATTAGAAATGGCTTTGAAGTAAAAGAAAAGAGGAAAAAGAAAATTTGAAGACAAAAGAATTTAAAAAGGTTGTAAGGACTTACTAAAATTTCTCACTTTTAGTTAAGTTGAAAAGTATATTCGAAATTCTAATTGAATTTGGTTTGAAAATGAAAAAGGAAAATAGAAAAGAAAATTTGGAAAAAAACACTCCCTCTCTCTTCGGCCCATGGCCTCTGTTTTACTGCGCTGCAGCCGAGGAATTCAGATTTCTTGTTCCAGCCTATTTGCTTTCTTCCCTTATCTAAAAGCAAGCTGTGCTCCCTTCTCGGCCCGCTCCCACTCTCCATGCTCTCAAAGATGTGAAAAGTCGTCTCAATGAGGTTTGCCCCAAGCTCCATAGCCCAAGATCATCAAGAGATTGATAATGCTACTAGAAGAGGTTTTAAGCATTTGGATCAAAAGACCACGCTTTTCCCTCCCTTCCTCTCTCTTATCTACTATTCGTCAAGATGTGCAATGTATCCTTATACAAGAAGAAAAGGTTTTCATTAGGCCAACTAAGAGGTTGGATTACCTAACATTTATCGAAGCATGGAAATCTTGCTTTTGGAAGTAAAAGTGACATATAGCTGCCTACATAAGGACATCTGTTGGTCTTGAGCTTCTCACCTTGCTCACTTTTGGCAAAGCATGACCCCGCTCATGGTTTCGCTAACTTTTAATTGTATTTCTAGTTTGAGCAACTTGATCCATTAATGTTTTAAAGTTGGCAATAGAATCTACTTTAGACCATCTTTCTCCCTATCTCTTGTCGCCGACGCACTCTCTCATGGTGGCCGTGTCCGTGGTCCGCCTCAACCCCTCGACTCCTCGTGGCTTGATGTGACCCGCCTTTTGAGCTGCCCTATAAGACTGGATGCCAAAAAGAATGCCATAACCCACCGCCTTTGAATCTAGCCGCACTGAGCTGCCTCTTCTCGCCCTGGCCTCGAGAGCACCCACAAATCCCATGTAGTCCCATGTCGGTTCGGCCACACGTGCTTCATCGACTTGCCCAAAGACCCCCTTCTTGCCTCGCGTGAAAGGTAATGAAGCTTCCCGAGCCGCCATGAAGAAGCCGAGTCCGTCTTTTCCGCTCTTGTCTGCCATACTCCGAGCTCCAGCCATACGACTGCTCGTGTTCCCTTTGCCAAGACGCCGAAACAGCCAAAGCTTCAAAGCACCAAAATCGTCCGCCGTTCGGTTCGCCTTTCGGCCAGCATGCAAGGTCGTCTTCGCTCCATACTCCGAGCTCAAGCCCTTCGCCACCGAGACTCGCCGAAGTAAGCTCACCATTCTCTTCTCCACCTCCCCAAGTCCTTTCCATTGTAAACCGTGCTCCAAATCACTGTTTCGGCGTAGCTCTGGTCACCGGCCATGGCGCCACTGGCCGAGAGCCATGCATGCGATGCGTCGTCGTGATTAAATTTGGTTGTTAGCTTGATGACATCATCTTCCACGTCATGCTCAATTTGTGGCCGTTTTCCTTACAAAAACAAATCCAAAATACAATAGAAATACGTATCATCCTGAGCCGTCCGTTTTTAGATCGATGGCCCAGATTAAAACATACCCCTTCGCTGTTCTTTTTGCTAAAGAGACCCTGTATTTTTGGAAAATAAACCCGCAGTCCAAAATATGTTTACAGATTTTGTTTTCTTCATTTGAAAGCGCATTTTGTTTCGGTTAAGTCTAAAATACGTTTTCAGCTATTTATATAATTGCCATTGATTTTGTTTTGGCCATAACTTTTCCGTTTTAACTCCGATTTGATCCGTTCAAATTGCCTTAGGTTCGTAATTTCATAATCTACGTGTTCATACTACTGTTCAGTATGTTTTTAACTTTTAAAATTCATGATTAGATTTAATCTATTATTCAATTAAAAGAAATCTTGTTTAAATCATATCTTCTGCGTCTTAGATCCGTTTTAGTCCATTCAAGTTGCGTTAGATTCATAGCATCAAGATCTATGCATTAGTAATAGTGTTTATCATGTCACTAATACTAGAATTTCATGGTTTGAATCATATCTTAAATAACAATTATGCAACTGGATTTTATAAATAGAATATGATTTGTTTCACTTTAGTTTTATAAATCAAATCTAAATTTGACTTAAATTATAATATCTATGAAATATCTTATATATGTTTTTATATATTTAAAACATATGAAGCTAATAGTTTTATATTTTCTCCTATGAGCGAATCTTTCGGTAGATGTATCTTTTTCACCGTATCTTCGATTAGCGTGTTTTTCGCGTCTGTGTGTTCATAGCGAGACGTAGATTCGTTTTTACAAACTTTTCATCTTGATTTTATGATTGGTGTACTGTTCTAATATAGTTCTATTGTTTGCTTCGTGTATGATTGTATGGATGCTTGTGTGGTGCTTTATGATTTTGTCCAGTCGGTGAGATATACGTGGTGATCAAGAAGAAAAAGAAGAAGAACGTTGAAGATTAAAGCTTACCGAAGGATCGGTGTTTTAAGGCAAGTATAGCATGGGACCATCCTTGTTGCCTATTCACTATTAATCATTTAATTCATACTACAAGTGTCCACCTTGACTGCCACTAAAGATTTCTTAGTAATTTGTTACCCTGTACCTTGATACCTTTGGGTTATTACATTTGGATAGTATGATGCTAGTGCTCAACTACAACCATGATCTTGTAACTTGACTAATGGTATATGCAATAAACATTAAAAGATGCTTTTTAGCAACATGGAACAAGGGGGCTAGAGCATTGGGCTGTATTTATGGTGCTCTAGATTCCTCTCCCTAAGGACTTATCTTTAAGTAATCATCCAGGACTTACAGTATAGCTGTGAGGGCTATATGGCTGTGGCTTTAGCTCAGTATGAGGACCTTTTCTAGCTTGTTAGAGGTTACCTTTATTGGTGTAAGAATGACTTGATAAATCGGGTATAGTGCGGCCTCTATCCCCATGTGTATAGGCTGCATGTTAATGTGCCATCGGGAAGGGGGGCTCTACATCTGTTTGCCGAGTGAATCTAATGGCCCTAACTTGTTAGACGAACCTTTGAAAGGCTTCATAGTGAACCCTACCGACCTTCCTTGGTAGTGGGTCAAGAGGCTGATCACCTCGGGCGAAAGGGTAAATCACGACTCACAGTGAAAGTGTACAACCTCTGTAGAGTGTAAAACTAGTATATCAACCGTGCTCACGGTCATGAGCGGCCTTGGAACATTTACAGAATAGATGAACACTGATGATACGGATGATGAAGATGCTCACTAATGATTAATTGTTTATGCTATTTCATTATTCATGTTTACTTGATCATGTGTTTATATGGGCTTGTGAATATACTTGTTGCTACTCAATTTCTAAAAGATGACTCATTAAAAGCTAATCGCAGTTAAACCAGTGTCAGCCTTTTGAGCCTCATGAACCCCATGTTATATTTATTGAGTACAACATGTACTTATGCTTGCTTTACTTTTCAATTATTTGGAAAAATCCCGGATAGGTACCAGATTGCTAGAGTTTGGAGGAATTAGGCTTGTGATCAACCAGTCAGTTGTCCCTGTGGATTTGGAGTCTTCGCTTGAAGATCGGAGTTGTCTATCCGCTGTCTATACTCTAAGGTTATATTCTTTATACTAATACGCTATGTATTTAAGCATTGTCTTTTGATATTACCCTTATTTGTAGCTATATGTGAGATTTGACTTCCTGGGCTCACATATGGTGTGTATCTGGTTTTGTTCTTAAAACCGGGTGCTACACATAGCCATGTAGATAGGAGTATGATAAATTGATAAGTATTACAAGATGTAGAAGTGAAGAAACAAGTCTTTGCCGAGCCTCCAAGACTAGATCCCAAACTTGAGCATGAGCCCAACTCGACCCTCACTCCCAAGCTACTAATCTACTACATTGGAAAGTTCTAGACCTAATCATCCCGGTGTGTGTTGATCCGAATGAGAGATATGAATTAGGGTTTCAGGATGTCTCCATGGAGGGGGTAGGGGCTGCTATATATATTTGGGGTAGCATCAATTCTAGACCCTCGGATCAAACCGACTTAAATCAATGGCGTAGATGTGATCTTTAAGGCGGTGGAGAACCGACGTAGCAAGGAGAGGCTGACTGGTGGGACCAGTTGGCCGGCTGGCTTGTAGGTGGGGCTGGTCAGCCCCCCTAATAGCCTATTGGCTCGATCTTTGGTGAAGAGTCTTCTAGGGTCTTCTAGAGTCTTCTAGAGTTGTTTTCATCATGGATAAACACGATTAAATCTGACGATTGGGTCCACCTTGACAGTTTTATGAATAAATCCTCCTGTAAAAACTGATTTACCAAAACTTGTGGAATTCATTAGTTTAAACCCCTAGACCTATGTTGGTGATCCATTTTTATGAATTTATATAGGTTATATTGACGGTTTATGATGAATGTTAACTACCATCAACAAACTCCCCCAAGCTTATCCTTTGTTCATCCCTGAGCAAAGCTAAACTCAGCAATGGAATAGGAGTTGCTACAATGTTTTCACTCCTCAAAAGTACACATGCGTTCAAACAAGAATTCTTCTCCAGATTAGAACAAACTATTCTGACTTTCAAACTTACCCATATTACCTTCAACTATGGGGTTTCTTAGCCTTCACTTGGGTCTTGAGTAATTCAAAGACAAAACAATCAAGTCAAGCACTATGTCTCAAGTTCTTTGTGCCACCATTGTTCTAGAGTTTTTATAAGTTTTCAAAATAAAACTCAGAGATTCCATTGTATAACACTCTCAAGTCTCTCAATATATGTGGTATTTATGGATCCTCACCAAAGGCAGTAATGATGTTATGCCCTTTTTCTCTTCCTACAACTAAGGCTTATGTGGAGTTCATAGGTAGGGAGAAAGCCAGAGCATACTTGCAATGAATGTATTGTAAAGTCAAACAACGGACCCAAAGAGAAATGAGTTATACAATCAAATCAAGATGTGCATGTGTGCGGATATATGGTGGATATATATGGTGGCTATCTTAATTCTACTTTGCTCCTTGAAAACTTATCTCTTTTGAAACTTGGAAATATTTCTACACGAGAATAGGGGCTATCTTTATTCATCTTTCTTCTTTTTTCAGGCAGGCATCTAAGTACCCATTTTTTCAATACCTCATACACTTTTGTGTCCATTTTTTCTCAATTTTTTTTCTTTTCTTCTCTTTTTTTTCCTAAATAACTTTTGCATAGTCCATGCCTCTTTTCTGCAATAGAACTTTTGCAAGATAGCAACAAGAACTTGGAGCATCTATTTGGTGGAAAACCTATAAAACATATTTTTGGTGTTTACTCCCAGTGTAGGAGTAAAACATTTTTGGGTGGATCTAAATGGAAAGCATGTTTTTGTGCCTACTCCTAGTGTAGGATTAGTGCATATTTGGGTGGTGTGTACGTGATCTTGATTTTAAGAGCATGACAAATCTCTCACAAGGGTCAACAAAGCTTGACAAAACTCAATGCAATACAAGCAGCATATATGTGGAAGTTTTCCTAGCCTAAATAACATGTATGGCTCTAGTAGGAATTCAAGCTTTGTCATATAGGAACTCATCATAGAATTTTTTTTGTGTTTTTTCAAAAGATAAATCTCTAGAATTTTAATATCATTTGGAATAAGATAAACAGCAGCTCAAACCTTCTCATATCATATCCGTCAATTACCTAGAATTCGATCAAGCATATGCTACCCACAAGTTTCAAGTTCTGAGTAAATCCTTATATCAAAACAATCTTATCCAAAATTTAGGAGAATTCAAGGCTGAAAACTAGGTACTTCAAAGGAATTACCATAGAGCAACTATTCATCATTTCCATTTTAAGAGATTATCTTCAGAGTCCTTTTTATTTTATTCAGCTCTTAAAAATAAATTAAAGCAAAATAGACACACTCTTTTTATTTTGTTTTCATTTTTTAGATCACACATTATAACTATATATATTTCTATAAAGATAACTTTTTATTTTGTTTTTAGTTATTCATTTTTTTCTAGTATATATAAAGAAAACTAAGAATAATAAAAGGAAAAGAAATACATATCTAGATACATGGGGGATGCCTTCTCCCTCAAGCTAGTTACTGTCGTGGTTGCTCAAAGAGGTGGCTGGATGTGGAGGTGCTGGAACAGAGCCTCCCAATTTTGATTTTTGCTGTTGCTGTTGTTGCTGGAGGTTGGCCATCTCGTATCCCATGGTTACCTCGGTTCGCTCTGGAAGATGAGGATTCTTGTGGTGGTGCCTCCAAGAGTGGTGCTTCCAATGGTGGTGCCACCTTCTACCAAACCTGTATTCATTTTGAATTTGATTTTGATTTGATAGGTTCATCCTTTCTTGACATGCTCCTCCTCCTTGTTTAGTGTTTCAAAGTCAACCATCAGTAGTAGAAACTAGCGACATCTTGTGTGCATCATTATTGCCGGTTCAAAACTCACTTTTAGAATTTGGGGGATTGACTTCCCACACTTCGCTCAAAGTGTGTTCTGCTCATGAAGACATGGTAGAGATCAAGTGCATGGGCTCTATTGGTGGAAAAACACCGACATAACCAAAACTTTATTTACTCTTCTATAGCCTTAAGCACATTGAATCATGATAATGTCGATGTTATGTGCATTGTTCATTCTCACAACATGGGTGATAAGATCAGAAGGATGAGTATGAATGTAGCATTTGAATACATTTGTCTAAAATGGTTGAATTGCTTAACCCATGGAAGGATTGTTCAATTTTTCATCAAACCTTACACAATTATGACAATCATCTTCTAGAGATAAGATATGCAACATTTAGCTTATTTGGTTAAGACCATAGGATCAAGAAAGTGGTGTTATGAACAAACTCAAGGAACAAGACATGTTGAGTTAATCAAGTTGAATCAAGCAAAGTTGTAACTCAAACATGTTCGTTTCATCATTTATGTGCATACCAAGATCAAAAGGAAGATTTTTCTAAATAATGACCACTTACCTTAAGATGTTACCTTCATCATTGGAGTGTGATGACACCATGTGATGAGGGATACGTAGATGACTTGTGGTGGTCTTTTTTCTGCTTGAAGCTTTCCTTGCTTGAGCTGTTCATGAGCATCTTGTCTCCTACATCGCACTCCTTCTTACTCATTGTTTTGTCATGCCATACTTTTTTTGCCTTGTGGATCTTGGCATCTTGTTTAGACCTTTTGCTCCACTCATTGTTTTATTCCTATCAGTGAAGGCTTGTAGTCCATTGAGCAGGATCTTTCCTTTTCTTTGTACCATTCGAATAGTTACTTGTTCTTCTCTCGTCAACCATTCTAGATTTTCGTTGGTTCTTGGTCGACAAATTGGTGTTCATTAGATATGCAAATTCAAGTTCCTCCTTGATGGTCTTTGTCTTCTAGCGGCATGCCAAAGAGTTGTTCTTATTTGTTTGCCAGCCATCTTGATGGTCAAGGAAGGAACCTCATTGGTATTTGCATGAAAGCTTCATCTCCAATGACTTAAGGATGTCATCTTGCAACCGTGGTTGTTCATGGTCTCATGAGACATAGTTAACAATGAACCATTGATTGATGATATCTGTTAGCACGAGAATGTATGCCATGATGTAATGGCATCTCGTTGTCTTGTCCTCGTTGACGACGTGCGAGATGGTGTCTTTGAAAATGATGAAAGCAGGCACATTCTGGCTAAAACAAGGTGGGTTGCATCCTGCTTCTCATCAGCATCCTAGCTTGAGACTTGGAAAGGCTCAATGCTAGGTTGCCTTCGACGTTACTTGTGGCATGTTGATTTGTTCGTCCACTTTGTATGAGTGAGTGCTTCTATTGTAGATCCTTTTTGTGGCACTCATCTTCTTTCTTTTTGTTCCATTATTGAAGTGGTGGTTTGGTTTGGGTTTGCAGGTTGATACCAAACCATGAACAGGCATAGATTCTATTGATTCTTCCTGCAAAATGTTAGTGGACACATACCCGAGGGAATACAACAAATTTGAAATACGGGTTGTTGTCCATAATTTGTGTGATTTTCATCTATGCTAATGAAAAGGTGGTTTTTGAATTACTTTAGCATAGATTTTGTTTATCATGTTCTTATAGCAATTTTCATGTGGTTGCTGCATTCTAGCATGGTGCAAGGAAAGATAACTTGCAACAAGAGATAAGTGAATTAACCTTGATACTCACAGTTCTCCCTTCGATGAAAAATGAGTTGTGTCTTCTTTTGCGCAGAGTTGTTGGAGTTCATTGCATGCCTTGATTCATCTTCGATGTGAATTCATCTCTTGACTTACCTAGATTGAATTTGAGAGTTTTCTTCAAGGGTTAGTCCAACAAAATATCTAGTGTCTATACAAGCAATTTTTAGTTCAATAACCAAACTAGACTCCATGTCTAATTTTGATTAAGGAAGGCAACTTAACCTAAGCACCATGCTCAATTTAAAAGCCAATGGAAGTATGTACAGTACTTCCAAACCAAAGCATACTATGGCAGACAAAAGTAGCATGAAAGCATTTTAGAGATTTACCCAAATCAATATGAAAGAGCATGATCATGGTGAGTTATTTTTTAAGGTAAAGGATGCAAGTGGCATGGATATACGCATGGAACTAAACATGCTATGGATTTGATATGAGAGAATTCAAACTAAATGAAATTGATGTATGGATTATTTGAAGTAAACATGCAGTGGAATGCAAAAAGTTAAAAGATAACTACTCATCAAATTTGAAGTACATAAGCAAGACATCAAATTTAAAGTCCATGAGGAAGACTATCTCACCTTTCTTGATCAAACTCACCATGACTCACAAGATGGAATTTGTGAGTAGGGCAACATTTGTTTCCGTCACTTGTGATGTGATTTGAATTCTTGTGACGTCGACCTTTTTCTCCAATCTACGCATGGTTAGAAAATATATATATGTCTATTCAAACCTATGAGATGACAAGGTTCCAGTGTTGATGGATCTTCAATGTTCAGGCACCTTGGGTTCTTCTTTTCTTATGGAAGCTTGCTGGAAGGTCGAAATGACATCTGCTGTCCTGTCTTATTACACAATTCAACAGAACTGGGGTAATCCTACTAAAGCTAGTGGTACGTTAATGATCTAAATCTTTATGCTAATTGTTTCCCCGACAACAGCGCCAAAAATGCTTGTTGGTATTTATTAACGCAAATAGAATATGAATGATTCCGCAAGCGCATAGAATACCATTGTAGCATTTTACCTAGAGTATTCCAACTATCATTATTTATATTTTTACCATAGGGAAATAATGGAGTAAAGATGATTGAATATCAAAGGGGTAATTTCTAAGCAACATACCTGTATAGCTATAGTAGGGTTAATGTAATGATATGAATTTATGTATAATGACACTCAGAGGATTGATCATTAAAGATAAATAACTAGTTCACTCGGAAGAACAATGGGTGAGGTAGATTCATATGATGTTCTTATTACTTGGTCAAAGTATACCCAACTATAGCAAAGACTGACTCTACTCTTGTGCATTTCGGGACGCCACTAAATAGTAGAGTTCCACAAAAGATAACTCTACTGATGTGACTACGTTCCGATAATTTAAGAACCTGCTCACATGGGGTGGACTACAGAGGATCGATGGGGCTATCACCTCCCGCTTCTACCACATGGGCAGGGAACAGGGTGCACTCATAGGCAGAGCATTGTATAAGCACCATGCTTATATGAGGCTCGGCTACTTAGCCCAACCGGTAAACTAGCAGGCTAAGCGCTCTATGAACCCGCACACAAAGGTAATGATAACCTAAACTAAGCAAGATATATTTCAAAGTAAGCATAGCCATGTAGATAGGAATATGATAAATTGATAATATGTCCTACAAGATGTAGAAGTGAAGATACAAGGCTTTGCCAAGCCTCCAAGACTAGATCTGAAATTTAAGCATGAGCCCAACTCGACCCTCACTCCCGAGCTACTAATCTACTACATTGGAAAGTTCTAGACCTAATCATCCAGATGTGTGTTGATCTGAATGAGAGATATGAATTAGGTTTTTAGGATGTCTCTAGGGAGGGGTAGGGGTTGCTATATATTGGGGGTAGCATCAATTCTAGACCCTCGGATCAAACCGACTTAAATCAATGGCATAGATGTGATCTTTAAGGTGGTGGAGAACCGACATAGCAAGGAGGGGCTGACTAGTGGGACCAGTAGGCTGAGCGGCCCAACTATTAGCCTCTTGGCTTGATCTTTGGTGGAGAGTCTTCAGGGGTCTTCTAGAGTCTTCTAGAGTTTTTTCATCGTGAATAAACACGATTAATTTGACTATTGAGTCCACCTTGCTGGTTTTTTGAATAAATCCTCCTATAAACACTGATTCACTAAAACTTGTGGAATTCATTAGTTTAAACCCCTAGACCTATGTTGGTGATCCTTTTTATGCATTTATATAAGTTATATTGACGGTTTATGATAAACGTTAACTACCATCAACAGTGACGCTAAGAAATACCAACAAGCATTTTTGGCGCCGTTGCTGGGGAGGGCATAGGTTAAAAGAATCTAGTAGGACATGGTCATGATCACATGCATGTAATGATAGGCATAGTTTATGCAGGCTAACTCTGCTTGTTTTCTTCCTGTTGTGCATGAAAACAGGATAGTATATGAGTGGTTTCGACCTATCGGATAACTACACTGGAAATCTGGAGGCACTCCTAAGGAAGAGCCGGTCTCGTATCACTTTTTCTTCTGTCACTCCATTGGCAAGTGAACCAGTCACCCAAGCACCATCTGCTACTACTGCTATGGCCAGGACACTCCATGACTACTCCACCCCCATTGTTGCCAACGTGCCCGTTGGGCCCGCTGTCAACATGGGCAATGGAAACTTCGAGCTATGCACTGGCCTGATCACGATGGTGTAGGCAAACCAGTTCTATGGTTTGCCTAGCGAGGATGCAAGTGAACACTTGTAACACTTCTTGGAGCTGTGCGACACTATCATCATGAAAGATGTCGCACAAGCTAGCATTAGGCTCCGTCTATTTCCCTTCTCCCTCGAGGGGAAGGCGAAGTAGTGGTTTTACAAGGAAAAGGAAGCCATTAACACTTGGGACAAATGTTTCATGGTGTTCCTCATGAAATTCTTCCCCATGGGAAAAACTAATGCAGGAAAATTTCAAGTTTCAGCAGAATTCCATGGAATCTATCCTCGAGGTGTGGGAGAGGTTGCAGGACTACATCCAAGCATGCCCACACCATGTGATAGAGAAGTGGCTTGTGCTCCAAAACTTCTACGAAGGGCTGAAGCCCATGTCAAAGGGGCACGTAGATGCCGCTGCTGGAGGCGCTTTCCTTTCCCTCACCATCGGTGGAGCCACGGCTCGCATCGAAAATATAGTGTCAAACCAAAGTTGGGGGAAGGAAAGAAAACAACAAAAAGGCATGTATACCGTGAAGGAGGTGAATATGCTTGCAGCAAAAATGGACTTGCTGTTGAAAAGACTTGACCAGTGTGTCACTGACAAAGAGGCCATGAAAGGCACCGTCAAGGCCGTGGACTCGCAATTGACTTGGGAAGTCTGTGGAGAAGTCAGACACTCGGGGAATGATTGCGACAAGGTAACAATAATGGGTGGAACAACCAGTCCCGCTGTTGGTATTTCTTAACGTTTATAGAAAGAATCCGCAAGCGTACGAAATTACCGTTGTAGCTTTCACCCGAAAGTATCCAGGGTATTGTATTTCCACAGGGAATGGATGTATTTCTTCTAGCTAATTCATCCAAGGACAACACAAGGATAGATAACAAGGGTAGAGAAGGATTTCTATGGCTTAGGGTCTAAGGATAGATAAACTCTACTATCACTTGCTTACATCATGCACTGGCTTATACTTGGTCTGTCAGGTACCTCTGGACTATAGCTCTACGCTGTACCCGGACATGGGGGATGTCACACCCCAAAATTCATGTTTTGGGATATGACTAGAAAACACTAAAAACAAAATAAAATATTTTTACTATTTTCTAAAAAGTTTCCCAACTTTAGTTAAGTTGTTGACATTTTAGATAGTGGCAATTGTGAGTTTCTAAAAGTTTTGGAATTCAATTCATTTGTTTCTTGCATTCATGCCTTTGCATTGTGTTTATGTGTGAAAATGAATTTAAATATATTTTGAGAACGCTTAGGGTTTGATCCGAACCCCATCTTTCCAAAGATCATGTCCAATCTTTAGAACCCTATGTCCAAATTGAGCCCGATTGAATTTCTAAACTTCTAGTTCTTTTTGATTCAATCTTGTCCAAAGCCCTAAATATATGTTAGATGACGAATCATCATTTCTTATCTCCCTCACAAAATTCTATAATCAATTTGGTCAAGTTGAACCAATCATATGTTATCTACCCATGTTCATCTCAATTCGGGTCAAACCTATATATGTCAACCAATCTCCCTCGCATATTCCTTTTGGGCAGCAAAAACTTCTATGAATGGACCAAACCCAATCCTTGCTGCACCTTCTCCCATCTCATGCCCAAATCCATAATCTTAGTCCACTTCCGGACCAGCCCCACACCTCCTCTTTTCGCTAACGGATCAAGCCGAGTGTTCCCTTCTCCCAACTCCTGGCTGCCCCTACCCCTCTCTTTCACATGAAGATGCTACCCCTCTCCTCTTCTACACTAGTGTCACCTTCTTCTCTTTTCCCCATACAAGAATATCAGCACATCCCATTTTCCCTACATTAATTTCCCTTCTTTATTTCATCACAACTCCTCTCTAATATTCCCTTCTCAACTCTACTGAAGTGCATGAAAAGGAATAGCCCTCCTCATGGCCGGCCACATCAATAAGCTGCACCATGCCTCCTTACTCCTCATGCAAAAAAATAGATGCAAGAACCCCTTTTAATTTCCTCGACCCACCCCTCCCATTAGTGCTCCCTTACTATTCATTTGTTCTCTTTTCCTTTCAATTGCATGCATGAAGAAGTTAAAATAGCAGCGCATCTCTTCTCCATACCGACCACCTCATCCCTCCCTCATGCAAAAATAATAGCAATACATAATACTCCTCCTTAATCACCTACTCCACTTGCCTCCTCTTCAATTGCATGCACAAAACAGCAGCACATCTCTTCCCTATGGCACATCTTCCTTTTCCTCTAATGCAAAAACAGCAGCATCAAATTCCTCCTCCCTTAATTCCCTTGGTCACACACCTCTACAATTCCTTTTCATCCCTGCTGTCCTCCTCTCCCTGATGATCTCTCTTGGGCGTCCCTGCCTCTTGCATGTGAACAAGATGACATAAACCATTGCCATAGCCGCCCCTTCCTCTTCCCTTCCTCCCTCTTCCTCCTTTACATCAAAACAGAGAGCCCCGCTGCTGCAAATTTGATTTTGCCGCTGCATCCCTCATCGTGAAGCCTCAATACATCAAGGGGGAAAAACTGTTGTCGCCATCCTTCTCTGTACAGAGCATGTGGGCAGCAACCATGGTAAGGATGCCCTCCCTCTTCCCTCTTTGTTTCTTCAGTCCGTGCCCCTCTCATCCACCTCTTGATCTCCTTCACACATCACAGATCATCTTCAAGAAGAATCGCTGCTTCCCCGTCGACCGCCGTACATGTTGCCACTGCCACCGTCACTGACCCTCACAGTAGTAAGGTCGTCCCTCCATCTTCCCTCTCTGATCTTGCTGCTCAATCCCGTCTCATCCATCTATTTGATCTCTCGTGTGGCATAGATCATCTCTGAAGAGGAATTGGTGCTGTCCCATTGATCGTAGGCCATGTCTTCACCCGTTGTCGATACCGGCTGCCATCAACTTCATCTCCAACTGCTACTAACCATGATGTTAGGCCCTCTCCTATCTCCCCATATTGTATACATGTCCTATGTTGTAAATCATGAATCATCAATCAAGTTTAATCGAGTTTTGGCGAGGTTTGCAAGCGATATGCTCTGCTGTCCCTGCGTCCAGCAATGCTGCTATTGACGGCAATGGCGTTCCCCGTTGATCCAACAAGATCTATGATGAATCCTTTGACTATAACATCATTTATATACTTGCACACGCCTCTGCGAAATTTCATGGCTATAGAATCCAAGATGAAAGAGATATCATCCTTTTTGTGCTCGCTGTCCCTGCTGCCCCGCAGCAACGCTGCTGTAGTTGGCATGCACTTTCCCGATGATTGGCCACTGCAGCGGTCATGCCCTTCGAGCACGATGTGTATCAGATTGCTGCACATCCCCTTGCAAGATGGATCGGCCATATGATCTCCTACATTGGAGATACTGAGGTTGCCGTGCTCGCTGCTCCTGCCATGCTGCCACATAGTCCAGTCAAGCGATCGCATTCCCCTCTAATCCACAATCCAGATAATCTAAACCTTTTACCACAGTGTAGATATCATCCTTGCACACACCTCTGTAAAATTCCTTGGCCATAGGAGTTCAGATTCTGGAGATATCATCGTCTCCGCGTTCCCTGCTCTACTGCCCTGGCTGCTGCACCCCTCTGCATGGCATTGGCATTCCCTGCTAATCCGATGCCCAAATCACCAAGCCCTTAAATCTACATGTTCATTATATCCCTGCACATGATTCCACAAGTTGGTTCGTCTATGCAATCTGCAATGGCCGAGATATTGAAGCCGTAGTATCTGCTACTCCTGCTGTCCAGAAATCAGCCATGCCACTCGCTTTGTGTTCGCATTCCCCGGCTCATAGATGGTCAAACCACCATGCTCTTTTGCTAAAACATACTCCATATAGTCCTCAACGTTCCCACAAAACAGATAACCATTTGGTGCTTCTATTGCCAAGCCCTTGCTGCTCATAACCCCAGCTGTCCGCCAACATGCATGTCCTGGATGTACTGGAATTTTGCTACGTTCCCCGCTAAATTATTGTCCGGATCGCTGAACCCTCTAATGTGATTATGTGTTTTGTAGTTGCACATGACCCCACTGAGTTCCATGTCCAGAAGTTGAGTGTGGCCCTGCCTTTTGATGGTCACAACCACTGCTTTCCGCTGTTGAGCATTTTCAGCGTGTGCACCGGGCACTATAGTCCTGTTCTCCGTTGATCTAATGGCCATCTTAGTGCACCATTTTATCATGGTATTTCTCACGTATATCCTATAGATATCCAAAAGATCACCATAATATCCTCAAGGAATAAGAAGAGTGTGTGCCATATATATGTTTAGTGCACTCGCTAGCCTTGTATCCTCGCATCATACTAGACAATTTCCAGCCATCCCAGCCTCCATCCCCACCTTTTCCTTATCACATTCTATAGCCGGAGATCAATCATCTTGCCAATATTGTACCATATGATCCGACATATCTTCTGATGGTGCCATTCTTTCATGAGCTAATCATCAACCTATCCACTCGTCCTACGCAAGTTGTACAAAATAAACGACTCTCCTACACCACATAACCACCGCAAAGTAGCATCCTAGTTATAAACCGTGATAGCTCACCTTGGGTCAGTCATGAACATGTCATCTCACTCTTGTCCAGTCATCAACATGTATACGCTTCTCTTCCACCAAGTCTAGCACATCCCCTCAAATGTGATCTACTCTAGATATGCTTATGTTCACTTTATTGTTATGAATGACATGACCATCTTACATACGAGTCCCTAATCATCTACATTGAATTTAAAAATCATGTGCTTTGCAAATCTTCCAAGATAGCCTATAACCATCATGTTTATTTCATTCCTATCATTTCTCAAAACCTCCTAGTCTATACATTGATCTTGCATATATTTTAAACCATCTTTTTTTACTTGTTTTTGCGCTCTACAATCATAATTACAAGCCCTCTATGTGTTTAAAAACCTTTATATGTTGTTTTATAATGATTGATGTACTATTCCTAGGTTTGACTATGATGCTTGTGATGGTTGGTGCTATCGTTAAAAGAATCTATACAAGGATTATCCAGAAGGAAAGTTGGACAAGTTTGAACACTATTTTGAGGCAAGTGTAACAAAGGGTTCCTTGTACATATGAACAATGTTTAATTCATACATATGCATGTGTCTAATTTGAAATGCCAATAAGGACTTTACCTAGATGATTATTGTATGACATATCTTTGATCCCTATGGGTTGGTATGCATGTTGGATAGTTGCTGCCACGCAGAACCAAAGCTAATAATTTAACTTGATTTATGATACATGCAATGTGATAAAATGGTGCTTTTTAGCAACATGGACTAGGGGGCTAGAGCACGGGGTTTTGAGTGATCCAGATTCCTCTCCATAAGGACATAATCCTGAAGCAGCCACCCAGGAGGTACCATAGAACCACGAGTATCACATGGCTCTGATCTTAATCATGTAACTAGTACGTCTCTAGCTTGTTAGTGGTTACCGAAAGGCGAAAGAGGGGGCACTAGTTGGTATGGCTCTTTTCCTAGCAGGGTGTGTGCTATGCCGCGACCATGAGTGCCACTCCTGAAGCAGGGCTCCATACAACTAGACGGTTGAAACCTTAGCAGCTACTAACTAGTTAGGGTGGCTAGTGAAAGGTTACATAGTGAAACCCTGCCACACTTCCTTGGAAGAGCCAATTAGCGTGTGAACCTATAAGTGAGTAAATCACCACAATGAGGAGTAGCTTGTCGGCAAGCAAGTGAACCTCGGTAAAAATCATTGTGTTCATCATTTAATTCCAAGGTGATTGGTTTTCATTGGTATTCATCATTGTGATTGATTAGTTCACTCCTCTACACGGCGGTATAATTATCTTGCTCTCTCTCTCTTTACAATACCACAAACTAGTTGTGAAGCTCTTTAGTGTAGCTAGTTGTGAGAGCTTGTTAGTTTGGTTAGTGTGGCTCTTTAGTTAGCTTTTGAGGGCTAGAATTGTGGTAGGTGGCTTGCAATTTTAGTAGGCTAGCACAACACTTGCTTCGCCTCATAATTGTCTAACCGGTTTATTAAGTGTTGTTGTAGAAATTTTTAATAGGCTATTCACCCCCCTCTAGCCATTAGGACCTTTCAAGTGGTATTAGAGCCGAGGTCACCGTGATTTGAGGCTTAACAACCTTTGGTATTAAAATGGCTGAAATCAACAATACCAAAAAGCCACCCCAATTTGATGGCACAAATTATCCGTAATAGAAATCAAAGATGACCACACATATCAAGTCAATCAATAGAAAAGTGTGGAAGGTGGTGGAAACCAAAATTGAGATTGGTGATCCAGAGAATCCCACCGCGGCCGAAGAAGTGCTTCTCCAAAACAATGACATTGCTCTAAATGCCATTCATGATGCAATTGATGAGAGAACATTTGAGCAAATCAAGAATATTGAGATGGCTCATGAGGCTTGGAAGAAGTTGGAAGAATCATTTGAGGGCACTCAAGCCATGAAGGGTGCAAAGGCATACATTCTCAAAGAGAAGTTTGCAAGCGTCAAGATGAAGGAGGATGAGAGTGTGCCAAAGATGTTCCATAGGCTTCAAGTGTTTGTCAATGATCTCAAAGCACTTGGAGAACAGGTGAAGGACAAGGACTTCTCCCACAAGTTCTTGAGATGTTTGCCTTCAAGATTTGGCATATTGGTCACTATTCTAGTGAGGAGTGGTTTGGACACCATGACACCAAACCAAGTGTTGGGAGATATAATGACCGATGATACATATAGAGATGATGATGAGAAGGAAGAAAAGAAGGAGAAGAAAGATGAGAAGAAGAATGAGAAGAAGAAGAGCGTGGCATTTAAGGCCACATCATCCAAGGGCAAGGCAAAGCAAGATACGTCAAGTGAAGATGATGGCTCATGGGATGATGATGATGATGAGAAGATGGCTCTCTTTGTCAAGAAATTTGGCAAGTTCATGATGAAGAAAGGGTACCATGCTAGAAGAAAGAGATCTTCATCCAAGAACAAGGAAGAGTCAAGAAGGTGCTTCAAATGTGGAAGCAAAGATCATCTCGTTGCTCAATGTCCATACAATAGCAACAATGATGATGACAACAAGAAGAACAAGAAGAAGGACAAGAAGGAAAAGAAAGAGAAGAAGGACAAGATGGCCTTCAAGAAGAAGAAGGGTGGTTCATATGTGGTCACTTGGGATAGTGATGCTTCCTCAAGTGATGATGACAAGACCACCAAGAAGAAGGCACTTGCTAGCATTGCAATCAATGAGAAGCCTTCTCTCTTCGACACTCCATCATGCTTTATGGCTAATGCCACTAAGGTACAAACTTGTGATGATGGAAGTGATGATGAACATGATAATAAAAATGATAGTGATAGTGATGATGATGAACCTACTAAAGATGAATTATTTGACATGCTAGAAGATGCTAAAGAACACTTTGACATTAAGAGAAGGGAATGCAAGAGCTTGAATAAGGAGGTAAAAGCCCTTAAGCAAGCCCTTGATGAGCTCAAAGCAACTCATGAGAGGCTAGAGGAAGCCCATGAGAAGCTTGGCAAGGCTCACAAGAAGCTTGAAAAAGCTCATTCCTCTTTGCTTGATGAGCAAAATAAAAGGAAGCATGTTGAAACTTGCAATATAGGCTTAACTTGTGATTTAATTGATGAATCATTATCTATGCCTATCATTGTTGCTCCCGCTAACCCTTTTTGTAGTACTTCTACTTCCACCTCATCTAGTAGTGATGGTTTCACTTGTTATGCCTCACTAATGGTTGAGAATGAGAACCTCAAGAAGGAGGTCAATAAGCTCACTCACACCTTGGCTAAGGCCTATGGTGGTGAGGACCGCTTGCTTATGTGCTTGGGTAGCTAAAGAGCCCCTCTCTACAAGGAGGGATTGGGCTATACCCCCAAGAAAGGCAAGGCGGCATTTGCTCCTCACAACACTAGTTTTGTGAAGAACAATGGTCGGTTTTACACTAGTTGCAAGCAAGTTGGTCATAAAGAGCATGAATGCAAGAACAAAAGCAAAAATGCTAATGTATCATCCATTAAGCTTGATTCTTTCTATGTGCTTACTAAGGGTACAAATGGTGTGAAGGCTAAGTTCATTGGTAAACCATGGATGGGCTCAAAGAAGAAAGCCATTTGGGTACCAAAGAGCTTAGTGACTAACCTTCAAGGACCCAAGCAAGTTTGGGTACCTGAAAAGAATTGATCTTCTTTTGTAGGTCAATTACAAAGTCGAAGGAAGGCATTGGGTTTTTGATAGTGGGTGCACTCAACACATGACCGGTGATGCAAGAATGTTTAACTCAATCAACACAAATGGCAATGATGGTTATGATAGTATCACATTTGGTGATAATGGCAATGGCAAGGTCAAGGGGCTTGCTAAGATTGCAATATCCAATGACATGAGCATATCCAATGTGTTGCTAGTAGAGAGCTTGAACTTCAATTTGCTATCCGTGGCTCAATTATGTGATCTTGGATCCAAATGCATATTTGGGGTAGATGATGTAGAGATCATAAGTGTAGATGGCTCTAATTTGTTCTTCAAAGGCTTTAGATATGAGAATCTATACTTAGTTGATTTCAATGCTAGTGAAGCTAAATTATCTACATGCTTGTTCACTAAGTCTAGCATGGGTTGGTTATGGCATAGAAGGCTTGGTCATGTTGGAATGAAATAATTGAATAGATTGGTTAAGCATGACTTGGTTAGAGGCTTGAAAGATGTTGTGTTTGAAAAGGATAAGCTCTGTAGCTCTTGTCAAGCTGGAAAACAAGTTGGAAACACCCATCCTAAGAAAAGCATGATGAGCACTGGTAAAGCATTTGAGTTATTGCACATGGATTTGTTTGGGCCACCTCAATACACTAGCATTGGTGGTAACAAATATGGCTTTGTAATAGTGGATGATTATACTAGATATGCATGGGTATTCTTTGTAGTGGACAAAAGTGATGTGTTTGCAACATTTAAATCATTTGTCAAGGGCATTCACAATGAGTTTGAAACAACCATCAATGAAACGACCTGATTTCCGCGAAGGGAAATCCACAGAGTCAAAGTGTATTATGACCGTTGTAGATCATATTACCCAAATTCCAGTCGAATACCACATCCATACAACGATAATATCAGAGAACAAATAGTGCAGAATTACATAAATTATTACATCGCCGCATTGGCGGAATCAAAAGTAGCATTCATTCAGAACAGCTTGAAGATAAGATCACCAAACTCAAGCATAGGAATGAACCCCTCAACCGTCAAACTCCTCAGAGCTATACTCCTCAGCAGAACCTGTGTGCCAAAATTTATCAGTACGATTTGTACTGGCCACTCCCACCCTATGAGCATTACTTTGTGGAAATTGGATGCAAGTTGGATATATTCAAAAGGAATCTATAAGGCTAGGGTTTCCTATGTTTTAGCATATCAAGTATATATATGTATATATTAATAGTTGGTCAAGTTTTAACACCAATCCCACACCCATTCCACCCCATTCCCGTCCAGAGCCAGGTTTCGATCCTGGGAACGATATACCACCATCTCCACATTATCACCATATCACAACCATACCATCGCTCAATCGATAGGACAACTCCCTCTCGGCATTATCTCATGGCCCGTAGCCCCTGGCTACGTCCGAACACTCACTCCCGGGGGGAGAAGAGAAGGACTCATCTCACTATCTAGTTTAAGCGAAACCCAGGAAAGGTCCATAGTCGACAAGTCGGCATATGTATCGATCGATCAACCATACACTCTGTAGAGGTTTTACATAACCACAAGATCAGCCTTCCTCGCTGACCATCGTCAACTGGGCTGATTCTAGCCGCTTGCTATCCTAGGATAATGTCACTCTACCATTCAGCCCTGGTACACCCTAAGTCTAGTCTGGGGTGCCTAAAACTGTGAATCATGAGCCGGGTCCACAAGGTCTCCATGAAGTCTCGGAAGGGTGTGGGGGGAATCCTCCGTGCCCCGTACCTCCCTCACACTGTCCGCTATCAACCTAGCAGTAGTGGCAATATCCTACCCAGTAGTCTGGCCGTCCCGCACCATATAGGGCGAGTGGTACGTAAGGCCTCCTAGTGAATCTGAGTACTAGTAAGTCCTTAGGGATGACCAAGCCAGAATGTCTTCATCAGGGTTTCCATTTACCGTGCCACCACAGCACCTCCACCTCGGGCTCCTCCCATCACAGGTTTACACCTAGGGCCACCTTATATACCATTTGCCCACCACATGTATCCATTTCCAGGGGTGCCCAGGTAGCACCCCACGGCAAGACTTGCCCCAGGCTCATCGTATAATCCAACTTGGTCGACACAACCGTCACCCTCCACGCACCCAAGTCACACACGCAGCACTCTCCCCATAGTCTAGTTAACACCAGTTTCCACCACGCATCAATGTAGTACAAGCGTAGTAGAAGTAATAAGCAATGAAATATAGCAGCAAGCGTGTGTCTAGCCTAATGGCAGGGTAAGCAGGGGTAAGCTTGCGTCAAGGTAAAGGCCATCAAGTAAGGATACTACCATGCAAGTCCTATCTTAGTGTCAGTATAACAATAAAGTAAAGCAATAGCAATTCTATATTAGCCATGCGTAATAGGTGCTACGAGGTTGGGTGGGATGTGTCACCTTCAGTGAAGTCGTTTTCGTACTCCTCACAGTACTCTCGGTCATCGTCCATCTGGTTCTCCTCCGAGTCTACAAACGATCGCATTATAGTCGCGTTAGCGACGTCTATAGAATAGCACAAAGAAGTAATGAAAATTCAAAAGAGCCAAATGCACTCAAAAATGGGTTCATTGCGTAGAGCTCGATTTTAGATGAATTTTGGTCCTGGTCTTGTATTTTTCTGAGGTCGTATGAATTAGTTATGAATTTCTGAAGATTAAAACCATTTCTGAAAATAATGAAGGTTGATTAATTCAGGGCTAACACGTGTCACACTGTGACTGGTTTACATGGCATGTAGGGGTTTGGAGTGGTGTATCGGCTGGTGAGGTGGTCGGAGAGGTCGCCGAGGTGGTCGGAAAGCTCGCCAAAGTGGTCGGCGAGATCGCCTAGGTAGTTGGAGAGATCGCCGAAGTGGTCGGCGAGATCGCCGAAGTGGTCGGAGATATCGCTGAGGTGGTCGGAGATATCACCGAGGTGGTTGGAGATATCGCCGAGGTCCCCGATGCTGGCGTGGTCTCATCTTCTGCATGACGTCCGCATGGCGTCATCAGAGCTAAACTGTGGCTGATAGGTGGGTCCCGGTCAATGGTGACTGACAGGTGAGGCGCGATTCATGGTGAACCCACCTGTGTTGGTCCATAGACCGTAGAGCTGGTCTATGAAGGACTTGGTCCACTTACTCCTTCCCTGGGTTCGATTCACGTGCACCAAGTGCACGGACGTGTGGCCGGCGAGGAGAAAATCCCCATCTTCTTCCCCGGCGTGCTCCCACCGGTGGTGAGCTCACTGGCGAGCCCCTCCAGCGGGCGCGGGTGTGCATTTAAAGTGGGCAAAAGCTTGGCCTTTCCATGGCGGGTGCCCTAGTGAAGTTAACGTGGTGGCTGGGCGGCTCCAGTTGGCTGGCCATGGTGGCGGCGGTCCTCGTACACCGGCGAGCGGTGGTGTGGTGGCTGTGGCGGCGGTACCAAAGATTGGTGGTGCGCACGAGCTCCCTGACGCTGCCACGGCCATGGCGAGCAGGTCGAAGGGGCTCCGGGAGCTCTCAACGCCTTCGGCCACGGTGGTGGGCGCGAAGCGGAGGCGGTGGCGCTCCGACGAGGTGCGGTGCGGCAACGTAGGGCTCCGGTGGGCTTCATCCTCGGCTAAGGTGAGCGCGGTGTGTCTCTCATCATGGTGGAGCCAGTCGAGGTATTAACGTCGCCTTTACCATGACGTAGAAGACATGGTGGTCTCGCCATGGTTGTGCTCTTGGCCATGGCGTGCAGGGTGGTCGTGCCGGTGCGCTCCTGCTTCGATGTACAACGTCATGGCTGGGGTCCTCCTTTTGGCTGATGGCAGCGTGCACGGCGTGTCTTGGTTCTCGGCAAGCGTGGCCATGGTGGTCTCCCTAGCTAACCAGTTGAGCTAGGCCGGAGCCCAAAGCTTCAGCAAGGTTTCGATCATGGCGATGCATGTTCTGTTTGGCTAGGGAGGTGGTCTCAGCAAGATGGCTCACCACGGGGCTCTTGGCGGTAGGACGGCGGTGCGGTGGTGAGGCGAGGCCGTGATGAGGCGATGTAGTGCCGTACCAAGAAGCTACATCACTGTAGCTGATCGTGGCGGCGCTCCTGGCTCCGGCGAGGTCCGGTTCCATAGCGGCTTCCTTCTCCTCCTTGCTTCTTCCTCCTGCCTCTCTCTCGGCTTGACATGGTGTGGTGCTGTGCCACCAGCGGCGGCGGCTAACGGGCTGAGGGTTAGGGCTCACGGGCATTGGCTTTTATAGCCGAGCTCCAAGGGCTCCAATGGTGGATGGCGATCGGGTGGTGGCGATGCGTGCGGCGCATCCGACGGCCCGCGTGCGGTAGCGTAGGTGCGGTGCAAGGGGGAATAGGGTCATGCAATGTGCATGACCCTAGGCCCGTGTCTGCTCCGCGGTCGGCTCCTAGTCGCGTGGTGGAGAGAGCATGGGGAAGACAACAATGCTGTAGCTGGGCGGCTGACAGAGGGGGCTCATTTGTCAGCTTGTCCTGATGCGGCGGCGTGCGGTGTGTGACAGCTAACGGGCGGGTCCAGCTCGTCAGCGGCTTGTGCGCGCGCGGGCGATAGGGTGTTGCTGGGCCGGCTTCGTGGGCCACGTGCGTGAGTGGGAGGGCAGGCGGGCTCGGCCAGGCTGGATCGCAAGGCCAAGCAGGCCTGGGCTGCTGCTTCTCCCTCCTTTTCCTTTTCTTTTTCTGTTTGTTTCTCTTTTTGTTCTTTTCCTTCGATTCAAATTTAGTTAGAGTTTAAACTTGAGCTTCGAATCATGTAGTGGGTCCCACAAGGTGTTTCAAATGGTGGTCAAAATACATCCCATATATTAGGGTTTATCATAAATATTAAGTAAGTTAGTTAAACATCACATAAGACAAAAGAATCCAAATCACAAGTGGGATTAAGGATGCATGCATGATTTATTTAATTACACATGTGTCATAAAACCAAACTATGCTTATGATTTTAACCTAATTGGGTCACATCTAATCCAAAACTAGGGTTTGGCTTCTACATGTGTCACTCAACATCACATAGGGTTTAAACAAAAAATTTTGTAGTTGTGATTTTTGGTGTGTGGATTTTTGGGTTGTTACAGTCCTACCCCCTTAACAGAATCTCGTCCCCGAGATTAAAGCGTATCGTACCCTTCGAAGAGATAAGGATATTATAGCCAGAGGTGAGACTCTTTCTCCCATGTTGCTTCTCTCTCAGTGTGATTGCTCCATTGGACCTTGCACATAGGAATAGTTTTGCTTGGGTCTCTTTGGTATCTCTACCCAGAATTCTGATAGGATGCTCTTTATACTCGAGAGTGTTCTGAATGTCAAGTGTATCAGTCGGGATCACTTCATCGGCACTCTCAAACACTTGCATGGCTATGAGACATGGAATACGGGATGTACACCCGCCAATTCCTCAGGTAGCTCAAGTTTGTAAGCGAGTTTTCCAATTCTCTTGCATATCTTGTATGGGCCAACAAATCTAGGGGCAAGCTTTCCTTTCACATGGAATCTGACAGTTCCACGTAGTGGGGATACCTTGAGATAGACAAAATCTCCCACATTATACTCAAGTTCTCTTCTTCTTTTGTCAGCATAGCTCTTGTATCGACTTTGAGCAATTCTCAAATTCTACTTTACTTGAGCAACTCCTTCTTCAGCATCTTGAATCTTAGCGGAGTCAAAGAATGATCTTTCCCCTAGTTGAGACCACATCAAAGGTGTCTTACAAGGTCTACCATACAGAGCTTCAAATGGCGACATCTTGATACTAGCTTGGTAGCTATTGTTGTAAGAGAATTCTACATAGGGTAGGCATTTCTCCCAATCAGAGCCATAATTTAGTACACTAGCGCGAAGCATGTCTTCTAAGATCTGATTTACTCGTCCATTTTGTCCATTTGTCTATGGGTGATAAGCGGTACTGAAATCAAGTTTGGTTCCAATGGACTTGTGCAAAGCTTCCCAAAATCGGGACATAAACTGAGGACCACGATCAGATACAATACTAGAGGGAGCTCCATGCAATCTGAGGATATGCTCAACATATAGATCTGCTAACTTTTCGACATCGGTCTTGGTCTTAACGGGTACAAAGTGAGCAACCTTGGTCAAACAATCAACAATCACCTAAATGGAATCATTGCCTTTCTGTGAACGGGGCAATCCGACTATGAAATCCATGGATATGCTCTCCCATTTCCACTCGGGAACGTCAAGAGGCTTCAGCAATCCTGTTGGCCTTTGATGTTCAGCCTTGACTCTATTACATGTGTCACATCATGCCGCATGTCCTGCAATGTCTGTCTTCATGCCTTTCCACCAAAAGTGTTTCTTCAAGTCTTGATACATCTTTGAACCTCTATGGTGAATACAGTACTTAGAATCATGAGCTTCTGACAGAATTTCCTCTCGTAGTGCTGGATCGGAAGGGACACAGATTCTGTTCTTGAACCAGATGGTTCCTTGTTCATCTTCATGGTAGTTGGTCTTGTAGCCTAGTTTCATTAGACCACGGAGATACCCCATTTCTTCACAATTTTTCTGAGCTTGACGGATGCGATCTGTGAGATCATACTGTATGCGGAGCTCATTCAACAAGCCATGCGGTAGCATCTCAAGTTGGAAATCATCAATCTCTTCCTTGAGTTCAGGTGGTATAGATTCTATGATCATAGTGTGACAGTAACTCTTGCGACTGAGAGCATCTGCGACTACATTAGCTTTTCCCAGATGATAGTGAATTTCTAGGTCATAGTCTTTAATCAACTCTAGCCAACGGCGTTGCCTCATATTCAAATCTTCTTGAGTGAAAAAGTACTTCAAACTCTTGTGATCGGTATAGATATCACATTTGTTGCCTATCAAGTAGTGCCTCTAGATCTTCAATGCATGTACAACTGCTGCTAACTCAAGATCATGAGTGGGGTAATGGTTCTCATGTTCTTTCAACTGTCGAGAAGCATAAGCTATCACTTTCCCACCTTGCATCAATACACAGCCAAGTCCTTGACAGGATGCATCACAGTAGACCACGAAATCTTTACTGATATCAGGCAATGCTAGCACAGGAGTTGTGGTAAGCCTCTGTTTCAATTCCTAGAAGCTTCGCTCACACTCGGGCGTCCATTCAAACTCCTTGGTCTTCTTCAGAAGGTTGGTCATCGGACGGGCTATCTTGGAGAAGTTTTCAATGAATCGGCGATAATATCCAGCCAATCCCAAGAAACTTCTGATTTCTGTCACATTATGGGGTTGATCCCACTCTTTCACAACTTCAATCTTGGTTGGGTCAACTGTGACACCTTCAGCTGATAGTACATGGCCTAGGAAGGCAACTTTCTGTAGCCAAAATTCGCATTTGCTGAACTTTGTGTAGAGCTAATGTTGGGCTAGTTTCTCAAGCATAGTTCTCAGATGATGTTCATGTTCTTCAGCGGTGGGTGAATAGACAAGGATGTCATCAATGAATACAACCACGAACTTATCCAGTTCATCCATGAAAACCTTATTCATCATGTTTATGAAGTATGTGGGAGCATTCGTGAGTCCAAAGGACACCACAGTGAACTCAAACTGCCCATACCTAGTCACAAAAGCTGTCTTCAGAATATCACTCTCTCAAATCTTCATCTGATGATAGCTAGATCTGAAATCAATCTTGGAGAAATACTTGGCACCTCGAAGCTGATCAAGCAAATCATCGATCCTTGGCAGGGGGTACTTGTTCTTGATGGTGACCGCGTTCAAGTTCCGGTAATCAATGCACATTCTCATTGAGCCATCCTTCTTCTTAACAAACAGAACAGGGGATCCCTACGGTGAAGCACTGGGTCTGATATATCCCTTCGAGATGAGCTCATCAAGCTGTTTCTTGAGCTCGGCCAGTTCATCAACTGACATGCGATAGGGTCTCTTGGCAATGGGTCCTGTTCCCGGCAAAAGATCAATAATGAACTCTATATCACGGTCTGGTGGCATACCCAGCAATTCTTCAGGGAATACATCGGGATAGTCTCTGACCACAGGCACATCATGACCTGTCTTCTCCTCTTTTTATGATTCTAAACTGGCTTTAAGGGCACATAGGATAGAAGTGGACTTTCTGGACTGAGGTTCACACCTAATAACTTGGCCTGATGGGTGGGTCACTTGGACGTATCTAGGTGAACATGATATGATACCTCGGTGAATGGTTAGCCAATCCATACCTAAGATAATATCTAGGTTTGTGCCATAAGTGCTTATAATTCAGTATGATTACATGATTTTGATGATTTAAAGAAAAACATTTATACTATCCAACACTCATTACAAAGAAGCAATAAGATCCATAAGATGCAATAAGATCCAAAACATTCATTACATGTGTTTATTACATAGCATCATCTCCAGTAGCTACACATGAAGACTCACGAGAATCGTACTACGCATAATGTCTCATATTACATCTCATAAGGGGTACATCATGGGGTACAACTTATCGAAGCCACTGACATAACTCATGACCACGTAGGGTCATCTACTCTAACTCGTACACCACAGCTGGGATACGACTATTCTCGATCTCGATCTCTTTGTCAGACTTGTGAAGTTGGGACACGTACTTCAAGGCCTCGGCGAGCTCCTCAGTAGGCTTGGCTCCAGGTAGGGTAGGGCAGGCGTCTAGGTTGAGGCAAGTCAGGGCTAACTCAAACTCCTCTATCCTAGGCTTCGTCTTGTTGTGAATCTCCTTGGGTAGCTGATCCCACATACCCTTCATCTCTCTAAGGCGCTTCTTGTCAAACTTCTACCAAGCCTACCAAGTCCTCTCACACTTGTCCTGTAGGTACTCATTCTGCCTGAGTGCCTTGATTAGGTGACCCTGGTTGCGAATGGCCTTCTTCCTGAACTCCTCTAGCTTCTGAGTCATGGTTTTGTTCTGAGATTGGATTTTCAGCATATCAATCCCCTTGGACCTCTCTCTGTCTCCTCTGCGGTTGAACTCAGCCTTCTTGTCATCCAACTCTCTATGCAACTCCAAGACCTTGCTGTCAAGGTAGCAGTTCCTGTTGCCTAGGTCGGCGGCTTTGTCCGGTAAGTCAGCGACCTCAGCTATGTGGACTTCTTCACGATGGTTGAGCTCATCCTGTAGCTTGGCAACTATCTCAAGCAGACTAGCTCGCTCTTGTGCTCCCTGCGAGTCTCACTCCTGGTACTCCCACAGAAGGGCCCGGTCATGACGTCTCCTCTGCTCAAGCTGGGTCACGTACCTGTCCTGCTCTAGTAGGTGGATAGCCGAGACGTGAAGACATCTGTCCTCCTCGACAAAGATAACTCTACCGGCTGTGAAACTCTGCTCACTAGGGGAAAGGCTGAGGTCGAGGGCCTGGGGAAGTAGACGGAACTCTATCATCTTCAAGTGCTCGTAGTGGTCCCTCATCACTCTGCGAAGTGCCTTGTGTGAGACAGCTCGCAGTCCCTCCTCAACTATGTCCTCTATAGTCAACTCGGTGAAAGCTAGGACAGAAGGTAAGGTAGTGCTAGCTGGGAACTCGACTGAGGTGGCAATCGGTCCTTCGATTCCTCCTTCCTGAGCTGACTTCTCGGTGCAGGTGACCTTGACAAGCTCGTCAGGGACTCCTAACGTGACGAGAACTCGGTAGAGGGTCTGTGAAAAACACCCGAGCTCACGTAGGTGGAAGGTAAGCTTGGTGTGGTCCAGAGGTAGCGGTCCTAGAGGTGGTCATTCGACGTTCGTTGCCATCTACATGTTTTAAGGAAACAGGTGTTAGCAGGTCAATAAATAGATAAGCCTTGCATGAAAGTAAATGCAAGGTCGGTATATAACCGAAAGAAGGGTTGTTCACGTCCTATTCTATCGTCCATTTCTGAGGGTTTCATCCTAGGGTCAAGTATGGCTCTGATACCAACTGAAATGACTTGATTTCTGCGAAGGGAAATCCATAGAGTCGAAGTATATTATGACCATTGTAGATCATATTACCCAAATTCTAGTCGAATACCACATCCATACAACGATAATATCATAGTAGAAATAGTGCGAATTACATAAATTATTACATCACCGCATTGGCGGAATCAAAAGTAGCATTCATTTAGAACAGCTTGAAGATAAGATTGCTAAACTCGAGCGTAGGAACAAACGCCTCAACCGTCAAACTCCTCAAAGCTATACTCCTCAGCAGAACCTGTGTGCCAAAATTTATCAGTACGATTTGTACTGGCCACTCCCACCCTATGAGCATTGCTTTGTGGAAATTGGATGCAAGTTGGATATATTCAAAAGGAACCTATAAGGCTGGGGTTTCCTATGTTTTAGCATATCAAGTATATATATGTATATATTAATAGTTGGTCAAGTTTTAACACCAATCCCACACCCATTCCACCCCATTCCTGTCCAGAGCCAGGTTTCAATCCTGGGATCGATATACCACCATCTCCACATTATCACCACATCACAACCATACCATCACTCAATCAACAGGCCAACTCCCTCTCAGCACTGTCTCATGGCCCGTAGCCCCTGGCTACGTCCGAACACTCACTCCCAGGGGGAGAAGAGAAGGACTCATCTCACTATCTAGTTTAAGCGAAACCCAGGAAAGGTCCATAGCCGACAAGTCGGCATATGTATTGATCGATCAACCATACACTCTGTAGAGGTTTTACATAACCACAAGATCCACCTTCCTCACTGACCGTTGTCAACTGGGCTGATTCTGGCCGCTTGCTAGCCTAGGATAATGCCACTCTACCATTCAGCCCTGGTACACCCCAAGTCTAGTCTGGGGTGGCTGAAATTGTGAATCATGAGCCGGGTCCACAAGGTCTCCATGAAGTCTTAGAAGGGTGTGGGGGGAATCCTTCATGCCCCGTACCTCCCTCGCACTATCCGCTATCAACCTAGCAGTAGTGGCAATATCCTACCCAATAGTCTGGCCGTCCAGCACCATATAGGGCGAGTGGTACATAAGGCTTCTCAGTGAATCTGAGTACTAGTAAGTCCTTAGGGATGACCAAGCTAGAATGTCTTCATCAGGGTTTCCATTTACCGTGCCACCATAGCACCTCCACCCCGGGCTCGTCCCATCACAGGTTCACACCCAGGGCCACCTTATATACCATTTACCCACCATAGGTATCCATTTCCAGGGGTGCCCAGGTAGCACCCCACGGCAAGACTTGCCCCAGGCTCATCATATACTCCAACTTGGTCGACACAACCCTCACCCTCCACGCACCCAAGTCACACATGTAGCACTCTCCCCATAGTCCAGTTAACACCAGTTGCCACCACGCATCAATGTAGTACAAGCGTAGTAGAAGTAATAAGCAATGAAATATAGCAGCAAGTGTGTGTCTAGCCTAATGGCAGGGTAAGCAGGGGTAAGGTTGCGTCAAGGTAAAGGCCATCAAGTAAGCATACTACCATGCAAGTCCTATCTTAGTGTGAGTATAACAATAAAGTAAAGCAATAGCAGTTCTATATTAGCCATGTGTAATAGGTGCTACGAGGTTGGGTGGGATGTGGCACCTTCAGTGAAGTCGTCTCCATACTCTTCACGGTACTCTCAGTCCTCGTTCGTCTGGTTCTCCTCTGAGTCTACAAACGATCGCATTATAGTCGCGTTAGCGACGTCTATAGAATAGCACAAAGAAGCAATGAAAATTCAAAAGATCCAAATGCACTCAAACATGGGTTCATTGCGTAGAGCTCAATTTTAGATGAATTTTAATCCTGGTCTTGTATTTTTCTGAGGTCGTATGAATTAGTTATGAATTTCCAAAGATTAAATCCATTTCTGAAAAAATAATGAAGGCTGATTAATTCAGGGCTGACACGTGTCACACTGTGACTGGTTTACAAGGCATGTAGGGGTTTGGAGTGGTGTATCGGCTGGTGAGGTGGTCGAAGAGGTCACCGAGGTGGTCGGAAAGCTCACCGAAGTGGTCGGCGCGAGATCGCTTAGGTGGTCGGCGAGATCGCTGAAGTGGTCGGCGAGATCACCGAAGTGGTCGAAGATATCGCCGAGGTGGTCGGAGATATCGCCGAGGTCCCTGACGCTGGCGTGGTCTCATCTTCGGCATGACGTCAGCATGGCGTCATCAGAGCTAAACTGTGTCTGACAAGTGGGTCTCGGTCAACGATGACTGATAGGTGAGGCGTGATTCTTGGTGAACCCGCCTGCATTGGTCCATAGACCGTAGAGCCGGTCTATGAAGGACTTGGTCCACTTACTCCTTCCTAGGGTTCGATTCACGTGCACCAAATGCACAGACGTGTGGCCGGCGAGAGGAAAATCCCAATCTTCTTCCCCGACGTGCTCCCGCTGGTGGTGAGCTCACCGACGAGCCCCTCCAGCAGCGCGGGTGTGCATTTAAGGTGGGCAAAAGCTTGGCCATGCCATGGCGGGTGCCCCGGTGAAGTTAACATGGTGGCTGGGTGGCTCCAGTTGGCTGGCCGCAGTGGCGGCGGTCCTCGTACACTGGCGAGCGGTGGTGTGGTGGCTGTGGCGGCAGTACCAGAGATTGGTGGTGCGCACAAGCTCCCCGACGCTGCCATGGCCATGGCAAGCAGGTCGAAGGGGCTCTGGGAGCTCTCAACGCCTCTGGCCATGGTGGTGGGGGCAAAGCGGAGGCGGTGGCACTCCGACGAGGTGAGGTGCGGCAACATAGGGCTCCGGTGGGCTTCATCCTCGGCTAAGGTGAGCGCGGTGTGTCTCTCATCATGGTGGAGCCAGTTGGGGTGTCAACGTTGCCTTTATCGCGACATAGAAGACGCGGTGGTCTCACCATGGTTGTGCTCTTGGCCATGGCGTGCACAGTGGTTGTGCCGATGTGCTCCTGCTCCGATGTACAACGTCATGGCTGGGGTCCTCCTTTTGGCTGATGGCAGCGCGCACGGTGCATCCTGGTTCTCGGCAAGCGTGGCCATGGTGGTCTCCCTAGCTAACCAGTTGAGCTAGGCCGGAGCCCGAAGCTTCAACAAGGTTTCGATCGTGGCAGTGCATGTTCCATTTGGCTAGGGAGGTGGTCTCAGCAAGATGGCTCACCACGGGGCTCATGGCGGTAGGATGGCGGTGCGGTGGTGAGGAGAGGCCGTGATGAGGCGATGTAGTGCCATGCCGAGCAGCTATGTCGCTATAGCTGATCGGGGCGGCGCTCCTAGCTCCAGCGAGGTCCGGTTACGCAGCGGGTTCCTTCTCCTCCTTGCTTCTTCCTCCTCCCTCTCTCTTGGCTTGACGCGGTGTGGTGCTGTGCCACCAGTGGCGGTGGCGAACGGGCTGAGGGTTAGGGCTCGTGGGCGTTGGTTTTTATAGCTGAGCTCCATGGGCTCTAATGGCGGACGATGATCGGGCGGTGGTGATGCGTGCGGCGCACCCGACGGCCCGCGTGTGGTAGCGTAGGCACGACGCAAGGGGGAATAGGGTCATGCGATGTGTGTGACCCTAGGCCTATGTCTGCTCCACGGTCGGCTCCTGGTCGCGTGGTGGAGAGAGCGTGGGGAAGACGATGACGCTGTAGTTGGGCGGCTGACAGAGGGGGCCCGTTTGTTAGCTTGTCCTAATGCGGCGGCGTGCGGTGCGTGATGGCTGACGAGCGGGTCTGGCTTGTCAGCGGCTTGTGCGCACACGGGCGATAGGGTATTGCTGGGCCGGCTTCGTGGGCCACGTGTGCGAGTGGGAGGGCAGGCGGGCTCGGCCGGGCTGGCTCGCAAGGCCGAGCAGGCCTAGGCTGTTGCTTCTCCCTCCTTTTCCTTTTCTTTTTCTGTTTGTTTGTCTTTTCGTTCTTTTGCTTCGATTCAAATTTAGTTAGAGTTTAAACTTGAGCTTCGAGTCATGTAGTAGGTCCCACAAGGTGTTTCAAATGGTGGTCAAAATACATCCCATACATTACGGTTTATCATAAATATTAAGTAAGTTAGTTAAACATCACATAAGGCAAAAGAATCCAAATCACAAGTGGGATTAAGGATGCCTACATGATTTATTCAATTACACATGTGGCATAAAACCAAACTATGCTTATGATTTTAACCTAATTGGGTCACATCTAATCCAAAACTAGGGTTTGGCTTCTACATGTGTCACTCAACATCACATAGGGTTTAAACAAAAAAATTTTGTAGTTGTGATTTTTGGTGTGTGGATTTTTGGGTTGTTACAATCAAGAGAGTTAGAAGTGACAATGGTAGTGAGTTCAAGAACACTAGAATTGATGAATTGTGTGATGAATTTGGAATTAGACATCAATTCTCGGCCAAGTACACTCCACAATCAAATGGCCTTGTTGAGAGGAAGAATAGAACACTCATTGATATGGCAAGGTATATGCTTAGTTAGTACAATGTGAGTCAATCATTTTGGGCCAAAGCTATCAACACGGCTTGCTATTGTAGCAACCGCCTTTATTGTCACCCATTGAAAGAGAAGACACCATATGAGCTCTTGAATGGTAGAAAGCCCAACATTGCATATTTTTGGGTCTTTGGTTGCAAATGCTATATCTTAAAGAAAGGCACTAGATTGGGCAAATTTGACAAGAAATGTGATGAAGGATTTCTACTTGGTTACTCCACTACAAGCAAAGCATATAGAGTTTAGAATTTGGATAGTGGTACTCTTGAGGAAGTTCATGATGTTGAATTTGATGAAACCAAGGGTTGACAAGTAGAGAATGAGAACTTGGAAGATGTTAGAGGCATTCAACTTTCAAATGCCATGAAGAACATGGATATTGGTGAATTGAGGCCTAGGAAAGTGAATGATGATGAAGATGATCAAGTGCAAGCACTCTCTAACTCAAATGTGCAAGATGATACAAATTCAGCTAGCACAAGTGACTCTCATGACAATGAACAAGATCAAGTGGCTAGTACATCATCTCAACCCAATGATCAAGCAAGTGCAAGCAACCAAGTTCCAATCCTCCAACCAACAAATATTGCAAGGGATCATCTATTGGACACTATCATTGGTGATATTTCTAGAGGTGTACAAACAAGATCAAGATTGGCATGATTTTGTGAGCATTTCTCATTTGTGTCATCCATTGGACTTAACAAGATAGATGAAACTTTGAAGGATGTTGATTGGGTCAATGCTATGCATGAAGAGCTAAACAACTTCACAAGAAACCAAGTATGGGAGTTAGTTAAGAGGCCTAAGGATCATAATGTGATTGGAACCAAGTGGGTCTTTCGAAACAAGCAAGATTAAGATGGGATAGTAGTAAGGAATAAAGCAAGATTGGTAGCACAAGGCTATACACATGTTGAAGGTCTTGACTTTGGAGAAACATATGCCCCGGTTGCTAGATTGGAAGCAATTAGAATCTTTCTAGCCTATGCTTGTGCCCACAACATCAAGCTCTATCAAATGGATGTTAAGAGTGCATTTCTCAATGGTTACATCAATGAAGAAGTATATGTTGAGCAACCTCCCGGTTTTGAAGATGATAAGAAGCCCGACCATGTGTACAAGTTGAAGAAGACATTGTATGGCTTGAAGCAAGCACCTAGAGCATGGTATGAGAGATTGATGAACTTCCTACTCTCTAAAGGGTTCATGATGGGCAAGGTTGACACCACTCTTTTCATCAAGAAGATTGGAAAAGATCTATTTGTATTGCAAATCTATGTTGATGACATCATATTTGGATCAACTAATCAAGACTTTTGTGATGAGTTTGGAAAGATGATGGCTAAAGAGTTTGAGATGTCCATGATTGGAGAGTTAAGTTACTTCCTTGGTCTTGAACTCAAGCAATTGAAGAATGGTACATTTGTGAGTCAAGGCAAGTATATCAAGGACATGATCAAGAAGTTTGGCATGAGTGATAGCAAAGCTATTAGCACACCAATGGGAACAAATGGCAACTTGGATAGTGATGCAAGTGGCAATATGGTGGATCAAAAATTGTATCGGTCTATGATTGGAAGCGTACTCTATGTGACCGCATCAAGGCCGGATGCCATGTTTAGTGTATGCATGTGTGCAAGATTTCAAGCCTCACCAAGAGAAAGTCATTTAAAGGCTATAAAGAGAATATTGAGGTACTTGAAGCATACATCAAATGTTGGTTTGTAGTATCCCAAAGGAGCAAAGTTTGAGCTAGTTGGTTACTCCGACTCGGATTATGCGGGATGCAAAGTTGAAAGAAAGAGCACCTCGGGCACATGTCAATTGTTGGGAAGATCACTTGTTTCATGGTCATCAAAGAAGCAAAATAGTGTTGCATTATCAACCGCCGAAGCCGAATACATATCCGTCGGTAGTTGTTGTGCACAAGTACTTTGGATGAAGGCCACCTTGAGTGACTTTGGAATCAAATTCAAGAAAGTACCATTGCTATGTGACAATGAGAGTGCAATCAAGTTGACCAATAATCCGGTTCAACATGCAAGAACAAAGCACATTGATGTCCACCACCATTTCATAAGAGATCACCAACAAAAGGGACATTTGCATTGAGAGCATAGGCACCAAAGATCAACTTGCCGATATATTCACCAAGCCATTGGATGAGAAAAGGTTTTGCAAGCTAAGGAATGAGTTGAACATATTGGATTTCTCAAATATGTATTTATGCACCCCCCACTTATATGACATGCCTCTCCTTCAAGCAATCCAAGGTAAAAGTTGATTGGCATGGCACACATCCTTGCTAAGGACATATTTAGTGCATCTAGACATCTTTCACATCTAATAGGCTCATTCATGAAAATCAAATGAATTTGATGATTATATGGTACCACATTCCTTCTATGCTTATTTTGATCTAGTGGTAGCATATGACATGTTTATGGGCTTGTAAACCTAGTGTTTAATCTATAAAATGAGCTATAAGTGTTTAACTCAACATGGTACAAGATAACCCTTATTTGGAGGTGTGAAGAAGCTTGTTCTTGGATCAAACTGAGTTAAATATTTTTGGTAAATGATCTAGATTGGACCAAATTTGGGAAAATGATCCTCACCCCATTGATTGACATTGATCATCTCAACCTATGTACATTTTGAACCTTTGTGGTCATTGATGACAAAGGGGGAGAAAACAAAGATACTAGTGATATTAGTACATGGGGAAAAAACAAAGATATTAGTGTACTAAGATGGTGAAAAGACAACAAAGGGAGAAATAAATAAATAAATAAGTAATAGGGGGAGAACTTGACATAGGGGGAGAGATATGACAAAGGAAAGGGATTAATTAAAATTTTGAGCACACAAGTAGGGGGAGCAAGCTCATGAACTTGTATGATGCATTTCAATGTGCATTTCATATGCGTGCTTGCATGGCACAAGTTTTAAATTTCAATATCCATGCTTGTGTGGTGTATGCTAGTTGTAGGTTTGAATGATGAAATGAAAAACTAGCATGCATAGGATATCTAATGATTTCATTTCCAAGTGTTTCCAAGTGGTATCAAGCTAACCATGGTGCTAAGGATGGTATAATGGTGCACTCCGATTGGTATCACGCTTCAAAGGTACATCATTTATACCTTAGCATCATTTGGTAGATAGCGTCTCCTATATTTCATATCTAAGCATATGTGCAAGCTTCAATCCAAACTCTTAGCACATATGTAGGGGGAGCAATTGCTACCATACGGAGTTCATAAAACATGTCCATATCCTTTTACACCTGGTAAATATGCTTGGACAAGCAACATGGATTCAATTGAATCTCAATTCATATCTTTGTGAAAGGGTTGTCATCAATTACCAAAAAGGGGGAGATTGAAAGCTCTAGTTTGGTTTTGGTGAATTGATGAAACCCTAAGTGCTAACCTAGTTTATCAAGTGATCATGAGATAGGTAGCACATTCCAAGTGGTGAAGCAAATGAAGATCATGACATGATGATGACGATGCCATGGTGATGATCAAGTGCTTAGACTTGAAAAGAATATAGAGAAAAACAAAAGGCTCAAGGCAAAGGTATAAATGGTAGGAGCCATTTTGTTTTGGTGATCGAGACACTTAGTGAGTGTGATCACATTTAGGATCGATAGCCGTACTATTAAGAGGGGTGAAACTCATATAGAAATGTGGTTATCAAAGTGCCACTAGATGCTCTAACTCATTGCATATGCATTTAGGATCTAGTGGAGTGCTAACACCCTTGAAAATGTTTATGAAAATATGCTAACACTTGTGCACAAGGTGATACACTTGGTGGTTGGCACATTTGAGCAAGGGTTACAAACTTCACCGGCGGAGTGTCCGCCCATAGAGTGCGGATAGTCCGACGGTGCCAACGACGCCCTATACAGAAAAGATGAAGGTCACTGTAAGTGACCGGATGCTGGCCTCGGTAGGACCAGCGCATCCGATCAGTAGAAGCTATGAAGACGCTGGCGTCGGTCTCTGACCGGACGCTAGGTCACTTAGTGATCGGACACTGGGTGAGTCCGGTCGAGCATGACCGAACTCGTCCGGTCATGAAAAGTCATCTCTGGATGCTTACTAGAAATGACCGGACGCTGGTGTTCAGCGTCCGATCACTTTGAGCTGCTGCGTCCGGTCATCACTTGACCATTGGGATCGGGCGCTTAGTATTTGAAGAGAGGGGAGACGTGGCGTCCATCGCATGACCGGACGCTGGGGTCCAGCGTCTGGTCAATATGACCGGAGCGTCCGGTCACCCCATGTTGTGCCCAGTGAAGGGGTACAACGACTCTATTTCGTGGGGGCTTCTATTTAAGGCCCATGGCCGGCTCAAGCTCATTCTCTTAGCCATTTGCATTGACATAGCAACCTTATGAGCTTAGCCAAAGCCCTCCCACTCATCTCCATCATAGATTCATCATCTTTGTGAGATTGGGAGAGAATCCAAGTGCATTGCTTGAGTGTTTGTATCTAGAGGCACTTGGTGTTTGTGTTTCGCTATGTGATTCGCTTGTTACTCTTGGTGGTTGCCGCCACCTAGATGGCTTGGAGTAGCGAGGATCATTGAGCGGAGGTTGGTGATTGTCTCCGGCTCCGATCATGGTGATTGTGAGGGGTTCTTGACCTTTCCCTGTGAAGAGCCAAAAGGTACTCTAGTGAATGGCTCGTGGCTTGTGTGATCCTCATCTTGTGTTGGTTGTGCGGCACCCTATTGAGGGTTTGGCGTGTGAAGCCAATTAGCGTGTGAACCTCTAAGTGAGTGAATCGCAATGAGGAGTAACTTGTAGGCAAGCAAGTGAACCTCGGTAAAAATCATTGTGTTCATCATTTGATTCCGAGGTGATTGGTTTTCATTTGTATTCATCATTGTGATTGATTGGTTCACTCCTCTACATGGCGATATAACTATCTTGCTCTCTCTCTCTCTTTACAATACCGCAAACTAGTTGTGAAGCTCTTTAGTGTAGCTAGTTGTGAGAGCTTGTTAGTTTGGTTAGTGTGGCTCTTTAGTTAGCACTTGAGGGCGCACTAACTTAGTGTAGTGACATAGCTATTGTGTGGATAGAAATCATATAAACTAGAATTGTGGTAGGTGGCTTGAAATTTTAGTAGGCTAGCGCAACACTTGCTTCGCCTCATAATTGTCTAACCGGTTTGTTAAGTGTTGTTGTAGAAATTTTTAATAGGCTATTCACCCCCTCTAGCCATTAGGACCTTTCACCGATACCGGTTTGGCTGCAATTTTGTTAGAGAGCCCCTCCACTTTTACGTATTTGAACCCCTGGTCCAAAGCGTATTCCTAGAATATGTTTCCTCTTCCAGAAAACGTAGTTTCTTCGGTTAGATCCAAAATACGCTTTCATCTATTTTATAGTTTTGCCACTATTTTCTTTAGGCCATAACTTCTCTGTTTTAACTCCGATTTGAACCGTTTAAGTTGCGTTAGATTCATAATTGCATAATCTACTTGCTCATCCTACTATTAAACATGTTTTCAACTTTTGAAATTCAAAGTTAGATTTAATTTATTATTTTATTAAAGGAAATCTTGTTTAATTCATAACTTTTTCCGTTATAGCTCCGATTAGAGTGCTTTTTGCGTCTGTGTGTTCATAGTAACATGTAGAACATCTTTAAAACCTTTTTCCTTGTTGTTTATTATGTTTGGTGTACTATTCTAATTTAGTTCTATTGTTTGCTTCGTGTATGATTGCATGAATGCTTATGTGATCATGTCCAGTCGGTGAGCTATACATGGTGAATCGAGAAGCAATTCATTGAAGGTTTCGACTTGGAGAAGGATAAGAGTTTAAGGCAAGTATAGCATGGGATCATCCTTGTTGTCCTATTCACTTTAATAATTTAATCATATGCTTGTGACTACCTTGGCAACCATAGTAAATTTTCCTAGCTATTTGATATCTTGGATTCCTTGTCACCTATGGGTTATTGCATTGGGTAGTATGATGCTAGTGCTCAACTGAAGCCATGATCTTGTAACTTGACTAATGGAATATGAAATAAACACTAAAAGATGCTTTTTAGCAATATGGAACAAGGGGGCTAGAGCATTAGGCTGTTATTATGGTGCTCTAGATTCCTCTTCCTAACGACTTATCTGTAAGTGATCATCTGGGACTTACAGTACACCTATGAGGGTCACATTGCTCTGGCTTTAGTCAAGTATGATGACCTTTTCTAGCTTGTTAGTGATTACCTTTATGATGCAAAAGGGGCTTGCTGAGTCGGGTATAGGACAGCCTCTACTCTTATGTGTATAGTCGTGAAGGAATTGTGTCATTCGAAAGGGGGGTTCCTACATCTGCTTGCCAAGTGAATCCTAGTGGCCCTAACTTGTTAGATGAACCTTTGAAAGGCTTCATAGTGAACCCTATAGACCTTCCTTGGTAGTGGGTCAAGAGGCTGATCACTTCGGGCAAAAGGGTAAATCATGACTCACAGTGAAAGTGTACAACCTCTATAGAGTGTAAAACTATTATAATAGTCGTGCTCACGGGAACGAGCGGCCTTAGAACTCTTATGAAATAGATGATGAACACTAATGATACTAATGATACAGATGCTCACTTATGATTATTGTTTTTGCTATTCATTATTCATGTTTACCTGATCATGTGTTTATATGGGCTTATGATAAATTTGATGCTACTCAACTGCTTAAAATCATGACTCATTAAAAGCTAATCACAGTTAAATCAGTGTTAGCCTTTTGAGCCTCATGAACCCCATGTTATATTTGTTGAGTTTGACATGTACTTACACTTGTTTTACTTTTCAATTATTTGGATAAAAATCCCAGATGGGTACTAGATTGCTAGAGTTTGAAGAAGTTAGGCTTGTGATCAACTAGTCAGTTGTCCCTATGGAATTGGAGTCTTCAACCGAAGATCGCAGTTATCTTTCCGCTATTTGTTGTCTAAGGTTATATCCTTTATACTAAGTATGTTATATATTAAGCATTGTCTATTGATATTACCTCTATTTGTAGCTATATGTGAGATTTGACATCCTGGCTAACATATGGTGTGTATCTGGTTTTGTTTTTAAAACCAGGTGCTAAAAAGTGGTATCAAAGCAATGCTGACTATAGGACGCAAGTCTAGTAGAAACTAGTCGTTCTAAGGTTTAGAAGTTGCTACAAAAACCCTTGCTCTATGAACCTTGATATTTTCTTCTCTACTATATCTCTACCCTTGCTATTCATCTCTACCTTGGTGCTTATTTTAAATTCTTTGTTTTCATCTTCACTCCTTGATTTGATATACTTTTAGAACTGTTCCTCACCACCTTCTTGCGTAATCTAAAGATGAGTCTTAGGATTGTTACCCCTAGTACAATGAGGACGATAGTATCGTAAGTTGAGCCAATGATTGAATTGTGCACCTTTATTGTTTTGTTGAATTGTCATTATGCTTATGCTTATTTTGAATCTTTGTAATGATTGCAATGATCTTGTCAGGTGTTCCCACAATTTCATTTAGTTCATAGGCCTAAGGTATAAGGATTAATGAAATAAATAGTTGGGTTTTGGTTATCTCATGTTTCCTCTATCCTGTCTTTTCGGAGCAGCCTGCACTCTTCAGCTTATATCTCTAATTTTGGAAGATTAGAAATCATGAGAAAATTATGGACAATAGTAGACTTCAATATGTTTCTCTTACCACAAGAATCACCCTAATAGCTATTTTGGTTATGGAGTTATGAAAATCACAAGGTGATACATCGATGCTGTCTGAAGCCTAAATAGTTTCTGTTGTGCACTGTTTTCAACTACCTGAACTGCAGAATTTAGAAACGTTTTCTATAAGGAAGTTGTGGAGGAATTGATAAGCTTTCCAATGGTATAAGCTACAACTTCATTGGATTAATAGAATGAGAGTTATGGCTGTTTTACTGCGCTGCTATTTTTCATCCCACAAGGAATTTCAAATTTCTTGTCCTTGCCCATACACAAGAGTATCATTGGGATGTTAGAATGTCTTGATACTAGTTCACTCATCTAGAAGGAGGTGTGCTGTAGCAGAACTGACCAATTTATAAGAGCACAAATATAATGGTAGACCGCAAGCGATTGCACTGTCATACTAGGGCCCATATAAACCCAGTAGTCTGTCGAGTACCACGATGGGTCTCAATTAACCATCAACATACAACCAAGATCGTACATGATTCAACACACATGAAACACGTTATATAAAGTTCACAAATACAGTTCATCCATTAGAGTATGAATTTAGGTTATTACAAACCAAGTTTAGTAAAATAGTTATGGAAGAAAATTAAAGTTTGAAACTAACATCTACCATCATAGTTCAATACAGTGCTAGCTCATGATCACACCAACAAAAGCATATGAGAAGGATTAATAAGAGATGCCTTCCTAGGGCTCACTCCTCGTCCATGGTAGGACAGAAGTAGTTCTTGCAATAGCCAAGATAAACTGTACCATCTGCAACAATGGGAATAAAACCCTAAGTACGAGAAGGTACTCAGCTAGACTTACCCATCATAAACCAAAAATAAGGTGACTCCAAGGATTATGCAAAGCTTTATAAGTGGAGGTAGCTTGACAACATTTTTCATAAAAAGCGACTAATTCAGTTGTACAATTAACCTATGCATTTCTATTCATTTCTAGATTAGCAACTAACTTATGCCAAACATGTGGTATATCATTTAGTAGCATACAATAGTAATCATAGCCGGTGTATTAATTCCATGTTCAACCGAACCATCATATTCCATAACACAATTACTACGATGTTGGAGCTAGCCAAGTTTCTCACTGTCCGGGAGAGACGGCGATTCGAATCAATTTCAACCAGCTAGGAATTTATTCCTAACACAAACCTAGGCAGAGTAGATCAATGGTCACCTTAGGTCACCTTTGGTACAACTTAGGTCCACATTTCATAGGTTCGATCAGCGTTGCACAATCAGGGACAACCAGCTGCTAGGACGTTCGGGCTCGGCCTGCCATTGGGCTCATGTCTGGCTCCCCACACATCCTTACTACCATCTAGAGTGCGCACTTTTATAGAACGGGGCCCGGCCTAAGTTGAGCTACATGGCTTCACGGTCGGAACGAGTTATCCGGCCAGCCATGTGAGAGGGATGCGTTCAATCTTGTTAGAAGTGCCAACAACAGTACGGTCTTTAATCGGCACAGACAGAATCACATGAGTCAACCTACACATAGACTCTGCCCGGCCTCCATTTACATTATCCTATGATTCTTTTTCATGATAGCAAATATAGCCAACCGTGCTTTGGTATCTACTTGTATCTCGCAGGTGACAGGAAATCACCCGACTTCTACCGGTCTATGCATGGCTAAGCATATATTCGATCCTAGACCTACACATGGTTAAAGGTATATGTAACTAGACAAGGTAGTTCTATGCATCAAGTGTTTCCAATTAACTCTTATAACCTAATGCATCAAACATAAAGGACTCAAGTAATATTTTATAAAACATAGGAGACTTAGAATGCTTTGGGGCTTGCCTTTGAGGAAAGAGGTTGGCTAGTGATCCAAGCACTCAGGGAGGTCCTCGAGAGTTTGCTCCTCTTCTCCTAGAGCTATGGCCTAAGGTTTCTCCTACTGATCCTCCTCCGCTTCTTTGTTGAACTCCGAAAGGGTTATCCTTTCGGACGATCCTATATGCATGAGCATAAAATAAGATATCACAAATGCATATATGATGACATGTATAATATGATATGATGTGATTAATGCATCCTCATAAGTGTTTTGAACAGTATTGCATTAAGGTGATAGCAAGTTATATTTACTTTTACTGAGTAGGTGCATATCTCATCTCTAGTAACTTAAACACTTATGTAAATCATTTTCTGGACTACAAGACAACTGCCACTTGTTTTGACCATAACTGGAGTTATACATATCAAAATAATATGGTTGTGAACATTCTAGAAAGATTATGAAATTGCCTACAACTTTATTTTAATCCTCTTAATGTGATTCAATAGTTATCTACGTCAAACAATTCAATCTTTCAGATCTGTCCAGAGGGTAAGCATTTCTAATAGCAGATTTCTAACAGCCATAATTCTTAAACCATAAGGCCTATGACTATGAAAATATAACACAAGGCAGATCATTAAGTTATCTACAACTTTGTTATTAACTATCTTTACATAAAAGAGGACTATCATCATGAAATCAGCACCACAACAGAAACTATACATGCAACCATCTAGTTGAATTATAAAGTGATAATTAACTAGTTGCATACAACCAATTACTTCTAAGCTTAACTAATAACATCAACACACCATATGCATCACAAGAACCATAGAAAACATCATGGTTAAACATAACTAATTTATTTATATTCATTTATTAATTTCCTTAGATAATAAGGTGATTTAAAGGATAAATATTTCCATTACTTAATAAATTCTGAGAAAATTACAGTAGCCTACAAATGACCTTAGTAGTCCACTATACAAATTTTATGCCATTTTGATAAGTGTAGCTACCTCTACAAAAATGGCAAGTTACATAGGCTTATTTTAGCAAAAATAGTTTAGCATAGTGAAAAGTGCCAAATAACATATTTACTATTTTTCTTAGCTTCACCATAACACAAGAACACTGTACAAATTTTTTCATGAGCCCAAGTTATGTATTTCTGCCTTATTTATTTTTACTAGAAGCTAGCATTTATTTAGGATTAAATAATAAGACCATATCTAAAGTACAAGCACTGCAAGTTTAGTATTTTTCCTAGCTATAACATGTCAATACCAACTCAACAAAATTGGAATCACAATTTTTGCACATACCAAGCTTAAGACATGCATTTTTGAAGATAGAAACATTTAAAAAGCATTTATATAGCTACATTTTATTCTCCTAGGAAAATACCAAAAACAGTACATTTCATATTTTTATCAAATATTAAACTTCATGAGGAATCCAACAAATTTTGGTTCACCAAAATTGGACACTCCTAGCTTGAGATATGAATTTTTGAAACATGCATTCAAATCTAGAAACATAAATCAGAAAATCAAAACATAACACAGGCTGACAGCTGAGGCCCGTGGTCAATGGGACCCACCCGTCAATGAGACCAAGACAGGGGACAACGCTGACTGGCGAGAACTCACCGATGGCGAGGTCTCCAACAATAGCGTCTTCACCGTTGCACTCTTCTCACCCCCGCGCAACGATTGATAGGCTTAGTTGGCTCGGTGGCTCGCCGGAGCAAGCTCGACGGTGACCATGGTGGATAGTGGAGGTCGGGCCATGGTACGCTGGCCATCTCCAGCTATGGCACACTCAGACAAGGATGGTTACTCCATCCTAGTGACCTAGCGAAGCTACACGGTGCAGGTGAGGGCTCGAGGTGGCGTTGGTGAGCTTGGCCACGTGCATGGCTATGCGGCGACGCATGGACCATAGCGTTGCTCTCACCGTTCTGGCTAGATAGTGGCAAAAGATGGGTCTCTATCATGCCACTAGCTAGGTCTAGGGTTACTCTACCTAAGACGTGAGAGGAGGGAGACGGTGAATCAACTCGCCCGCGGAGGCCATGGCGACCGCGCGCGGAGCGGCGACTCATTCTAGCGCAGTCCAGTGGTGGCATCATTCCTAGATCTAGCCTAAGCATCTAGACTCTAGCATGGTGCTAGACCAAAGAACATGGAGGCATGCGGTGCAGTGGAATGGCCGAGCCACTGTGATCCGCGAGCGCTGCGACGCTCCGGTGACGGCGGTGGCTATGGCGAGGCTAAATGCCGCTATACCTGGGGTCGATAGGTGATGCTAATGGCTCGAGGAGGTGGAGGTCATGGTGGAGTAGCTATGGGCGAGATGAATCGGTCGGTGAGGCTATGTCGGTGGCGAGTGGCTACAGCAGAGCTATGGTGGCGCACAGCGAGCTTGGCATGGTGCTTTGGCGAGGCAGAGCGAGTGGGAGAAGGCAAGAGCGAGCGAGTGGAGCCAGCGACGAGTGCGTGGCGCTTATATGCCCGCTCTGGCCTAACCGGCCAAGCCAATGCCAGTGTACAGCTGCCACACAACGGCCATGGCCTATGGACGGTCGGCCGTTAGGGCAGATTACGACGACTGACAGTGCGTTTTTGACCCCATATATCTCCTAATCCGTTCGTCCATTGCAAAAATTCCATTAAGTAAAGTTGTAGAGCTACATGCCATCTACAACTTTGCTTTAGGGAGTATTCCTTAATTCGCCATGGTTTTTGATATAAATCATCCCAAAGTCAGTTACTGGCAAACTGAAATTAGCCCAACAATTAGAAAAATTTCACCAAGTGTAAAACAACATTTTCTTGCTACTTGTGAGCTATTTTTGAGCATGCTATGCACTGAATTAGACCTTGATCCAAAAATAAAAGTTGTTACCCTAGTTAAGTACTACAACTTTTATTTATGTCACACAGCCATGGAAATAATCTAAGCTACTGTTCAACTTTGGTCAAACTAGTATCATGAAAATGGCATTTCCAATGAAACCAACACTTAGAAGCAAATTTGGCCTATGTCATGAATACAAACATTGTTCCATTTATAATTCTTGATGTGTCTAAGGTGTTTTCATGACCTCCCAACCATTTCTTACATTTTTCATACATGATTGCAAGCATAAGCATACATATAAAATCAACATTTCATGTGATAATGTATAAGAATGAGATGAAATTTCATATGCTCATGTTCATGAATGCTAGGATGATACTTGTGCTCATGAAATGCAGATGCCAAATGCAATGCTTAACACTGGGGTGTTACAGCCCCTCCCCCTTATAGAAATATCGTCCCAAGATTTGAAAGACCTACCATTCCTCATAAAAGGCGGGATAAACCTCATGTAAATAATCCTCCTGTTCCCACGTGGCGTCTTGTTCACTATGGTTATTCCACACCTCTTTGTAGAACTTAATGACCTTGATCCATGTTACTCTTTCCATTCCTTCTAGCACTCGGATTGGTTTTTCTTCATATGTCAAATTTGATTGGATCTTAATGATGGTGGGTGCAATGGCTTCCTCAGGTATGCGAAGGCATCTTTTCAACTGAAAAACATGGAAGACATCGAATATCATACTCATCTCTAGAGGAAGTTGTAACTTGTAGGCGGCATTTCCTTTTCGTTCAATAATCTTGTACGGGCCTACATACCTAGGTGCAAGCTTTCTTTTTACTCCAAATCTCTACACTCCCTTCATGGGTGACACTTTTAAGTATACATAATCTCCCAATTCAAAAGTTAGTGGTCTTCTTTTAGCAGCATAACTCTGTTGTCTTGATTGAGCCGCTTTCATATGCTGTTGGATAATACGTACCTGTTCTTCAGCTTCGGTGACAAAGTCAATGCCAAAATATCTTCTTTCTCCGGGCTCAATCTAATTCTAGGGAGTTCTACATTTTCGACCGTACAAGGCTTTAAAAGGAGCCATCTTGAGGCTCGCTTGATAACTATTGTTGTATGAGAACTCGGCTAAAGGTAGCCACTTTTCGCATGAACCCTTGGAAGATATAACACAGGCTCTCAACATATCTTCTAAGATCTGGTTCACTCGCTCGGTCTGTCCTAAAGTTTGTGGATGATATGCTAAACTTCTGATTAGTTTAGTTCCCAAAGCCTGGTGCAAGTGTTCCCAGAAATGAGCTATAAATTGTGGTCCCTGATCTAAGATTATGGTCCTTGGTACTCCATGTAGTCTCACGATCTGAGAAACATACAGCTCAGCGTACTTCCTTGTGTGATACACTGTTTTAACCGGTATAAAATGTGCTGACTTGGTGAGGCGATCTACAATGACCCATATGGAATCGTGACCTTGCTGTGTCATCAGAAAGCCTATAATAAAGTCCATACTTATATCCTCCCATTTCTAGCCTGGGATAGACAACGACTGAAGTAATCCAACAGATTTCAAATGAATGGCCTTGACTCTTCTGTAATTATCACACCTAGCGACATAGGCGGTGATCTCTTTCTTCATCTTGGTCCACTAAAAATAGATTTTCAAATCTTGATACATTTTGCTACAACCTGGATGGATAGACAACTTGGATGAATGAGCTTCATATAAAATTTGATTTCTAAGCTCGCGGTCTTTTAGTACAAGTTGATCCTCAAACCATAGCACACCTCTTTTATCCAACCTAAAATGCTTGGTTTCTTGTTCTTTCATCTTTCGCTTGATGTGAAATACACCTACATCTGTCTTCTACAGTTCTATGATTTTGCTCTCAAGTGAGCAACCGACAGTGATATTGTGCAGCATAATAGGATGTAACAAATTAAATCCATCCTCCAACAAGGCTTCCAAAGTGTTGCAAATTTGATTTCCGACTAAGTGCATCTGCTACAACATTAGCCCTTCCTGGATGGTAGTGCACTTCCAAATTGTAGTCCTTGATCAACTCTAACCATCTTCGCTGCCTCATGTTCAGCTCAGGTTGAGTGAAGATAAATTTGAAACTTTTGTGGTTAGTATATATGCGACATACGTTTCCCAACAAGTAATGTCTCCATATCTTCAACGCATGAACAACTGCTACAAGCTCTAAATCATGTGTGGGGTAATTGACTTCATGCTTTCTCAACTATCGAGAAGCATAGGCAATAGCTCGACCTTCTTGCATGAGCACACACCCTAAACCTATACCTGATGCATCATAGAACACATCAAAAGGCTGTTCAATGTCGGGTTGTGCTAGAACAGGAGCTGTAGTTAGCAATGTCCATAGGGTGTGAAAAGCAGCTTCAGACTCTGGCATCCAACTAAACTTTTCATCCTTCTGGAGTAGTCTAGTCATGGGCTTAGCTATCTTGGAGAAATCTGGTATGTAACGATGATAGTAGCCTACTAACCCTAGAAAACTCTAAACTTCATGAACCAAAGTCGGGGCCTTCCAATCCATGACCTCTTGTACTTTAGATGGGTCTACAAAAATTCCATCTTTAGATAAGATGTGACCAAAGAAAGGTATTTTGCTCAACTAGAATTCACACTTGCTGAATTTGGCATATAACTTATCCTCCCTCAATCTAGACAAAACAACTCTTAGATGCTCTGCATGGTCTGCCTAGTTCTCTGAATAAATCAAGATACCATTGATAAACACAACAAGAAACTTGTCAAGCTCGAGCATGAATACCGAATACATCAAGTACATGAAGTATGCAGGAGCATTCGTCAGTCCAAAAGACATGACCAAATACTCATATCGACCATACCTAGTGGAGAAAGCCGTTTTAGGCACATCCTCTAGCCTGATCTTAATCTGATGATAGCCTGACCTCAAGTCAATCTTAGAGAATACCTTTGCTTTTGCTAGTTGATCGAACAGGATATCGATGCGAGGTAAAGGATACTTATTCTTAATGGTCACAACATTAAGCGGTCTATAATCCACACACATTCTCAAGGACTTGTCCTTCTTCTTTACAAATAAAGTTGGACATCCCCATGGAGACAAACTAGGTTGAATGAGACCTTTGTCCAACAGTTCTTGTAACTAAAATTTAAGTTTAGCTAACTCATTTGGTGGTATCCTAGAGGGTGTTCTTGAGATAGGTGCCGTACCTGGCACTAACTCAATCTTAAACTCCACATCTCTATCAGGCGGTAAACCCGACAACTCATCTGGAAATACATCAAGAAACTGACAAACCACTACAAAATCACAAAGGGTAGTGGCTTGGATAGCACAAGACAAGTTTTGGAGATAAAAAATTTGGGGAAGTGGTACTAGAAAAGCATTACCTCCCTTCGGTTCTCTCAACATAATTATCCTAGTGCTAGTGTCAATAAGAACCCCATGTCCACTCATCCATTTCATGCCTAAGATCACATCTATGGCTAATCCTAGCAATACTATCAGATCCATAGTGTACTCTCCCTCTTGTATAGAGATGAGCACATCTCTGACTATTTGATTCATATAAATAGTAGCCCCAGCTAAACTTATACTATACCACCCTTGTCTACCTCAATTATCTTTTGATCATGCTTAGATGCAAATGCTTGGCTCATAAATGAATGAGAAGCTCCAGAATCAAATAAAGCAATGTCGGGATCTTTGTTAACAAGAAACATACCGATGGTGAAAACTTCTCCCGCAAGAACTTCTTCAACAGCTATGTAATGCACATATCCAGGATGTGCCTTTGGATTTACTTGTTTCTTATTACCCTAGTTTTGATTGCTATTCCTCTTGGGATGGGGGCACTCCTTGGCCCAATGGCCCAACTGATTATAGTTGAAGCATGGTTGATTGCTCCTTGGTCCTACTAAGCTTCCTTGCCCTCCATTTCCCTTGGGTAGGGCAATGGTGAATGCCTTGCGAAACACCTTCTGAGGTCAGCTGGCCTGGGCTTTTGGTGGAGGAGGCCTAAACATAGGTGCTGGTGGATGAAACTGTGGCCTAGCCGCCACTGGAGCTCTAGACTAGGAAGACCCTAAGGAGCCTACCTTAGCTGCTCTTTTGTGGCCCTTCGCTGCTGCTTGCAAATTGTTCTATTTCTTCTAGGTCAAGGCATCACTAATGAACTCGTTGTATGTGGTACACCACGAGTTTGCCATAGTCTTCATTAGCTTAGTGCCAAGGCCTCTCTTGAAGCTATCTATCTTCTTTTCCACTATATCAGCAAACCTTGGGGCATAATGGGACAAATTGTTGAAGGCATGCATGTACTCCATAAGGGTCTTGGCCCCTTGTATGAGTCGCATGAACTTGGCTGCTTTCATGCGCATTAGCCTCGGGGGAATGTGATGTCCCCTAAAGGCTAACTTGAACTGCTCCCATGTGACCTATGAGTGGGCAGGTAAAGAGGATGGGAAATGGGTCCACCATATCCTGGCCAGTCCCTGCAGTTGATGGGACTCATATTCTGCCTTCTGATGCTCAGTAACCCTCAAAAGATGGAACTTTTGCTCGATTGTATTTAGCCATTCATCCATCTGGAGCGATTCTTTGTCCACCTTGAAGATAGGAGGCCTGGTGTCTTGGAAATCCTTAAAAGAGCTATATTGATTTGGCTTAGGCCCTTGATGATGCTGACGGACACGAGCAGTGTTCTGTGCACTGAGGCAGAGCTATCCTCCATTGCTCTTTGATTATCCTAGAACTATGTGAAGAATTCATTCATAGACGGTGACGGCGGTGGTGCTAAGTCACCGTCGTTGCCACCTTGGCTGGTGCTTGCTCTAGCACGAGTGCGAGTCATCTACAAAGTTGTGACAATAAGTGATTATTGGATAATGTCAGGAGATTGCAGATGAATTGTGTAATCATGCCAAAATGTAATTACTGGAGAGAACCTTAAATTCATACAATAAAATAGAGGCATAATAATTCATTCTCACAACATGACATCACCAATTTGATCACTTATCATGCTCGCAGCGCGTTAACATGCATGTCATAATCCACCAGTAAAACAAAACTAGAATTTCATTAAAGTTGAACACAGAGTGAAATGACATGCAAAGTGTCAATATTACACTGAAGTCAAATCACGAATACTAAATTTCAAGCTACAAGTCCATTACATGACTAACGGGGATACATCTAGCGCTTTAACTAGTCACTAGGCGATTCTAATCTTCAGTATGCTCACTGTCGAGGTCAGAGATAGCCTCATCCTCATCCTCTAGCTCTACTTATTCTTCCCACTCGTCATCTTCAGCTATCTTTGGATCTTCCTCTTCCCATTAAGGATCGGGTGGAGTTGGTTGTTCAGAAAATGCACCTCATATTGAAGCCCAACCACCATGTTCTGGGTCTATGCAAGCTGCTAGCGCAGGTCCCTTTCGACATAGTCCTACTGCATGCTCAAGGCGTGGGTTCTATCTTGTTCTGCTTCTGCCATAGCTACATGGCTGTTTGCTAGGATCTGTTGGCGCATAGCTATGAGCACCTTAGCACGGGTATCCTCTAGCTGCTCCCACAGTCCTGCTAGCACTAGTTGATCATTCGTTCTTGCCTCTTGGGCAGTAACTCTCTGCTGATCAACTTGCTCCATTTGGGTGTGGAGGTTTCCCAATGCTACATAAGCTTGATTAGTTTCCCATCGAGCCTCACTTGCTACCTTCTTGTGCTACGCACATGCTTCTTTAGCTTACGTTGTGTAGCTTCGACTCTCATGAGCTTTTCCATGCAAGTGGTATAGGACTCCTGCCAAAAGTCCCCAATGTCTTGACGAGTATAGAACATCTTCATCATGGCAAACACTGCACTCATAGCGGGACTAGAACTATCTGCCCGCTCATCCCAGTCTTGGATCAATGCATTACGGTTGCGCTGTGCCCAAACTGCTGTGGATGGATCCACCCAGGAAAAGTACCCGTAGCACTGCCAGTAAGCTCATCCCCGTGTTGCCGACATATCTAGCTTAGCACCTCAAAAGCAACTACTTGGGCACCTTCCCAAGGAGTTTTCCTTCAGATTCTACCTTCCATTCCTGCCAGAAAGGTGCATGGTTATGAGCTACTATGGTTAGCTGTACTTCATACCATAGTTGTCCTTCCAGGTATACCTCATTCTAGGAATAGAGAGGTGGTTTGTAATGCCCCGCATAATGTAAGACTCTATAAGGTAGGGCAGGGTACCAAACATTAACAGGAAATTCTCACTTCCAGCTGGTGCTACCATCTGTACCAACAACATGGTGCAACTCTCATGAGACAATGACATAATGGTTACATAACCGAGTAAGAGACTTATAAGGGGGAAACAATGCAAGTATGTAATAATGATTTATCATGATGCATGCATGTTCTGTATGTCCTCACAAACTTAGGAAAAATTAAAACTTCTAATGGCATACACGGTGGCATACAAGCGTTCTCTCATATAAAAAGTAGCTAGCTGGGATACACGTTTCATTGTTAGTGTACCTACACAAGAATTTCATTTCAGCCCAACCCCACAATTATATATGCAGAATGTAAATCTAGGTTCTAGGTTGCAATCTAAATACTTCCATATATATATACCCATATATATATTTACTTCCGTATCAAAACTACCCGAGAGTAAATACGTCCTATATATACATATAAATATGCATATACAGTTGTATCAAAGCTAACCCACAATTAAATACGTCCATATATATATGAGGCATATATACACTTCAATATCAAAGCTAACTCTCCCCATAGACCGCACGCTCACATCTTGTGGTCATGCCACTGTGATGATGATTGGCATCTTACGTTGGGCATAGAGGCATTTGATCCATACATTACCACTCAAGTGAATGGCATCCTTACAATAGCACGCCGTATGGATGATGAAATTGAAAACCCCCAAGTTAGTACTTAATTAGCCACCTGAAGTCCTTAACTAGGCATAAAGGAAGTGATCACCGGCACACTTTAGATTCAATATCTAGATTTTTAAAAACCTATATATATAGCTATAAGTGGCTAGAAACTAGTTTTGAAAAACAAAAACCTTTGTTTTAAATACACATGTGGCAATTAATGTTGAATCTTGCTCTGATGCCAGCTGTAGCAGAACCAACCAATTTATAAGAGCACAAGTACAATGGCAGACCTCTAGCAATCGCACTATCATACTTGTGCCCATATAAACCTGGTAGTCTGTCGAGTACCACAAAGGGTCTCGATTAACCATCAACATACAACCAACATCGTACATGATTCAACTACATGTCACACATTACATAAAGTTCACAAATACAGTTCATCCATCAAAGTACGAATTTAGGTTATTACAAACCAAGTTTAGTAAAATAGTAGCAGAAGCAAATTAAAGTTTAAAACTAACATCTGCTATCATAGTTCAGTACAGTGCCAGCTCATGATCACACCCACAAAAGCATATGAGAAGGTTTAATAAGAGATGCTTGCCCAGGGCTCACTCCTCATCCACGGCGGGACAGAAGCAGTTCTTGCAATAGCCATGATAAACTATACCATCTGCAATAATGGGAATAAAACCCTGAGTATAGGAAGGTACTCAGCTAGACTTACCCATCATAAACCAAAAATAAGGTGACTCCAAGGATTATGCAAGGCTTTCTAAGTGGAGGTAGCTTGGCAACATTTTGCATAAAAAGCGACTGATTCAGTTGTACAATTATAATTCGGTCATCAAGTTAATTATTGCTATTCATCTCTAGATTAGCAACTAACCTATGTCAAACATGTGGTATATCATTTAGTATCATACAATAGTAACCATAGCTAGTGTAGTAATTCCATGTTCAACCGAACCATCATATTCCATATGACAGTTACTATGATGTTGGAGCTAGCCAAGTTTCTCACTGTCTGGGAGCGACAGTGATCCGAATCAATTTCAACCAGCTAGGAATTTATTCCTAACACAAACCCAGATAGACCAGATCAATGGTCACCTTAGTTCACCTTTGGTACAACTCAAGTCAGCATTTCGTGGGTTCGATCAGCGCCGCACAATCAGGGACAACCAGCTGCCAGGACGTTCAGGCCTGACCTGCCCTTGGGCTCACGTTTGGCTCCCTGCACATCCTTACTACCATCTAGAGTGCACATTTTTACAGAACCGGGCCTGGCCTGAGTTGAGCTACTCAGCTTCACGGTCAGAACGAGTTATCCAGCCAGCTAAGTGAGTGGCATGCATTCAATCTTGTCAGAAGTGCCAACAATGGTATGGTCCTTAATCGGCACAAATGGAATCACATGAGTCAACCTACACATAGACTCTACCTGTCCTCCATTTACATTATCCCATGGTTCTTTTCCACGATAGCAAATATAGCCAACCGTGCTTTGGTATCCACCTATATCTCGCAGGTGACAGGAAATCACCCGACTTCTACCGGTCTAAGCATGGCTAAGCATATATTCGATCCTGGACCTACACCGGGTTAAAGGTATAGGTAACTAGACAAGACAGTTTTATGCATCAAGTGTTTCCAATCAAATCTTATAACCTAATGCATCAAACATAAAGGACTCAAGTGATATTTTGTAAAACATAGGAGACTTAGAATGCTCCGGCGCTTGCCTTTGAGGAAAGAGGTTGGCCGGTGATCCGAGCACTCAAGGAGGTCCTCGAGAGTTTGCTCCTCTTCTCCTAGAGCTATGGCCTAAGGCATCTCCTACTAATCCTCCTCTTCTTCGTTGAACTCCGAAAGGGTTATCCCTTTGGACGATCCTATATTCATGAGCATAAAATAAGATATCGCGAATGCATATATGATGACATGTATAATATGATATGATGTGATGAATGCATCCCCATAAGTGTTTTCAACAGCATTGCATTAAGGTGATAACAAGTTACATTTGCTTTTACTGAGTAGGTGCATATCTCATCTCTAGTAACTTAAACAAACACTTATGTAAATCATTTTCTAGACTATAAGACAGCAACCACTTGTTTTGAACATAACTAGAGATACACACACCAAATAATATGGTTGTGGACATTCTAGAAATATTATGAAATTGCCTACAACTTTCTTTTAATGCTCTTAATGTGATTCAGCAGTTATCTAGGTCAAACAATTCAATCTTTCAGATCTATCCAGAGGGCAAGCATTTCTGACAGCAGACTTCCAACCGCCATAATTCTTAAAACCATATGGCCTATGACTATGAAAATGCAACACAAGGTAGATCATTAAGTTATCTACAACTTTGTTATGAACTATCTTTACTGAAAAGATCACTATCTTCATGAAATCATCACCACAACAGAAACTATATATGTAGCCATCTAGTTGAATTATAAAGCGATAATTAACTAGTTGCGTACAACCAATTACTTCTAAGCTTAACTAATAACATCAACACACCATATGCATCACAAGCACCATAGAAAACATCATGGTTAAACATAACTAATTTATTTATATTCATTTATTAATTTCCTTAGATAATAAGGTGATTTAAAGGATAAATACTTCCATTGCTTAAGAAATTCTAAGAAAATTACAGTAGCCTACAAATGATCTTAGTAGTCCCCTGCACAAATTTCATGCCATTTCAATAAGTGTAGCTACCTCTACAAAAATGACAAGTTATATAGGCTTATTTTAGCAAAAATAGTTTAGCATAGTGAAAAGTGCCAAACAATAGATTTACTATTTTTCTTAGCTTCACCATAACACAAGAACACTGTAAATTTTTTTGCATGTGCCCAAGTTATGTATTTTTACCTTATTTATTTTTACTAGAAGCTAACATTTATTTAGGATTAAATAAGAAGACCATATCCACATTATGACAACTGCAAGTTTAGTATTTTTCCTAGCTAGAGTATGTCAATACCAACTCAACAAAATTGCAATCACAATTTCTACACATACCAAGCTTAAGTCATGCATTTTCCAAGATAGAAACCATTTTAAAAGCATTTATCTAGCTACATTTTATTCTCATAGGAAAATACCAGAAACAATGCATTTCATATTTTTATCAAATACTACACTTCATGAGGAATCCAACAAAATTTGATTCACCAAAATTGGACACTCCTAGCTTCAGATATGAATTTTTGAAATATGCTTTCAATTCTGGAAAAATAAAAAAAATCAAAACATCACACAAGCTGACAGCTGAGGCCCGCGGTAAACGGGACCCACCCGTCAGCAAGACCAAGACAGGGGATGGCACTGACCGGTGAGAACTCACCAACTGTGAGGTCTCCGGTGGTAGCATCTTCACCGTTGCACTCTTCTCACCCCCGCGCATCGACTAGTAGGCTTAGTTGGCTAGGTGGCTCATCGGAGCAAGCTCGACGGTGGCCATGGAGGATAGCGGAGGTCGGGCAGCGGTATGCCGGCCATCTCTAGTTATGGCACACTTAGGTGAGGATGGCTACTCCATCTTGGTGACCTAGCGAAGCTACACGGTGCAGGTGAGGGCTCGAGGTGGAGTCAATGAGCTTGGCCACGTGCATGGTCGTCAGCGGGCGCATGGAGCACAGCGGTGCTCTCACTGTTCTGGCTAGACGGCGGTGAAAGGTGGGTCTTCGTCATGCCACTAGCTAGGTCTAGGGTTACTCAACATAATATGCAAGAGAAACGAGGGAGATGGTGAACCAACTCGGTGGCGGCGAGCTCGAGTGCCACAGCGGCCATGGCGGCCACGCGCGGAGCGGTGACTCATTCCGGTGCAGTCAAGCAGTGGCGTCATTCCTAGATCTAGCCTAAGCATCTAGAGTCTAGCGTGGTGCTAGACTAGAGAAGATGGAGGCATGTAGTGCGGTGGTGCTCTGGTGACGACGGTGGCTACGGTGAGGCTAAGTGCCGCTATACCTGGGGTCGATAGGTGATGCTGGTGGCTCGAGGAGCTAGAGGTGATGGCGGAGCAGCTATGGCCGAGATGTATTGGTCGACGAGGCTACATCCACAGCGAGCGGCTGTGGAGGAGTTGTGGTGGCGCACAGTGAGCTCGACGCGGTGCTTTGGCGAGGCAGAGCGAGCAGGAGAAGGTGAGAGCAAGTGAGTGGAGCAATCGGCGAGTGCGCGGCGCTTATGTTCCCGCTCTGGCCTGATCGGTCGAACCAACGCTGGTGTATGGTCATCACGTGGTGCCATGGCCTGTGGCCGGTCGACCACTAGCGTGCGTGTAAACGCGGCCATTAGGGCAGATTACGACGACTGACAGCGCGTTTTCAACCCCATATATCTCCTAATCAGTTCGTCCATTACAAAAACTCTATTAAGGAAAGTTGTAGTGCTACATGCCATCTACATCTTTGCTTTAGGGGTTATTCCTTAATTTGGCATGGTTTGCGAGTTAAATCATCCCAAAGTTGGTTACTTGCAAACTGAAATCAGCCCAACACTTAGAAAAATTTCACCAAGTGTAAAACAACATTTTCTTGCTACTTGTGAGCTATTTTTGAGCATGCTATGCACTAAATTAGACCTTGACCCAAAAATAAACGTTGTTACCCTAGTTATGTACTACAACTTTTATTTAGGTCACACAGCCATGCAAATAATCTAAGCTACTATACAACTTTGGTCAAACTAGTATCATGAAAATGGCATTTCCAATGAAACTGACACTTAGAAGCAAATTTGGCCTATGTCATGAATACAAACATTGTTCCATTTATCATTCTAGATGTGTCTAAGGTGTTTTCATGACCTACCAACCATTTCTTACATTGGTCGTACATGATTGCAAGCATAAGCATATATATAAAATCAACATTTCATGTGATAATGTATAAGAATGAGATGAAATTTCATATGCTCATGTTCATGAATGATGGGATGATGCTTATGCTCATGAAATGCAGATGCCAAATGCAATGCTTAACACTGGGGTGTTACATGCAAGCTGTCCTTTTTGTGTCCCCTAGTTGATCTTTTCTTCAGGGGGTAGCCAAGTTGAAGAAGTTGTAAGATGAAGTTTCATACGTTCTAGTTATTCATTTGGAAGCATCGATTGTCTCTGTCATGGTTGCTACCAGGAGAAGTGCTTCGCATGATGATCGAAGGAATCCTGCCAATTCTAATCCACCACCACCTAATCCCCCATCTATAGAGTAAGCTTTGATGATGCAGACTCAGTTATTATTGACTATTGCTCAGAGTGTGCTGAACAATCCGGATCAAGCACCACCTATTGACAAGCGTGGTGAATTTATGAAGGGACACCCACCAACATTCTCTCATACAAGCGAACTACTAGAAGCTTATGACTGGCTTAGAGCTGTGGAAAGACAACTTGACATAGCTCAGTGTGATGACCATGAGAAGGTGCTTTTTGTGTTCGGCCAACTCCAGGTTGTAGCACAAGATTGGTGAGAGTCTTACCAGTATGGACATCCCAACAATGCTAGATAGATCACCTAGAAGGAGTTTAGCGAGAGCTTTTGGTCCTAACATATTTTGTTAGGTGTGGTATAACTTAAGAAAGATGGGTTTCTCAACTTGAAGCAAGGCACCATGTCAATGTGTGAGTATCATGATAGGTTCACTCAATTGTTACGCTATACTCTAGGAGATATGGAAGAGAAGAAGAGAAAGCGTGACCTTCAATGCCAGTTAAGAAACACTCGTCTCTAGTTTGCTGTACAACCTGAATATCAGTCGCACCCTATGAATCTACCTAGGAGTATGGATCAAGATCAGTATCAGCAATCCAATGATGAAGTGCAACATTTCAGCTCTCAAGAGCCATGTGTGTCACCTCCTACTATCACCTTGATGTAGACAAATACTTCTACTAGTGAGGAAGATTATGATTGTGGTGAGATTGAACACTATAAGATGATTGTCTTGAGAAGTTTGCTGAGAGTAATCAAAGCCCGAATCGATAGCAGCAGGAGCCATAATGGAATGTCCATAAGAAGCAGGTGCAAGAAAATAAATTAAAGCAAAACTACATCCCTAGAAGTCTGAATAATGTGGATATGATTATCACTCGTGGAGCTAAGGAGGTCATTTATGGTTTGATTGTAGTAAACTTTGCCACTGCTATGGTGTTGTTTGACCCTAGTGCTTCACATTCATTCATCTCTAGGGAATATGTGGAAGATCATAAGATAACTATGCTTCCAATGAGGAAACCCGTGATAGTTAAGTCTCCAGAGGAGAAATGAAGGCAAATCGCATATGCCCAAATGTTAGTCTTGACATAAAGGGGGTAAACTTCAAGACAAAACTTATAGTTTTGGAGTTAATGGACATTGATGTTATCCTTGGAAAGGGATGGTTATCTGCTTGTAAACGAGTGATTAAGTATGCCCAATGTTCGGTGCTTCTAACAATACCGTTAGGAGAAATAATTGAGTATGAGGGTATTCAACCTGCACCTAAGGAATACAAGGATGATCTATCGGAAGGTGTGTACACTGAGGATAGTAAAGTGGACTATGAGTTTTTAGATGTCAGTGTAGAGTAACAAACACCTTTGGAGGAGATGAAGAAGATAGATGATCACGCCTATGCAAACTATCCAACTAAGAAGGGTCCGAATGCTCAAGGTGCCATATGAAGTTTAGTTATGCTCTCTAGCTCTCACTTGGGAGAATTGATTATCTAATAAGAAAGGTGGTACCCAGAGGATGTATATCACTTAAGGACTTCATCATCTAGAGTAAGTATCCTTTGCTTGGTTGATAAGTTATTGGATCATCTATGAGGAATTGATGCATTCGTCAATATGGCTTTGCAATTTGAGCTATCCTCAGCTAGGAGTCCAATCTTCAACATACCTAGGACAAGTAGGCATTGATGACATAGGAATGAGATATCTGATAACTATAGAAGGTTCTATGGAGTCTCAGGAAATCCCAATTATATACTAAGCATGACAAGAAGGTTTGGATTGAAGAAAGTTAATGATGTGATTGGAACCCACCCAAGGATGTGAGAGAGAAACTCAGAGTTTTCAATGATGAGGTTTGGTTAGAGGTTCAAGGGAGGTTTATCCAAGACCATCAAGATATTCATAGTATTACTAGAAAAGGTTTTAAGTTCTGATCAAGAGACCTCAGATAAGTATTTGAAGGAGTAAAAAAAAGTTGAAGTAAAACCTATGTATTAGCTTTGCCAGATCAGGACAAGAGCTTTATATCCACTATGATGCACCCTATCAAGGTGTGGGATGTGTCCTTATGCAAGAAGAAAAAGTAGAGGCTTATGCAAGAAAACAAGAGATGGAACATCTGATGTATGATCTGGAGTTATCCATTGTGGAGCATGAGGTACTATCTACTTGGGCATAACAAGTGACATCTAGGTGGATCACAAGAATCTAAAGGACATCTTCACTAAGATGGTTTTGAGCTTGTGACATAATTGTTGGATTGAAGCAATCAAGGTTTTATGACTTGGAAAAGTGCTATCACTTGGAGAAGCAAACGTCGTTGCTGATGTCTTTAGCAAAGGAGGGTTATGCTAAGAGGATTTAGACGACACCATGAAAATTGTGTTTGAAAATTGAGCAACTTAACCTGAATGTATATAGTCATTAATGTTTTAAAGTTGGTGACAGAACCTACTTTTGACCAAGAAAGTGAAAAGGCTCCGTTGGAAGGTGAACATATGAAGAAAGAGGTCTAGTAAGTATGGACTAAAAAGAAAAAGTGGCCTAGTGATTGGAGTTACCTGAGTATTGTTTGGGGTATCTGTCAAAATCTTGGAGTCAGTTTGTCAAGTTACTTAGAGTAAGGTTAACAGGTATGCAAAGTAAAGAAGCATCCAAAGGTGGAGAATCTGCATCTCTTTGATCACCATCGTCTGAATCTCGAGGACAAGATTCATTTTAAGGGGGTAGAATTGTAACACCCTAAAATTTGCATCATTTTAAAATTTGGTGAAAATGAGTTATTTATGCATTTTGTGAGCATTTAAATTTAGAAAAAAATAAAAAACTTTGTTAAAATTAAAAATCAAATATAAGGTCTAGCTACATGTTTGTGCATACATGCTGCTGCATATGTTTTTTTGTGATGCTTGGTTTGATCAAAATTGTAAAGGAATTTGAATTTGAATTGAATTGGATTTGAAAATGTGTTTAACATAAGAAAAAGGAAATTCTTTCTCTTTTTTCCCTCTTCCTTGCATCTGGCCTAGCTCGGCCTTTTCTTCTCCTCGTAGGCCCACCTTCGCTTTCCTCTCTCGCAGGCCAATCGGCCCGCTCTCGCTTTCCTAGCATCCCCGGGCGGCCCAGCTCCTTCCTTGTGGTTTCGCCTTGGGCCAGCCCAGCAAGCAGCCGCATCGCCCGTGTCGCCCCTTTCTCCTGCGCGTCTCGCTGACGGGTGGGCCCGCTCTATCAGACACGTCATCTTCCTCATGTCACCGACCTAGACTCTGCTTTGTCGGAGTCCACTGTCGCCCCATCCCACATCATTGCTGTGCGCTCCAAGCCACTTCGCCCCTTAAATACCCAGTCGCAGGTGCCACGCCGCCCCATCCTAGAACCTTAGCTCACGCCGCCCTCGCCTCGAGTCGCAACGCCATCGAAACTCTCGACACCGCGACCACCGTGCTCACCGTCCGCCCTATCGTGTCCTGCGTCCTCTCCGTGCCGCCTCCGACCGTGAAAAGCATCGTGGTGAGTTTGCCATCCCACTCTATTTCTCCCCATGCTATTCCCACAAGGAAATGAGGTCCAAAGCCCTTTTTGTCGAACTTCGGTGAGCTCTCACTGCCGACAATGGTCGACCACCATGCCTAGTCATCTTCATCGATCGGCTTTTCTCTCTCTCCCCCTCTCGTCTGATCTGCATCATCCATCTTTGATCCAACGGCTCAGATCGGCCGATACCGGTTTGGTCGGCAATTTTGTTAAAGAGCCCCTCCACTTTTCCATATTCGAACCCGCAGTCCAAAGTGTATTCCTAGAATACGTTGTCTCTTCCAGAAAATGTAGTTTCTTTAGTTAGATCCTAAATACGCTTTCATCTATTTTACAGTTTTGCCACTATTTTCTTTAGGCCATAACTTCTCCATTTTAACTCCAATTTGATCCGTTCAAGTTGCGTTAGATTTGTAATTGCATAATCTAAGCCAAGCCGATGGATACCATAGATTAAGTAGATAAAACTAGATATAAAGAAGTTTTAAATAAAATAAAAAAGAAGAAAAATAGAAAGATAAAAAATAAGTTACGAAATGAAGTAATTCTTCTTATTGAGACAAATTTAAATAGATCTTGATACGATCATGAGACTTTACAAATCAAGATTGTGTGGGTGTTCAGTCACCCAATCTCCTCCTTTTTGGTTCTGGTTGGTTAGAGCAGAGGACTGAAAATTGTTAAACATATTTTTAACTTTTGAAATTCGAAGTTAGATTTAATTTATTATTTTATTAAAGCAAATATTGTTTAATTCATTTTAATAATTTAATCATATGCATGTGTCTACCTTGGCAACCATAGTAAATTCTCCTAGCTATTTAATATCTTGGATTCCTTATCACCTATGGGGCATTGCATTGGGTAGTCTGATGCTAGTGCTCAACTGAAGCCATGATCTTGTAACTTGACTAATGGAATATGCAATAAACAGTAAAAGATGCTTTTTAGCAACATGGAACAAGGGGGCTAGAGCATTTGGTTGTTATTATGGTGCTCTAGATTCATCTCCCTAAGGACTTATTTGTAAGTGATCATCCAGGACTTATAGTACAACTGTGAGGGTCACATGGCTCTGGCTTTGGTCAAGTATGAGTACCTTTTCTAGCTTGTTAGTGGTTACCTTTATGGTGCAAAAGGGGCTTGCCGAGTCGGGTATAGGATAGCCTCTACTCTTATGTGTATAGCCGTGAAGGAATTGTGCCATTCGAAAGGGAGGTTCCTACATCTGCTTGTCAAGTGAATCCTAGCTGCCCTAAGTTGTTAGATGAACCTTTGAAAGGCTTTATAGTGAACCCTGCCGATCTTCCTTGGTAGTGGGTCAAGAGGCTGATCACCTTGGGCGAAAGGGTAAATCATGACTCACAGTGAAAGTGTACAACCTCTATAGAGTGTAAAACTAATATAACAGCCGTGCTCATGGTCACGAGCGGCCTTGGAACCCTTACGGAATAGATGATGAACACTAATGATACTGATGATATAGATGCTCACTTATGATTATTATTTTTGCTATTCATTATTCATGTTTACCTGATCATGTGTTTATACAGGCTTATGATAAATTTGATGCTACTCAACTGCTTAAAATCATGACTCATTAAAAGCTAATCGTAGTTAAACCAGTGATCAGCCTTTTGAGCCTCATGTACCCCATGTTATATTTGTTGAGTACGACATGTACTTACGCTTGTTTTACTTTTCAATTATTTTGATAAAAATCCCGGATGGGTACCAGATTATGAGAGTTTGAAGAAGTTAGGCTTGTGATCAACCAGTCAGTTGTCCCTATGGAATTAGAGTCTTCACCCGAAGATCGGAGTTGTCTTTCTGCTGTTTGTTGTCTAAGGTTATATCCTTTATACTAAGTATGTTATATATTAAGCAAAGTCTATTGATATTACCTCTATTTGTAGCTATATGTGAGATTTGACTTCTTGGGCTCACATATGGTGTGTATCTGATTTTGTTTTTAAAAATGGGTGCTACAATATACTTTAGGTATATTTCTTGTGTAATTCTGACATGTCGTTATGCAAAAGATCAAACCCCAAAACTTATGGAAAGTGTAGTTCTAAAGCCCTATTTCTAGGTTTGGTGTCTGTATGCTAGGATTTTATGCGAGTATTGGTAGTAAAAAGTGTGAATTAAGGACCGCCAACAAACTCCCCCACACTTAGCCCTTTGCTCATCCTCGAGTAATGTTAAGGACTAAGATGGGTCATCTCCGTGAGATGACATCTGCATACAAGTTATTCCAAGCTTCACCTGCACTTGTGAACTTTGAAGTGTCTAGCACATTATCTTGGGTAATTGAATAATGGAACATCATGGATTCAAATCCCCTTACATCAATCAATTTAGAAACTTAGGTTTTCATTTGAATTTGAAAATGTAAACATAGCTTAGCTCCACAAATGATTCTCTTGGATCACTCAAGTTTGTATTTGCTTCCTTACCAAGGCATATCATAGTGTTGCCTTCTTTCTTTCCTACTTCTAAAAAGCTTATATGGATCTTTGGGTAGGGAAAGATATGAAGGCATACTTTGCATATTTTGTTAAGTCAAATCTTAGATCCAAGGAGAAAGATGTCATACCCTTAGATCAAGAAGTGCAAGTGTGTAGATAAAATGATGCTAAATCTATACTATACTCCTTGATATGAGTGATCTCTCTCATAAGTTTTATTTTGAGAACATGGCTATCTTCTTTCTTTTTTTTCAATACATGAGCCTTCATGTGCTCATCATTTTTTTCATATATATAATCGGACCTTCATGTGTCCATATATTTTTTTCTTATTCGACCTTCATGTGTCCATATTTTTTTCGTACGTTTGCATAGCCCATGTCTCTTAAACCACATATTTAGAGAAATCACTATTTTGTAGAACATGTAGTATTTTCCTAACATACTTTTTTTTGTCTACTCCCAGTGTAGGTGTCACACCCAATTTTAAGGATAAAATTGAATGCATAAAGCTCATGTGTGCCTAGGGATCAGTCACACACATAAGTCGACAAATTACATAAAGTATCATCACAGTGTTTCTTACATCACGATTAATACCATCACATAGTCTTACACAACATAGCAGAAAATAAAAGAAAGTAGCTCTCTCGTGGAAGCTCCAACACAGGGACAGTCAATAGGTTGACCACAAGCCTAAAAGTCCTCTAGAAACTCCTCATACTCATTGACATCTGTTACTCATCCGGGATTTTTATCTAAATATAGAAAGTAAACAAGCGTAAGTACTTCCTGTACTTAACAAAATAACATGGGGTTATGAAAGCTCAAAAAGGATGACTCTGGTTTACTATGGTTAGCACTTTTAGTAAGTCAAGATTTTATCATTAACTATTATCAAGTTATGCTTAAGCCCCAATTAAACCCACGTGATCAGATATCAAAATCAATTGTATGATATTATCATCATAGAACATCATAAATGAGCAACAATAAATAACCAGTTATTCTGTGAGTTTTCTAGGCCGCTCATGACCGTGAGCACGGCTGTTATAACAGTTTGTAACCCTCTGCAGAGGTTGTGCACATTCACCGTGAGTCGTGATTCCCACATTCCCGGGTTAATTACTTCCATAACACTGCCAAGGTGAGCGGGCGGGGTACACTATGAAGCCATTTCATAGGTTTCTCTAACAAGTTAGGGCCGCTAGGTTTCCTCGGCAGGAAGATGTAGGAACCCCCCTTTCCTATGGCACATATCCATCGCGGCTATACACATAGGAACAGAGGCAGCCCTATACCCAACGTGGCAAGCCCCTTTTGTGCCATAAAGGTAACCTCTAACAAGCTAGAAAAGGTCCTATTACTAAGCTAAAGTTAGAGCCATGTGACCCTCATGGTTGCATTGTCAGTCCCAGCTTTTGCCGACAGATAAGTCCTTATAGAGGGCCGAGAGCATCATGATCGAAAGTCATTTGCTCCTTCGCCCTATAATTCAGTTGTTTAAAACAAATTTTACCTTTTTGTTCCATAGAACCATTATTCATTATGTAGATCATGTATAATTACATTGAGCGCTAGCAAACTACCCATATGTATATAACCCATAGGAGACAAGGAAACAAGATAATCAATCACTAGGATGTCCTTACGGGTATCAAAATTAGACACATGCAAATGAGTAATTAATAAATGGTGAATAGGCATCAAGGTAGATCCCATGCTATACTTTCCTTGGTTAACAAACTCCTACTGGTCCTGCTGGTCTCCGAAGAACTCTTGGTCTCCAACATTCTCCTCACCGTCTAAACGCGACCAACACGACAACATACAACATTCCAAAGGCATTCATGCAAAGCAAACAATCCAATAGTTAGAACAGTACAAAATCAGTATAGAAAACAAGTTAAAATGTTTATGAAAAGAATCTATGTCTCGCTACGATCACGTCAACGCGAAGTTCACGAAAATCGGAGCTAAAACGTGAAAGTTATGATTTAAACACGATTTCCTATAGCAAATTAATTAAGTAAACCTAACCATGGAATTTAAAAGTTGCAAATATGATTAACAGTGGTACTAACACGTAGATTATGCAATTACGAAACTAACACAATTTGAACGGGTCGATTTGGAGCTAAAACAAAGTTTTTATGAGCAAAACAAATCCAGTGGCATTTATGTAATTAGTATGAACTATTTTCGGATTTAAATCAAATCTGTGATTTTTTTTAAATCCACCGAGGTTTGCGGGTTCAAAATGGAAAGACTTGGGGGTCTCTTTAGAAAAAGGACCCACAAGGGGTATCGGCCTTCGGTGACCTTTGATCAAGTGATGGACGGTTCGGATTAGAGAGGGGGAGAGAGAGAAGGAAACGCCGGGAACAGTGGCGGCTGCGGTGGCGCAACCATTTTTGGCGATGAGGACTCGCCGACGCGTGCGGATCATGGCCTACAGGCCACGGTTCGACAAACTAAAGGCACTAGGGAAGAGAGGGGGTGCACGCGACTTCGGCCAGGCCGAGAACGGGGCTAGAGATCACAGCCGAAGTGGTGGTGGCAATGGCCGGTGGTGAGAGCTCCATGGCGCGCACGGCTAGGGCTCTAGAGTCCATGAAACTCGAAATTGAAGGCATGGGGAGAACGAGGGGAGCAAGGGGTCTCACCATGGGGAAAAATGGAGGCGGTAGCGGCTCAGGGACAGCGAACCACGCGGAGGGGCGGACGGTGGACCTCGGCGTCCTTCGGTGCAGCGGTTGTGGCTTCCATGTGCTCGGTGAATGCGAAAACGGAGCGAGGGAGGCAGCAGGGAGGCGGCGATGGGGTTAGGACCGCCTTTTATAGAGGCCGAGGTGCGGGGAGACGCTCCCACGACTCAAAGTGGGCACGGGCGATGGTTGCGGCCTTGACCGCGCGATGCGGGAGGTTGGGGATGGCGCTGACGTGCGGGCCTAGGCGGTCAGCGGCTGAGAGAAGGGGGAAGGCGGCGGTAATTGCCCAGCCGTGTTGGGTCGGCCCAAGAAGGAAAACAGGAGGAGGGGAAAGGAGGGAGGCGCGCGGGCTGGCTGGAGAAATGGGCCAGCAGGCCAAAATTGAAGAAGGGGGAGGGGAGAGAATGAATTTCCTTTTTCTTTTTATTTTCTAGAGTTTTAGCAAACCATTTTCAACTTGATTTTGAATCCAATTCAAATTTGGTCAAAACCAATCATTACAAAAATAAAGGTGCAGCAGCATGTATGCATCAAGAGGTTACTAACCTTATATTTGATTTTAATTTCACAAAATTTATTATTTTCCTACATTTGAATGCTCACATATTTGCACAAGTAAATCAAATTTAACTATTTTGAAAGAATGCAAAATTTAGGGTGTTATAGTAGGAGCAGAGTTTTGGGTGGATGGATGCATGTTTTAGCGTATTCCTAGTGTAGGAATAGCTATTGTATATGGGTGTACATGATCTCTGATCTTGGGGGCATGATAACTTTCTCAACAAGGATCAACAAGACTTGACAAAACTCAATGCAGGAATAAGTAGCATAATTTTGGAGGTTTTAAGTTCTAATCACCAGATATGGCTTTGGTAGGAATTTGAACATCATTGAGGAGCATGCTATCTGAATTTTGCTTTTGTAAAATAAATCCTAAGTTCTTCACATGAGAGAGCAAGGTTCATTTTCATCCTACTATATCACATATTTCATTTACTTAGATAATATGGGATCCCTATGATGAGTTGTCCACAAGTTTAGGAATATTAGCGAGGAATAAAGATTATGCAAATTTAATCAAAGGATAGCATGGAGATGAAGTAGTATTTGTTTTTAATTTGTTTATTTTTAAATTTCAAAACTTAGTAGAGTTGAGGGTAGAGTTGCACAAACCAATATTGTAGAGGAAGGAGTTAAGGGGAATCAGAGGTGGTTTGGCTAAACCAAAAGGTTTAGCCAATCCTCTCTGAGCTATCTATCCCGTTCTTCTGCATGATGTACCATTCGCTATTCTGCAACATGTTGGTGGGAGATCTCGAATATGTATTTGTTGTGATTGAGAAATCTCCCCCACACTTATTTTTGTACCTACTTTATTTTCAACAAAGAAACAAAAACAAAAGAAACAGAAACAACCAAGGGCTCTACCGGCTTGAAGACCGAGGAGCCTAAAACTTATTTATTATCATTATTATTAAAATATTATTATCTATTAATTTATTATGTTTATTTTTATTTGTTCACCAATCTTTTTATACTTAAGCAAGGATAATGTAAACTTTGTAGTATAAACCAAGCCTTGAATTTTCTCCATTTTACAATACTTCCATTATTTATGAAAATAATAACTCAAAGTTCATTAACCATAATTCAACATCATGTTAAATTTTGATTAAGGAAGGCTATTTTAACCTAAGCACCAGGCCTAATTTAAAAAGCCTATGGATGTACCTCTAGAGAATACATCCAAACCAGAGCATTATAACATAAATAAGGGAAGCATGAACTAGTATCAGCAAGTTTATATTTTTCATGGAGACAAATCATGAGTAATAGAAATTTGTGAACATTTATTTTCCTCTGCATACCTGAGTGTACTTACCCGCCGCATATGTAGATGGTAGTTTTGAACCTGCTGCCGCGGTGGCTTGATTGCATGTGCTCCAACTCAGGCAAGCCACAAGGCTAGGCCACACACAATCTAGTGTGTATGGACCATGGGCCTTAGTGGTAGCAAAGGTATGGAAGAGGAGAATCCTCCTCTCTCTTCTTCTTCTACTTTTTTCTTATTTTTTAAATATATATATTTATTTTTCTCTCTTTTTCTAACTCTTTTTTCATGGCAAGGTAGAGCTATTTTTTTAACCCAAAATGGCCTTTTGTGTGGATGGAACTTTGTCATGAGATTTTCACCACCCTCCCCCATACTTGGACTTTTGTGTAAAAGTCAAGTGTGCAATGTCAGGGGTCTCCCTTTGAGTGTGTTCCATCACCAAAGATCATCAGAGTGTATATTTGATGCAGCTTCCATTTTCTCGAGCATCGTATGTCCCTTGTTCTTCTTGTTCTTAACCTAAAAGGGTTAGCAACCAAGAATAGCTGAAGGTGCATACTAACATGAAAACATGTTCTTGCTTTTATTGAAAAGGAAAGTTGTTTTTTTTTCATAATTATCATGATTTTTTATTGAGATAATCCGAGGTATCTCCCAACAGTGCTTTGTTTATGGTCACAAGCTCGACCTTTGGGAACTTCATCTTGTAGAGGCGGTATGTATTAACGCTATAAAGCTAGCCTAGGCTACATTTATAGATTCCTTCTTGTACTTCTCGAAATCAAGGATTGCCCTAGGTAGGGAGTTGATACAGGACATAGGGAAGAACGCAAGACAACACTTGTCCTAAAGTTCATCCCAATACCCATTCATACTTATATGGCATGTGTGTACCATTGTTTTGCCTTCCCCATGAGAGAGAAGGGAAATAATTTCCACCTTAGGATTTCTTGTGTCATGCTTGAGATGCTCAGGCATGAACACATTTCCTCGAACTCTTGCAGGTGATTGCAAGGGTTTTTGTTTTCTAACCCAGAGAAGGGTTGTGCCCAAACCATGGCTATCAAGGCAGGGTGGAGTTCACAGCTAGATGAATCGTTTGGTTTTGGTGGTGGCTCAGGGAACTCGCCCTTTGAAGTGGAAAGGTAAGGATTTGATGTAGGCTTCATGATGGAAAACAAAAAAGAAGATTTTTTTATAAAATAAAGGATACAAATACGAGGATGAACAAGGTTCAAAGAAAAATAGCAACCATTCCCTAGCAATGGCACTTGAAAGCTTGTTGGTATTTCTTAACATTTATAGAAAGAATTCACAAGCATATGGAATTACCGTTGTAGCTTTCACCCGGAAGTATTCAAGGTATCGTATTTCCATAGGGAATGGAGCTATTTCTTCTAGCTAATTTGTCCAAGGCCAACAAAAGGATAGCTGATAAGGGTAGAGAAGGATTCCTATGGCTTAGGGTCTAAGGATACATAATGTAACACCCCTGTGTTAGGCTTTGCAATTGGCATTAGCATTGCATGAGCACAAGTATCATTGATCATTCATGAGCATGAGCATCTCAATTTTATCTCTCGGATTGCTTATATCATGTGTTTGTTACTAAATGCTTTGCATATGCTAGGATTTACATGTGACCCATGTATAAATTGTTTGTGGGACCTTAGGAGTACCTTAAACATGTTTAGAATGTCACATGGAACAACTTTGGTATTCATGACTTGGACCCATTTGGCCTCTAAGTCATGGTTATAGTGTAGGCATTCATTTTCAAGTTGTATGTATGACCTAAATTGAACTATAGCATAGAGTGTTTGCATGGTAGTGCACCTTTAATCAAAGTTGTAGTACTTGACTAGAGTAACAACATTTATTTTTGGGTCAAGGTCTAATTCAGTGCATAGCATGCTCAAAAATAGCTCACAAGTATCAACAAAATCCTGTTTTGAGACTTACAAAATTTTCGAGGTGTTTAAACGATTTTTAGTTTCAAAGTACCTCACTTTGGAGCAATGTAGTTTGTTAATCAGTGAGAATTAGATGATGGTCATGCGCCTCTGCTGCTCGCTTTGTTTCACGCTCGCACTGCGCTCTCTCGCCCATGCTTGAGGAAAGTGAAGCACCGCACCGCCGCTCCATCGCTGTCGCTCCGTCGTGCCCGGTTGCCACCGTTGCTGCACCACCACCCAATCTAGCACATCTATAGCTCTGCCATCATCATCTCTTCCACCCCAACCTGCTAGCCCCTCTTGCCAAGCCATGGTAAGGGCGCATTTTGCTTCGCCGCTATCGTGCCATCACCAGAGTGTCGCCGCACTCGTGGCTCACCGTGGCCAGGCCATTCCACTACCCTACATGCCTCCCTCTCCATTAGTCCAGCACCCAGTTAGAGTGTTGTAGCTTAGGCTAAATCTAGGGATGACGCCACCGCATGTCGGTGTTGGAATGGATCGCCGCTCTACGCGCGGCCGCCATTGCTGTCGTGGCACTGAAGCTCATCGCCATCGCACTAGTCCACCGTATCCCTCCATCCTCGCGCGTGCCTTAGGATGAGTAACCCTAGACCTCGCTAGTGGCATGACGGAGACCCACCTTTCGCCACCGTTTAGCAAGAATAGCATGAGCACCACCGTGCTCCGTGCGCCACCGCGTGGCCACGCACGAACCACAGTGAACAAGATGCCATGTGGGAACGGGAGGATTACTTATGTGAGGTTTATCCCGCCTTTTACGAAGAATGATAGGTCTTGCAAATCTTGGGATGAGATTTCTATAAGGGGGAGGGGCTGTGACACCCCTATGTTAAGCTTTGCATTTGGCATTGGTATTGCATGAGCATAAGCATATTTGATCATTCATGAGCATGAGCATCTCAATTTTCTCTTGGATTGCTTATATCACATGTGTTTGTTACTAAATGCTTTGCATATGCTAGGATTTACATGTGAACCATGTATAAATTGTTTGTGGGACCTTAGGAGTACCTTAAACATGTTTAGAATGTCACATGGAACAACTTTGGTATTCATGACTTGGACCCATTTGGCCTCTAAGTCATGGTTATAGTGTAGGCATTCATTTTCAAGTTGTATGTTTGACCTAAGTTGAACTATAGCATAGAGTGTTTGCATAGTAGTGCACCTTTAATCAAAGTTGTAGTACTTTACTAGAGTAACAACATTTATTTTTGGGTCAAGGTCTAATTCAGTGCATAGCATGCTCAAAAATAGCTCACAAGTATCAACAAAATGTTGTTTTGAGACTTACAAAATTTTTGAAGTGTTGAAACGGTTTTTCAGTTTCAAAGTCACCTCACGTTGGAGCAATGTAGTTTGTTAATCAGTGAGAATTAGATGATGGTTCTTAAAGCAAAGTTGGAGACCTCATGTAGCTCTACAATTTCTATTCAGGGAATTTTTGCTAACTCTAACTGGTTTGGGAGATACAGGGGATCAAAGTCGCTCTGTCAGTCGATGTCATCAGGGCATGATGGCTGTGGATGCCATGCCGTCAGTGGCTGACCAGGGGCAGGCCAGGCGCATTGCATGGTGGCCGTAAGCCAGCGCCGGCCTGGCCGGTCAAGCCAGCATGGAGGAATAGGTCGCGTGCCTCTGCTGCTCGCTTCATTTCAAGCTCGCACCACACTCTCTCTCGCCCACGCCTGAGCAAAGCAATGCACCACGCCGCCAAGCCATCGCCAGCACTTCGCTATGCTCGGTTGCCATCGTTGCTCCACCACCACCCAATTCAGCTCGTTTGTAGCTCCACCATCGTCATCTCTTCCACCCCGACCCGCTAGCCCCTCTTGCCGAGCCAGGGTAAGGGTGCATTTCGCTTTGCCGCCATTATGCCATCACCAGAGCACTGCTGTGCTCGTGGCTCACCATGGTTCGCCATTCCACTACCCCGCATGCCTCCCTCTCCGTTGGTCCAACACCCCGTTAGAGTCTTGTAGCTTAGGCTGAATCTAGGGATGACGCCACCGTGTGTCGGTGCTGGAATGGATCGCCGCTCTGCGCACGGCCGCCATTGCCATCGTGGCACTAAAGCTCGTCGCCATCGTGCTAGTCCACCATATCCCTTTGCCTCACGTGCTTTAGGTCAAGTAACCCTAGACCTCGCTAGTGGCATGACAGAGACCCACCTTTCGCCATCATTTAGCCAAAATAGCGTGAGCAACGCCGTGCTCCGTGTGCCACCATGTGGGCACGCATGCGGACCAAGCTCGTCGTCACATCACCAGAACCCTAGCCACCTAGGTTAGCTCTGATAGGTTGCCATGAAGCTGTAGAGCACCTCACCTCCGCCGTGCGCCATTACCATCGGCGAGCTACTTCTAGTGAGCTTCCGGGCAAACCGAGCACACCTACCGATGTGGCTCGACTGTAGAGTGTAGCGGTGTAGATGCTACCATCGGAAACCTCACCGATAGCGAACTCTCGCCGGTCAACCACCGTGCTCTGCTTCTGTGTGTGTGACGGGTGGGTCCCCGTTGACCGCGGGCCCTAGCTATCAATCGGTTATGATTTGATTTTCTGATTTATTTCATAGATTTGAATGCATGTTACAAAAATTCATATCTCAATCTAGGAGTGTCCATTTTTGGTGAACTAAATTGTGTTAGTTTCATCTCGAAGTGTAGTATTTGATAAAAATATGAGATAAACTATTTCTGGTATTTTTCTAGGAGAATAAAATGTAGCTACATAAATGCTTTTTAAATGGTTTCTATCTTGTTAAATGCATAACTTGAGCTAGAAAGGCTATAAAATTGTGATTCCAATTTTGATGGTCTTTTGCTGACATGCTCTAGCTCGGAAAATACTAAACTTGCAGTAGTCATATTTGAATATGGTCTTCATATTTAATCCTAATTATTTGCTAGTTTCTAGTGAAATTTATTGGGGTAAAAATACATAACATATGATCATGCAAATTTTTACACAGTATTCTTATGCTTGGAGGAATGTAAGAAAAATATTAAATCTGTTGCTTAACACTTTTCACTATGCTAACCGATTTTTGCTAAAATAAGCCTACATAACTTATCATTTTTGTAGAGGTAGTTTTACTTATCCAAATGGCATGAAACTTGTATAGTAGAATTATTTATCCTTTAAATCACCGTATTATTTAAGGAAAATAATAAATGGATATAAGTAAGTTAGTTATGTTTAACCATGATGTTTTCTATGGTGATCGTGATACATATGATCTATTGATGTTGTTAGTAAGGCTTAAAGGCAATTGGTTGTATGCAACTAGTTAATTATTGCTTTATAATTCAACTAGATGGCTGCATGTATAGTTTCGGTTGAGTTGATAATTTCATGATGATCATAGTCTTTTCAGTAAAATTTGTTAATAACAAAGTTGTTAATAACTTAATGATCTACCTTGTGTTAAATTTTCATAGTCGTAGGCCTTATGGTTTAAGAATTATGGCTGTTAGAAGTCTGCTATTTGGAATGCCTGCTCTCTAGACAGATCTTAAGTATTGATTTGTTTCACCTAGATAACTGCTAAATCACATTAAGATGATTAAAAAAAAGTTGTGGGAAATTTCATAAGCTTTCTAGAATGTCCACAACCATATTATTTTGATATGTATAACTCCATTTATGCTCAAAACAAATGGATGTTGTCTTGTAGTCCAGAAAATGATTTACATAAGTGTTTGTTTAGTTATTAGAAAAGAGATATGCTCCTACTCTGTAAAATAAGATGCACTTGTTATTACTTTAATACCATGCTGTTGAACACACTTATGAGGATGCATTCATTACATCATATCATATTATACATATCATCATATATGCATTCATGATATCTTAATTCATGCTCATGCATATACGATCGTCCAAAGAAATAACTCTGTTGGAGTTCAACGAAGAAGAAGAGGAGGATCAGCAAGTGATGCCTCAGGCCATAGCTCCAGGAGAAGAGGGGAAAACTCTCAAAGATCTCCCTGAGTGCTCGGATCACAGGCCAACCTCTTTCCTCAAAGGCAAACCTCAGAGCATTCTAAGTCTCCTATGTTATACAAAATATTACTTGAGTCCTTTATGTTAACGCATTAGGTTATAAGAGTTGATTGGAAACACTTGATGCATGGAACTACCTTATCCAGATACATATACCTTTAACCCTTTGTAGGTCCAGGATCGAATATATGCTTAGCCATGCTTAGACTGGTAGAAGTGCGGTGATTTCCTGTTACCTGCGAGATATAGGTGGATACCGAAGCATGGTTGGCTATATTTGCTATCGTGGAAAAGAACCATGAGGTAATGGAAATGGAGGCCGGGTGGAGTCTATGTGTAGGTTGACTCATGCGATTCCGTCTGTGCCGATTAAGGACCGTACCATTGTTGGCCCTTCTAACAAGATTGAATGCATGCCTGCCACTTAGCTGGCCGGATGACTCATTCCGACCGTGAAGCCGAGTAGCTCAACTCAGGACGGGCCCCATTCTGTTAGAGTGCGCACTCTGAAGATGGTAGTAAGGATGTGCGGGGAGCCAGGAATGAGCCCAAGGGTAGGGTAGTCCTGATCATGCTGGCAACTGGTTGTCCCTGATTATGTGGCGCTGGGCGAACCTGTGAAATGTGTACCTGAGTTGTACCAAAGGTGACCTATGGTGACCATTGATCTGGTTTGCCTGGGTTTGTGTTAGGAATAAATTCCCAGCTAGTTGAAATCGATTAGAATCACCATCTCTCCCGGATAGTGAGAAACTTGGCTAGCTCTAACATCGTAGTAACTGTGATATGGAACATGATGGTTCGGATGAACATGGAATTACTACACCGGCTATGGTTACTATTGTATGCTACTCAATGATATACTACATGTTTGGCACAGGTTAGTTGCTAATCTAGAGATGAATAGCTATAATTAACTTGATGACTGAATTATAATCGTACAACTGAGTTAGTCGCTTTTTATGCAAAATGTTGTCAAGCTACCTCCACTTATAAAGCCTTGCATAATCCTTGGAGTCACTTTGTTTTTGGTTTATGATGGGTAAATCTAGCTGAATACCTTCTTGTACTCAGGGTTTTACTCCAATTGTTGCAGATGGTACAGTTTATCATGGCTATTGCAAGAACTGCTTCTGTCCCACCGTGGATGAGGAGTGAGCCCTAGGCATGCATCTCTTAATAATCCTTCTTATATGCTTTTGTGGGAGTGTGATCATGAACTGGCACTATGTATTTGAACTATGATGGCAGATGTTAGTTTCAAACTTTAAATTTGCTTCCGCTACTATTTACTAAACTTGGTTTGTAATAACCTTAATTCATACTCTGATGAATGAACTGTATTTGTGAACCTTATGTAACATGTGACATGTATGTTGAATCATGTACGATCTTGGTTGTATGTTGATGGTTAATCAAAACCCGTCGTGGTACTCGATGGACTATCAGTTTATATGGGCTCAAGTATGACAGTGCGACCACTTGTGGGCTGCCATTGTACTTATGCTCTTATAAATTGGTCGGTTCTATTACAGCTAAACTCTACTATCACTTGCTTACTTCGAGCACCGGCTTATACCTAGTCTGCCAGGTACCTTTAGCCTATAGCTCTATGCTGTACCCATACATGGGGGATTACAAGAGACAGATAGGGCTATCACCACCTACCACCTACCCCTCAACCGGAGGGTATGAGGCAAACAAAGGTAGCCTCTAGCCTATACACCATGTCTATGCTATCGACTACTACTCTAGTGTCAATTAGGGTTGTTCTGTCTTTATGAGGAGCCCTCTACTAGAGTATCTGCCATGGAGACAGACGACGAACCCAAAAACAAGTATAGTAAAGCTCAACTATGCAAAAGACATTTATAACCAAAGGAACCATGAATACTTACTAACATACCTGTTGAGGTACAAAGTGTGTATCCGTTGAGGTACAAGCGGAGGAAGGTTACCGACAAGCCCGACATTTCTTCCCCGAACTCTCCCTCGCATCTTTCCCTACTATTTTGCTAGAGCTAGCTAGGGCCTAAGCCAATGGTGTGGTGATGCTCTTGCTCTTGCTTTTCTCTTTCTCACTTTTGTGTTATTCTCAAATGAGGAGGAGGTAGCCTCCTTTTATAGCTGGAGAGGAGGGGGTCTTTGGGAAATGCTCATCCCCTCATGGAAGCTACCAAACCGACCTCTAGGTACGTTGAACCTGGGCATCACCCTATGAACCATCCTTGGAGAGGCAGTATGAATCATCCTAGCAAGGTTGGGCTTGAGGCAGGCCACCATGGGTGCGCCCGCACCCTAGGTGGGCCATGTAGAGTCTAGTTTCATTGGGTTGCTTCTTGTGATCTCCTAGACTTGGCCCATGGCGGTGTTGCGTAGAGTTGAGCTAGTTTGGTTGGATTTTGGGCTTGTTCTCCACTTGTTCTGGGCCCTGATTTACTTGGTTGTGGGCCTCCTTCCCCTTTGGCTCATGTTGGGTACTTGTATTGTTGTATTTCTTGTATACTTTAGATATATTTCTTGTGTAATTCTGACATTTCCTTTTGTAAAAGATCAAACACCAAAACTTGTGGAAAATGTTAGTTCTAAAGCCCTATTTCTAGGTTTGGTGTCTGTATGCTAGGATTTTATGCGAGTGTTGGTGGTTAAAAGTGTGAGTTAAGGACGAACAGCACCCGCCCAAAAGGAGGTAATTTGAACTCCAACTCTAATTTCAATTCGAATAAACCTTGCTTGAAAGACTTGGTCCTAGGCCAAGCTAAAATAAATGAAAGTTTAACTAAAAAGTTTATGTATAATGACAAAATGCTAGAAAATATTAACTCAAAAATAGAAGGTCTATCTTCCTTTGGTAAAAATCAATTGAGCTTCAATAAAATGATCAAAACACAATTAGCTAAAATTGCTGCTACTTTACCTGTTAATAACCAAAGGAAAACCCTAGGACAACCCGAGAATTCTTTTAAAAAAGTTAATGCGGTGACCACGAGGGGTGGTAAGTCCACTCGTGATCCACCAGACTCTAACAATAAAATAGGAAAAGCACAAGGGCAACAAGAGCAAGGATCTTCTTCATCAACGAAAACACAAAAAGACCAAGAAGAAGCAGAAATGGCACTGTAAGACTTCATCGACACTAGCTACTTGTCGTTTCCTACAAGGATGAGAAAGCAAGCCGTGGACTAGCAATTTGCGCATTTTGTCAAGATGATAGAGAAGATACATGTGAGCGTCCCCCTAATGGATGTCTTACATGTACCTTCTTACACAAAGTACATCAAAGATATCATGAACAACAAGCGACCATTGATATCCACGGAGGTTGTAAAGCTGACAGAAGAGTGTAGTGTTGCTATACTCAACCGTCTACCTAAAAAGAAAAAGGATCCTAGGTGCCCCACCATCACATGCTCCGTTGGCACCAAGCAATTTGATCATGACTTGTGCGACTTAGGGGCTAACGTCAGCATGATGCCCAAAGTCATGTTTGACAAGTTAAACTTTACACATTTAGCACCCATGCCAATGATGCTCCAACTAGCAGACTCAATGGTCCACTATCCGGCAAGGATTGCCGAGGATATTCTGGTGAAAATCTGAGGTGACTTCATCCTAGATGATTTCATGGTGTTGGACATGAAAACCATGAAGAAATCGCCCCTCATCCTTGGGTGAGCATTCCTCAGCACCGCAAGAGTACAGATTGATGTTGGAGCCAAAGAAATCCACTTCAACATCAATGGCAAAGAAGAGAAGTTTGACTTTCGGCCAAGGCAAGAGCAATGCTCCATGATCCATATCAACTATCGGTCGAATCCATAAGGCATAAAGGAGGTTGAGATACAACCTCAACTGGTGGACAACCTCATCAAGAAAAATAAAGAAAACAAAAAGAGGCCAGAGCAGAAAAAGAACCACCCAAAACAAAAAGAAGAAACACCAAAGGTTGTTCCCACACCACCAATGAAGATATCGGGGTGGAACCAAAGGGAAGATGCTTTGAAGTCCACCTCCACACCACACAAATCAAACAAAATGGTGTGGAACCAAAGAAAGTAAAGTCATCTGCGTCCACTTCTCTAGGCACGAATGTACCATCTTCAAGCAAGAAATGAAGGGAGAAGAGTCCTGCTCATTGGACTTTAAAAGATGAGCCCTTGTCGAAGGTAAATTGGTAGTTATCCTTTATAATTAAATAATTTCTCAAAACTTAGTTTATGCATTGGTTATGCTAAAATAAAAAGTTTAAGTTCATATTTCATACCATTAAAATAAATTCTAGTTATCCTTTCATGATCTATGCAAGTATGTTTTGGTTTGAAAAATGGTTTTTGATCGATCATATTTTCATAGGCTTTTCAAATTAAGCATGGTGCTTAGGTTGATTAACCTACCTTGATTAGATGCCAAGTTTGATCAATGAACCAAAACTATCGAGTATAAACATGGCTAGGATAAACAACAAGTATAAACCTATAAATAAAATCATATGCAATAAAATAATCTACCCCAGAGTCATCATCAAGCACATCTCAGACCATAGGCCATGAGCTAGCTTGGGGGAGGACCCCGCAGAGGTACCTTGTATCTTTTTTCATATTTTTTAAAATTTTGCATTTATTTATTTATTTATTAGCATATAAAAATCAAAAAATTAAAAATACCAAAAAATGAAATATGATAAAAATACCAAAAATATTTATTCCACTCTCATATGAGTTTTAAGAATGTTTAGTTTCTCCTAAGTTGAAATGATGAATAGTTGCTCTATCTATAATTCATCTGTGCCTAGGCTATAACTTAGTATTCCCCAAGATTTAGATTTGTTGGCTAAAAATGTCTCTTCATAGAACTTGAGAACTTGTGGGTTGCAAATGCATGCTCTATTTCTAAGTTGTTGCGGGTTATGATATGGTACAAATAGAATTTACTATGACTTTGTTCTAAGAGAGGCTTCACATCCGGAGTTTTCAATTTCAAAAATACTAAAATTCAAAGTTCCTCAATTATTATGAATACCTAGCAAGGCCATATGACAATATATACATGCTAAACCTTAGTCATATGCTACTTGTTTGAGCATTGAGCTTTGTCAAATTATTGTGACCTATGTTGAGATTCTCGTCATGCGCCCATGATCAAGACACACGTACACCCAAAAATGAATTGCTGACTCTTACACTGAGAGTTACGCAAAAACATGCTTTTTTGTCCACCAAATAAAACTCCATCAATTTTGTCATGCATCTCTCTCTCAAAAAATTTATATGCCAAAAAGAATAGTATGGGCTATGCTAAAAAATGAGAGAAAAACAAAAATAGCCATGCCAAAAGACATGAGAGAAACAAAATGCATGCCAAAGAGCATGAAGAAAAGAAAAGAAAAAAGGAAAAGATAATGATAGCCCATACCTTCAAATAAAAGGCATTCATCCAAAAAAGAGAGAGATTCATGATCAAAGGAGTACCAAAAATTTTTGGAATTAGGAAGTTATAAAAATTCAACACACTTGCACATCATGATCAAAATGTATGACTTGCATCTCCTTGAGGTACGGTTTTTGACTTAGCAAAATATGCAATGCAAGTATGACTCAATTTCATACCTACCTAACGAGATCCTAAGATATAGGTATGTTTAGCCTCGGGTCCAATGGTTCTTGAACGAAGAAGCCCCACCGACCGACCCCTTTAGGAACGCTCGGGGGCTCGAAGGCTATGCTCATCGGGCACGCTCGCGCACACCCTCTAGAAAAGAGATCCGGCCGAGCCTAACTCGACCATAGCTTCTGCCTAGGGCTCAAGGGCTTCTCCGAGCCTTGGGCTCCCAATCTACGACACGACCAATCCCGGTCGATGGCTTCTACCTAGCTCATGATGCCAGCCAAGGCTCGAGCATAAGAAGGCAGACCCCGAGCTACCGATACTCGAGGGCTCCTTGATGCCGCTCCCCTGGCATAGTCTAGCCAACTGCTCCTCCGATAGGGTCATGTCCAGGTGTGACACAAGAAGACAAAGCTTCCCACGGCCACTGGGGGCTTAGAAGGCTTCTGGACCCACGCGCCAGGCCCTGGAGCCGACCACCTTGACCATCAAGAAGACTCCAGAAGGTCTCACCTGACACCGCCTAACACGCAGAGTGTCAAAATAGAGCAGCTAGATGATGCCCAAGGCTTCTTCGACTCCAAGGTACGGCGACAGTCCATGGTGCCCTGCTACAAGACCGTCCTGGACTCCGGCACACGTCAACCATAGACTAAACCCACAAACCACCATGTACCCGACCTATCTCGTTATATAAGAGATAAGGTCAGACCTAGAGGGGGAGGTTCCCATTTTTTATCACCAGACATTCCATTCCTTCGGCCTTTGGCTAGCACAGAGGGCAAGGCAACGTGGAGAGGGGCGCTGAGAGCCTCTCTTCCACTGCATCCCATCATCTTGGTCCTCTTCGATGGGGTAGGCTCCACCAGTGGCGATGCAACCTTAGGATTAGCACCGAGCTTACCCCCCAACCAAATCTTCTTCCTTTACACTCTATTGTAACCCCCTGATTTTGCATGCTCTTGAGTATATGGATCATCAGCTACTAGACATAGGGACCGAATTGGCCCAAACTAGAATAAACCATTGCATCTTGCATCTCCTCTATGTGATTCTTGTGTTCCTAAGTCCACCCAAGCCACCGGAGACCTATACTCTGACACCGACTCGAACAACATGCTTGCCGTGGTTTTGAACCTGCGACAGCTGGCGTGCAAGGTAGGGGGAAGTGTCAAGTGTGATTCTAGCTCAATGGTGGCTAGAGCCACCTGCCTCATCGCCGGAGTAGGTGGCACCGCCCCAGATGGTGGTGTTTGCTTCCCCAGCGAGCTCTCCGTCATAGTCGGCACCTTTGCTTTAGGATAGGTCCTTAACTTTGGGACCCTAGCCTATGTCGCTGACTATTAAGGTGAGCTATATCCACTTCTCAAGGATGCACCAGTGGGCAATGAGTCCCCGTCATCGCCTTCTTTGCTAGGATCCTTGGGAGCGGATCTCAAGGTTCTAGCCTACTAGATCTGCTGTGGACCCACCGCAACCCGAGAGCAGTGGGGGCTGCCCCTCCGCCCTAGGGCGTGGCTTTCTCAAGGCACAAGGAAGACCTTTTCTCCCTCCTCTAGCTCACCAAGGCGGGTGGTACCTGGTCCTTCAGGCATCCATCACCGGTTGGTTGGGTAGATCTACGACATCGCTAGTGCGCCGTGAACGGGCGCTCCCCCCACCTGTAGGGAGATAGGACAAGGGGAGCCCACCATCGACGCGGTATAGCTCTTCCCCAAGGTCTTTGGGGAGGATCAACTCTGCTTCCTTCATGGCCCACTAGGGACCCGCTGACGAAGGGTCAACGTGTTGAGCAGGACACTACCACGGTGCCTTCGTTGGTTGGAAGTACCAATCACCTTTGGCCATCAGGACTACCCGCAGCACATCCCTAGTCCGGGCCACTTCCCTCTCATCGTTAGCCCCATCATTAGGTGGGCACACCTCACAAAGGTGCTAATGGATGGCAAGAGTAGCCTCAACGTCCTCTACGCCAACACATTTGACCGCATGGGCATCTCAAGGAAGGACCTCCGCCCAGATGGGGCTAGCTTCTTTGGGATTGTCCCCGAGGTCCAAGCTGCTCCCCTCGGAAGCATCTAGCTCCTCATCACGTTTGGGGACCCTGCCAACTTTCAAAAGGCGGTTCTCGACTTTGAGGTGATCAACTTTGCAAGTCTGTACCACTCTCTGTTGGGGCAACCATGCTACGCGAAGTTCATGGTCGTCTTGCTTTACGACTGCCTGAAGCTCAAGATGCCTGGCCCATGGGGGGTCATCGTGGTGGCCTCCTCCACGACCGAGGCATATCACTACGAGAAAGAAGGCATGGCCACGCCATGGCCGATGTCGCCACCACTGACTTTGTCTGGATTTGGCGCCAACCGGGTGTAGAGTCCCTAAACAACCCAAAAGGGAACCCAGTGGCAGCCTTCTGCCCGGCTGACGACACCAAGATGGTCTAGATCTGCCCCCAAGATCTCGAGAAGCAACTCTATATCAGTGTTGGCATGTCCCCAGACATGGAAGTGGCCCTCATAGAGTTCCTGCGTGACAACGCCGATGTCTTCACGTGGAAGCCCTCCAACAAGCCCGGCATCCCCCGTGAGATTGCCGAACACCGCCTCAACAACAAGGCTGATGCCAAGCCAGTGCAGTAGCACCTCCACTACTTCAACGAAGAGAAGTGCAAGGCAATTGGTGAGGAGCTCGCCAGGCTCCTAGACACTGGCTTCATCAAAGAGGTCTAGCACCTCGACTGGCTAGCCAAGCTTGTCTTGGTCAAGAAGAAGAATGGGAAATGGAGAATATGCGTTGACTACACCAACCTCAACAAAGACCTACCCAAAAGACCTATTCCCCGTTCCTCAGATTAACTAGGTCATCGACTCCACCGCTAGCTATGAGGCCATCTACTTTCTAGATGCATACTCTGGGTAATACCAGATCGCAATGGACCCCTACGATCAGCCGGCCATGTCCTTCATGACCCCCTTCGGCGCCTTCTACTACACTTCCATGTTGTTCGGCCTCCAGAACACTGGAGCCACCTTCCATCGGTGCATGCAGAAATGTTTAAGGGAGCAGATCGGACGCAATCTAGAGGTCTACATCGATGACATCATCGTCCAGTCTCGAGCAGTTACATAGTTGATCGGTGACCTAGAGGAAATCTTCTCCAACCTTCAAGCCAACCACATCAAGCTCAACCTAGAGAACTACATGTTCAGGGTCCCCGTCGGGAAACTCCTCGGCTTCATTGTCTCCGAGCGTGGCATCGAGACCAACCCGAGAAGATCTCTATGATCAAGGACATGGAGCCAGTCAAGAACCTAAAGGGGGCCTAGAGGCTCACTAGATGTCAGGCCGCGCTTAGCCACTTCATATCCACACTTGGGGAACGAGGTATGCCACTATACAAGCTCCTAAAGAAATCTTAGCATTTTGAGTGGACGCAGGAAGCTTAGGAAGCATTCACAAGGTTGAAGGACTTCTTGACCACACCACTAGTCCTAACCTCCCCTTCAGCGGGGGAGACTCTGCTCCCCTACACCGCCACCACCCTTTACACTGTCAGCGTGGCTCTGGTGGTGGAATGTGAGGAAAAGGGCCATGTCCTCAAGGTCCAACGGCTAGTGTATTTCATCAGCGAGGTCCTCTATGACTCAAAGGCCCGATACCCGAGGATCCAAAAGCACCTCTATGTCGTGCTCATCGCCAAGCGCAAGCTCCGACACTACTTCAATAGCCACCCTATGGTGGTCATATCTTCCAGTGGCTTGGGGATGTCGTCAACAACCGGAAGTCCACCGGCCGCATCACCAAGTGGGGACTCAAGCTCATGGGCCTTGACATCACCTATGCCCCTCGCACCATGATTAAGTCCTAGGTCCTCGTTGATTTTGTGGCAGAGTAGACCGAGGAGCAGGCCTCCACCGCCCCTATCAAGGTGGAGTGCTGGACCATGTACTTTGATTGCTCCCACACCCATGGGGCGGTGGGCATGGGGGTCCTCCTCATATCCCCCAGTGGCAACAAACTAAGGTACGCCCTTAAGCTTCATTTTTGGGCCACCAAAAATGTTGCAGGGTACAAGGCGCTCCTCCATGGTATCCGGGTGGCCAACTTTGTAACACCCTAGTGTTAAGCATGCATTTAGCACTTGCATTTCATGAGCACAAGCCTCTCCAAGCATTCACGAGCATGAGCATATGAAGTTTCATGTCATTCACCTTCTCTTTTATCACATGTGATGTTGCTTATATACTTACATATGCTTATGATCATGGGTGACCAATGCAAGAGATGGTTGTGAGGTCACAAAAACACCTTAGACATATCTAGGATAGTAAATGGAACAATGTTTGTATTCATGACCTAGCCCAAATTTGCTTATAACTGTTGGTTTACATTGAAATATCATTTTTCATGATCCTACTTTGACCAAAGTTGAACTATAGCATAGAGTGTTTGCATGGTAGTGGAACCCAAATGAAAGTTGTAGTTCATGTCATGTGGAACAAACTTTGTTTAAGGGTCATGAGCTAATTCAGTGCCTAACATGGTCAAATAAGGCTCACACTAATCAACTTAATGCTGTTTTGAAACTCAAAAATTTGTCCAAGTCTAAAGCTAATTTTTAGTTTCCTTGTAGCTAGCTTTTGGTGATTTTTAGTTTGCAAACCATTGAGAATTAGGCAAAACTCCTTTAAGCATTTTTGTAGTACTCATGTAGCTCTATAAAGTGGTGAAGATGGTTTGCCAAAATTCATCACGGTTTGGGAAATTTAGGGGTTTGAAAATTGTGTTTCAGACGGCCTGCATCGAACTTAGCCGATTTGAATCGGCCGGCATCGTGGCCGACCAGCCATAGGCCATGGCTGCCATGTGGCTACTATACGCCAAAGCTAGGCCCACGCCGTGGTCATGGTGGCAATGATGGCAACGACCTCACGCGCTCTTACTTGTGCTCACTCTCTCCTACCTCTCTCTCGCTCTCTCGCAAGCCCCAAAGCAGAAGAGCACCATGCCGTCACTCGCTGCCCATGAAGCCCTAGCACCCAATCCACCTCGCCCATAGCTCCACTATGACCCACTCCACCTTCCTGAGCCGCTAGCTGCGTCAATCGAGACCAGGTAAAGCCTCAGGATGAGTTCACCGTCGCCGCGGCCATCATCGGAGCACCGCTGAGCTCACGCTCGCGCGTGGCCCTACTCCTCTGTGCTCTCTTGTTTTCTCTCTTCTCATGTTAGGGATAGCCTAGGACTAGGTCTTGCTCATGCCACTGGCTTTTAGCCAATACCAACACGCCAGCGCCAGAACGCGGCCTCTCGCCACTGCGCTCTCGCTGCCATGACACCATGCATGCGGTTGGACCCCACCGCCGCTCCACCATGGCTCTATCCTAACCCTAGATCTCCACTAGGATACCACGAAGCTATAGCCATGCTCGCCCGAGCACACCATAGTCGGGGATGGCCGGAGCGCCTCTGCCGAGCCGCAATTAGCGCCGCCACCATTGCCAAACACCATTAGAGGTCCGATGACCTACCCCATTCAGAGTAGGATGTTGAGGGGAACACGACGGTGGTGACGCTACCGCCGGTGACCACACCGTTGGTGAATTATCGCCTGTCAAACGCTACGCTCTACTCCTGTGTCGCTGACGTGTGGGGACCGTTGACCTGCGAGCCCCCGCTATCAGCCACCGTGGCTGTATGGACCGGGTGTACCTAGTAGTATCTCCCGATTGGAAATTTGATTTTTCTTTATTTGTTTTTCCAGATTTTGTAGCAAATTTGCAAAAATCATATCTAGAGTTACGAGTGTACAAATGGGGTGATCCAAATTTTGTTGGATTCTTCATGATGTGTAATATTTTATAAAAATATGAAACCTACTGTTTGGGATATTTTTCTAGGAGAATTAAATTGAGCTAGATAAATGATTTTAAATTTGTTTCTATCTTGTAAAATGCACATCTTCTGTTGACATGCTCTAACTAGGAAAAATGCTAAACCTACAGTAGGCATACTTGGAGTATTGTCTTCCTATTTAATCTTAAATAATTGCTAGTTTCTAGTGAAAATAATTGGGGTAAAAATACATAACTTATGATCATGCAATTTTTTACATAGAGTTCTTATCCTAGAATGAAAGTAAGAAAAATATTAAATCTGTTGTTTGACACTTTTTACTAGGCTAAACTATTTTTGCTAAAATATGCCAATGTAACTTGTCATTTATGTCGAGGTTGCTATACTTATCGAAATGGCATGAAATTTGTACAGTAGACTATTGGGGTTATATGTAACCTACTTTAAGGTTCTCAGAATTTATTGAGTATTGGAAATATTTATCCTCTAAATCACCCTGTTATATAAGGAAAATTAATAAATGAATATAAATAAATTATTTGGGCTTAACCATGATGTTTTCTAGGGTGCTTGTGATGCATATGATTTGTTGAGATGAATAGTTGTGCTTGGAAATAATTGGTGATAGGAAGCTATTTAATTATTGCTTTATAAGTCAACTAAATGGTGCATGAGTAATTTCTGTTGTGTTGACAAATTCATGATGATAATGACCTCTTCTGTGAAACTTATTAATAAAAAAGTTGTAGATAACTTGCTCATTTAGCTTGTCCTAAAATGTCATGGTCATAGGCCAAATGGTTTAAGCGTTATAGCTATTAGAAGTCTGCTATCAGATTTGCTTGTCCTCTAGATAGATCTGAAAGATTGAATTGTTTGACCTATATAACTACTGAATCACCTTAATATGATTAAAATAAAGTTGTAGGAAATTTCATAAGATTTCCAGAAAGTCTATAACCATATTGTTTGGATATGTATAACTCTAGTTATGATCAAAACAAGTAACTGCTTGTCTTGCAGTCCTAGAAAATGCTTTAAATGGATGTTTGTTTAGTTACTAGAGAGGAGATATGCATCTACTCAGTAAAAGAAAGTTAATCTTGTTATCACCCTAATACCTTGTTGTTAAGGACATTTATGTTTATGCATCATATCATATCATCCATATCATTACCTGTGCATTCTTGTATCTTATTTTGCGCTCATGCATATAGGATCGCCAGAAGGAATCGCACTCTTGGAGTTTGAGGCAGAGGAGGAGGAGAATCAGGAGGCACCATAGTAGGTAGCTCCTGAGGGCGAGGAGCAGGCTCCTAAGGAATTATCGGAGTTCCCTGATCACAGGCCTACCTCCTTTCTGAAAGGCAGCCCTGGTGCATTCTACGCCTCCTATGTTTTTACAAATATCACTTGAGTCCTTTATGTTTGATGCATTAGGTTATAAGAGTTGGATGAAAACACTTGATGCATAGAACTATGTTGCCTAGAAATATACCATGAACCCTATGTAGGTCCAGGATCGAACATATGCTTAGCCATGCTTAGACCGGTAGAAGTTGGGTGATTTCCTGTCACCTATGAGACATAGGTGGATACCGGAGCACGGTTGGCTATATTTGCTATCGTGGAAAATAACCATGGGGTGTTATTAAGTGGAGACTAGGTGGGAACTTATATGCAATGGTGTTGGGTTGGCTATGTTGGTCCCGTATGTGTCGATTAAGTACCATACCATTGTTGGCACTTCTATCGAGATTGAACGCATGCCTCTCACTTAGCTGGCCAGATAACTCATTCTGATTGCAAAGCCGAGTAGCTCAACTCAGGGCAGGCCTCGTTCTGTCAAATTGCACACTCTAGATGGTAGCTGGTTGAACCCATGAAATGTGGACCTGTCGACGAAATATAGTCGATAGTCTACCAAGGGGTATGCCCATGGCAGTAGATGAATCGGTGGAATGTATGCATAATAGGAGTGGGATGGTGACACAAGCACAGAGACAAGCGTTTAGATAGGTTTGGGCCATCTAATCGACATAATACCCTACGTCCTGTGTCTTTGGTGGATTGTTTTTGATATGAGATGAGGTGCCTTAGGCTAAGCCTAGGATCCGTATGAGGATGTCAACTAGGGGACCCCTACCCCTCCTTATATACTCTAGAGGGGTAGGGTTACAAGAAAAATATCCTATTTGGTACTATACAATAAATCATATCTTCATGTAGTCTTGCGGTGCACGTCTTGATCTTGTGGGTTGGGCCACCTTTGGGGCGTGGCCCATGTCTTGTCTTGTGGGTACCGGGGACCATACCCCCACTGGACCGGAGTTGTGTTAGAAATAACTGCCCAACTAGTTGCAACCGATTCGAATCACCATCTCTCTCGGATTGTGAGAAACTTGACTAGCTCCAACATTATAGTAGTTGAACTATGGAATTTGATGGTTATGATGAATATGGAATTATTACACCGGCTATGGTTCTATTGTTATGCTACTAAATGATATACCACATGTTTGGCATAGGTTAGTTGCTAATCTAGAGATGAATATCTATAATTAACTTGGTGATCGAATTATAAAATGTATAGCTAAGTTAGTGGCTTTTTATTCAAAATGTTGTCAAGCTATCTCCACTTATAAAGCCTTGCATTATCCTAGGAATCACTTTATTTTTGGTTTATGATGGGTAAGCCTTGCTGAGTACCTTCTTGTACTCAGGGTTTATTTCCCACTTGTTGCGGGTAACACAATCTTTCATGGCTATTGTAAGAATTGCTTCTGTCCTGCTGTGGACGAGGAGTAGGCCCCGGGCAAGGTGCTTTTATTTATATATTTAATCTATGATGCTTTTGTGGGGTGTGATCATAGACTGGTAAGTATTTGAACAATGGTGTGAGATGTTGGTTTAAAAAACTACTTTGCTTCTACTACTACTTTTATTTGAACTTGGTTTGTAATAACTTTAATCGCACTCTGATGTATGGCAATGTATTTGTGAACTCTATGTAACATGTGGCATGTATGTTGAATCATGTACGATCTTGGTTGTATGTTGGTGATGAATCGAGACCCTTCATGGTACTCGACAGACTACCGGGTTTATATGGGCTCAAGTATGATAGTGCGACCTGTTGCGGGCTGCCATTATACTTGTGCTCTTATAAATTGGATGGTTCTGTTACAGCTGGTCTCAGAGCAAGATTTAACATTAATTGCTACATGTGTATTTAAAACAAAGGTTTTTGTTTTCCAAAACCAGTTTTTGGCAACTTATAGCTATATATATAGGTGTTTAAATCTAAAGTTTGAATCTAAAGTGTACCAGTGATCACTTCCCTTATGCCTAGTTAAGGATTTCAAGGTGGCTAAATAAGTACTAACATGGGGGTTTTATTTTCATCGTCTATACGGCATGATATTGTATGGATGCCATTCACTTGAGTGGTAATGTATGGATCAAATGCCTCTATGCCCGAGGTAAGATGATGAATGGTATGACTGCAAGATGTGAGCATTCGGTCTAAGGGGAGAGGTAGCGTTGATACTAAAGTATATATATGTCTCATATATATATATATACTAAGGTATTTAATTGTGGGTTAACTTTGATATGACTGTATATGCATAATTATATGTATATATGGGACATATTTACTTTCAGGTAGCTTCGATACGGAAGTATATATATATGGGTATATATATATGGAAGTATTTAGTATTCAACCTAGAGCCCAGATTTTCATTTCTGTATTTATATAGTTATGGGGTTGGGCTGCAATGAAACTCTTATGCAGGTACGCTAACAACAAAATGTGTAGCCCGACTAGTTACGTTATATTATGAGAGAACATATGTATGCCACCGTGTATTTCGCTAGAAGTTTTAATTTTTTCTAAGTTTGTGAGGACGTATGGAATGTGCATGCATCATGATAAATCATTCATTACATACTTGCATTGTTCCTCCCCTTATAAGTTCTTATTCGTTGAAGTAACTCTTTTCTATTATAATGTTGTTCTCACGAGAGTTGCACCATTTTACTATAGATGGCAGCCTATTACCCACCGAAGGGAACGAGGCATTCTTGGGTATCATTGGCACACCTGCCTTGCTCTAGAGAGTGTTGCATTTTGTGGGGTACACAGAGCCTCCCCAATACTTTTGGACACAGAAGCATGTGTACGAGGAACCATGGTTTGAGGTGTAAGTGTCCATCCTAGCTTATACATGGGCACCGCAGTACCAGGGCTGGAAAGCAGAGTCTGAGGGAAGAACCCCTTAGGAAGGCACTAAAGTGGCAGCCTTTGAGATCTTGAGCACACTGTGCCAGCAGCATGGTGATTCACTCACCAACAGTGCAGCGAGATCTAATCCTCAGGTGGATCTAGCTACAGCAGTTTGGAGGCAGCATGACCTTGTTTCTATGGTGTGGGACCGTGACGAGCGGGCATAGAGCTCGAGTCCTGCTATGAGTGCCATGTTCACTGTCATGTAGATGTTTTATGGCCGAGAAGATGTCCGCTATTTCTGGCAAGTGTCTTATAACATTTGTGTGAACAAGCTCATGGAAGCTAGGGAAGTATAGCGAAGGCTGAAGAAGAGTATGTGTAAGCAGAAGAAGACAACTAGGGAGGCTCTTTGGGACACTGATGACGCTCTTACAGCATTGGGAGCCCTCTAGACTTATATGGAGAATGTTGTTGCAGATAGGAACGTAGCAAAGGCAAAGACATGGGCCGCTCATGCTCAGAGGGTGCAGGCCATCTAGCAGAGGGATGAGGCCTACCGTCTTACAGAAGCTAGAGAGGAGGCTAGGACTAGGACTATGGTTCTAGCTGGGCGGCTAGAGAATGACTACCGTTGGAGGGAGGTGGAGTACCAGCGTTAGATTTAGGAGCACCAGAACACCATTGTGGTGCTTCAGCATGATGTTCATCGCCTCAACAACATCATTAATCCTATTCCTCCCCCATAGCCGCAGAAGAGGAAGATCTAGAAATGTTCATGGAAGATGATGGTTGGGAAGAGGAAGAGGAAGAACAACTTGTGCCTGTGGACAATAACGAGGCAAATGCTATGTCCGGTGTTGACAGTGACCACTCCGAGGCATAACTCAGCTATAGTGCTTAGCTAGATGTGCTAGCTCCTTATCTTTTTCGATCTTTTATGTAATGGACATGTGATTTAAGTTTCGATCTTTAGATGTATCATTAATGTAACATTGGAACCTTTCATGTTGGTCCACTATGGGTTGAACTCTAATGAAATTTTAGTTTTGTTTTGCTAGTGAAATGTGACATGCATGTTAATGCGTTGCGAGTATGATAAGTGATCAAATTGGTGATGTCATGTTGTGAGAATGAATTATTGTGCCTCTATTTTATTGTATGAATTTAGATTCTCTCTAGTAAATTCAGTTTGGCATGATTACACAATTCTTCTGTAATTTGTTGACATTGGCCAATAATCACTTGTTGTTGCAATTTTGTAGATGACTCGCACTCATGTTGGGGCAGGTACCAGCCAAGGTGGCAATGATGGTGACTTATCACCACCACCGCCACCCTCCGCGAATGAGTTTTTTGCGCAATTCTTGGGGGAATCAGTGAGCAATAGAAGAAACATTGCGCCTCATTGCGCATAACACTACCTGAGCCTCCTAGCAAAATCAGGGGCTAGAACCCAATCAATACAATACATTCAAGGACTTTCTGGAGACTAAGCCTCCTATCTTTAAAGAGGCAGAAGAACCGCTCTAGGTTGATGAGTGGTTGAACACTATTGAATAAAAGTTTCATCTATTGAGGGTCACCAAAATGATGAAGGCCGAGTATGCATTGCATCAACTATAGGGGCCTACAGGTATCTGGTGGACTCATTATTTGTCTACCTTACCTACTGGAGCAAATGTTACCTGGGAGCAATTCAAGACAGCCTTTAGGGGGCATCATATACCCCCGGGGCAGATGCGGATGAAGGCCACTAAGTTTATGAAGCTGACATAGGGGACAAAGACTCTCATAGAGTATATGCGTGCATTCAACAACTTGTCTAGATATGCACCAGCATTCATGGATGCAGAAGAGAAAAAGATAGAAAGCTTCAAGAGAGGCCTTGGCACCAAGTTGATGAAAATCATGGGCAACTCTAGATGTGCTACATATAATGAATTTGTCAGCGATGCCCTCACGCTAGAGAACCAGAACAACTTACATGCGGCAGCAAAAGGCCGCAAGCGAGCCGCTGAGGCGGGTGCCTCAGGCACATCTTAGTCAAGGGCTTCCATTGTAGCAAGGCCACAATTCCGTCCCCCAGCACCTAAGTTTAGGCCTCCCCAGAAGAACACCCAGTCTAGCCGATCTTAGAAGGTATTTTGCAAGGCATTCACCATTGCGGTGCCCAAGGGTAATGCAGACTAAGGAAGCTCAACAAGGCTAAGAAGTAACCAGTCATGCTTCAATTGCAATCAGATGGGCCACTGGGCCAAAGAGTGCCCCTATCCTAAAAAGGGCAGTAATCAGAATCAAGGCAACCAAAAGCAAGCCAACTCTAAGGCATGTCCTGGGTATGTGCACTATACAGCTATGGAGGAAATCCCCGTGGGAGAAGTTGTTACCGCTGGTATGTTCCTTGTAAACAAATACCTCGCAATTATATTTATTTGATTCTAGAGCTTCGCATTCATTTATGAGTCAAACATTTGCATCTAAGCATGATTAGAAGATAATTGAGGTAGACAAGGGTGGTTATAGTATAAGTTTAGCTGGGGCTACTATTTCCACAAACCAATTAGTTAGAGATGTACTCATCTCCATACAAGAGCGGGAGTACACTATGGATCTTATAGTATTGCTAGGATGACCATAGATGTGATATTAGGCATGAAATGGATGAGTGGGCATGGAGTTCTTATCGACACATCCACTCAAACCATTATGTTGAGGGAACCAAAAGGGGATGGTGCTTTCCTAGTGCCACTTCCCAGAAGTTTTGATCTTCAAAACTTGTCTTGTGCCATCCAAACCACTACTCTCTGTGATATTCTAGTAGTTTGTGAGTTCCCTAATGTATTACCAGACAAATTGCTTGGTTTGTCGCCAGATAGGGATGTGGAATTTAAGATTGAGTTAGTGCCAGGTACAGCACCCATCTCAAGAAGACCCTATAGGATGCCACCCAATGAGTTAGCCAAACTTAAAATTCAGCTACAAGAACTTTTGGACAAAGGTCTCATTCGACCTAGTTCATCTCCCTAGGGTTGTTCAGCTTTATTTGTGAAGACAAATCCTTGCGGATGTGTGTGGACTATAGGTCGCTCAATGCAGTAACCATAAACAACAAGTATCCTTTGCCTTGTATTGATATTTTGTTTGATCAACTGTCAAGAGCAAAGGTATTCTCTAAGATTGACTTGAGGATAGGCTATCACCAGATCAAGATTAGGCTAGAAAATGTACCTAAGATAGCTTTCTCAATTAGGTATGGCTTGTATAAGTATTTGGTCATGTCTTTTGGACTGACAAATGCTCCCGCCTATTTCATGTACTTCATGAATTCGGTGTTCATGCCCGAGCTTGACAAGTTCCTGGTCATGTTTATCAATGATATCCTGATTTACTCTGAGAATGAGGCAGATCATGTAGAGCATCTGAGAGTTGTCTTGTCTAGGCTGAGAGAACATAAATTGTATGTAAAGTTTAGCAAGTGTGAATTCTGGCTGAAGAAAGTACCTTTCTTGGGTCATATATTATCTAAAGATGGGATCTCTGTAGACCCATCTAAAGTACAAGAGGTCATGGATTGGAAGGCCCAAACTTTGGTTCATGAACTTCGAAGTTTTCTAGGGCTAGCAAGCTATTATCGTTGTTTCATTCCTAACTTTTCCAAAATAGCTAAGGCCATTACCAAATTACTTTAGAAGGATGAAAAGTTTAATTGGACTCTAGAGTGTGAAGCTGCTTTTCACAATCTACGAACCTTGCTAACCACTGCTCCTATTCTAGCACAACCCAACATTGAAAACCCTTTTGATATGTTTTGTGATGCATCGGGTATAGGTTTAGAGTGTGTGCTTATGAAAGAAGGTCGAGTTATTGCATATGCTTCTAGGCAGTTGAGAAGGCATGAAGTCAACTACCCTACACATGATTTAGAACTTGCCGTAGTTGTTCATGCATTGAAGATATGGAGACATTACTTGTTGGGAAACGTATGCCATATATACACTGACCACAAAAGTCTCAAGTATATCTTCACTCAACCAAAGCTGAACATGAGAGGTTAGAGCTAATTAAGGACTATAATTTGGAAGTGCACTATCATCTGGGAAAAGCCAATGTTGTAGCAGATGCACTTAGTCAGAAATCTCATTGTAATGCCTTAGAAGCATTGTTGGAAGATTGGTTTAATCTACTGCATCCTATTGTGCTACACAACATCACTGTCAGTTTTTTCGCTTGAGATCAAAATCATAGAACTACAGAAGATAGATGTAGGTGTGTTTCACATAAAGAGAAATATGAAGGAACAGGAAACCAAGCATTTTAGGTTGGATGAAAGAGGTGTGTTATGGTTCAAAAACTGACTTGTGGTACCAAAAGACCGTGAACATAGAAATCAAATTTTAGATGAAGCTCATTCATCCAAGTTGTTTATCCATCCGGGTAGTAGCATAATGTATCAAGATTTGAAAAACCATTTTTGGTGGACAAAGATGAAGAAGGAAATTACAGTCTACGTTGCAAGGTGTGATGTCTGTAGCTGACTGAACGCAGATCATCTGAAACCTGGTGGACCGCTCTAGCCATTGTCCATTCCAGGCTAGAAATGGGAGGAAATACGTATGGACTTTATTACAGGGCTCCTGTAGACACAACAAGGTCATGATTCTACATGGGTCATTGTAGATCGCCTCACCAAGTCGACACATTTTGTACCGGTTAACACAAAGTATCACGCTAGGAAGTACACTAAGCTGTATGTTTCTTAGGTCGTGAGGCTACATGGGGTACCAAGGACCATAATCTCATATTGGGGACCACAATTTATAGCTCACTTTTGGGAACACTTGCACAAAGCCTTGGGAACTAAACTAATTAGAAGTTCTGCATACCATCCACAAACCTCTGGGCAGACCAAGGGAGTGAACCAAATCTTAGAAGATATGTTGAGAGCATGTGTGATCTCTTCCAAGGGTTCATGGGAAAAGTGGCTACCTTTAGCCGAGTTTTCCTACAACAATAGTTATCAAGAGAGCATCAAGATGGCTCCTTTTGAGGCTTTGTACGGTCAAAAATGTAGAACTCCTTTGAATTGGGTTGAGCCCAGGGAAAGGAGGTACTACGGTATTGATTTTGTCAAAAAAGTGCATATTATCCAACAACACCTTGAAGCAGCCCAAGCCCGGCAAAAGAGTTATGCTGATAAAAGAAGATGACCACTAACCTTTGAAGTGGGAGATTTTGTGTACTTAAAAGTTTCACCCATAAAGGGTGTGCAGAGATTTGGAGTAAAAAGAAGCTTGCACCCAGATATGTAGGGCCGTATCAGATTATTGAACGAAAGGGAAAGGTCACCTACAAGTTGCAACTTCCCCCAAAGATGAGTACTATTTTCAATGTCTTTCATGTCTCTCAGCTGAGAAAATGTCTTCGCATACCTGATGAAGCCATTGAACCCGCAAATATTAAGCTCCAATCAGATTTGACATATGAAGTAAAACCCATCCAAGTGTTGGAAGAAATAGAAAGAGTCACCCGAAGCAAGGTCATCAAGTTCTACAAAGTGGTGTGGAATAACCATAGCGAACAAGATACCACGTGGGAATGAGAGGATTATTTACGTGAGGTTTATCCCGCCTTTTATGAAAAATGGTAGGTCTTTCAAATCTCGGGATGAGATTTCTATAAGGGGGAGGGGCTGTAACACCCTAGTGTTAAGCATGCATTTCGCACTTGCATTTCATGAGCACAAGCATCATCCAAGCATTCACGAGCATGAGCATATGAAGTTTCATGTCATTCAACCTTCTCTTTATCACATGTGATGTTGCTTATATACTTACATATGCTTGTGATCATGGGTGACCAATGCAAGAGATGGTTGTGAGGTCACAAAAACACCTTAGACATATCTAGGATGGTAAATGGAACAATGTTTGTATTCATGTCCTGGCCCAAATTTGCTTATAAGTGTTGGTTTACATTGAAATGTCATTTTTCATGATCCTACTTTGACCAAAAAAGTTGAACTATAGCATAGAGTGTTTGCATGGTAGTGGAACCTAAATGAAAGTTGTAGTTCATGTCATGTGGAACAAACTTTGTTTGAGGGTCATGAGCTAATTCAGTGCCTAACATGGTCAAATAGGGCTCACAAGAATCAACTTAATGCTGTTTTGAAACTCAAAAATTTGTCTTAAGTCTAAAGCTGATTTTTAGTTTCCATTTAGCTACCTTTGGTGATTTTTAGTTGCAAACCATTGGGAATTAGGAAAAACTCCTTTAAGCATTTTTGTAGTGCTCATGTAGCTCTACAAAGTGGTGAAGATGGTTTGCCAAAATTCATCATGGTTTGGGAGATTCAATGATTTGAAAATTGTGTTTTAGACGGCCTGCATCGGACTTAGCCGATTCGAATCGGCCGACATCGTGGTCGACCAGCCATAGGCCATGGCTGCCACATGGCTACCATACACCAAAGCCAGGCCCATGCCATGGTTGGGGTGGCACTAGAGGCAGCGACCTCGCGCGCTATTCCTCGCGCTCACTCTCATTCTCTCCTGCCTCTTTCTCGCTCTCTCGCAAGCCCCAAAGTGGAAGAGCACCACGCCATCATTGATGCGCGTGCTCCACCGGCAGTGCTCGCTGCCCTTGCAGCCCCACCACCCAATCCACCTTGCCCATAGCTCTGTCGTGAGCCACTCCACCTTCCGGAGCCACTAGCTGCGTCAATCGAGACCAGATAAAGCCTCAGGACGAGTTCGCCGTCGCCACGGCCATCACCGGAGCACCACCGAGCTCATGTGTGGCCATGCTCCTCTGAGCTCTCTCATTTTCTCTCTTCTCGCGTTAGGGATAGCCTAGGACTAGGTCAAGTTCATGCCGCTAGCTTTTAGCCAATACCGACACGCCACCACTAGAACACGGCCTCTCACCACCGCGCTCTCGCCACTGTGATGCCATGCACATGGCCATACCTCACCGCCGCTCCACCATGGCTCTATCCCAACCCTAGATCTCCGGTAGGTCACCACGAAGCTATAGCCGTGCTCGCCCGAGCACGCCATGGCCAGGAACGGATGGAGCGCCGCCATGCACCTCCGTCGAGCCACCATTAGCGCCGCCACCGTTGCCAACCACCGTTAGAGGTCCGATGACATACCTCATTTGATGCGGGATGTTGAGGGGAACACGATGGTGGTGACGCTACCGCCGATGACCTCGCCGTTGGCGAGTTATCACCGATCAAACGCCGCGCTCTGCTCCTGTGTCGCTGACATGTGGGACCATTGACCTGACGAGCCCCCGCTGTCAGCCACCGTGGGTGTATGGACCGGGTGTACCTAGCTGTAGCACCCGATTGGAAATTTGATTTTTCTTTATTTATTTTCTAGATTTTATAGAAAATTTGCAAAAATCATATCTGGAGTTAGGAGTGGCCAAATGGGGTGATCCAAATTTGGATGGATTCTTCATGAAGTGTAATATTTAATAAAAATATGAAACCTACTGTTTGGGATATTTTTCTAGGACAATTAAATTGAGCTAGATAAGTGCTTTCTAAATTAGTTTCAATCTTGTAAAATGCATAACTTGAGCTAGAGGAGTGATAAAAATGTGATTCTAATTTTGTTGGTCTTGTATTTACATGCTCTAGCTAGGAAAAATGCTAAACCTACAGTAGGCATAATTGGACTATGGTCTTCCTATTTAATCTTAAATAATTGCTAGTTTCTAGTGAAAATAATTGGGGTAAAAATACATAACTTATCATGATGCAAATTTTTCACAGTGTTCTTATGCTAGGATGAAAGTAAGAAAAATATTAAATCTGTTGTTTAATACTTTTCACTAGGCTAAACTATTTTTGTTAAAATAAGCCTATGCAACTTGTCATTTATGTCGAGGTTGCTATACTTATCCAAATAGCATCAAATTTGTACAGTAGACTATTGGGGTTATATGTAACCTACTTTAAGGTTCTTAGAATTTATTGAGCATTGGAAATACTTATCCTCTAAATCACCCAATTATGTAAGGAAAATTAATAAATGAATATAAATAAATTATTTAGGCTTAACCATGATGTTTTCTAGGGTGCTAGGTGGTGCATATGATTTGTTGAGATGAATAGTTGTGCTTGGAAGTAATTGGTGATAGGTAGCTATTTAATTATTGCTTTATAATTCAACTAAATGGCTGCATGAGTTGTTTTTGTTCTATTGACAAATTCATGATGATAATGACCTCTTCTGTGAAATTTGTTAATAAAAAAGTTGTAGATAACTTTCTCATTTAGCTTATCCTAAAATTTCATGGTTATAGGCCAAATGGTTTAAGCGTTATAGCTGTTAGAAGTCTACTATCAGATTTGCTTGTCCTCTGGACAGATCTAAAAGATTGAATTGTTTGACCTATATAACTACTGAATCACCTTAATATGATTAAAATAAAGTTTTAGGAAATTTCATAAGATTTCTAGAAAGTCTATAACCATATTGTTTGGATGTGTATAACTCTAGTTATGATCAAAACAAGTAGTTGTTGTCTTGTAGTCCAGAAAACACTTTAAATGGATGTTTGTTTAGTTACTAGAGAGGAGATATGCATCTACTAAGTAGAAGAAAGTTAATCTTGTTATCACCCTAATACCTTGTTGTTATGTACATTTATGTTCATGCATCATATCATCCATATCATTACCTATGCATTCTTGTATCTTTTTTGCCCTCGTGCATATATGATCGCCAGAAGGAATCACACTCTTAGATTTTGAGGCAGAGGAGGAGGAGAATTAGGAGGCACCATAGCAGGTAGCTCCCAAAGGCGAGGAGCAAGCTCCTGAGGAATTACCGGAGTGCCCCGATCATAGGCCTACCTCCTTTCTGAAAGGCAAGCCCTAGAGCATTCTAAGCCTCCTATGTTTTTACAAATATCACTTGAGTCCTTTTTGTTTGATGCATTAGGTTATAAGAGTTGGTTGGAAACACTTTATGCATAGAACTACCTTGCCTAGAAATATACCTTGAATCCTATGTAGGTCCAAGATCGAACATATGCATAGCCACGCTTAGACCGGTAGAAGTCGGGTGATTTCCTGTCACCTACGAGATATAGGTGGATACCGGAGCATGGTTGGCTATATTTGCTATTGTGGAAAATAACCATGGGGTGTTATTAAGTGGAGACCGGGCATGAACTTATATGCAATGGTGTTAGGTTCTCTATGTTGGTCCTGTCCATGTCGATTAAGGACCGTACCGTTGTTGACACTTCTGTCGAGATTGAACGCATGCCTCTCACTTAGCTGGTCAATAACTTGTTCCGACCGTGAAGTTGAGTCGCTCAACTCAGGCCAGGCCTCATTCTATCAAATTGTGCACTCTAGATGGTAGTAAGGATGTGTGGGGAGCTAGATGTGAGCCCAAGGGTAGGGTAGTCCTGATCATCCTGGCAGCTGGTTGTCCTTGCTTGTGTGGCGCTGATCGAACCCGTGAAATGTGGACTAGAGTTGTACCAATGTTGACCTAAGGCTACTGTGGCTGGTAGACCTGGGTTTGTGTTAGGAATAACTACCTAGCTGGCTGCAACCGATTTGAATCGCCGTCTCTCCCCGATAGTGAGAAACTTGACTAGCTCCAATATTGTAGTAATGAGGATGTCAACTAGGGGACCCCTACCCCTCCTTATATACTCTAGAGGGGTAGGGTTATAAGGAAAATATCCTATTTGGTATTATACAATAAATCATATCTTCATGTAGTCTTGCGGTGCACGCCTTGATCTTGTGGGCTGGGCCACCTTTGGGGCACGACCCATGTCTTGTCTTGTGGGTACTATGGCCATACCCCCACAGGACCGAAGTTGTACCGAAGGTGACCTAAGGCTACCGTGGCTGGTAGACCTGGCTTTGTGTTAGGAATAACTGCCCAGCTGGTTGCAACCAATTCAAATCGCCGTCTCTCTTGGATAGTGAGAAACTTGACTAACTCCAACATTGTAGTAGTTGAACTATGGAATTTGATGGTTATGATGAATATGGAATTATTACACCGACTATGGTTCTATTGTTATGATACTAAATGATATACCACATGTTTGGCACAGGTTAGTTGCTAATCTAGAGATGAATAGCTATAATTAACTTGTTGATCAAATTATAAAATGTATAGCTAAATTAGTGGCTTGTTATGCAAAATGTTGGTAAGATAGCTCCACTTATAAAGCCTTGCATGATCCTTAGAGTCACTTTATTTTTGGTTTATGATGGGTAAGTCTAGCTGAGTACCTTCTTGTGCTCAGTGTTTATTTCCCACTTGTTGTAGGTAACATAGTCTTTCATGGCTATTGTAAGAATTACTTCTTTCCTACTGTGGACAAGGTGTAGGCCTCGGGCAAGGTGCTTCTATTTATATATCTAATCTATGATGATTTTGTGGGTTGTGATCATGGACTGGCAAGTATTTGAACAATGGTGTGAGATGTTGGTTTTAAAAAAATACTTTGCTTCCACTACTACTTTATTTGAACTTGGTTTGAAATAACTTTAATCGCACTCTAATGTATGGCAATGTATTTGTGAACTCTTTGTAACATGTGGCATGTATATTGAATCATGTACGATCTTGGTTGTATGTTGGCGATGAATCGAGACCCTTCATGGTACAAAACAGACTACCAGGTTTATATGGGCTCAAGTATGATAGTGCGATCTGTTGCGGGCTACCATTATACTTGTGCTCTTATAAATTGGATGGTTCTGTTACAGCTGGCATCAGAGCAGGATTTAACATTAATTTCTACATGTGTATTTAAAACAAATGTTTATTGAGACCCATCGTGGTTGTATATGGATCGTTTATCGAGACCCATTGTGGTACTTGACGGACTATCAGGTTTATATGGGTTCAAGTTTGATAGTGCGACCGCTTGCGGGCTGCCATTGTACTTGTGCTCTTATAAATTGGATGGTTCTATTACAAACTTCCTAGCAAGGTTGGTGTCCTCTCGCAAGCCCCCGCCGCATGGAGTCTTCCTCAATGTCCTCAACGCCACCTTAATTCACCTCGAGGGGGACAAGACGATAGCCCCGGCTGGCACCACTTCCACCTCGACCTGCCTCATCGAGGAAGCACTGTCCCCTTAGGAATGCGTGCTTGTGGTCACCACGGTAGTAGGCGGGGCACTGAGTCATCGGCTGGCACCCTCCTTAACCCGCCAGTGTGACCGACAAAGCATAGAAGACAAGGGCTAGCCGCCCCTAATGGGGCGGCCAGCGGCCTATCGACCGAGGCCCCCAGGCAACACCGGGGCGGGTGACAGATGCCCCAAAGCAACAGGGTGACCCTCTTTCAAGGCTAGAGCCGAGCGGGGATTTTGCCCACCCATTCCAGGCATCGGAATACTGGTGGGTACCCTTCCTTGACTTCCTCGAGCGGGAGATCCTTCCCATCGATGTTGTTGATGCTTGCTGGCTAGTCCAGTGCGCCAAGAGCTATTGAGTCCTCCATGGGTAACCCTATCGTCAGAGCGCCTCCAAAGTGCTCCTATGGTGTGTCGCCCTAGAGGATAGGAGGAAACTACTTCTGAACATCCATAGTGGCATCTGCGGACATCATGTAGTGACCCATGCCCTCATGGGAAAGGCTTTTTGACATGGCTTCTACTGGCTGACCGCCCTCGCCGACCCCAAGACCTCATCAAGACATGCAAGGGATGCCAGTACTACGCGAAGCAGAGCCACCTACCAACCTTGGCGCTCCAAATGATCCCCATCACCAGGCCATTTGTGGTTTGGTGCCTCGACATGGTTGGGGAGTTCAAGAAGGCTCTCGGGGCTTTGGATCACCTCCTAGTCACCATCGACAAGTTCACCAAGTGGATCAAGGTTCGGCCCATCATCAACCTCAAGTTAGAGCGCGTGGCCAAATTCATTTAGCACATCATCCACATGTTTGGAGTTCCCAATCGCATTATTACTGACCATGGCACCTAGTTCATAGGTCGGAAGTTCCTAGACTTCTGCGATGCTAGGTGGATTCATTTGGACTAGGCTATGGTCTACCACCCCAAGTCTAATGAACAAGTTAGCGCGTGCCAACGGGCTAATCCCCCAGGGGATCAAGACCCAAATCTACTATGAGCTCAAGATCCTTGCTGGGCGATGGGTGGACAAACTCCCCTCCCTGCTCTAGAGCCTATGGACGAGCGTGAACTATTCAACGAGTACACCCCCTTCTTCCTTGTTTATTGGGCAGAAGCGGTCCTCCCTTTGACCTTGACTTCGATGCTCCACGAGTTGACTTCTACGATGAGCAACAGGCCAAGGAACAATGCTAGGTGGACATCAACAAGCTTGAGGAGGTGCGAAATACAGCCATGGTGTGATTCGCCGGCTACTAGCAGGGGCTTTGCCGCTATCATGCCAAATGGGTACACGAACGTTCCTTTATTATAGGTGATCTTGCCCTTTAGAGAGCCACCCCATCCAAGAAGGGCCATAAGTTGTCTCCACGCTAGGAGGGCCCCTTCTACATATCACGGGTGATTCACCAGGTGCCAACAAGATTAGCACCATGGCGAGGCATGAGTATTTAAAGGGTGGAACATCAAACAACTATGTCGCTTTTATCCCTAGCTCATTCCTTCCCATTTCTTGTTAATCGTACCTCTAACCCTCTATGGGTCGGAAGCGATGTCCCCCAAAAAAGGGGGCGCTACCCGAGGTTCAAGGCTAGCTCCCCTGAGCTTCAAGGTCACCCAGGAAGGATACTGAAGTGCGAGGGACGCTCAGGAGATGAGCCCACACGGCTGTAGCCAGGAAGCTTAGAAGCATTCTGACCGTCTGGATGAGTGATGTTTGAGTATCAGCCACGAGCCACTCGTGGTGTCCCAACGAGGGAGGCAGTGGCCCCCGAGCACCGATAGACGGGCTTAGGAACTATATGAGTGGCTCAGTCGAGAAGCCGAGAATCTCCCCCTAGGGGACATGACCAAGGCATGGAATGATTGTAAACTTGGGGTTCTCATGGACTTACCCGCTAGTAGCATGGGCACAGAAATCTTGGCCAACAAGGCCATTGTTGTGGCAACCCAGCCCACCAAGGGAACATTAGCCCTGAGTTGAAGGCTTGACTGAGCCTGTGAAGATGTTATGGCCCCAGTGGTCTCGAGCGTAGTGCCGACTCCCTAGACGGAGCAGCCCGACCCCCGATCGATGGGCGATCGGGTGGCGCATCCCCCAAAAACCAACCAACTCCTCAAAGTTGGGTCAGGAGCCACTAAGTAGTAGGCCCAACAAGGGCCTCCATCCATGCCTCGACACGCTCCCATCTCCCCGATGTATGGCCACAGAGGGTTGGCCCCAAAAGTCTGGCTCAAAAAGATCAAAACCTGTTACAGTAGCCCCTAGAAGGGCATGGTGCTCCTGATGATCAGACAGCCTCGAGCCAAATCCCAGCGCTCTTTATCACCTGACCCACGGCAGGCTCCGATCAAAAAGGAGAGCGCCCCTAGGCCTATAGTCGGCAACTCCCAAATGAGTTCGCCGAGCTCTCGCTCGAGTCTGAGTCCCATGCAACATAGGCTCATCAAGGGATCAACACCATCTTCGCTCAGCCCTAACAGCCGAGCAACGCCCATCACTTTGGAGAAGAAGGCCCCAAGCTAGGTACAGTGCTCTTGCCAGTGGAAGATGTCCCCACAAGGAGGGTTCTATCACCAGATGATCGAATTTAGCCCTTGCTCACCATCACACTAGGTAAGGCCACGAAGGGCTCGGGGGCTCCTGACGCGATCCTAACATAGACGTATGTTAAGCCTTGGGTCCAATGGTTCCTAAATGAAGAAGACCCCCCGACCGACCCCTTCAGGATCGCTCGGCGGCTATGCCCATCGGGCACACTCACGTGCACCCTCTGGCAAAGAGATCCGACCGAGCCTAACTCAACCGCAGCTTTCGTTTAGGGCTCGGGGCTTCCTCGAGCCTTGGGCTCCTGATCTATGGCACAACCAAGCCCGGTCTTTAGCTCCTACCCGGCTCACAACACTAGCCAAGGCCTTGGCACAAGAAAACATGCTAGAGCTACAGATGCTATTGGGCTCATCGGCACGCTCTCTAGGCACGGCCCTACCAACTGCTCCTCCAACAGTGTCACGTTCAGGACATGACATAAGAAGACAAAGCTTCCCATAGCCCTTGGGGACTCATGGGCTTCCGGGCCAGCACGCCAGCCCCTAGAGCTGACCTCCTTTGTCACCAAGAAGACTCTAGAAGGTCTCACCCAGGGGAGGCCGGTCCAAGCTGACACCGCCTGACACGCAGAGTGTTAGAATAGAGCAGGCAGACGACACCAAAGGCTTCTTCGGCTCCAAGACACCATGATGGTCCACAATGCACCGCTGCAAGACCCTCTTGGACTTCGGCACACGTAGACCGTATACTAAACCCCCAAACCACCATGTACCCGACCTATCTCGTTATATAAGGGATAAGGTCAGACCTAGAGGGGGGAGGATCCCATTGTTGATCACCAGACACTCCATTCCATCGGCCTCTGCCTGGCACAGAGGGCAAGGCAACCTAGAGAGGGGCACCGATAGCCTTTCCTCTACCGCATCCCATCGTCTTCCTTCCTTCCAACGATGGGGAAGGCTCCATCAGCGGCGAGGCAACCTTAGGATTAGCACCAAGCTAACCCCCCTGCCAAATCTTGTTCCTTTACACTCTGTTGTAACCCCCCAATTTTGGGTGCTCTTGAGTATAAGGATCATCAGCTGCTGGATGCACGGACCGAATTGGCCTAAACCAGGATAAACCATTGCGTCATGCCTATGTGATTCTTGTGTTCCTGAGTCCACCCGAGCCACGGGAGACCTATACTCTGACACCGACTCAAACAACATGCTTGCCGTGGTTTTGACCCAAAACTCCACTAAAAGCCATTAGTGGTAGGATATGAAAAAGAAGACAGATATTAAAATGCCTTGTTCAGGTTTCATACACATTGAGCGATCGAGAGAAACATTTGAGGAACTTACATTTACTTTGCAAAACTCATAAAACCTCTGGATAGACAGTTAATCAAAGAATGAATGATTGGTGATTCTGTTATAACTGTTCTATCTTGCAACCACCTAAGAACTTGGAAAAGCTATACGCCCACAGGGATCAAGGTAAAGGGTGGATAAAAAAATGCCGACTTATTTGAATTGTGAAAGAATAGTTTGTTATAGACATGGCACTTATATAATATATTCGGCATAGCAGCAGCTCTTGATCAACAACCAAATACTTACCTATTTGCTCGGGATGAGCAAAGGTTAAGCTTGGGGATTTGTTGGTGGTCCTTAATGATAATATCCGACCACCAATTACTATCCAAAACTGGAGAAATAAACAAACTTTTGACACATATGCATTTACTTTTAACATAGTTCCACTTGTATTGGAAGAAACATATTTTGCAGGGCACACATTTGAATACAAGTGGAAAACAAAGCAAAAGGTGCAAAATAGAAAATGTAAAGCAGAAGTGCGCAACAGAAATACATGGAAAAGGCCACCTACACACCAAAACTAGGCCGAGCACCATAGGGGGAGCAACCTAGGCATAGCCAAGACCCACACAGAGCAAGGCGGTGGCCAGGGTGTGCCTACACCCCCAGCACCGCCTCTCGGGCCCACCTTGCTTCGATGGTTGCATGGTGGCATGCATAGGCGGTTGATGGTGGTTTCCTAATTTATCTACGCTAAACTAACCATCAGCCACTATAAGATGTCATAGAACCGACCAATTTATAAGAGCAAAAGTACAATAGCAACCACTAGGGCAGTCGCATTGTCATACTTGAGCCCATATAAACCCAGTAGTCCATCCAATGTCATGAGGGACCTCGAATCATAACCAACATACAAACCAAGATCGTACAAGATTCAACATACATGTCACATGTTACATAAAGTTCACAAGTAGTTCAACATACATCAGAGTACGAATAAAGTTATTACAGCCCAAAGTTCAAATTTAGTGGCGGAAGCAACATAGTTTTGAAACCATCACACACATGGTTTAGATACATGCTAGTTTCATGATCATTTCCAACAAAAGCACATAGACAAGCTACTAGAAAAGGCCTTGCCCGTCGGCCTCATTCCTCATCCATGGTGGGGGAGAAATAATTCTTGTAATAACCATGATACATGGTACCATCTGCAACAAGTGGGAATAAACCCTAAGTACTGGAATGTACTCAGCTAGACTTACCTATCATAAACCAAAAACAAGGAGGCACCAAGGATTATGCAAGGCTATAGAAGGTAGAGATGGCTTGACAACATTTTGCATAAAAGCTGAAGTAATACATGTCTTGATTTGTTTAGTTATTCTAGCAACAAGTTATACTTATTAAAATTAAGCATGTCTAGGTTGGCATCTGTAGTAGAGCAATCACTTGATTTAAGCTAAGGAAAACAATAGTAACCAAATTCGTTGTAGTATTTTTATATTCATCATAGCCATCGCAATCCATCAAGTTACTATGATGAAGGGGCTCAGTCAAGTTTCTCACTATCTGGGAGAGACGGTGATTCAAATCGATTGCAACCAGCTAGGCAAAATCCTAACACAAACCCACACTTCCCCGTCGAGTCACGTTGGGTCACCTTTGGTACAACTCAGGACTCAACTGTGTGGGTTTGATCAGCGCCACACCCTCAGGGACTAACCAGCTACCAGGATGCTTAGGCCCGGCCTACCCTTGGTCTCATATCTAGCTCCCTACACATCCTTACTACCTCTAGTCCCGGCCTGAGTTGAGCTACTTGGCTTCGTAGTCGAAATGAGTTATCCAGCTAGCTAAGTGGGAGGCTGCGTTCAAACTGACATGATAGCCTACAACAATGTGATCCTTAAGCGGCTCAGCCAAAATCACAAGTATCATCCTACAACCTAGACTCTACCCGGACTCCATTTACATCATCACATTGTTCTTTTTCATGATAGCAAATATAGCCAACCGTGACCAAGTATCCACCTATATCTCGTAGGTGACAGGAAATCACCCGACTTCTACCGAGCTAAGCATGGCTAAGCATATATTCAATCCTGGATCTACACCGGGTTCAATGTATATATTTCTAGACAAGGAGGGTATATGCACCAAGGGTTTTCAATTAACTCCTACAACCTAATGCATCAAACATAAATAACTCAAGTCGGTATTTATAAAACATGGGAGATGTAAGGGACCGTGATGCCTAAGAGGGGGTGAATTAGGCAACTTAAAACTCTAACTCTAAACTATGGCCTCTTTTCCTATCGTTAGCAAAATCTTATGCAAAAGATAAAATATCTAAATCTGCAACTACGATTTTGCTAGTGAGTTGCTATCTCTACTGTAAAAAGGAGTTATGCAACCTAGGTTCCAAACCTATCAACTAGCCTATCACTAAGCTTGGAAAGTAAATCACAAACCAAGATTGCAATGTAAATGTGGAAGCTAAAGAGTGAGGTAGAGATATGCAAACTCTCGTCGATGACTCTGGTATTTTTACCGAGGTATCAAAAAGCGCGCAAGCTTCCCCCTAGTGCTCGTTGGAGCCCCTCACAAGGAATCCCTCGCAAGGGCCAAGCTCTTAGCCGGGTAACTCTATGGATAGCCTCGGGCCTTCCCCACATGCAAGTGGGTCTCTAGTTAAGCCACTCATGGCAAAGCCTCTCCCGGATGCTCCCCACCATCTTCACTATCAAGCTTCTAGCTGAAACACCGAGGGCCCTATTCCCTTTGGTACACGGTGGCGGCCACACCACAAATGCTCTAGGTGTGATCTCGCAAGACTACAAGCCCCTTCGATGTACAACAATGGTGCGTGCAAGCACCGAGTGGTAAGACGTGTGCAAACCACACTAAACACTAGGCCTAAACTTAGAGCAAGCGCATAAGCCATGGTCTAACTAACCTAAGCACTTCGCAAAGCACCTACGCTAATCACCGATTGTATCACTAAGCACTATGCAAGTGGAGATCACTAAAGTGGTGTATCAACACCCTTGATATGTTTCCTCAGCTCTCCACACTTGTCTTGGCTGGTTGGAGGCATATTTATAGCTTCAAATGAGATAACTAGCCATTGGAATCAAAACCAACATTTCTTCTAGTGACTAGACGCTGATCATGTCCCGATCACACGTGTCCGGTCCTACCGACCGTTGGAGAGCGTGCCTTGCTCGGACTCTGGGCTGAGTCTGGTCTCACTCAATCAAATGCATCTAGTCATGCTAGCGCCGCTCTGGAACCTTTCTGGACATGATCGGCCGCTACTTCTTGGAGCATCTAGTCATCCTCCGTTGTGTCCGGTTACACTGAGAACGTTGTCGTTGATGATGAACAGTGAGGTCCATGCATCCAGTCACTACCTCGTTCAGCGTCCGGTCATTGCTACCGATGCCTTTTGTTGCTGAGCAATTAATCGGACGTGTCCGGTCCTCATAGGGCCGTGTCTAGTCACCTCTGCCGAGCTCGTTTCTTTGCAATCTTGCATCCGGCTTGGTTCCCATCTTTGTGCTTGGACTTTGCTTGATATCTTGTGTCTTCTCTTGTGCTTCTAGGGTCTTGCTTATGGTGTTGATCATGGGGTCATCATGTCGCCTTCGTCCAAGTAACGTCTTGCACCCTATTGAACTACAAAATAATTACTTGCAAATTCATTAGTCCAATTTGGTTGTGTTGGTCATCAAACACCCAAATCCAAAGTAAATGGGCCTAGGGTCCATTTTCCTTACAATCTCCCCCTTTTGGGTGATTGATGACAACATGACCAAAATAAGCAAATAATAAAAATTTTGGATTTTAAAAACTATTTACTTGCTAGGATGCAATGCAAAGGGCAAGGTTATATGATGCTGAAAGATACCACATGTAAACATCTTTGGAAACTTATCTTGCCCTTGCAAATGTCCCCATGTGGCATTATGGATTTAAGCCTCCCCCTAACTCCATAATCCACTATCCTCCCTTTCTCAGACCATTACCACTTGTAAATTATTATGATCGGGCTTGCTTTTGGTCCTACAAATTCTCCCCCTTTGGAATCAAACACCAAAAAGGAAGACATTAGTAGCACAAGGGAGGGTCACACTTTGTGATCCTTTGTATGTGGAGTGGAATAGGTCATAAAATTTGACTCTCACATTACATAGACTAAGCTTCCCCTAAATATATGCAAACATATGATGGAGAATGTAGTTTATGCATAATTGGCCAATTAATGCTCAAGGGAGTTTAATCTATATAATGCATGGAGAAAGCATATAAATACCAAAGTGAAATCAACATGATGATACCGGTTTAGAAATACCACATGTGGAAACCAATTTGATTTATACCACTTGCAATAGGTGGTGGATATTTGAAGTATGATGCTTAACTTTGGGGACTCCATTTTCCTTACAATGAGACTACTACACACATGATAAGCATGAAAAGGTGTTAGTCTCAAAGTATCCAACTTGTAGAGTAACCTCCCCCTAAATTTGTGCACACAAGTATGGAATACTTGTAGGAGACATGCACATTGATTTTAGAATAAAAAATACCACTTGAAAGATGACATCACATGAATGTGAGAATCATTTTTGAAAGTGATATTCAGGAGAAATTATCTACATTTTTGGACTTTGGCACATATTAGATGAACAATTGTAAAACAAGCTATGTGCCGTGCTCCTAAACAATTTAAACCATGTAGGTTTGCTCCAAGGGTTAAGAGTGAAACCGAGCAAGCCTACCATAAGATATACCTAGTGTATGCAAGACAAAATATTAAACATGCAAATGCAAACCTAGGCATGAAAAGGAACTAGATGCTAATTGAAATTGCAAGAAATTAAATCTAGTTACATAACATGGGAAGGGGAATTTAGGACCAAAGTATTCACTAACCCACTTGGCAATTACCTTGTCCATAATGATGCACCCCATGAAATGCACCCATACTTTGCCAAGTCTCCAAATTCCCTGAAGTCCATCGGACTTCTCACTTCCCTTTTGAGATCCAAACCTTCTTGATGCTCTTCATGTTGGAAATGATTCCTTTGGCACCCAAATGTGAAGCGACCCTGATTTCCGCAAAGGGAAATCCACAGTGTCGAGTGTAATAAGACCGTTGTAGATCATATTACCCAAATTCCTGTCGAATATCACATCCATACAACGATAATATCAGAGAACAATAGTGCGGAATTACATAAATTATTACATCGTCGCATTGGCGGAATCAAAAGTAGCATTCATTCAGAATAGCTTGAAGATAAGATCGCCAAACTCGAGCATAGGAACGAACCCCTCAACCGTCAAACTCCTCGGAGCTATACTCCTCAGCAGAACCTGTATGCCAAAATTTATCAGTACGATTTGTACTGGCCACTCCCACCCTATGAGCATTGCTTTATGGAAATTGGATGCAAGTAGGATATAATCAAAAGAAACCTATAAGGCTGGGGTTTCCTATGTATTAGCATTTCAGGTTTATATTATTAGTTGATCAAGTTTTAACACCATTCCCACACCCATTCCACCCCATTCCCATTCCAGAGCAGGTTTCGATCCTGGGATCGATATACCACCATCTCCACACCATCACCAAACCATACCCATACCATCGCTCAGTCGACAGGCCAACTCCCTCTCGGCACTGTCTCAAGGCCCATGTCCGAACACTCACTCCCATGGGGAGAAGAGAAGGACTCATCTCACTATCTAGTTTAAGCGAAACCCAGGAAAGGTCCATAGCCGACAAGTTGGCATATGTATCGATCGATCAACCATACACTCTGCAGAGGTTTTACATAACCACAAGATCTGCCTTCCTCGCTGACCGTCATCAACTAGGCTGATTCCGGCCGCTTGCTAGCCTAGAATAATACCACTATACCATTCAGCCCTGGTACACCCCAAGTCTGGTCTGGGGTGGCTGAAACTCTGAGTCATGAACCGGGTCCACAAGGTCTCCATGAAGTCTCGGAAGGGTGTGGGGGGAATCCTCCACACCCCGTACCTCCCTCACACTATCCGCTATCAACCTAGCAGTAGTGGCAATATCCTACCAAGTAGTCCGGCCGTCCCGCACCATATAGGGCGAGTGGTATGTAAGGCTTCGAGGTGAATCTGAGTACTAGTAAGTCCTTAGGGATGACCAAGTCAGAATGTCTTCATTAGGGTTTCCATTTATCGTGCCACCATAGCACCTCCACCCTGGGCTCCTCCAATCACAGGATCACACCTAGGGCCACCTCATATACCATTTACCCACCACAGGTATCCATTCTAGGGGTGCCTAGGTAGCACCCCATGGCAAGACTTGCCCTAGGCTCGTCATATACTCTAACTTGGTCGACACAACCCTCACCCTCCACGCACCCAAGTCACACACGCAGCGCTCTCCCCATAGTCCAGATAACACCAGTTTTCCACCACGCACCAATGTACTGCAAGCGTAGTAGAAGTAATAAGCAATGAAATATAGTAGGAAGCGTGTGACTAGCCTAACAGCTGGGTGAGCAGGGGCAAGGTTGCGTTAAGGTAAAGGCCATCAAGAAAGCATACTACCATGCAAGTCCTATCATGGTGTGATCATAACAATAAGGTAAAGCACTAGCATTTCTATTTTACCCATACGTAATAGGTGCTACGAGATTGGGTGGGATGTGGCACCTTTAGTGTAGTCGTCTCCGTACTCCTCACGGTACTCACGATCCTCGTCCGTCCGGTTCTCCTCCGAGTCTGCAAACGATCGCATTATAGTCACGTTAGCGACGTCTATAGAATAGAATAAAGATGCAATGAAAATTCAAAAGAGCCAAATGCACTCAAACATGGGTTTATTGCGTAGAGCTTGATTTTAGATGAATTTTGGTCCTGGTTTCGTATTTTTCTGAGGTCACATGATTTAGTTATGAATTTCCGAAGATTAAATCCATTTCTGAAAATGAAAAAGGCTGAATTAATCCTGGGCTGACACGTGTCACTCTGTGACTGGTCCATGTGGCATGATGACGTCATCGTCTCGGTTCCGTGCTGACAGGTGGGGTCCAGCTGTCGTCAGCATGACGTCAGCAATGTCATCAGTTCTGACAGGTGGGTCCAGGGGCTCTGGGGCCACTGACATGTGGGACCGGTCAAAGTCAACGTCAGTCAACAACAAGTCAACGGTCAATGATCTACGGTCAACGGTCAGGGTCACTGACGTGTGGGGCCAGGGCTGCTGATGTCATCGTGATGTCAGCATGACGTCACCCTGGCTGTGTTGGCGTCAGACGTGTGGGTCCCGCGTGACGTCATCACGAGGTCAGCATGACGTCACCTACTGACAAGTGGGTCCAACGACTCGGTGTCGCTGACATGTGGGTTCAGGTCAACGGTCAATGTTGACCGGTCAACGGTCAACATGGGCCGGGTCTCAAACGGGCTCTGGTGGGCTCGGTTTGGGCCGGGCCGACCCGGACACGTGGCATGCTATGGCGCTGCCACATCATTGCCATGGGCCTCTACTGGGCTGTGGTCTATGGCTCGTGGTCCACGATGGATGCATGCGCCGGTCTACGGTGGACCGCCTCTCCTTCCGGTGAACCATGTCCACACTTCTCCTCTCACTCTGTGGTCCACGTGTGCCGGGTGCGTGCGCGTGTGGCCGGTGAGGGGAATTCCCCTGCCTCCTCTCCCGCCATGCTTCCGTTGGTGGCGAGCACCCGGTGAGCCTCCATGGCGGCGCTGGTGTCCAATTGGGGAGGGGAAAAGCTTCCCCAGGCCACGGCGATCATGATGCTGGGGTCTAAGTGATGGCCGGGGCCTTCTAGAGCGTCGGCCACGGTGGTCGGCGGCTTGGCGTGGTGGTGCTCGTCGGTGTGGCATGGTCAGGCTGTGGTGGTGGTCAGGAGCATGTTTGGCGGGGCGCGTGAGTTTCCCGTGGCTCCAGCGAACAGGATGGGCGAGTCAAGGAGGCGCCAGGCGCTCCCAGAGGTGCTGGCCATGGTGGTCTGGTGCTCTGGCCGGTGGTGGTGGTGCTCTGGTCGGTGGTCTAGTGCTCTGGCCAAGGGGCTGCGGTGACTATCATGGACTTGGTCCACGTGGCTATCTTTCGGTCATCACGGTGATGCTCTACGGCTATGTTCTAGTCTAGCGAGGTGGTCGGGTGAGCCGGTGGTGGCCACGCCACGACAGCGGCGTTGCGAGCGTGGCGAGCGAGTGCTCTGCTTCGGCGTCCGTGGGGCTTGGAGTGGTCTACAGCGTCTAAGGGCTCGGAGGTGGTCGCGGTGTGTGCGTGAGTGTGCTGTGCTTGTGTGCCTAGAGACCGGAGATGGCCTTGGCCTACGCGCTCATGGTATGGAGCGCCATGGCCGGGGTAGCAAGGTCTCGCGGTGAGCAGGGGAAGAACTGGGGCTCACTGTTGGTGTTGAGGGCTAGAGGATGGTGGTGCAGTGATGGGTCATGGCCATGTAGCTCCGGAAGCAGTGCCGTGTAGTGTTGTCCGCTCCGTTTTGATCCGCGGCGGCGCTCCGAACCCCGGCGTGCTCCCGGTCTTCCTCCCGGCAGCGGCTCCGCCCTCCTCTCCTGATCTCCTCCTCAACCTTCTTCTCCTCCTCATGGCCATGAAGTGGTTGGCCACCAAGTGGCGGCGGGCGATGGGACGAGTGCTAGGGCAACCGAGGCCGGGGCTCTTATAGCCGAGCGAGGGAATGGCGAGCCCGGTGATCTGCGGTTGGGGAATCAAGTGCGATCGGGCGCGTGCTGCATCCAACGGCCGCGAGTGGTTGCGTGGGCACGGAGCCAAGGGGACAAGACCATGCCCTAGGTGTGACCCCCTGGCCCGCCCCTACCAGTACTGTCGGGGCTCGGTCGGAGAAGGGAGTCGGCGTGAGCGGTCGGGGGAGGAAGATGATCCTGTGGACGGCGTGCGGCTGACACGTGGGCCCGGCGGTAGTGACAATAGCGGCGGGGGCGCGATTGGCGTGAGCGGCGTGCGGGCTTGCTGGGTCGGTCGCTTCGGTTCTTGCTGAGTTGGGCAATGCATTGCGCCGCGACGGTGATAGTAGTGATATTGAGGCTGAAGGCCAAAGGCGGCTCATGAGGCCTTCTTCTTCCCTATTTCTTTTTCTGTTTTATTTTCCTTCTTCTTTACTTGAATTCAATTTTGATCTTGAAATTTGGATTCCAAATTTGTGCACCATATTCATTGGAGTTTTCGATATGAGGCCCACCATATTCTTTTATATATATTAGGAATTTATTTAGCTATTTTGTATATCAACATAGGTGTAGTTTGTTATATATAAAAATAGAATTAGCTTTCTCTTTTTACACATTTATCCTTTGGTTTGAATAGTAATTACTTTATGGTGTGTTTCTTTAAAAGAGTTGTTTAAGCATAACATAAAACAAATGGAAATCCAAACCATAATTTGAGTTAACAATGTATGCATCACTTTATTTAGAAATTAAATAATCATAATCAACAAATGACATGCCATGCTTATGTGTTTGACTTGGGTTGGGGTTAGACCTAATGCATCTCTTAGGTTGGGTTTCTATACAAGACACTCATCATCACATGGGAGTTTTGAGAAAAATTTTGTAGTTGGTATTTTTGGTGTGTGGATTTTTGGGTTGTTACAGTCCTACCCCCTTAACAGAATCTCGTCCCCGAGATTAAAGCATAACGTACTCTTCGAAGAGGTAAGGATATCGTAGCCAGAGGTTAGACACTTTCTCCCATGTTGCTTCTCTCTCAGTGTGATTACTCCATTCGATCTTGCACATAGGAATAGTCTTGCTTCGGGACTCTTTGGTATCTCTGTCTAGAATTCTGATAGGATGTTCTTTATACTCAAGTGTATCTTGAATGTCAAGTGTCTCAGTTGGAACTACTTCATCGGGCACTCTCAAACACTTGCGTAGCTGTGAGACATGGAATACGGGATGTACTCCCGCCAATTCGTCAGGTAGCTCAAGTTTGTAGGCGAGCCTTCCAATCCTCTTGCAAATCTTGTATGGGCCAACAAATCTAGGGGCAAGCTTCCCTTTCACATGGAATCTGACAGTCCCACATAGCGGGGATACCTTGAGATAGACGAAGTCTCCCACATTAAACTCAAGTTCTCTTCTCCTTTTATCAGCATAGCTCTTGTATCGACTTTGTGCAATTCTCAAATTCTCCTTCACTTGAGCAACTCCTTCTTCTGCATCTTGTATTTTAGCGGAATCAAAGAACGATCTTTCACCCGGTTGAGACCACATCAAAGGTGTCTTACAAGGTCTACCATACAGAGCTTCAAACGGTGACATCTTGATACTAGCTTGATAGCTGTTGTTATAAGAGAACTCTGCATAGGGTAAGCATTTCTCCCAATCAGAGCCATAATTCAGTACACTAGCACGAAGCATGTCTTCTAAGATCTGATTTACTCGTTCTATCTGTTCATCTGTCTGTGGGTGATAAGCGGTACTAAAATCAAGTTTGGTTCCAATAGACTTGTGCAGGGCTTCCCAGAATCGGGACACAAACTGAGGACCATGATCGGATACAATACTAGAGGGAGCTCCATGCAGTCTGAGAATATGCTCAATATATAGATCTGCCAATTTTTCTGCATTGGTCTTGGTCTTCACTGGTACAAAGTGAGCAATTTTGGTCAAACGATCAACAATCACCCAGATGGAATCATTGCCTTTCTGTGAACAGGGTAATCCAACTATGAAATCCATGGATATGCTCTCGCATTTCCACTCAGGGACGTCAAGAGGCTTTAGGAATCCTGCAGGCCTTTGATGTTCAGCCTTGACTCTATTATAGGTGTCACATCATGCCACATGTCCGTCTTCATGCCTTTCCACCAAAAGTGTTTCTTTAAGTCTTGATACATCTTTGAACCTCCAGGGTGAATACAGTACTTAGAATCATGAGCTTCTGATAGAATTTCCTCTCGTAGGGCTGGATCAGAAGGTACACAGATTCTGTCCTTGAACCAGATGGTTCCTTGTTCATCTTCATGGTGGTTGGTCTTGTAGCCTAGTTTCATTAGACCACGGAGATATTCAATCTCCTCACAATTTTTCTGATCTTGACGGATGCAATCTGTGAGATCATACTATATGCGGAGCTCATTCAGCAAGCCATGCTGTAGTATCTCAAGTTAGAAATCATCAATCTCTTCCTTGAGCTCAGGTGGTATGGATTCAGTGATCAAAATGTGACAGTAACTCTTACGGCTGAGGGCATCTGCGACTACATTACCTTTTCTCGGATGATAGTGAATTTCCAGGTCATAGTCCTTGATCAACTCTAGCCATCGGCGTTGCCTCATATTTAGATCTTCCTGAGTGAAAAAGTACTTCAAGCTCTTGTGATCGGTGTAGATATCACACTTGTTGTCTATCAAGTAGTGCATCCAGATCTTTAAAGCATGCACAACTGCTGCTAACTCAAGATCATGAGTAGGGTAATGGTTCTCGTGTTCTTTCAACTGCCGAGAAGCATAAGCTGTCACTCTTCCATCTTGCATCAATACACAACCAAGTCCTTGACGGGGTGCATCACAATAGACCACGAAATCTTTGCTGATATCAGGCATTGCTAACACAGGAGTTGTGGTAAGCTTCTATTTCAATTCCTAGAATCTTTGTTCGCACTCGGGCGTCCATTCAAACTCCTTAGTCTTCTTTAGAAGGTTGGTCATCGAATGGGCTATCTTGGAAAAGTTCTCAATGAATCGGCGATAATATCCAGCCAATCCCAAGAAACTTCTGACTTCTGTCACATTATGGGGTTGTTCCCATTCCTTCATAGCTTCAATCTTAGCTGGGTCAACTACAACACCTTCAACTGATAGTACATGGCCTAGGAAGGCAACTTCCTATAACCAAAACTCACATTTGCTGAACTTTGCGTAGAGCTGATGTTGGGCTAGTTTCTCAAGTACAGTTCTCAAATGATGTTCGTGTTCTTCAGCGGTGGGTGAATAGACAAGGATGTCATCAATGAATACTACCATGAACTTATCCAGATCATCCATGAAAACCTTATTCATCATGTTCATGAAGTATGCGGGTGCATTCGTGAGTCCAAAGGATACCACAATGAACTCAAACTGCCCATACCTAGTCATGAAAGTTGTCTTCGGGATGTCACTCTCTTGATTCTTCATCTAATGATAGCTAGATCTGAGATCAATCTTGGAGAAATACTTGGCACCTCTAAGCTGATCAAGCAAATCATCAATCCTTGGCAGGGGGTACATGTTCTTGATGGTGACTGCGTTTAAGTTCTAGTAATCAATGCACATTCTCATTGAGCCATCCTTCTTCTTAACAAATAGAATAGGGGATCCCTAGGGTGAAGCACTAGGTCTGATATATCCCTTCAGATGAGCTCATCAAGCTATTTCTTGAGCTTGGCCAGTTCATCAACTGACATGCGATAGGGTCTCTTGGCAATGGGTCCTGTTCCCGGCAAAAGATCAATAATAAACTCTATATCATGGTCTGGTGGCATACCCAGTAATTCTTCAGGGAATACATCGGGATAGTCTCTGACCACAGGCACATCATGAACTGTCTTTTCCTCCTTTTGTGATTCTAAACTTGCTTTAAGGGCACATAGCATAGAGGTGGACTTTCCGGACTAGGGTTCACATCTAATGGCTTGGCCTGATGGGTGGGTCACTTGGACGTATCTAGGTGAACATGATATGATACCTCGGTGATTGGTTAGCCAATCCATGCCTAAGATGACATCTAGGTTAGTGGAAGATAACAGGGTTAGGTCGGCTTTAAAGGTAAGACCCTCAATGGTAAGACTCACTCCCTTACAGATGTGGGTGCACTTTAGGTCTCCTAAAGGTGAGCTGGTGATGATAGGCTTTTCACATGAGGTTACAGGCAGGTCATGCTCTCATGCAAACTTGGATGATATGTATGAACAAGTTGCTCCAGAGTCAAATAGAACTGATGCAGTATTGCCATTAACTAAAAACATACCGTACACAACATCAGGAGCAGCCTGTGCTTCCTCGACGTCCAGATGGTTGAGACATCCACGGGTAGCAGATCCCTTGAACTGAGACTTCTGAGCAGCTGATTTTTGAGGGCACTCAGCGGCTTTGTGACCCGGTTGGCCACAAGCGAAGCAGGTGAAAGGCGCACCGCCTGTAGGGGTTGGCGCAGGTGCCTTCCAGTTTCCAGTGCCTAGTGCAGAGCGGTTCTGTGTTGGGCGTTCATTCACAGAGCGGGAATGGTTGAAACGGTCCTGAGTGTTGCGGTCCTGAGCATAACGGTCCCGGGTGTAACGATCCTGAGCAGGGTAGGAGTATTTGGCGGTGTAGCCTCCACTTCCCCTACTCGATCCAGGGTTGTCATCCCTGTTGTGGTGTGAGCGTTCCCTGGATGGTGCATCTCTGCAGAACCTCTTGCGATCACGGCCACGGAAAGACTCCTCAGGCTTATGATTTCTCTCCCTATACTCCTCTCCAGCTTCAGCACAGTCCTTCTCAATCTAGATGCAGCGATCCACCAGAGCACGCAACGTGTTACTCTCAATACTGCCAAACTTCAGCTTGATGTGCGGGTTAAGTCCCTTGCGGTAATAGTACAGCTTCTCCTTCTCAGAGTTCACAACATAGGAAGGTGCATAGCGCAGAAGGTTGGTGAAACGAGTAGTGTACTCAGTCACCTTGTCCTTTCCCATCTTGATGTTGTGGAACTCCTCGGCTTTGGCCTCCATGATACCCTTGGGAATGTGATACTCAATGAATGCTTCGACAAACTCATCCCATGAGATGTTGGCAGGGTCCTCATGGGAATCACTGAAACTGTCCCACCAGGAGCGTGCTGCACCTGTGAGCTGGTGTGCGGCAGCTCCAACACACTCATCATCGGTGAAAGTAGTGAGGTCAAGCTTCTTCTCCATTTCCTTGAGCCAGTCATCGGCTACAAGCGGGTCAGGGTCGGTGCCATCATAGGTGGGTGGCCTCAGCTTCAGAAATCCTTCCAGCTTCCTTTGGAAATCATTCTGCTGACCTCCCTAGTGACGGTTTGCTCCTTCTACAAGAGCTACAAGAAGTTGAGTCTGTTGTGCCATCACTTCTGCCAGGTTTGGTGGTGGTGGTGGCGGAATATTCTCCTCGGCAGGCGGCGGGGTATTCTCCAGGTTGAAGGGTATCCCTCCGTGTCCACAGCCATGGCCACGGCCACGGTTGTTGCCACCATGGCCCCCATTCGGTTCAACTGGTTCGGGGATGGGCGCACGTCCACGGTTCATTAGGTGAGCAGATCGGCGGTTCGGCATCTGCAACATGGATCATAGGAATTTTAGTGCTTGTGCCATAAGTGCTTATAATTCAATATGATTACATGATTTTGACAATTTAAAGAAAAACATTTATACTATCCAACACTCATTACAAAGAAGCAATAAGATCCATAAGATGCAATAAGATCTAAAACATTCATTACATGGGTTTTATTACATAGCATCATCTCCAGTAGCTACACTTGAAGACGTGCGAGAATCGTACTATGCATAGTGTCTCATAATACATCTCATAAGGGGTACATCATGGGGTACAACTTATGGAAGCCACTGACATGACTCATGACCACGCAGGGTCATCTACTCTAACTCGTACACTACAGTTGGGATACGACTGTTCTCGATCTCGATCTCCTCGTCAGACTTGTGAAGTCAGGACACGTACTTCAAGGCCTCGGTGAGCTCCTTAGTAGGCTTGGCTCTAGGTAGGGTAGGGCAGGCATCTAGGTTGAGGCGAGTTGGTGCTAACTCAAACTCCTCTATCCTCGGCTTTGTCTTGCTGTGAATCTCCTTGGGTAGCTGATCCCACATACCCTTCATCTCCCTGAGGCGCTTCTTGTTAGACTTCTGCCAAGCCTGCCAAGTCCTCTCACACTTGTCCTGTAGGTACTCATTCTGCCTGAGTGCCTCAATCAGGTGACCCTGGTTGCGAACGGTCTTCTTCCTAAACTCCTCTAGCTCCTGGGTCATGGTCTTGTTCCAGGATTGGATTTTCAGCATATCAATCCCCTTGGACCTCTCTCTGTCTCCTCTACGGTGGAACTCGGCCTTCTTGTCATCCAACTCTCTATGCAACTCCAAGACCTTGCTATCGAGGTAGCAGTTCCTGTTGCCTAGGTCGGCTGCTTTGTCCTATAAGTCAGCGACCTCGGCTCTGTGGACTTCTTCATGATGGTTGAGCTCGTCCTGTAGCTTGGCAACTGTCTCGAGCAGACTAGCTCGCTCTTGTGCTCCCTGCGAGTCTCGCTCCTGGCACTCCCACAGAAGAGCCCGGTCCTAACGTCTCTTCTGCTCAAGCTAGGTCATGTACCTGTCCTGCTCTAGTAGGTGGATAGCTAAGACACGAAGGCATCTATCCTCCTCTGCAAAGATAACTCTGCCGCCTATGAAACTCTGCTCACTAGGGGTAAGGCTGAGGTCAAGGGCCTGGGGAAGTAGATGAAACTCTATCGTCTTTAGGTGCTCGTAGTGGTCCCTCATCACTCTGCGAAGTGCCTTGTGTGAAACAGCTCGTAGTCCCTCCTCAATTGTGTCCTCTATAGTCAACTCAGTGAAAGCTGGGACAGAAGGTAAGGTAGTGCTAGCTGGGAACTCGACTGAGGTGACAACCGGTCCTTCGATTCCTCCATCATGAGCTGACTTCCTGGTGCAGGTGACCTTGACAAGCTCGTTAGGGACTCCTAACGTGACGAGAACTCGGCGGAGGGTCTGTGCAAAACCCCCGTGCTCACGTAGGTTGAAGGTAAGCTTAGCGTGGTCCAGAGGTAGCGGTCCTAGAGGTGGCTAGTCGACGTTCGTTGCCATCTGCATGTTTTAAGGAACAGGTGTTAGCAGGTCAATAAATAGATAAGCCTTGCATAGAAGTAAATGCAGGGTCGGTATATAACCAAAAGTGGGGCTGTTTACGTCCTATTCTATCGTCCATTTCTAAGGGTTTTGTCCTATGGTCAAGTATGGCTCTGATACCAACTGAAGCGACCCCAATTTTTGCGAAGGGAAATCCACAATGTCGAGTGTAATAAGACTATTGTAGATCATATTACCCAAATTCCAGTCGAATATCACATCCATACAATGATAATATCCGAGTACAATAGTGTGGAATTACATAAATTATTACATCGCCGCATTGGCAGAATCAAAAGTAGCATTCATTCAGAACAGCTTGAAGATAAGATCGCCAAACTCGAGCGTAGGAATGAACCCCTCAACCGTCAAACTCCTCGAAGCTATACTCCTCAGTAGAACCTATATACCAAAATTTATCAGTACGATTTGTACTGGCCACTCCCACCCTATGAGCATTGCTTTGTGGAAATTGGATGCAAGTTGGATATAATCAAAAGAAACCTATAAGGCTGGGGTTTCCTATGTATTAGCATTTCAGGTTTATATTATCAGTTGATCAAGTTTTAACACCATTCCCACACCCATTCCACCCCATTCCCATTCCAGAGCCATGTTTCGATCCTGGGATCGATATACCACCATCTCCACACCATCACCAAACCATACCCATACCATCGCTCAATCGATAGGCCAACTCCCTCTCGGCACTGTCTCAAGGCCCGTAGCCCCTGGCTACGTCCGAACACTCACTCCCAGAGGGAGAAGAGAAGGACTCATCTCACTATCTAGTTTAAGTGAAACCCAGGAAAGGTCCATAGTCGACAAGTCGGCATATGTATCGATCGATCAACCATACACTCTATAGAGGTTTTACATAACCGCAAGATCCGCCTTCCTCGCTGACCATCGTCAACTGGGCTGATTCCGGTCGCTTGCTAGCCTAGGATAATGCCACGCTACCATTCAGCCCTGGTACACCCCAAGTCCGGTCTGGGGTGGCTAAAATTGTGAGTCATGAACCGGGTCCACAAGGTCTCCATGAATTCTCGGAAGGGTGTGGGGGGAATCCTCCGCACCCCATACCTCCCTCACACTATCCGCTATCAACTTAGCAGTAGTGGCAATATCCTACCAAGTAGTCTAGCCGTCTCACACCATATAGGGCGAGTGGTACGTAAGGCTTCTCGGTGAATCTGAGTACTAGTAAGTCCTTATGGATGACCAAGTCAGAATGTCTTCATCAGGGTTTCCATTTACCATGCCACCACAGCACCTCCACCCTGGGCTCCTCCATCATAGGATCACACCCAGGGCCACCTCATATACCATTTACCCACCACAGGTATCCATTCCAGGGGTGCCCAGGTAGCACCCCACGGCAAGACTTGCCCTAGGCTCGTCGTATACTCTAACTTGGTCGACACAACCCTCACCCTCCATGCACCCAAGTCACACACGCAGCACTCTCCCCACAGTCCAGATAACACCAGTTTTCCACCACACACCAATATAGTGCAAGCGTAGTAGAAGTAATAAGCAATGAAATATAGTAGCAAGTGTGTGACTAGCCTACCAGCTGGGTGAGTAGGGTCAAGGTTGCGTCAAGGTAAAGGCCATCAAGAAAGCATACTACCATGCAAGTCCTATCATGGTGTGATCATAACAATAAGGTAATGCACTAGCATTTCTATTTTAGCCATGCGTAATAGGTGCTACGAGATTGGGTGGGATGTGGCACCTTCAGTGTAGTCGTCTCCATACTCCTCACGGTACTCACGATCCTCGTCCGTCCGGTTCTCCCCCGAGTCTACAAACGATCGCATTATAGTCACGTTAGCGACGTCTATAGAATAGCACAAAGATGCAATGAAAATTCAAAAGAGCCAAATGCACTCAAACATGGGTTCATTGCATAGAGCTTGATTTTAGATGAATTTTGGTCCTAGTTTCGTATTTTTCTGAGGTCACATGAATTAGTTATGAATTTCCAAAGATTAAATCCATTTCTAAAACATGAAAAAGGTTGAATTAATCCTAGGCTGACATGTGTCACTCTGTGTGACTGGTCCATGTGGCATGATGATGTCAGCATGATGTCATCGTCTCGGTTCCGTGCTAACAGGTGGGGTCCAACTATCGTCAGCAATGTCATCAGTTCTAACAGGTGGTCTAGGGGCTCTGGGGTCACTGACATGTGGGTCCGGTCAAAGTAAATGTCAGTCAACGGCGAGTCAACGGTCTACGGTCAACGGTCAGGGTCACTAACGTGTGGGGCTAGGGCTACTGATGTCAGCAGCTGATGTCATCATGATGTCAGCATGACGTCACCCTAGCTGTGTTGGCATCTGACGTGTGGGTCCCGCGTGACGTCATCACAAGGTCAGCATGATGTCACCTACTGACAAGTGGGTCCAGCGACTCGGTGTCGCTGACATGTGGGGCCAGGTCAACGGTCGACGTTGACCGGTCAACATGGGCCGGGTCTCAAACGGGCTCTGGTGGGCTCGGTTTGGGCCGGTATGGGCCGGGCCGACCCGGACAAGTGGCATGCTATGGCGCTGCCACGTCGTTGCCATGGGCCTCTACTGGGCTGTGGTCTACGGCTCACGGTCCACGGTGGACGCATGCGCCGGTCTACGGTGGACCGCCTCTCCTTCCGGTGAACCGCGTCCACACTTCTCTCACTCTGTGGTCCACGTGCGCCGGGTGCGTGCGCGTGTGGCCAGCGAGGGGAATTCCCCTGCCTCCTCTCCTGCCGTGCTTCCGTCGGCGGCGAGCGCTCGGTGAGCCTCCGTGGCGGCACTGGTGTCCAATTGGGGAGGGGAAAAGCTTCCCTAGGCCACGGCGATCATGATGCTGGGGTCTAAGTGATGGCCGGGGCCTTCCAGAGCGTCGGCCACGGTGGTCGGTGGCTTGGCGTGGCGGCGCTCGTCGGTGTGGCATGGTCAGGCTGTGGTGGTGGTCAGGAGCGTGTTTGGCGGGGCGCATGAGTTTCCCGTGGCTCCAGCGAATAGGACGGGTGAGTCAAGGAGGCGCCAGCGCTCCAGTCTTGCCGCCATAGTGGTGCAGTGCTGCTCGCCGGTGGTGGCGGTGCTGCTGGGTGGTGGATGCAGTGCTCAGCCAAGGGCTACTACAATGACTATCGTCGACTTGGTCCACGCAGCTATCTTTCGGTCATGACGGTGATGCTCTACGGCTACGTTATAGTCTAGCGAGGTGGTCGCATGCGCCGGTCGTGGCCACGCCACGACGGCAGCGTTGCGAGCGCGGCGAGCGAGTGCTCTGCTTCGGCATCCGTGGGGCTTGGAGTGGTCTACTGCGTCCAAGGGCTTGGAGGTGGTCGCGGTGTGTGCGTGTGTGTGCTATGCTTGTGTGCCTAGAGATCGGAGATGGCCTTGGCCTACGCGCTCACGGTATGGAGCGCCATGGCCGGAGCAGCAAGGTCCCACGGTGAGCAGGGGATGAACCGGGGCTCACTGTTGGTGTTGAGGGCGAGACGATGGTGGTGCAGTGATGGGTCGTGGCCATGTAGCTCCGAAAGTAGTGCCGTGCAGTGTCGTCCGCTCCGGCTTGATCCGCGGCGGCGCTCCGAACCCCGACGTGCTCCCGGTCTTCCTCCCGGCAGCGGCTCCGCCCTCCTATCCCGAACTCCTCCTCAGCCTTCTACTCTCGGTGTGAAGTGGTTGGCCACCAAGTGGCAGTGGGGTGATGGGACAAGCGCTAGGGCAACCAAGGCTGGGGCTCTTATAGCCGAGTGGGGGAACGGCGAGCCCGGTGATCGGCGGTTGGGGAATCAAGTGCGATCGGAGGCGCGTGCTGCATCCAACGGCCGTGAGTGGTTGCGTGGTTGCAGCGCCAAGGGGACAAGGCCATGCCCCGGGCATGACCCGCTGGCCCGCCCCTGCCAGTGCTATCAGGGCTCAGTCGGAGAAGGAAATCGGTGTGAGCGGTCGGGGGAGGAAGACGATCCTGTGGACGGTGTGCGGCTGTCGTGTGGGGCCCGGTGGCAGTGATAGCAAGCGAAGGCGGGGAGGCGCGTTGGCATGAGCGGCGTGCGGGCTTGCTGGGCCGGTCGCTCGGTTGCGCGAGTTGGGCCGGCTGCGCGCGAAGCAGGGCTGATAGTGGGCTGAGCAGGCCGAGCTGGCCTGCGAGGCCTTCTTCTTCCCTATTTCTTTTTCTGTTTTATTTTCCTTCTTCTTTACTTGAATTCAATTTTGATCTTGAAATTTGGATTCCAAATTGGTGCACCATATTCATTGGAGTTTTCGATATGAGGCCCACCATATTCTTTTATATATATTAGGAATTTATTTAGCTATTTTGTATATCAATATAGGTGTAGTTTGTTATATATAAAAATAGAATTAGCTTTCTCTTTTTACACATTTATCCTTTGGTTTGAATAGTAATTACTTTATGGTGTGTTTCTTTAAAAGAGTTGTTTAAGCATAACATAAAACAAATGGAAATCCAAACCACAATTTGAGTTAACAATGTATGCATCACTTATTTAGAAATTAAATAATCATAATCAACAAATGGCATGCCATGCTTATGTGTTTGACTTGGGTTGGGGTTAGACCTAATGCATCTCTTAGGTTGGGTTTCTATACATGACACTCATCATCACATGGGAGTTTTGAGAAAAATTTTGTAGTTGGTATTTTTGGTGTGTGGATTTTTGGGTTGTTACAAAATGCGTTTGGCCCCATTGTTGGCTTACTTGTTCACCTTGATGGCCACCACCTTGTCATTTTTCTTCTTCTTCAAGAGGTAAGGTGTGGAGGCCTTTTTGTCCACCTTGTTGGTGAAGGTGTTGGAGAGCTTGCTTGTTTTCTTTTTGTTTTTTTCTTTCTTCTTAGCTCCGCCCCCATTCTTCACCTTACACTTATAGGACTTGTGACCTTCATTGTGGCATACGTAGCAAACCACGGTTTGTCCTTCATCAAGCTTCTTCACTCCCTTGACTGTGTTATCTTGATAAAGTTGGGCTTGCTCCGTTCTGCCTTGCACTTGAGTCAAGTCCTTGGTGAGGTGAGCCACTTCTTGCTTGAGTTTCTTATTCTCCATTGCAACCTCTTGTGTGCATGTATCTACAACAACTTTCTCAACACAAACTTTGTTGCACAAGGGTGAGTCTAAACATAAATCATTGCAAGAAGTAGAGGCATCCTTTTTAGGCTTGTCAAAGATAAAACTTTTCTTTTTAGGTGCCTTGGTGAGAGTTGTACCGACGGCTTCAAGATTAGCAACTTTATTAGTTAGCTCATCACAATGTTTGCACATGGTTTCCATTTTAGCAAGCAAACTTTTATAACCATCTTGTGAGCTAGCTAACTCTTCTTTTAATTTTTCATTTTTCTTTACAAGTTGCTCATCATTGATTGTGCATGCATTTGTTGTTGCACTAGCCTCAAGTTGTTCAATATTGAGATTGGCAAATGTCTCATATTGTTCAAGCAAGGTTTTATATGCTTCTTGTGAACTATCTAGCTTTTCTTGCAACATTTTTAGCTTCTTTTGTTGGCTAGTGCAAGCCTTAGCATATTTAAGATTTTCTTGCACAAGTTCATTAAGAGAAGGCATTTCATCATCACTATCACTCTCACTAGAGGATGAGCTTTCGTTACCTCGTGCCATAATGGATACACGAGAAGAGCTTGATGATGAGTGCTTATCGCCTCGCCTCTTATAATAGTCTTCTACTTCACTTGAAGAATCATCCCATGACTTTATTGATGTGAGGGCTTTGTCCTTGCACACCTTCTTCTTTGTTTTGGGTGTGGGCTTGTTTGGACAAACTTCCACAAAATGCCCCAACTCGCCATATCCATAGCATCCCTTCTTTCTTTGCTCATTTCTTTGATTGGTGAAGATGAAATCTTGAATTTGGATGGTCACACCCTTGACATTGAGCCTTTGGATTATCTTCTCCACCTTGCTGATAAGTTTGATTGATTCTTCATCAAGGTCAAAGGTGGAGAAGGAAGATTGATCATCACTTGAATCTTCATCATCATCATCATCGTCATCTTCACTTGAGGACCTTGAGCTTGAGCTTGTCTCGACTTGCTTGCCCTTCCTCTTCTTTTTCTCACTACATGCGAGAGCTTTGCCTTTGCTTGACGATGAGGCTTCTTCTTGACCCATCTTCCATGACATTTCAAATGCCACTATCTTGCTAATGACTATGACTGGGGTCATGGTGCTCAAGTCCTCCATGTTGTGAAGGATGGTGATGATGCTTGCATATTTCTTTTGTGGTAGCATGCAGATGATCTTCCTCATGATGTCTGCATCATCTAGCTTCATTAATCCTATTAAATGGAGCTCATTGATAATTAGATTCAAACAAGAATACATATCATGAACAAGTTTATCATCATTCATTTTAAAGGAATCATAATTTTGTTTAGCTAGACAATGTTTTTGCTCACGGACATTAGTTGTGCCGTCATGGAGCTCTTGGAGTTTTAACCAAATTTCATGTGCCATATTTAAACTGAACACTTGGTTAAACACATCCATGCTAAAAGATTCAAACAAGCAATTTTTAGCTCTAGCATTGAAATGCATTTCTTTTTCTTCACTCTTTGTGGGTTTATCAAGATTCTTAATGGGCTTCATCCCATCATGAGTGACTCTCCAAACACCCAAATCTACCACCTCAAGGTGATAAGCCATTCTAGCTTTATAGTAGGGGAAGTTAGTGCCATCAAAGTGCGGAGGCCTAGAGGTATCCATCCTAACCACTCTAAATAGCGTCGGCTCAACGGCGGTGAAGCCAAAGGTCCAAATTGAGCCAACCGGCTCCGATACCACTTGTAAGGGACCATGACGCCTAAGAGGGGCATGAATTAGGCAACTTAAAACTCTAACTCTAAACTATGGTCTCTTTTTCTATCCTTAGCAAAAACCTATGCAAAAGATAAACTATCTAAATGTGCAACTACGGTTTTGCTAGTGAGTTGCTATCTCTACCGCAAAAAGGAGTTATGCAACCTAGGTTCCAAACCTATCAACTAGCCTATCACTAAGCTAGGAAAGTAAAGCACAAACCAAGATTGCAATGTAAATGCGAAAGCTAGGAACAAGGTCTTGCGCAAGCTTCCCCCTAGTCCTTGTTGGAGCCCCTCGCATGGAATCCCTCGCAAGGGCCAAGCTCCCGGTTGGGTAACTGTGTGGATAGCCCCAGGCCTTCCCCACGTGCAAGTGGGTCTCTAGTTAAGCCACTCGTGGCAAAGCCTCTCATGGATGCTCCCCACCGTCTTCACTATCAAGCTTCCGGCCAAAACGCCGAAGGCCTTGTTCCCTTCAGTACACGGTGGTGGCCACACCACAAACGTGGTTGGTGTGGTCTCGCAAGACTATAAGCCCCTTCGATGTACAACAATGTTGTGCGCAAGCACCGAGTGATAGGAGGTGTGCAAACCTCACTAAACACTAGGCCTAAACCTAGAGCAAGCGCATAAGCGGAGGTCTAACTAACCTAAGCACTTCGCAAAGCACCTACGCTAATCACCAAATGTATCACTATGCACTATGCAAGTGGAGATCACTAAAGTGGTGTATCAACACCCTTGGTATGTTTTCTCAGCTCTCCACACTTATCTTGGCCGGTTGGAGGCATATTTATAGCCCCAAATGAGAGAACTAGCCATTGGAATGAAAACCAATGTTTCTGCTAGTGACCAGACGCTGATCATGTCCTGATCGGACGCGTCCAGTCCTATAGACCGTTGGACCACGCATGTTGATCAGACTCTGGGCCGAGTTTGGTCTCACTTGATCAGACATGTCTGGACGCGTTGGTGCCACTCTGGAACCTTTCTGGACATGATCGGACGCTACTTCTTGGTGCATCCGATCGTCCTGCTATTGCATCTGGTTACGCTAAGAACATTTCCATTGATGATGAACAGTGAAGTCGATGCGTCCAGTCACTGCCTCGCTCAACGTTCGGTCGCTGCTGCTGACGCCTACTGTTGCTGAGCAATTGATCAGACGCGTCCGATCCTCATAGGGCCACGTCCAGTCACCTCTGCCGAGCTTGTTTCTTTGTGATCTTGCATCCGGCTTGGCTCCTATCTTCGTGCTTGGACTTTGCTTGATATCTTGGGTCTTCTCTTGTGCTTCTAGGGTCTTGCTTATGGTGTTGATCATGGGATCATCATGTCGTCTTTGTCCAAGTCATGTCTTGCACCCTATCGAACTACAAAACAATTACTTACAAATTCATTAGTCTAATTTGGTTGTGTTGGTCATCAAACACCAAAATCCAAAGTAAATAGGCCTAGGGTCCATTTTCCTTATAGGAGACTTAGAATGCTCTGGGGCTTGCCTTTCAGGTAGGTTGAGGGTCTATGATCCGGACACTCGGGCAGCTTCTCCTAAACGTATCCTTCTCCTTCGGAACCCTCCTGCTGTGGGATCTCCTACAGGGTCTCCTCTCTTATGAGCTCGAACTCCAGCAGTGTCACTCCCTCCGCCAATCCTATATGCATGAGTACATAGATAAATATATAGAATGCACATGGGATGATATGAATGATATGGTGCAATGCGTATATATATACATTCTTAACAAGATGGCAAAGTGATAACATGATTAACTTTATTTTACTGAGTAGGTGCATATCTCTTCTCTAGTATAAGAAACAAACACTTACCACTTTCGAGCAACCTAAGGTAAAGTTGTTCATCAGTAGAAAGAAGCCTAAAACCTGCAGCTATCAACTTATCTTAATTAGCCCAGGCATCTAATTACAAGCATCAAACTCACACAAAGCAAACAAGTTAGGAGAACTAGATACAAGTGAATTATAGAGGAATGATTAGCTAGCTACATATAACCAATCAAACCTAGGCACAACCAAATGTACCAACTAGTTATACACATCACAAACATGCTAGAAAGCATAATTGTTAAGCCCAAACAAAATATTTACATGCTTTTATTAATTTCCTTAGGCGGCAAGGTGAAATAGACAACAGCTATTTCCATTGCACAGTAAAATCTAGTAAAATTACAATAGCCTATACATGCTTCCAAAAGTCTACTGTCCAAAATTCATGTCTTTTTAACAAGTGTAACAACCTCTACAAAAATAACAAGTCAAATAGGCTTATAACAACTTAAATAGGTTTAGCATAGTGAAAAGTGTCAAACAATAGATTTCCTATTTTTCTTACATTCCCCATAACACATGAATGATGTGAAAATTAATTCATGCCCATAGGTTACATAAGTCTACCACAATTAATTTCACAAGAAACTAGTATTTGATCAAGTTAAATTACAAAGTCATATTCAAAGCATGCTTACTATAGGTTTGATATTTTTTCTAGCTACAACATGTCAAAAGAAGACCAACAAAATTGGAATCACATTTTTAGCATATTCCAAACTCAAGTTATGCATTTTACAAGAATAATAGGCAATAAACAAGATAAATTCAAACAGGGTATAAACTGTAGCACATACCAAGTGTCATATTTTTAACAGATAGTACTCATCAAGATGAAGCCAACAAAATTTGGTTCACTCAATTTGGAAACTCCTAGCTCTAGATATGAATTTTATAATTTTGCATAAAATTCTGTAAAAGAATAAAAGAAAAACAGCAAAACCCTAATAAACACTAAGTGCACCCGTGCGCAGTACACCTAGAGACGCTGACAGTAGGGTCCCACGGTCAGCTCGGCCCCACCAGTCACACACACAGGGCAGAGGTGCCTGTTGACTCGACGTAAGTTCACCAACGACAAGGTCTCCGACGACACGGTCACCACCATTAGCTTCGCCTCATCATCCCGCATCCAGCGGTATAGGCGGTTGGAGCTATTATGGCCTCTAGCTAGGGCGGCGGTGCTAATGGTGGCTCGGCAGTGCTGCACGGTGGTGCGCTCACGTGGCTCACCATCTCTGGCGGCAGAATCAGCCGCTACGGCCTAGGGTTAGGATCCTAGGTGCTAGGTGGGGCTCTAGGGTTCGGGTTTAGGCTCGCGGAGACGCCAGTGAGGCACGGCCGCATGCATGGTGGCATGGGCACGACGGCAACATCATGGCATTCCGGTGAGCCAGGTGATGGCATTGCTCAACCAAACCGGTTCTAGTTTCCCCATCCTATGGCTAAGCTCTAACGCCTAAAAGCAAGAGAGGAAGAGGACTAGGCGAGCGTGGCCATGGCTATGTGCATGGCGGCGGCGTAGCCAGTTCACGGTGGTACGGTGCGATGTTCGGCCTCTAGTAAGGCCGACATTGGCCAAAGGACAATGGCTACAGCTATCACTAGCACTAGCGACTATGGAACAAGGGAGAGAGAGTAGTGTAGACGCGAGGTGGCTCGGCAGCGCAATGGGGGCTGCACCAACGGCGCATTGGCCCTAGGGGCTTTACCTATGTTCGAATGGTGACGTTAGCAGGTCAGTGCGGCAGAGAGCGACACGACGAAGCTATCGGTGAGGCGAATCAGGAGGTGGTACGGCGTGGGTGGCAAGCTCGGCTGGTGGAAGCTCAACGACGGTGTGGCACGGTGGTCTACGCTTTTGTGCTGTGCGAGGGCGAGAGAGGGAGGGAGAGCAAGAGTGAGCGCCTGTGTTACCCCCCTTCGGCTCGACAGCATGGGCCAACACCGACGTACAGCCACCACACGGTGCACACGGCCTGACATAGTCGACAACACACCGCGGCCGATTTGAATCGGCAAGGGCCAATTTAGGCCTGTCAACACCCCCCGAAACCCATTTTTCTCTCCATTCTATCTCCTAATCCGTGCAGTGTTTTGGTAAACCAATTTCACCAATTTGTACAGCTACAAGAGTACCACAAATTTGCTTAAAGAAGTTTGGCCAAATTGAAAATGGTTTGCAAACTAAAATGCCCCAAAGATGGGTACATCGAAACTGAAAGTCAGTTTATGACAGCCATTTCTTAGGTTTCAAAAACAGCATTCAATTGATTTTTGTGAGCCCTATTTGACTAAGCTAGGCATTGATTCAGCTCTTGACCATTAAACAATGTTTGTTCTATAGGAGCTAATCTACAACTTTTATTTAGGTCCTACTGCCATGCAAGCCCTCTAAGTAGTTAGTCAAGATAGGTCAAACAACAACATGATAAAGGGTAATTCTAGGTATACCAACACTTAGAAGCATTTTTGGACCAAATCACAAATATAAACTTGGTTTCATTTCTCATCCTAAGTGTGTCTAAGTTGGTTTAATGACCAAACAACACCCACTTGCATTATCAAGCATGATAACTAAGCATTCACAAGGCAATTTAAGCATTTTATGAAAGTAACTACAATTAGAAAATGTATCATTTCATGCTCATGAGTGCAAATGAATGGACGATGCTTATGCTCATGCAATGCAAGTGCAAAAATGCAAGCTTAACACTAGGGTGTTACAGCTCCTCCACTCCTTATAGGAATCTCGTCCCAAGATTGAAGTACCTACCATTTTTCGTAAAATGCGGGGTAAACTTCACATAGATAATCCTCTCTTTCCCATGTTGCATCCCGTTCACTATGATTACTCCACATTATTTTGTGGAACTTAATCACTCAGTTTTGAGTTACTCTCTCTTTACTATCCAACAACTATACCATCTTTTCTTCATAAGCTAGGTCTAATTCTATCTTGATATCTATAGTTTCAACTCTTTCTTTAGGAATATGCAAGTATTTCCTCAGCTAGGAGACATGAAAGACATTGAAAATAGCTCTCATTTATGAAGGTAACTATAGTTTGTAGGTTACTCATCCACTCCATTCAATGATTATGTAGGGACCTACATACCTAGGTGCAAGCTTTCTTTTCACACCAAACCGTTGTACTCCCTTCATTGGTGATACTTTTAGGTATACATAGTCACCTACCTCAAACTCAATAGGTCTTCTTCTTTTGTCAGCATAGCTCTTTTGTCTAGATTGAGCGGCTTCAACGTGTTGTTGGATAATACAAACTTGTTCTTCAGCTTCCTTGATAAAATCAATTCCATAATACCTCCTCTCCCCGGGTTCAACCCAGTTCAAGGGAGTTCTATATTTCCAACCATACAAGGCTTCGAAGGGAGCCATCTTAATACTCTCTTGGTAACTATTGTTATAGGAAAACTCAACTAGAGGTAGTCACTTTTCCCATGAACCTTTCAAAGAGAATACACATGGCCTCAACATGTCTTCCAATATCTGATTCACTCGCTCAGTTTGTCCAGACATTTAAGGGTGATAGGCAGAACTTTGGACTAAGTTGTTGCCTAACTCCTTGTGCAAGTGCTCCCAAAAATGAGCAATAAACTAAGATCCCCTATCTGACATGAAGGTTCTTGGTACACCATGTAAATGTACTATATGGGTGACATACAACTCTACGTACTGATGTGGCCGGTAGCGGGTGCTAACCGGAATGAAATGTGCCAACTTGGTTAAGCGATCGACAACTACCCATATGGAGTCAAAACCTTTCTAAGTGGGTGGAAGTCCAACAATAAAATCCATACTTATTTCCTCCCACTTCCAACCTAGAATAGACAAAGGTTGAAGTAGTCTAGCAGGTTTTAAGTGATCTACCTTGTCTCTGCTATAGGCATCACACCTAGCAACATATGCTACGATTCTTTCTTCATTTTTGTCCACAAAAATGTGTCTTTAAGTCTTGATACATTTTACTACTGCCATGATGGATAGACAATTTGGAAGAGTGAGCTTCATCTAGAAGTTGGTTTATGAGTTCTCGATCCTTCGGTGCTACAAGTTGATCCTTAAACCATAGTACACCCCTCTCATCTAGTCTAAAGTGCTTGGTGTCTTTTTCCCCGTCTTTCTTTTGATGTGAAACACACCCACATCGGTCTTTTGACTCTCAGTAATCTTGCTCTCAAGCGAGCAACTAATAGGGATATTGTGCAACACAGTAGGGTGCAAAAGGTTAAATCCATCTTCCAACAACGAGTCTAAGAAATTACAATGAGATTTCTGGCTTAAGGCATCTGCAACCACATTCATCTTGCTAGGGTGATAATGCACTTCAAAGTTATAATCCTTGATCAACTCTAGTCATCTTCTTTGTTTCATATTTAGCTCGCGTTGAGTGAAGATATATTTGAGACTCTTGTGATCTGTATAGATATGGCACACATTCCTAAGCAAATAGTGTCTCTAGATCTTCAGTGCATGAACAACTACTGCTAATTCTAAATCATGGGTCAGATAATTAACTTCATGCTTCTTTAGTTGACATGAGGGATAAGCAATGACTCAGTCTTCCTGCATAAGAACACATCCCAACCCTATACCAGATGCGTCACAAAACACATCAAAAGGTTTCTCTATATCGGGTTTTGCTAAAATAGGAGCGGTGGTCAGCAAGTCTGTAAAGTGTGAAAGGTGGCTTCACACTCCGGAGTCCAAACAAATTTCTCATCCTTCTGTAGTAAACTTGTCATTGGCTTAGCTATCTTGGAAAAATCCAGAATGAAGAGACGATAGTAACCTGCTAACCCAAGAAAACTCTGAACTTCAGTAACCAAGGTCTGGACCTTCCAATCCAAGACTTGTTGTACCTTATTTGGATCTATAGAGATTCCATTCTCTGACAACACATGACCTAGAAAAGGCACTTTCCATAACCAAAATTCACATTTGCTAAACTTGGCATACAACTTATGTTCCCTAAGCCTGGTTAGGACGATCCTTAGATGTTATGCATGATCTTCCTCATTCTCTGAGTAGATCAAGATGTCATTGATGAACACAACCATGAACTTATCTAGTTCGGGCATGAACACAGAATTCATCAAGTACATGAAGTATGCAGGAGCATTTGTCGGACCAAAAGACATGACAAGATACTCACACAAGCCATATCTGGTTGAGAAAGCTATTTGAGGTACATCCTCTGGTCTAATTTTAATCTAATGATAGCCTGATCTCAAGTCAATCTTAGAGAACACCTTTGCTCTTGCCAGCTGATCGAATAAGATATCGATGCGTGGTAAAGGGTACTTGTTCTTAATTGTTACTACATTGAGTGGTCTGTAATCCACACACATCCATAGTGGCTTGTCCTTTTTCTTTACAAACAAAGCTGGACAACCCCATGGGGATGAACTAAGTTGAATAAGACCTTTGTCCAAAAGCTCTTGTAACTGAATCTTAAGTTCAGCTAGCTCATTTGGTGGCATCCTATAGGGTCTCCTAGAGATAGGTGGTGTACCAGGCACTAGCTCAATTGCGAACTCCACATCTCTATCTAGTGGCAAACTAGGTAACTCATCAGAAAATACATATGGAAAATCACATACCACTAGAATATCAAAGAGAGTCATGGTCTGGATAGCACAAGATAAGTTTTGAAGGTCAAAACTCATGGGAAGTGGCACTAGAAAAGTACCATCCCCTTTTGGTTCCCTCAACTCAATGGTTCTATTGGTTGTGTCAATGATAACTCCGTGACCACTCATCCATTTCATACCCAAGATGACATCTATTCCCAAACCTGGTAACACTATAAGATCCATAGTAAACTCCCTTCCTTTTATTGTGTGGACCACATTTCGAACTATCTGGTTGGTAGAGATACTAGCCCTAGCTGAACTTATGCAATAGCCACCCTTGTCTACAACTTTTATCTTCTAGTTATGCTTAGATGCAAATATTTGACTCATGAATGAATGAATGTGAAGCTCTAGAATCAAACAAAATAATTGTAGGGTGTTGGTTCACAAGATACATACCAGCAGTGACAACCTCTTCAGTAGGAATTTCTTCCACGGTAGTGTAATGAACATGCCCTGGGCGTGCATTAGCATTTGCCTGCCTCTGATTGCCTTGGATCTAGTTATTGCTTTTCTTAGGATAATGGCACTCCTTTGTAAAGTGATCGGGCTTGTTGTAGTTGAAGCACGGTAAGTTATGCTTTAGCGTCCCTGAGCTTCCCTGTCCTACACTTCCTTTGGGTAGAGCAATAGAGAAAGCCCTATGATACACCTTCTGCTACTGATTAGGCTATGCCTTTTTCTATGGTGGCCTAAACTTTGGCATAGGTGGACAGTACTAAGGTCTCGTTGTCATAGGAGCCTTTTGCTAGGATGAACCTGCCTCAAAGGCTCACTTATGGCCCTTAGCTGTAGCATGTAGATTGTTCTGATTCTCTTGGGTAAGGGCATCACTGTCAAACTCATATAGTTGCACACTTGGAATTTGCTATGGTCTTCGTTAGCTTAGTACTAAGTCCTCATTTGATACTTTCAATCTTCTTCTCTTTAGTGTTCGCAAACTCGGGAGCATAGCTTGACAAATTATTAAAAGCATGCATTTATTTACTGAGGGTCTTGGTTCCCTGAGTGAGCTTCATGAACTCTGCAGCCTTCATCCTCATAAGCCCTGGGGGTATGTGATGTCCCCTAAAGGTGGTCTTGAACTAATCCCAACTAACATTAGCATCGGCAGGTAAAGCAGACAAGTAGTGGGTCCACCATATACCTGAGGGTCCCTATAGCTTGTGCGAGGCATACTCAGCCTTCATCTGATCCATACACCATAGAAGGTGAAACTTCTGCTCAATTCTGTTTAACCACTCATCGGCTTGCAATGGTTCCTCTACTTCCTTGAAGATAGGTGGCTTCGTGTCTAAGAAATCTTTGAAAGTGTTGTACTGGTTGGGTTTAGTACCCTGATGCTGATGCTGCCCACGTGCGGTGTTCTATGCGATAGTGCACAGTACCTCTTCCATGGCACGCTGGCTTCCTAGAAGCTGATTAAGGAACTCCGTTGCCGAGGGCGGCAGTGGTGGCGGTGGATTATTGTTACCATCCTGACCGCCAGCAGACCCATGGCCACGGGTGCATGTCATCTTTAGAATTTCAACAAGTAATTATTGGATGATAATAAATTGCATAAGGATTTTATAATTATGCCAAACTAAATTCAATGTAGAGAATAAATTCATACAATAACACAGCGGCACAATAATTCATTTCCACAACACAACATCACCAATTTTATTACTTGGCATTCTAGCAATGCGTTCACATACATGCCAAATTTTTGCCAGCAAAACAGAACTGGACTTTTCTTAATGTTCAACATCATCATGGGCCAACCATACAAGGTTCCAAAGTTACATCAAGTAACATTAACTAAACTAAGACTTGGATTACATGTCCATCACTTAAGATCGCAAAAGATAGCATCGAGCGTAATTAGCTAGTCACTATAGCTACTCTACGCATTAGAGTGGTCGCTGTCGATGTCGGACATAGGATCATCATCATTCTCCTCCATGGGCTCAACATCCTCCTCTAGCTTGACCTCAACCTCCTCCCAACCATCATCCTCAATCAACATCTCTGGATCCTCTTCCTTTGCTTCGATTGGGGGAGGGATGGGGTTGATGATATTGTTGAGGCGGTGGACGTCATGCTGAAGCTTGGCGATGGTATTCTGGGCCTACTAAAGCTAACATAGCTACTCCTACTTCGTGTGACCAAACTCTATTGTCTGTTGACTAGCTAGGACCATGGTCCTTGTCCTGGCTTCCTCTGACACCTCCGCACAACGAATGGCAACGTCCCTCTGCTGGTCGGCCTGTACCATCTGAGCCTGAACGACCTCCATCACTACCTGAACTGCATCCCCGTCCTCAGCAGCATCCCTAGCTACTCTCCTATGCCTGTGCACATGTCTCTTCAGCCACTGCTGTGCAGCCTCAACTCTCATGAGCTTGTCCACGCAAATAGTGTAGGACTCCTGCCATTACTCACCGAGTATCCTGCCGTGCATAGAACATCTGTATCATAGCAAACATGGCACTCATGGCTAGACTCAAACTCTATGTCCGCTCATCATGATCCCAAACCAAAGCATTGCAACTAGTTTGTAACCAAGATGTCACTGATGGATCTACCTAAGGAAAGGTCCCTGCTGCACTGGCTGTAAGCTCATCACCATGGTGTTGATAGATCTTGCTCAAAACTTCAAAAGCTGCCACTTGTGCACCTTCCCAAGGGGACTTCCCCTCAGACTCAGCCCTCCATTCCCACCATTGCGGTGCCTGTGCATGAGCGGGAATGGTCACCTGCACCTCAAACCATGGCACCAAAAGTAGCGAGGCGGCTCCATGTACCCCACTGAGTGCAACACCCTCCAAAGCAGAGCGGGGGTGCCAAACAAACCTAATAAAGTATTGTTCCCAACCAGTGACCCTAGTGCTGCCATCTGTACCAAAAATGGTGCAACTCTTATTGAGAAAGTCTTATGTTAGGAAAATTTATTTATTGGGATAAGAAACTTATAAGGGGAGGAACAACGTAGAAATGCGAATAAATGATTTATCATGATGCTTGCACGTTCCGTATGTCCTCACAAACTTAGGAAATTTTTTGAAGTTCTAGCGACATACACAGTGGCATACATACATTCTCTCTAAAATATAAGCACAACAAGTCAGACTACATGTTTTGCTATTAGCATACCTGCAGAAGAATTTCATTTCAGCCCAACCCCGCAATTATATATATACAGAAATGAAAGTCTGGTCTCTAGGTTTCATTCTAAATACTTCCATATATATATATATAATATATATATATACTTCTATATCAAAGCTACCCATATGTAAATACGTCCATACATACATATAAATATGCATATACAGCCGTATCAAAACTAACCCACAATTAAATACTTCCGTATATATATAAGATATATATACTTTAGTATCAAAACTACCTCTCCCCTTTAGACCGCATGCTAACATCTTGCGGTCATGCCACTCACCAACTTACCTAGGCATAGAGGTATATTGATCCATACATTACCATTCAAGTGAATGGCACCCATACAATAGCACGTCGTATGGATGATGAAATAAAATTGCAAGAAAATAAATCCCCCAAAATTAGTGCTTACTAAGCCACCTAAAATCCTTAACTGGGCATAAAGGAGATGATCATAGGCACACTATAGATTAAATTTCAGATTTGAACACACCTATATATATCTATAAGTTGCCAAAACTATTTTGTACATCAAAAACCTTTGTTTTAATTACACATATGACAAATAGTGTTGAATCTTGCTCCGATGCCAGCTATTATAGAACCGGCCAATTTATAAGAGCACAAGTATAATAGCAACCACTAGGGCAGTCGTACTGTCATACTTGAGCCCATATAAACCCGGTAGTCCATCGTGTGTCATGAGGGACCTCGAATCATAACCAACATATAAACCAAGATCATACATGATTCAACATACTTGTCACATGTTACATAAAGTTTACAAGTAGTTCAACATACATCGGAGTACAAATAAAGTTATTACAACCCAAAGTTCAAATTTAGTAGTGGAAGCAACATAGTTTTGAAACCATCACACACACGGTTCAGATACATGCCAGTTTCATGATCATTTCCAACAAAAGCATATAGAGAAGCTACTAGAAAAGGCCTTGCCGGTCGGCCTCATTCCTCTTCCATGGCAGGAGATAAACAATTCTTGCAATAACCATGACACATGGTACCATCGGCAACAAGTGGGAATAAACCCTAAGTACTAGAATGTACTCAACTAGACTTACCCCTGATAAACCAAAAATAAGGAGACACCAAGGATTATGTAAGGCTATAGAAGGTAGAGCTGGCTTGCAACATTTTGCATAAAAGCTGAAGTAATACATGTCTTGATCTGTTTAGTTATTCTAGCAACAAGTTATACTTATTAAAATTAAGCATGTCTAGGTTGGCATCTATACTAGAGCAATCACTTGATTTAAGCAAAAGCAAACAATAATAACCATATTCGATGTAGTATTTTTATATAAATCATAACCATCACAATCCATCGAGTTACTACGATGAAGGGGCTCAGTCAAGTTTCTCACTATCCAGGAGAGACGGCGATTCAAATCGATGGCAACCAACTGGGCAAAATTCTAACACAAACCCACACTTCCCCCATCAGGGTCACGTCGGGTCACCTTTGGTATGACTCAGGACTCAACTTTGCGGGTTCGATTAGTGCCGCACCCTTAGGGACCAACGAGCTACCAGGACGCTCAAGCCCGGCCTACCCTTGGTCTCATATTTGGCTCCCTACACATCCTTACTACCTCCAGTGTGCACACTTGGACAGAATGACTCCCGGCCTAAGTTGAGCTACTCGGTTTCACGGTCGGAATGAGTTATCCGGCCAGCTAAGTGAGAGGCTACATTCAAAATGACATGAGGGCCTACAATGATGTTATCCTTAAGCGGCTTGGACGGAATCACAAGTATCATCCTACAACCTACACTCCGTCCGGCCTCTATTTACATCACCACATGGTTCTTTTCCACAATAGCAAATATAGCCAATCGTGACCTGGTATCCACCTATATCTCGCAGGTGATAGGAAATCACCCAACTTCTACCGAGCTAAGCATGGCTAAGCATATTTTCGATCCTGGACCTACACCGGTTTTAATGTATATATTTCTGGATAAGGAGGGTATATGTACTAAGGGTTTTCAATTAACTCCTACAACCTAATGCATGAAACATAAATAACTCAAGTCGGTATTTATAAAACATGGGAAACTTACAATGTTTTGGGGCTTGCCTTTTAGGTAGGCCGAGGGTCTATGATTAGGACACTCGGCCAGCTCCCCCTGAACCTATCCTTCTCCTTTAGGAACCTCCTACTATGGGATCTCTTATGGGGTCTCCTCTCCTACGAGCTTGAACTCCAGCAGTGTCACTCCCTCCGCCGATCCTATATGCATGAGTACATAGATAAATATATAGAATGCACATGGGATGATACAAATGATATGGTGCAATGCATATATATATATACATTCTTAACAACAAGATGGCAAAGTGATAACATGATTAACTTTATTTTACTGAGTAGGTGCATATCTCTTCTCTAGTACAAGAAATAAACCCTCACCACTTTCTAACAACCTAAGGTAAAGTTGTTCATCAGCAATAAGAAGCCTAAAACCTACAGCTAACAACTTATCTTAATTAGCCTAGGCATCTAATTGCAAGCATCAAGCTCACACCAAGCAAACAAGTCAAGAGAACTAGATACAAGTGAATTATAGAGCAATAATTAGCTAGCTGCATACAACCAATTAAACCTAGGCACAACCAAATGTACCAACTGGTTATATACATCACAAACATGCTAGAAAGTAATAATGGTTATGCCCAAACAAAATATTTGCATGCTTTTATTAATTTCCTTACGTGGCAAGGTGAAATAGAGAACAACTATATCCAGTGCACAGTAAAATTTGGGAAAATTACAGCATCCTATACATGCTTCCCAAAGTCTACTATCCAAAATTCATACCTTTTTAACAAGTATAACAACCTCTACAAAAATGACAAGTTAAATAGGCTTATAACAACTTAAATAGGTTTAGCATAGTGAAAAGTGGCAAACAATAGATTTCCTATTTTTCTTACATTCCCCATAACACAAGAATGCTGTGAAAATTAATTCATGCCCATAGGTTACATAAGTCTACCACAATTAATTTCACAAGAAACTAGTATTTGATCAAGTTAAATTATAAAGTCATATTCAAAGCATGCTTACTGCAGGTTTCATATTTTTCCAAGCTACATCATGTCAAAACAAGACCAACAAAATTGGAATCATATTTTTAGCATCTCCCGAACTCAAGTTATGCATTTTACAAGATTAATAGGCAATAAACAAGATAAATTCAAACAGGGTATAAAATTGTAGCACATACCAAGTTTCATATTTTTACCAGATAGTACTCATCAAGATGAAGCCAACAAAATTTGGGTCACTCAATTTGGACACTTCTAGCTCCAGATATGAATTTTACAAGTTTGCTTCAAATTCTATAAAAGAATAAAAGAAAAACAGGAAAACCCTAATAAACACTAAGTGCACCCAGAGGTGCTGACAGCAGGGTCCCGTGGTCAGCTCAGACCCACCTGTCACACACACAGGGCAGAGGCGCCTGTTGACCGGGCGTAAGCTCGCCGACGGCGAGGTCTCCGGCGACACAGTCACCACCGTTAGCTTCGCCTCGTCATCCCGCATCCAGCGGTATAGGCAGTTGGAGCTATTACGGCCTCTAGCTAGGGCGGCAGCGCTAATGGTGGCTCGGCAACATGCTCGCATGGCTCGCCATCTCCGGCGGCAGAATCGGCCGCAACGGCCTAGGGTGTGGTTCTTAGGTGCTAGGCGGAGCTTTAGTGTTAGGGTTCAGGCTCGTGGAGACGCCGGTGAGGCACGGCCGTGTGCATGGCGGCACAGCGGTGTGGGCACGACAACAGCGTCACAACATTCCGATGAGCCAGGTGACGGCATTGCTCAACCAAACCCATTCTAGTTTCCCCATCCTATGGCTAAGCTCTAACGCCTAAAAGCAAGAGAGGAAGAGGACTAGGCGAGCATGGCCATGGCCGTGTGCATGGCGGTGGCGTTGCTGATTCATGGTGGTGCAGTGCGACGTTCGGCCTCTGGCAAGGCCGGCATTCGCCAAAGGCCAATGGCTACAGCTATCACTAGCACTAGCGACTATGGAATAGGGGACGGATAGAGTAGTGCAGACGTGAGTTGGCTCGGCCATGTCTAGGTCAAGCTTGACGGTGCAATGGTGGCCATGGCGACGGCACATTGGCCCTAGGGGCTTTACCTGTGTTTGAACGATGACATTAGCAGGTCGGTGTGGCAGAGAGCGACACAGTGGACCTATTAGTGAGGCGAATCAGGCGGTGGTGTGGCGTGGGTGGCAAGCTCGGCTAGCGAAAGCTCAATGATGGTGTGGTGCGGTGGTCTCTGCTTCGGTGTTGTGCGAGGGCTTGGGAGGAAGGGAGGGTGAGAGTGAGCGTGAGTGAGAGTGAGCACCCATGTTCTCCTCCTTTGGCTCGATAGCGCGGGCCGACACTGATGTACGGCCGCCATGCGGCATGCGTGGTCTAATGCGGTGGGCCTTGCACTGTGGCCGATTTGAATCGGCAAGGGCCAATTCAGACCTGTCAACACCGCCTGAAACCCATTTCCCCCTCCATTCTATCTCCTAATCCATGTAGTGTTTTGGTAAACTAATTTCACCAATTTGTAGAGCTACAAGAGTACTACAAATTTCTTAAAGAAGTTTTGCCAAATTCGAAATGGTTTGCAAACTAAAATTCCCTAAAGATGAGTACATGGAAACTGAAAGTCAGTTTATGACTTAGCCATTTCTTAGGTTTCAAAAACAGCATCGAATTGATTTTTGTGAGCCCTATTTGACTAAGCTAGGCACTGATTCAGCTCTTGACCATTAAACAAAGTTTGTTCTACAGGATCTAATCTACAACTTTTATTTAGGTCCCACTGCCATGCAAGCCCTCTAAGTAGTTAGTCAAGATAGGTCAAACAACAACATGATAAAGGGTAGTTCTTGGTATACCAACACTTACAAGCATTTTTGGACCAAATCACAACTATAAACTTGGTTTCATTTCTCATCCTAAGTGTGTCTAAGTTGGTTTAATGACCATACAACACCTACTTGCATTATCAAGCATAATCACTAAGCATTCACAAGGCAATTTAACAATTTTATGAAAGTAACTAGAATTAGAAAATGTATCATTTCATGCTCATGAGTGCAAATGAATGGATGATGCTTATGCTCATGCAATGCAAGTGCAAAAATGCAAGCTTAACATTGGGGAGTTACATAAGAAGAGGGGTGGAGCTCTCCTTCAACACACAACATTTGAGCCACTACACCTCCACTTTTGTACTTGTACTCTTTTTGTTTTAGTAGTATTTTGGAGCTAGCAAGAGCTATCAAAGAGGGCTTAGCTCTTGGGAGAAAGAAAGCTTGGTATGAATACAAAGAGAATTTCTTCCAAAGTCATGCTCTCATATTATAAATATAGTTGTGCTATAGAATTAGAGTATAGGTCTCATGTTATAATCTCGACATATGAACTAGCATATAGTTTGTGTGTTATGATCTTAACATGTGCAACTTTATGCTTAACCATTCATATGACTTATATGAGTAGAAGTAGAGCTAGGAGTGAGGTGGTGGTTCATCATTCCTTAGGGTTTGCCCATATTCTTCCTTGTCGATCCGTAGGGTCAGAGTACGGGGGATATGGGTAGTTTGCTTGTACACGAGCGTGGAGCTCAGGTGCACAGGAACCTTCGGATATGATGGTACCCCGGTTGAGGGGTAGGCGCTGGTGGTGATAGCCCTATCCGTCCCTTGTAGTCCCCCATGTTTGGGTATTGTGTAGGAGTTTTAAAGTCTCCCGCACTTGCTGGCAGACCAGTGCTCGGAGATCTCCCCGACCATCTTACACTTAGTTCTAGCTCTAATCATGTAATTTGTATGATCATCAACTATTCTTTTCATGGCTATATTAGAACATGCCTGCTCCACTTAGGAACATTCTTTTATTTTTGTTTTTGTTTTCCCTTTTATCCTTGAGGTTGGCCCAAGTGTGTGTCCACTATTCTAAATATACCATTTTTACCCTAGTCATGAATTATTGGTTTACTATGCAAGTATGTAATCTTGTTCATATCCATGCTTTTCTCTTATACCTTGCCCTCATTTGGGAAAATATAAATAATGACACCATGAATACTTTTGGGTGAAATGCTACAATGATAGATCCATGCGCTTGCACATATTAATTCTATAATCGTTAAGAACTATCATGGTTAATGTTTCTTAGTGGCGTCGCTAAGGTTTGCCAAATCTTAGTGATGGTGCTAAGAAATGCCAACCAACATTTTGGAGCCACTTCTAAGGATGAATTTTATCTCCAACCTTGGTAGTGACACTAAGAAATGCCAACATTGGCGCTGATGGGCCAACGCCCTCCCCCGCCATCGGTCATGGCCGAGTCCTCTACCCCGAGACTCGAACCCTATGATCCACGACAGGCACGCTCGCGGAATGACCCTCGGCGGTAGCATCCAAGAGCTCAATGCACCAGGAGGGCCAGCGCTCTCCCCCACCATTGGTCACGGCCGGGTCCTCCACTTCGGAGACTTGGACCCCATGATCCGTGATGAGCACGCTCGCGGAATGGCCCTTGGTGGCCGCATCCAAGAGCTCAACACACCAGGAGGGCCAACAACCTCCCATGCCATCGATCACGGCCAGGTCCTCCGCTCCAGAGACTCAAACCCCGTGATCCGCGACGGGCATGCTCGCGGAATGGCCCTCGACGGTGTTGGCGGTGCTTAACTCATATTTCTACCTCCAACAATGAAACAAAATAAACAAATTTGAATGCGAAAACTTAGAATTAGGGTTTATGACTCACATTTTCCATGAGTTTTGGTATATATATGTTTTGCTAGACATAAGTGTGAAATACATGTCAAAGTATGCAATTAGGCAAAGCGTAAAGCGTATCTAGTCCAAAGAACTACAAAACAGCCCATCACAACTCCAAATTTGGGCCAAGCACCGACGTGAACATGGCCCAAGCGCCCTCAAGAACCAACCACACGAAGGAAGTGGCGAAGCGGGCCAGGCCTAGTGTGGCCGCACCACACCTAGCACCGCTCGGCCCCACCTTGCGTAGCCGGTTCATTCAATGCGCCTAGGGGTCGGTTGCATGAGGGGTTTCCTAAAATACACGAGCAAACCAATCTCTTCAAGCTATATAAGAAGACCCCCTCCTCATTTCATGAGCATCATACACATTGAAAGAGAAGAAGAAGAGCAAGCCATATTTCCATTAGCTTCAAGCTAGAATAGTATAGGGAGTGAGTGAGGAAGAGTTGGAGGAATTCTAGAGTAGTGGCTACCTCTACCTCTTACACTCAGCAAGCCTTGTACATTGGATGGACGGAGTGTCGAACTTGTCGGCTCCCTCTACACTTGTACCTCTACGTTCGTCTTACTACTTGGAGTAAGAAGTTCATGTTCAACTTTGGTTTTGATTCTCTTAAGGAATTTATCTTTGTTGCTACTTACTTGTTGGTTCATCGTCCATCCCCATGACGGATACTCTAGTAGAGGACTCCTGATAAAGATGGAAGTTCCTGGCCAACGCTTGAGTAGTAACCGATAGCGTAGATGTGGTGTCTAAGCTAGAAGTTACCTTCATTTGCCTCATTCCCCATAGTTGAGGGGTAGGCGGTAGGTGGTGATAGCCCTGCCATCCCTTGTAATCCCCCACATTTGTGTTTGGCGTAGAGCTACAGGCCGGCATCACTTGGCAGACCAAGTGTGATCCAGTGCCCGAAGTGAGTCTGTAGTGGCGAAGTTATCTTCACTTAAGCTTTCTACGCTTAGAAGAACCTCACTACCCAAGATACTCTTCATCTTATCTTTCTGTGAGAACTAGTTAGGACACTACTTACACCACTATTCCTCGTGAAAATACGATACCCTGAATACCATTAGGTGAAGTGCTACAACGGTACTTCTGTGTGATTGCAGACTTTTCTGCTTATGCTTAGAAGCACCAACAAGCATTTCTAGAGTTGTTGCCGGGGAACGATCATCATTTTAGTCTCCAAACCTAGTTCACCCGTGTATCCTTTGTTTTTACCTTTCTTTTCTTTTTATTCTTTTCCAATGGAGCAACAAACCATTCAAAACCTTTCTGCTCCCAAGGGCAAGTTTGTGGAATCACCACAATCATCAAAGCCAATCATAGCTTCTAGTTATGAACTCTGCCCTAGCTTTATAGCCATGGTTTGAGAACTGGCCTTCTCAGGGTTAGATTATGAAAACCCCTATCACCACTTGAGGGAGTTCGAGCAGCTCTACGCTTGCCTAACCATTTCAAGCATATCACAAGAAACATTGCAGTGGAAATTGTTTCCTTTCTTGCTTGATGAGAGGGCGAAACAATGGTACGCCCACAACATAGGGAAGGTAGCTGGAGATTGGGAAGAATTAAGGAACATATTCTGTCTCATGTTCTTCCCTATATCCTGAATCGCTGCCCTACGACAAGAGATCCTCAACTTTCAACAAAAAGAGAAGAAAACCATAGGTGCAGCCTGGTACCGTTTTTCAATCCTATCATGGTTTGGCCTAGACTTGTCTATACCAAACCATGTGCTGTTATAACACTTTTGATTAGGTCTTAGCAAAGAGTCTGCCCTATGGCTCGATATAGCTGCCAGAGGATAGTTCACACATAAAACTATGGTGGAAGGAGAACTCTCCTAGATCGCATTCTAAAGAACACTCCCTCGCTAGAACCCCTCCATGTAGAACTAGAGCCTAGCCATGAGGAAGTCTCTTCGGCTAAGGCTGAACCCTTAACACCTCTGGAGAGACCCTCACTCGAATTAGAAGATTTAGAGAAAGGTTTCCAACCTTCGGACCTTCCACTATTTGTGGATGATCTTTATTAAGATTTCAGCAACACCTCGAATTATTCACGCCAAAGGAGGCCACCGGTCCCCATCACTCCTTGTGATCCCTTAGACAAATAATTTCTTAGGGAATTCATCAAGGAGTTGACAGCTATCATGAGTAGCAAATGGGTAGATGAGGGAGAGCTTTCTTCTAAAGAAATTCAGATCCACACCCTGTTGGCGGTCACTAATATCCAAATCCGACCACCAATTATAGTCCAAAATAGGAGAAATAAACAATCTTTTGACACATATGCGTTTACTATTGACCTAGTTCCACTCGTATTGGAGAAAACATGTTTTGCAGGACACATACTCAAATACAAGTGGAAAACCAAGCAAAAGGCGCAATTCGAGAAGCGTAATGCAGAAATGCGCAAGAGAAATCAATATAGAGGTCCACCTATGCAACTTACCTAGGCAGAACACCAATGTAGGAGAGGCCTAGGCCCAACCACCAGCCCACCTAGCAAAGGCGGTGGCCACGTGAGCCAGCCAGGGTGCGGCCGTACCCTGGGTCCGCTCACACCTAGGCGGCGTGGCCCAAGCCCATCCTCCTACGGCGGTTGCATGTCACCATGCTGAGGTGGTTTTAGCCTGTTTCCTATTTTTCCCATGCCAAACCATCCTCACTCCACTATAAAAGAAGGGCTAGAGCTCATGTTCAACACACACCACATTTCGAGCCAAGCACCTCATGCCACATCTTGTACTCTTTTAGTTCTAAGTGGAAGTCTTTGGAGCTAGCAAGAGCTACCTTGGAGAGCTTGTCTCCTTGGAAGAAAAGAGAGAAGAACTTGGTATGAATACAAAGAGAATTTCTTCCATAGTCATGCTCACAATTCATTTATATAGTTAAGCTATAAAACTAGAGTATAGTTGTCTTGTTATAATCATGATATATGAACTAGCATATAGTTTATGTGTCATGATCTTACCATGTTCAACTTCATGCTTAATCATTCATATGATTTGTATTAGTAGAAGTAGAGCTAGGGTTGGGGTGATGGTTTGTCGTTCCTTCGGGTTTGCCCATATTCTTGCATGTCGATCCGTAGGGTCAGAGTCTTGGGATGATATGGGTAGTTTCCTTATACATGGGCATGGTGCTCGGGTACACAGGAACCTTTGGATACGATGGTATCACACTATTGAGGGGTAGGCGGCAGGTGGTGACAGCCCTGTCCATCCCTTGTAACCCCCCATGTCTGGGTATTGTGTAGGAGAGTTAAAGTCTCCCTAGCTTGCTGGCAGACCAATGCCCGAAGATCTCTCCGTCCATCTCATAATTAGTTCTAACTCTAGTCATGTAACTTGTATGATCATTAACTGTTCTTTGCACGGCTATATTAGAACATGCCGGCTCCATGTAGGAACATCCTTTTATTCATTGTTTTCCTTTTATCCTTGAGGTTGTCCTAGATGTGTGTCCACTATCCATGAAATACTATTTTTACCCCTGTCATGTACTATGGTTCACTATGCAAGTATGTAATCATGTTCATGCTCATGCTAGACTCTTAATAGCTTGCCCTCCTTTGGGAAAATATAAATAACGATACCCTGAATACTTCTGGGTGAAATGCTACAATGATATATCCGTGCGCTTGTGGATATTCTCTGTAATCGTTAAGAACTATCATAGTTGGTGTTTGTTGGTAGCGTTGCTAAGATTAACTCAATCTTAGTAATGGTGTTAAGAAATACCAATAGGCATTTTTGGCGCCATTGCCGGTGATGGACTTAAAACCTCCTCACTTGATGATTGTGTTAAGAAATGCCAACAAGCATTTCTTCCGCTGTTGCTAGGGAGGGCATAGGTTGAAAGAATCTAGTAGGATATGAACAATGATCACATCCATGTAATGGTAGCCATAGTTTATGCAGGCTAATTCTGCATGTTTTATTCCTATTGTGGATGAAAATAGGATAGTGTATGAGCGGTTTTGATCTGCCGAAAACAACTACACCGATAATCTAGAGGCACAACTAAGGAAGAGCTGGTCTCGTACCACATCTTCTTCTGCTACTCCACCGGTAGTTGACCCAGTCATCCCCGTACAATCCGCTACTACTAAAATGGCCAAGTCACTCCGTGACTACTCCACACCAGTTGTTGCCAATGTGCTTGTTGGGCCTACTATCAACATGGGTACTAGAAACTTTGAGCTACACACTAGCCTGATCACGATGGTATAGGCAAACCAATTCTATGGTTTGCCAAGTGAGGATGTGACACGCGCCTGCAATACTTCCTAGAGCTGTGCGACACAATCATCATCAAAGATGTCGCACCAGCTAGCATCAGGCTCCGTCTGTTTCCCTTCTCCCTTGTGGGGAAGGCAAAATAGTGGTTCTATAAAGAAAAGGAAGCTGTCAACACATGGGACAAATGTTCTATGGCGTTCCTCACAAAATTTTTCCCCATGGCAAAACCAATGCCTTGAGGTGGAAAATTTCAACTTCTAGCAAAATCGCATGGAATCCATCCCCGAGGCATGGGAGAGGCTCTAGGATTATATCCAAGCCTGCCCGCACCATGAAATGGAGAATTGGCTCATGCTTCAGAACTTCTACGAGGGGGTTACGCCCATGTTGAAGGGGCACGTAGATGCTACTGCTAGAGGATAATTTCTCTCCCCTCACCATCAACAATGCCACGGTTCTCATCGAGAAGATGGTGGCCAATCAGAGTTGGGTAGAGGAACACAAGCAACAAAAAGGCATGCATACCATGAAGGAGACAGATATGCTTGCCGCAAAAATAGACTTGTTACTCTCAAGACTGAACGAGAGGGCCCACGAGAAGGAAGCTATGAGTGCCACCGTTCAGGCCATAGATGATGAGGACATCGCCATGCTAGACACACCGACGCCATGGTCTTCCCCAAGTTGCAATTCGTTCCCAACTCAGCTGCCACGTCGCCCTCGGATTCAGCAGACACATCGTCACTGTTTCGGTCATAACTTTCTCATACGACATCGAAACGGGCCGTTCTTGGATGCGTTGGAAAGGGGACGACGACACCGTCGTTTTGGTTCTGGTCCCAGCTCCAGAAGGTCCGTGGATCATTCTGTGTGACCACGGCAAGGTGCTGCGTCACCTATTTGGGCCAACTTGGCCATGTATCGTGTCAGGACTTAAGCCCAAGTTGTGGGCGCCCAACCCCTGGCCGTCCCCAACCCTAGGTCGAGTCTTAGACTATAAACGCAGCCGTCGCCGCTGCTACACAATTGGGTTTTGTTTAGAGTTTAGTTTTCCATCGAGAAACTGAATCGTTCATTGTAACTGTGGTGACAAATCCTTTTACAGTGATCCAGGGCCCCCATTCTTGATCTCCTCCACTGTGTCGATTAGTCCTTTGGAACCAAGTTCTAGAACCCTCTATTGATATTCGCGTCATTCATATTTGCAATATCAGATTGCGTGTTTTACCTTCTTGCTTGTGCTCTTCGATTCGCTTGCGTGAAAAGCCTTCTTGGCGAGGTCAATCAAGTTGTGCTTGGTTGATAACCAACGGAGCGAAGGTGTAACGTTTGCAGGGTTCAATCGCGTCGATTTGAAGCCGGATCGCCAACGTCGAGATCTCCACAAATCGAACTTACCGGCTACCTCTCGGGAAGATCGGGCCTGTACTCATCAATTGGTATCGGATATTTCAGGTTTACCATGAGGTATAATCTCGCTTGCCTTAGATTCGTATTTGTTCATTACCTAGAGTCTACAAAAGCCCAAAATATTTCAATTTCCGCTGTCCTATCGCCCTTTGTGCCTTTGCAATTTCGTTTTGATTCGTGTTGTTGAGTTTGTGTCCGTGGTCGAGTCTTGTTGCTGGTTTAGGATTGTGTTCGTGGTCGTAGTTCAATCGCCTGTTCTTTGTGATTTTTGTTTTCCGCCGCTATCCCATCCACTGCTCCCAAACGACAAGTCGAAACCACCACATTACTTACTCGACTTGCCCCTGCTTAGCCATTTTGTGTCACTTCTACGCCACCACAAGAAACCCTAGACAAAGTTGCCACCGCTCTTATTTTGCTCGCATCGCAGCCCTCCTTACATCATCAAAGCGAATACCTACTGCTTTAGTCACAAAGTGACGATCCTATGATCGGTGTTAGAGTTTCGGGACGCTTTGCCCTAATCGCCGCCGCTGCGTCTTTGGCCTCCCGGAAAACATACCTTGAGATACCTTCGTAAAAGCAGGCATAACTTTTCGCTCGTTTATCCGAAAAATCTGAAATTTTTTCAGCAGCTTCTTGACACCATTTAGGGCCGACCCAAACTGGGCTTTGCCCTGTTTGGTTTCATCAAAATTGCCAAAAAAATCGGGAAAATATAGAAAAAAAATTGTCAAAGTTTTTGCACGCTTTTTTGAGAACGTCTTTGAATTTCACAGAGACCACATCCCACCTCGCTTGTAGGTGCCAATTTTTGTGGTTGCATCTTTTGTGATCCTTGTTCAGAGAAAAGTATATAAAAAAGTAAAAAAAAAAAAAAGTTTGTTTCCTACTAGTGCCTTTTGGAAAAATCCGGAAAAAAATCGTAAAAAGGAGAAATCCGGGCTATTTGCTTGTTCGTGAGTTCTTTCGATCGTCCTTTGTTTTCACCTTGTTGCGCTTACGCCTCGACACGCCTTAGCCAAACCTGTGATTTGTACTTTGGATCCAGATTGAACAATCATTAATCTGCATTCGTTAATTGCTAATCCTTGTCGTCATATTGTGTGCCTACCCATAGCTCCACATATTCTTCTCAAAGACAGTTCATCTTGCAATCTCATACTCCACGCTCCACAAATGAGATTGCTTCGCTATTTTGGTTTTGCTCCTGTTTGGCGTTGGTAAGAATAATACGAGTGCAAGGTGGTGGTAAGCCGCTTGTGATTTTGCATTCCACTTTCACCACCATCACCACCACCACCACTTGTTTCCTTTTAGTTGATAGGATAATACTTTGGTGTTGTCTTTTCTATCTTCTAACCATGGCAGGAACTCCGACGGACTTCAATGAGTGCGTGTCCAAGGGCGAGCTTACAATGTTCATGGTGAACAACGCAATCTTATGACCGAAATGACAACGTTAACGTGAATAATCTGGTCACCCGCATTGAACAGCTTTTGAGCAATGCCCTCCACCTTATCGTCTTGATGATGAAGATGCGGATGCTTTTGGTGATGAAGATGCGTTATCTTCGACGGTGGTGCCGTCGCCGCCTCAACTTCAATCATCGCCGTATGGAAGGTAATAATCATGGTAATAATGATCCTTTAGCTAAAATTAAATTTAGTCTACCTCCTTTTGCTGGTAATGTTGATCCAGAGGCATATTTAGATTGAGAGCTTGCTGTTCAACAAAAATTTGATTCTCATAATGTTCCCGCAGAGCATAGAGTTAGACTTGCTACTAGTGAGTTTACTAATTTTGCTTTGTTCTGGTGGAGTGATCTTTGCAATGCCAATAATGCTGCTGCTGTGCCTCAAACTTGGAATGTTTTAAAGCAACGTATGAAATCTCGTTTTGTTCCTCCTTATTACCAACGTGATTTACGCTTGAAACTACAAACTTTAAAACAAGGTGATAAAGGAGTAGAAGCATACTATCAAGAATTGCTTATTGGTTTAGCACGTTGTGGTATAAATGAAGATGATAATGATGCTAGTGCTAGATTTTTGGTGGTTTAAACAATGATATACTGAACATACTTGATTACAAAGAATGGCTTAATTTTTCCCAATTGTATCATCTTGCTATTAAGGCAAAACGAGAAGTACAGGGACGCAAAACAACACCAGCCTTTCAGGTCTAACAATGGGAGGAATTTTCAGCAAGATTCCGAGTCGGAGACGACCAAGCTTCCTGTTGCACCACACCATCTACACCTCTATTTTCTTCCGGGTAAGTAAATTGTCTAATGTGCGCTTCCACACCAAGAAAGGTGGCACTCGGTGCTTCTACTAGCTCCTCCTCGTCCATCTCTAAAATCATTTGCCACCGATGCAAAGGCATGGGACATGTCATGAAGGATTGTCCCATACGGTCGTCGGCGCTTTCATTGCTACCGAGGATGGATATGTAAGTGCTAGTGATGTTGAAGATGATTTAGCCCTTGTCGCAAACATTGATGCAGATCCCACCGAGGGCGATCAAGACAAGGAGGCCATCACCATTGACTCCGTGAGCCGCCGCCACTACCCTAGCCTTCTTGTGCAGCGTGTGTTGAGTACACGTGGGGACATGAAGAAGAGATGAAGATCCAACGCCACAATTTGTTCCACATGTATCTCATTGTGCAGGGGTTGTCGTGTTCTCACTATCATTGATGGCGGAGTTGCAACAACTTGGTGAGTTCAGATTTGGTTGACAAACTTGGCTTGACCACACACGACAATATTCGTATCCATATAAACTTCAAAGGTTCAATAATAGTGGTAAGACTAAGGTAACTAAATCAACACGCATTAGCTTTTTCACGTGCTCTTATCATGATACTCGCTGATTTTGATGTTGTCCCTATGCAAGCTTATTCCATTTTGTTAGGTCGACCATGGGAATTTGATAATGATGCTTTACACCATGGTAGAACTAATACATACACTATCATACATAAGGACAAGAAAATTACATTGCTGCCTTTGTCTCCTACGGATATTGTTAAACATGCTAATGAGATTAAAAATAAACCTCCAATAGACATTGCTAAAAATAATGGGATTAAGTTAAAAGGAGGTGCTTTTCTTGCTACAACTTCTGCTACTGCTGAGTTATGTGATAATCCTGATGCACCATGTTATACTATGTTTTGTCAACCTTTTATGTCTGGTGCATTGCCTGCTGTCACTAACCTTTTGCAGGAGTTCGCTGATGATGGGATGGAGTCGAGGACGACTCCAATTCTAGAAGGAGGGGATGATGAGGACATCGCCAAGATGGAGTCGAGGACGACTCCAATTCGAGAAGGGGAGGATGATGAGGACATCGCCATGCTGGACACACCGACGCCATGGTCTTCCCCAAGTTGCAATTCGTTCCCAACTCAGCTGCCACGTCGCCCTCGGATTCAGCAGACACGTCGTCAAATAACTTTCTCATACGACATCGAAACGGGCCGTTCTTGGATGCGTTGGAAAGGGGACGACGACGCCGTCGTTTTGGATCTGGTCCCAGCTCCAGAAGGTCCGTGGATCATTCTGTGTGACCACGGCAAGGTGCTGCGTCACCTATTTGGGCCAACTTGGCCATGTATCGTGTCGGGCCTTAAGCCCAAGTTGTGGGCGCCCAACCCCTGGCCGTCCCCAACCCTAGGTCGAGTCTTAGACTATAAACACAGCCGTCGCCGCTGCTACACAATTGGGTTTTGTTTAGAGTTTAGTTTTCCATCGAGAAACTGAATCGTTTCATTGTAATTGTGGTGACAAATCCTTTTACATGGATCCAGGCCCCCGTTCTTGATCTCCTCCACTATGTCGATTAGTCCTTTGGAACCGAGTTCTAGAACCCTCTATTGATATTCGCGTCATTCATATTTGCAATATCGATTATGTGTTTTACCTTCTTGCTTGTGCTCTTCGATTCGCTTGCAGGAAAAGCCTTCTTGGCGAGGTCAATCAAGTTGTGCTTGGTTGATAACCAACGGAGCAGTGGTGTAACGGTTGCAGGGTTCGAATCATGTCTGATTTGAAGCCGGATCGCCAACGTCGAGATCTCCACAAATTGAACTTACCGGCTACCTCTCGGAAGATCGGGCCTGTACTCATCAATAGACTCACAAATGACTTGCGAAGTCTATGGTGAAGTCGGACATTCAGGGAACAACTACCCTGAAACCCGTAAAGACGCCACCTACATCAACAACGGGTGTCGACAAGGTAACAATAATGGGAGGAACAATCAGTCCCGCCCACATGGAGGTAATTCAAACTTCAACTCAAATTACAATTCAAATCAACCTTCCTTGAAAGACTTGGTCCTAGGCCAAGCAAAATTAACAAAAATCTTACTAAAAAGCTAACTTATAATGACAAAATACTAGAAAATATTAACTTTAAAATTGAAGGTTTAACTTCCTCTTTTCAAAATCAATTGAGCTTTAACAAAATGATAGAAACAAAATTAGCTCAAATTGCTGCTTCCATTCCTGTTAATAATGAAGGGAAGATCCCGGGGCAACCCAAGAATTCTCTTGAAAAAGTTAATGTAGTGACCATGAGGGGTGGTAAGTCCTAACCATAAAGCAGGAAAAGCACAAGGGCAATAGGAGGACAGACCTTCACCATCTACAAAAATAGAAAAAGATCACGAAGAGGAGGAAACAGCACTACAGGACTTCGTCGACACTAGCTACTTGTCGTTTCCCACAAGAAAAAGAAAGCAAGCCATGGATGAGCAATTTGCTCGCTTTGTGGAGATGATAGAGAAGATACATGTGAGCATCCCACTAATGGACGTCTTACATGTACCTTCCTATGCAAAAATATATCAAAGACATCATCAACAACAAATGACCTTTGCCATCCATGGAGGTCGTCAAACTGATGGAAGAGTGTAGCGCTACTATACTCAACCATCTACCTAAGAAGAAGAAGGACCCCGGGTGCCCCACTATCACATGATCCATTGGCACCAGTAGTTCGACCATGCCTTGTGCGATCTTGGGGTAAGCATAAGAGTTATGCCCAAGATCATCTTTGACAAGTTGAACTTCACCCACCTTGCACCGACACCGATGACGCTCCAGCTGGTCGACTCTATGGTCCATTACCCGGCAGGGATTGCCGAAGATATCCCAGTGAAAATCTAGGTTACTTTGTCCCTGTTGACTTCATGGTGCTAGATATGGAAACAACATTGGGCCTACTATCAACACGGGAGCTAGAAACTTTGAGCTACACACTAGCCTGATTGTGATGGTGTAGGAAAGACAATTCAGTGGTTTGCCTAGCGAGGACGCAAGTGCACACTTGCAACACTTCCTGGAGCTGTGTGACACCATCATCATCAAAGATGTTGCACCAGCTAGCATAAGGCTCCGCCTGTTTCCCTTCTCCCTCGCGGGGAAGGTGAAATAGTGGTTCTATAAGGAGAAGGAAGCTGTCAGTATGTGGGACAAATGTTCCACGGTGTTCCTCATGAAGTTTTTCCCCATGGGCAAAACCAATGCCCTGAGGGGTAAAATTTCAAACTTTCAGCAGACTTCATTGGAATTCATCCCTAGGCATGGGAGAGGCTGTAGGATTACATCCAAACATACCCGCACCACGGGATGGAAAAGTGGCTCATGCTCTAGAACTTCTATGAGGGGCTTACACCCATGTCGAAGGGGCACATAGATGCCACTGCTGTTGGAGGGTTCCTTTCCCTAACAATTGATGGAGCCACGGCTCTCATCGAAAAGATGGTGGCCAATCAAAGCTAGGGGAAGAACAAAAACAACAAAAAGGCAAGCATACCGTGAAGGAGGTGGATATGCTTACCACAAAAATAGATTTGTTACTATCAAGACTAAACGAAAGGGCCCATGAGAAGGAAGCTATGAAGGACACCATTTAGGCCACGGACTCACAAATGACTTGCGAAGTATGTGGTGAGGTCAGACATTCGGGGAACAGCTACCCCAAAACCTGTGAAGACACAACCTACATCAACAATGGGTTCTGACAAGGTAATTACAACGGGTGGAACAATCAATGAAGCCCGCAAGGAGGTAATAATAATTTCAACTCAAATTACAATTCAAATCAACCCTCATTGAAAGACCTAGTTTTAGGACTAGCAAAAATTAATGAAAGTTTAACCAAAAAGCTTACATATAATGATTAAAAGCTTGAGAACATAAATACCAAGATAAAAGGTTTATCTTCCTCTATAAAAAACCAGCTGAGCTTTAACAAGATGATAGAAACAAAGTTAGCTTATATTGTAGCTACTGTTCCCATTAATAATGAAGGAAAAATCCTAGGGCAACCCAAGAATTCCTTTGAAAAAGTTAATGCAGTGACCATGAGGGGTGGTAAGTCCACTCATGATCCACCAAATCCTAACAATAACGCAGGAAAAGCACAAGGTCAATAGGAGGAAGGACCTTCTGCATCAACGAAAACACAAAAAGATCAAGAGGATGAGGAAATGGCACCACAAGACTTTGTTGACACAAGCTACTTGCCGTTTCCCACAAGGAAGAGGAAGCAGGCCATGGATGAGCAATTCGCTTGTTTTGTGGAAATGATAGAGAAGATACATGTGAGTGTCCCATTAATGGACATTTTACATGTACCTTCTTATGCGAAGTAGATCAAAGACATCATCAACAACAAAGCATCCATTGCCATCCACGGAGGTCGTAAAGCTGACGGAAGAGTGTAGCACTGCTATACAGAACCATCTATCAGAAAAGAAGGACCCTAGGTGCCCCACTATCACATGCTCCATTGGCACCCAATAGTTCAATCATGCCTTTTGCGATCTTGGGGCAAGCGTAAGCGTTATGCCCAAGACCGTCTTCGACAAGTTGAACTTCACCCACCTCGCGCCTACGCCAATGATGCTCCAACTGGCCGATTCCACGATCTGCTATCCGGTAGGGATTGCTGAGGACATTTCGGTGAAAATCCAAGGTTAGTTTGTTCTAGTTGACTTCATGGTGCTAGACATGGAAACCACAAAGGAATCGCCCCTCATCCTTGGGCGACCTTTCCTCAGCACTGTTGGAGCACAAATTGATGTTGGAGCTAGAGAAATCTGCTTCAACATCAATGGCAAAGAAGAAAAGTTCGACTTTCAATCTAGACAAGAGCAATGCTCCATGATTCGTATCAAGTACAGGCCGAACCCACAAGGCATTAAGGAGGTTGAAATACAACCTCAACTAGTGGACAGCCAAATCAAGAAAAATAAAGAAAATAAAAAGAGACCAAAGTAGAAAAAGAATAGCCTAAAACATAAAGAAGAAACTCCAAATGTTGTTCCCACACCACCCAAAAAAGACAAAAAGGTGTGGAAATAAAAAGAAGAAGCCCCAAAGTCCACCTCCACACCACCCAAATCAAACAAAATGGTGTGGAGACCGACAAAGGTGCAATCATCTGTGTCTACTCCTCCGAGCACGGATGTACCATCCTCAAGCAAAAACTGAAGGGAGAAAAGTCCTACTCAATGGACTTAAAACAGTGAGCCCTTGCTAAAGGTAAATCGGTAGTTATCTTTTACAATTATAACTTCCTTAGAACTCCTATATAATAAAACTATAGATTATGCTAAAAAATAATCAGTTCACCTTTCAAATATCTAGAATAAAATTCTCTTCCATATTTTATACAAAGTACATTTTGGTTTGAAGTATGGTTAGTGATCAATCATACTTTCATAGGCTTTTCAAATTAAGCATGGTGCTTAGGTTGTTTAGCCAACCTTGATCAAATTAAAAACTAGTTTGATCATTGAACTAAAACTGTAGTGTATAGACATGTGTAGTATAAACCTATAAGATTATATAAAAATATATGTAATAAATAACCTACCTCGGAGCTATCACCAAGCCATCTCAGACCATAGGCCTTAAGCTAGTTTAGGGGAGGACCCCCACAGAGGTACCTTATATCTTTTTTCGCATTCTTAATTTTTTCGCATTTATTTTATGCATTTATTTATTAATTAGCATCTAAAAATCAAAAAAAATGAAAATACCAAAAAAATGAAATATGATAAAAACAACAAAAATATGAATTCCATTCTCATATGTGTTTTAAGAATATTTAGTTTCCCCTAAGTTGAAATAGTGAATAGTTGCTCAGTCTATAATTCATCTGTGCCTAGACTGTAACTTAGTATTCCCCAAGATTTAAGTTTGTTGGCTAAAAATGTCTCATCCTAAAAACATGAAAGCTTGTGGGTTTGCAAATGCATGCTCCTTTTCTAAATTGTTGCAAGTTATGATATTGTACAAATAAAATTTACTATGACTTTGTTCTAAGAGAAACTTGACATCTGGAGTTTTCATTTTCAAAAATCCTAAAATCTAAAAGTTCCTCAATGATTATGAATACCTACCAAGGCCATATGACATGATTCAAAATTCAAATATTAGTCATATGCTACTTGTTTGAGCATTGAGCTTTGTCAAATTGTTGTGACCCTTGTTGAGATTCTCATCATGCATCCATGATCAAGACACACGTACACCCACAAATAAACTGCTGACTCTTACACTGAGAGTTACGCAAAAACATACTTTTTCCATCCACAAAATAATTACTCCATTCATTTATCATGTGTCTCTCTCAAAAAATTTATGTGCCAAAAAGAATAGTATGGGCTATTCTAAAAAAATAGAAAAAGAAAAATATCCATGACAAAAGGCATGAGAGAAAAAAATGCATGCCAAAGAGCATGAAGAAAAGAAAAGAAAAAGAAAGAAAGAAATAAAGGTAGCCCATACTTTCAAATAAAAGGCATTCATCCAAAAGAGAGATTCATGATTCAAAGGAGTACCAAAAATATTTAGAATTAGGACTTTATGAAAGATTCCACACACTTGCACGTCTTGATCAAAGTGTATGACTTGCATCTCCTTGCGGTCTAGTTTTTGACTTAGCAAAATATGTGATGCAAGTATGCCCCACTTTCATACCTACCCAAAACTCCACTCAAAAGCCATTAGTGGTAGGATATGAAAAAGAAGGCAAAATACCAAATGCCTTGGTGAGGTTTTATACACATTTAGCGATCGAGACAATCATTTGAGGAACTTACATTTGTTTTACAAAAACTTATAAAAGCTCCGGATAGATGGTTAATCAAGGAATGAATGATTGGTGACAATGTTATAACTGTTCTATCTTGCAACCACCCAAGAACTTGAAAAAGCTATACGCCCCATAGAGATCAAGGAAAAGGCTAGATAAAATGCCAACTTATTTAAATTACGGAAGAACACTTTGTTATAAGCATGGCACTTGTAAAATATATTCGACATAGTAGCAACTCCTGATCAATAACCATGTACTTAACTATTTGCTCGGGATGAGCAAAGGTTAAGCTTGGGGGATTTGTTGGCGGTCACTATCGATCAAATTCGACCACCAATTAAACTCCAAAATAGGAGAAATAAACAAACTTATGACACATATGCATGTACTATTAACATATCTCCCCATGTATTGGCTACTTAGTATTTTACAACACATACACATGAAATACATGGGAAAATGTCAAAAAGGCGCAACACAGGAAAGCGTAAAGCAGAAAAGTGCAAAGGTACCAAGCAAAAGCCCATCCAAAAGCCAATTCTAGGTTGGGCACCGACGTGGACAAGGTCTAGGCCCACCTAGGAACCGACCACACGAAGGCGGTCATGAGGCGAACCCACCAGGGTATAGGCGCACCCTAGGTGCGCCCGCACCCTAGCTGCCGCCTCTCATGCCCATGCTTCTCTAGTGGTTGCATGCCGCCATGCATAGGCGGTTCCTAGTGGTTTCCTTATTTTTCAACACCAAACTAACCACCTCACTACTATAAGAAGGGGGTTCATGCTCACCATTACACACACCAACATTTAAAGCCTCTACCTCACTACCATTTCTTATATTTTTACTTTAGTAGTCATTTATAAGCTAGCAAAGCTATCAAGGAGGGCTTGGCTCCTTGGAAGAAGAGAAACTTTGGTATGAATACTATGAAGAGTTCTTCCATAGCCTTGTTCTCATATTATCAATATAGCAATGCATATGAACTAGACTATAGTTCTCATGTTATAATCATGATATATGAACTAGCATATAGTTTGTGTTATGATCATGACATGTAGAACTTTATGCTTAATCATTCATATAACTTATATGATTAGAGTTAGAGTTAAGTTGAGGTGGCGGTTCATCATGCCTTTGGGTGTGCCCAAGTTCTTTACCTGTCGATCCGTAGGGTCAGGGACCCATGAGAATTTGAGTAGTTTCTGTGTACGCAAGCATGGTGTTTGGGTATGGAGAAACAGGTGAATGCATTTCCTACTCTAAGGTAGAGGGGTAGGCAGCAGGTGGTGATAGCCTTGTCTGTCCCTTGTAATCCCCCATGTTCGGGTAGGGTGTAGGAGTCTAAATGTCACACGAGGTTGCTAGCAAACCAGTACTTGGTGGCCTCCCAACCTATCTTACACTCAGTTCTAGCTCTAACCATGTAATTTGTATGATCATCAATTGTTCTTTGCATTGCTATATTAGAACATGCCGGCTCCACGTAGGAACATTCTTTTATTCTTTGTTTTCCTTTTATCCTTGAGGTTGGCTCAGATGTGTGTCCACTATCCTTAAAATACTGTTTTTACCCCTATCATGAACTATGGTTCACTATGCGAGTATATAATCTTGTTCATGCTCATGCTAGACTCCTACACCTTGTCCTCATTTGGGAAAATATAAATAATGATACCCTAAATACTTTCAGGTGAAATCCTACAACGATAGATCTATGCACTTGCGGATATTTTCTATAACCGTTAAGAACTATAGTAGTTGGTGTTTCTTGGTGGCGTCCATAAGGTTTAATCAATCTTAGTGATGGTATTAAGAAATACCAACAGGCATTTCTAGCGTCGTTGCCAAGGATGGACTTAAAACCTCCACACTTGGTGATTGTGCTAAGAAATGCTAATAGGGTCCTGAGGTCTTGTCTTGTCACTATTTTCCTTACTAGTGCCAAGGTGGAGCGAGGCACGGCAGTGAAGGCGTTGACGCGCGGCGCTATGCTGCGTACGACTGTTGGCTGTGATGTTGGCGAAGGAACTGACGGGTGGGGCCCAGGCATCGATGAGAGAAAGGGAGAGAAGGAAGGGTCGTGGGTGAGGCCTGGCCGGGCGTTGGGCTGCTACCGCTACGGTGCTTGCTGGGCTAGCCCACACAGGATAAGGGGAGGGAAAGGGAGAGCGAAGCGGGCTGCTGTGGGCCAAAAGGGGAGAGGGAAAGAGATTGAGACCATGAGGCTTTTATCAATATCTAATTCCTTTTCTTTTTCCTAGCTTTCATATGCATTGTTTAAATTGGTTTTTGAATTCATATTTGAAATATAAATATGCAATGAGTACCACCATATGTCTAGCAAGTCAAGCAATCATTCACACGCAAGGTTTCACACATCAAGTTTTATTTTTATGTTGATCTATTGTCGGCAGTCCTCCGAGGGGTATCCCATGAAGGTAGATTGATCGGCAGAGGAGCGTGAGATCAAGAACAAGAAGACAACAGAGACACATGAGTTAGACAGGTTCAGGCCATCAGTATGACGTAATACCCTACTCCTGTGGTATGTTGGTTTGTATTAGCTATCGTATGATATTGTGTGAGTTTGGAGGGGGTCCCTGCCCGCCTTATATAGTCTGGGGAGCAGGGTTACAAGTCGGTTAGATCTAAGAGATAACTGGAAATGAATAACTGATTACAGGAATCTTGGGATCATACATATCCTAACAGATCTTGTAGTATCTTCAGGATATCTTCCAGATGTCTTGCGGAAGGCGCCGACCAGAGTTGTGCCCCGCAAGGCTTCGTCTTGTGGACTGGGCAACCCCTGAGGGCGCAGCCCATGTGGTCTGCTGTGGGTATCCGGGGTCATACCCCCCACATCTATTTATACTATATATATCACCTAGGTTAGTTATATATTTTAGTTCCTATGTAAAGTTTTAAAAAGTTCAAATTTTTAGTGATTTTTAAACTAGGTCAAATTTTAGGGTGTTACAAACCTACCCCCTTAAAAAGAATCTCGTCCTCAAGATTCGCACTGATCCTCAAATACATCATGAAATTCCTTTTTAAGTTTGTCCTCTCTTTCCCATATGGCTTCTGCCTCTGTATGATTGCTCCATTGTACCTGACAAAGTCTTACTGCTGTCCTCCTGGTTTGTTGGGTGACAATATCCAATATCCTGATCGGAAATCCATGGCTTCCATAGGTGCTTGTTCTTCTGGTACTCTTAGACATCTCTTTAGTTGTGACACGTGAAACACATCATGTATATCTAACATTTCTGGAGGTAATTCTATGCGATAGGCTATGGCTCTAATCTTTTTAATGATCTGATACGGCCCAATATATCATGGTGCTAACTTTTCCCCGACTTGAAATCTTTGAGTGCCCCTGATGGGTGATACTTTTAAATAGGCAAAATCTCCTGGTTGAAATTCTAACGGTCTTCATCGGGTATCTGCTTAGCTCTTCTGTCTATTTTGTGCTGCCTTCAAGTTCTCTCGGACTTTGGCTACATGCTCTTTGACTTCCTTGATCATGTCTGGGCCAAATAGGCTTCTTTCTCCAACCTCATACCACATTAATGGTGTTTGACATTTCCTTCCATACAATGCTTCGAAGGGTGCCATCTTCAAGCTTGCTTGATAACTATTGTTGTAAGAGAATTCTATGAATGACAGGCTCTTTTCCCAATCTTTTCCATAGGTGAGTACATAGGCACGCAACATGTCTTCTAATATCTGGTTTACTCATTCTATCTGTCTGTTTGTGGATGATAAGCTGAGCTATAATCTAGGCGTGTTCCCAAAGCTCTATGTAAGATTTTTCAAAATCGGGTTGTGAATTCAGTTCCTCCTTTTGAAATGATTCGGCTTGGTGCCCCATGTAATCTAAGGATGTTGTCGATATATAGCTATGCCAAATTGTTACCCTTGTAATCGGTCCTCACTAGAATAAAGTGTGCCACCTTTGTCAATCGGTCTACTATAACCCATATTGAGTCATGTCCATTTGGTGTCTTGGGCAACCCTACTATGAAGTCCATGCTAATTTTGTCTCATTTCCACACTGGAATGTGTAATGGCTGAAGTAGTCCCGCTGGTCGTTGATGTTCTGTCTTGACTTGTCGATAGGTATCGCATTGGGCGACATTCTACGATATCTCCTTTCATTTTGGTCCACTAGTATTTTTGTTTGAGGTCCATGTACATTTTGGTTGATCCTAGGTGGAAAGAGTAGGCTGAATGGTGTGCTTTGTCTATTATTGACCTTTAGAGTGCTTCATCTTTTGGAATGCATATCCAGTCTTCATACCATCATTTCCCTTTCTCATCGACCCTAAATCCTAGGAGTTCCTTCTTACTATTTTTTCCTTAAAATATTGTATTTCTTCATCCTTGTCTTGGGCTTCCTTTATCCGATCTTCCAAGGTTGGTCATATATTTAGGACATTTAGGGTGCCTTGTGGTATAATTTGCAAATTCAGTTCGTAGACTTCTTGTGCTAGCTCCGGTATTCGGTTTAGAGTCATCATGTAGTGACAATATGCCTTCCTGCTTAACATGTCTGCAACTATGTTGGCTTTCCCTGGATGATGTTGTACGCTCAGGTTGTAATCTTTAATTAGTTCCAGCCATCTCTATCGTAGGTTCAAATCAGGTTGGGTGAAAATGTACTTCAAACTTTTATGGTCCATAAATATCTCACATTTGTTTCAAATGAGATAGTGTCTCCATATCTTCAGTGCGTGCACCATGGCTGCTAGCTCCAAATCATGTGTTAGATAATTTTCTTCATGTTTCCTTAATTGTCGGGAGGCGTAGGTGACCATTTTATCATCTTGCATCAAGACACATTATAATCTTTGTCGAGAAGCATCACAATATACTATAAAGCTTCTGTGTATATCTGGTAACGTGAGTATTGGGGTTGTGGTTAACCTGGTCTTTAGTTCTTGGAAACTCTTCTCGCATGCATTTGTCCACTTGAATTCCTTTCTTTCTGTGTAAGGGCGGTCATGGGTCTTGCGATCTTTGAAAATCCTTCAATAAATCTTCTGTAGCAGCCTACTAGTCCGAGAAAACTATGAATCTCTATCACATTTGTTGGCTACTTCCATTCGAATACCGCCTTCACTTTCTCTGGGTCTACTTTTACTCCTTCTACGGTGATAATGTGTCCTATAAAGGCAACCTCTTGTAGCCAAAATTCACACTTGCTGAATTTAGCATATAGCTCATGTGCTCTTGACTTGTTCAATTTTACTCTCAGATGCTGCTCATGTTCTTCTGCACTCCTTGAGTATATGAGGATATCGTCGATGAACACTACTATGAATTTATCCAATTCCTCCATGAACACTTTGTTCAAACACTACTATGAATTTATCCAATTCCTCCATGAACACTTTGTTCATCAAATTCATAAAATATGATGGTGCATTGGTTAGTCCAGACAGCTCATAGTGACCTCATATTGTCCATAGCGGGTCACAAATACGGTCATTGGTATGTCGCTGAGCCGAATCTTTAATTAGTAATAGCCTGATCTCCGATCTATCTTGGAGAAGTACTTGGCACCTTTTAGTTGATCAAATAGATCGTTGATTCTTGATAAAGGGTACTTGTTTTTTATGGTGACTTCATTTGAGGACCAATAATCAATACACATTAGAAGGCTACCATCTTTCTTCTTTATGAACAAAACTGGTGATCCCTAGGGTGATGAGCTTGGTCTAATATATCCTTTTTCTTGTAATTTCCATAGTTGCTTCTTTAATTCTTCTAACTCATTAGCTGCCATTCGGTAGGGCATCTTTGCTATTGGTGTAGTTCCGCGTATTAGGTCAATAACTCCAAGTCTCTGTTAGGTGGTATTCCAAGTAATTCTTCAAGGAACACATCAGGGTACTCGCATATGACTAGTACTTCTTCAATGCTTGCTAGCTGTATGTTGCAAACCATTGGCTCTGCTCTAGGGGCTTGGGTGACATTCTACCTTTATTCCATTATGATTTGTTAGGGTTATTGCTCAGTTGTTGCAGGATATAGTGCCATGGTGTTTCCTTCAACCAATCCATTCCTAGTATTATATCCAAACCTTCTATCTTTAGTACTACCAAATCTGTTTGAAATTCCACTCCTTCTATCATTATCTTCACTCGAGGGCATTTGAGAGTGCATTTGAGGATAGCTACAGGGTTTGAATCAAGAGAGGGGTGGGGAGTTACTCTATTCTTAAACTATTTTTAAGCACAAAACAAGCATAAACAAACGAATGCGAAGCACCAAAATCAAACAACATGGTTGTAGAAATGGAGTTTACTAAAAACTCACCGTACTCGACATCAGGTGCTGCCTGTACTTCCTCTACGTTCACATGGTTCACACGGCCTTGATAAAAGTTTTGGGTGTTCCTTCTTGGTGGTCTAGAGTTCTAAAGTGCTATGCATCCGACTCTTGAGGCGGCTATCTTGTTCCTTGTTACAAACTTAGCAAGGGCAGAGTTTGCGGCTTTATAAGGGCATTGGGCGACATGGTGTCCTAGCTATCGGCATCCAAAACAGGTTTCCATTGTTGTATTATTATTGCTACTCATGGGCTGGTTGTTGTTACTATTGTTATTGCTATTTGGGTTGCTCTTGTAGTTGGTCTTGGTGTGTGGGATGTTGGATCTAGCTAACTTATACTGCATGGTCGATTGATATCTTGTGGGGGTGGTGTTGTTGGTGTAGACTCACTATGTCTTTTCCTGTTGACAAGCATGTTGTATCAGGAACTTACGCTTCCTTTCTCCTTCAACCTTGATACGTTCTTCTTCTAGTAGAATAGTGCGATTCATCAATGTGTTGAAATCAGGGTAAATGTTAGTGACCATTTGCTCTCTTAAGGATGCGTTGAGTCCTCTCCTAAAACACCTCTGCTTCTTCTTGTCGGAGTTAACATCCTCTGGTGCATAGCGTGCTATCTTCATAAACTTCCTGATATAGTGATTTAGTGTCATTGGGCCTTGCCTCAAGGAGCGAAATTCTTCTACTTTTATCTCCATGATTCCTTCGGGGATGTGGTTCATGGAATTCCTCCACAAATTCTTGCCATGTGATAGCTTCTACCTCATTAACTGTGTCTTAATAGTTTTCCCACCATTCACCAGTGGCTCCTACCAGTTGGTGGGTAGCTCAAATAACCTTTTCTTCCTCGGTGACTCGTACTGTATTTAATTTCTTGGTAATAGTGTGCAACCAATCATCTACTAACAGTGGGTCATCTTTTGCATTCTCAAACATTGGTGGGTGAAGCCTCATGAATGCTGCCATTTTTCCTTTCCCATTTCCATTATCTTGTCTTCTTGTAATATTTTCCAATAATTGTGTCTGTCGATCCATTACTTCTGCTAATGTTGGTAGGGGTGGCGGGGGTTCCTCCCCTTATACCAGGTCATTTCCAACATTTTGCTCAACTTCTTCTTCACCACCTTCCTATACTTCCTCTATAATTGGGATATTATCCTCCTATCATTGCTCATGCCCATGCCTATGGTTATGATGCCCGTGATTGCCTCTATTCTGCCTGCCTCTAGGTTGTTGTGCAACTGGTTCCTCTTCTTCATGAACCTGCCTTTTGTCGGCCCTTTCATGGTGATCCCAAATCCTATCAGATCTCTTTTACATCTATTGCTATGGAGCAGCAAGGATGAGAAGACATCCTATAGGATTTAGGTAAAATAAAAAATAAAATAACAAGCAAGTAAAGACACACATGCATAGACAAACACACAATATATTACATCACATGAACAGTTATACATATATGATACAAGGGCGCATCATACAACAACTGCTAGGGTGATTACTACATGACAACTCACAACTCTAAAGGCATCAAAGCGACACTAGGCATACTACTACTACTTAGGAAGCTAGACATTACTACTAACTACTAGAGTAAAAATTATTTATTCTACATCCAGGTGCTACTAACCCACACTTATTTTCTACTTTAACTGCATCTTGCGAAGGGCCTAGTGTGCAGCATTGCCCTTCTCCTAGGCCAACTGCTCGTCTCGCAGCATGTAAAGCTCTCATGCATATCCATCATCATCCTGTCCGGAAGTGACTCATGATGGCTCGGCCTTCGTGAAATTGTCTACCATGGACTTCTATGTCTCAACTGTCTCTCGGTTAGAGAATGACTCCCTTGAAAAGTATCCATTCAGATCTAAGTGTGGGTTCTGTGGGTCATATGCTGGTATTCTATCTCATGTGCCTATAGCTATGGGATGCATGGCCATGGTCCTTCTTCCTTTCTTCATCCTCTTTGCACACTTCCTGGCGCGTGACTCTTGTAGGGCCTCCTTCAACTCCTGGCTACCGAAGTCTAACTTGTTCTTTAGGATTGCTCTTTCTTGTCTTACTAGAAATAACTCCAAGTTGGTGTTGATTAACTCATGTCCAATCTCCTTTGCCTTAGTGATCCATCTTGACAACTCTTGCTGCTGATCTTCGTAGAGACTATCAAGTGCATGCAGATACTTGATAGTAACTACTATGGTATACTTCGGTGTATGCAGGTTGACCTTCTCCATGTCCTGTACCTTTTCACACCATGTGGGGGTGGTCTATTTAAGCACAGGAAAGAATCTAGCTAGGGTGTGCTCAATATCCTCCTAAAAAACTTGACAATACTCTACAAGAGCCTGGTGTGCTGCTTTCTGGCATGTGTCATGTAATTCTCTTCCATACACTATGAGGTACCGAGCCTAGAATGTTGGCATGATGGATGTTCTGGAATACGCACATAGATCTCACACTTGGGTGCACCATCCTCGATGTACTCATGTTCGTAATACATCGGGGGTTCGGTGTAGCCAAGTCGCTGGAGCGTCTCCCATAGGAGTGGTGGGAACCCTTTGGCTTGCAGGCCGTTCAACTGAACCCAATTATCGTCCATTTGTTGCAAAAAATTTACCACATGGGTAAAAATTTTGCAACACAATAAAAAATGACAATGAGAAAGGTTCGCCAATTATATCATTATTAGGTTTACGGTTACTATTATTGCTATAATTATTATTATTATACGTGTTCGAATCCTAGGGCTTCGTCCTATGGTTAAGCTCAGCTCCAATATCACTCTATTGGCCCCTCATTTTGAGAGTCCTAGGTGCATCTGTACTTGTGCTAGGATCACGCACAAGTATGCAAAAAATCACAAGAATGGTACACAATTATATAACAAAAGGTTCCGAGCTTTATTGATATCTAAAAATAGGGTCTTACAATAGTGGCCCAAAGGGCATGATTATAGGCTTACATATCTAGCAAAATACTATTGCCATGAAGCGGCATTATTTATGGTGGTCTCTAGTACGAAAATATTATATAGCGAAGCGACGTTCTATTCCACAAGCAAGCTTGAGCGTGGTCGAAACCCTTGCCTCGTTGTCATCTCCTACGAACATAACTCCTTGCATGACTCCTATTCCTCATGGTACGTCTCCTCATTGAGGTCATAGTCTTCCTTCATGCCGAAGTTTGTGTCAACAATAGGTGAGTACATACGTACTCAGCAAGCCCTAACCATAGGGTGGAAATAGAAGTGTAGTGGTGATTATGATTAGGGATTGGGTCCTAGCGGAGCATTACCATTCCCACTAGTTTTTGGGTTAGCTTTAATTCCATTACCAGTTTCATTACACATAAAAGTAAATCTAATCATAGTATCCCATCCTAGCATTTGCCCATTCCAAGGTCATGGCTATTCAAATAGGTTTACTTAACTTTGTAGAGGTGTACAAATTTCCCCATATGATAGGTGCAACCTCATCCATGATCAGTGGACAAAATAGACCTAACGAGACCCTGTGCTCGAATGTATGCGACCTTAGATGTCCATATAACTCTACTATGGCTTCTCATGGGTTGGAAACACACTAATTCCGGGAGGATACCTGTCACAGAACCGACCAATTTATAAGAGCACAAGTACAAAAACAATCGCCGAAACGATCAAATTCTCGAACTTGAGCCCATATAAACCCGGTAGTCAACTGAAATCTCAAAGGATTTCAAACCAACTTGCATACAACCAAGATCACAGTAATTCAACATAACATATCATACGTTACAACATTTCGCAGACGTTCGCAAATGGATTACATCATCACAGAGTCATCGTTATTACAAAACAAGTCTTGTAAAACATGCGAAAGCAAATAGTTTAACTTACACACTCGAGTTCAAATACACATACTGGTTCACTGATCACAGCCCGCAAAAGCATTCAGATAAGAGAACAGAGATCATGCCCATGATCTAGTCTTCATCACCCGCCGGGTGGAGACAATACTTACATAATCCCTGATATAGAAGGTCATCTGCAACAAGAGGGAATAAACCCTGAGTACGGGAATGTACTCAGCTAGACTTACCCATCGAAAACCAAAATAAATGACACCAAGGATTATGCATAGCTTAATGTAGTGGATCTGGCTGACACTTTCTTTTTGCAGAAAAGCATAAGTAATAATGATCAACTCTTAGCCTGAACTAGCAGTGACTTTTTAGCCATTAACCTATCATCTATATTAGCACCTATACTAAGCAATCATTTTATTAGGGTGCAAACATTAATAACCATATCAGGTATTCATTGTGTCAACCTTATCATCATCATCCATTTAACCATATCGTTAAATTAAGTGAATCTACGTTGCCGCTGCTTAGTCAAGTTCTCACTATCCGGGAGAGACGGCGATTCGAATCGATTCCTATCTAGCTGGAGGGGTATTCCTAAACACAAACCCTACTTCCCCCGTCGGAGTCGCAAACTAGTCACCTTTGGTACGATTCAGGAGTCGCGAGTCCGAACAGATCGACATTCTCAGAGAACCACTCTGCCAAGGTTGTTCGGGACTCTAACCTGCCTTGGACTTATGCCAATGGCTCTCCGCACATCCTTACTACCTCCAGAATGCCGCCACTGCTCGCGTCCCTGGCCTGAGTCGAGCTACTAGGCTTCGCGGTCAGAACGACTTATCCGGCCAGCTAAGTGTTAGGCTGCGTTCAACATGACATGAGGATGTACATTGTATCGGTCCTTAAATGACTCAGACGGAGTCACTATGTTCAAACCTACACAAGACCCCGCCCGGTCTTAATTCATTATTCACATGGTTCTTTTCCACGATAGCAAATATAGCCAACCGTGATCCACCTCATCCTAAAGCTCGCAGGTAACAGGAAATCACCTGACTTCTACCGCACTAAGCATGGCTAAGCATTTAACCCGTTCCTGAACTTAAATAGGATTCTAGTGCGATATCTGGACAAGGAAGGATATATAATGCAGCAATTGGTTCCAACCAATTCCTATACTTAATGCATCATCAACAATCAAAGATACTCAATGTATTTGTAAAAACATGGGAGGCTTAATATGCTCCGGGGCTTGCCTTTCAGGAACGAGGAAGGCTGGTGGTCAGGGCACTCGGGCAATTCCTTCGCGGCGACTGCTTCGTCGGCTTCCTGCACCTCGAGTTCCTCCTCCTGGTTGGCTCCCTTGAACTCCAGCAACGTCACTCCCTCCGGCACACCTATTGCATGAATGCGCAAGATAAATATCATGGATGCACATGAACGAATGTCAGGGATGCTCGGGGAATGCACATGTTCGCTATAGTTTGCATATTCCAACTTAAGCCCTATTCAAATCACTTTACTTACCAAGTTTATACAAACTAATGTATAATTGCTCATGTTCAGTTAATGACCTAGCACCTGCACCTAAGCATATTCTCAAGTTAGGCTAACCCCTAACAATAAACAGAAACATTGCATCAAGCATACACTCAAGCATTCGTATTTCAGCAAAATAAAGACTATGTAGCGGTGCAGTAAACTAGCCATAACTGGAGATTTATAAATCCAAATGACTTGCAACAAGACAATCTGGAAAGCTTATCAAATTGTCTACAATTAATTTTTAGACCTCAAAGCATGATTCAACACTTTACCAAGCCGAATTCTTTAATCAACAGAACTCTGTCCTCACAAGGCAGAGAGTAAGCAAAACTGGAACCTAAATTTAAACAGCTGTAGTTTCTAAACTACTGGGCCAAATGCCCTCAAATTTTGACAGGACCTAGATATATAAATTATCTACAACTTTTGTATTCATCCCATTCACAACAAATCAAAATATCATGGGGAACTTTCCAAAGTCCCCAGATCTGTCCAGAAGGACATAATGCAAACAAATAATTATTAACTTATGATATAAACACTTAATTGGACAAAACCAACTTTACTCACATATCACACATATCACAAGAACACCAGAAAGTAGGGTGTTCATCCCCAAAACATTTCTTTTAATACTTTCCTAATTTATTTAATTAATTAGAGGAAATAGTAAACATATATGAAAACTACACCATTAAATCTACAAAAATTACAGTATACACTACATGCCCTAAGTAGACTACCATAAAAATTTCACACCCTTTGAGTAAGTATAACAACCTACACAAAAATGGTAAGGCAGAATGGCTTAAAATGGCATAATTAGGAAACCTTAGTGAAAAGTGTCAAGCAACAGATTTCATATTTTTTCTAGCATCCTTAAGGTACTAAGATACTACCTACCAAGTTTCATGGCCATAGGATTCCTAGATAATTTACAAAAATTCACTCAAGTATCCACCAATGATAAAAGGAAAATCTATAACTCAAAAACTACACATGCAATGACTCTCAAATTTTAACCAGATCTTCTACTAACCAATACTAGCTTACCCACAAAATATCACAATTTTTGGATCACAGAAACTCAAGATATGATTTAAATAAGTTTGCATGCATTTAAAAACACTTTTCAAGTTCCTATTTAATTCATCCAAATTTTCCACTACAAGTGTTCATGTCATATTTTTCTTAAATACTAGACCTCCCTGTGAGTCTAACAAAATTGGAAGTACTCAATTTGGATCTACCAATTTGGAGTTACGAAATTTACAAAACAACACTAAAACTGGAATTTTTGAACTATCATATGAATACGCAGCCACTGACGTGTGGGACCCGGGTGTCAGCCGACCCCACCCGTCAGCGAGACGAAAACAGGGGAGGCGCACGCGACGGCGCGGCGGCGGTGGAACTCACCAACGGCGACTCTTCCGGCGACGGCAGTGGTACCAACACGTCCACCTCAAACTCCCGAGTCTAAAGACCTACTTGGCTTGGCCTATTGTCGACGACCAAGACGGTGGCGGCGGCCATGGCAGTGCGGTGGTTCGGCCCGACGGCGAGGCATCGACGGCGATCGAAATAGCGCAATTGCTAGTTACACCGAGCTTCCCCAACCCAACGTGACTCTAACGCACCCTCTAGAAGGACCCGTGGTGGTCGAAGATGGGCCGGCCATGGTGAGCGCCAACTCCGGCGAAGCTCAGCCATGGCGGCGGTGGCTAGAATGGTCACAGCGACCTTACCTAAGCTCGAATGGCTCGGCTAAGTGGTGGAGGACGTAGAGGCGAACACGGCGGAGCTACAGTGAAGGTGTAGCGCGCGTTTTTGCAGCGGTGCGCGAGCTCGGCGACGGCGAAGTTGGAGCGGCAATGGCGGAGCGGCTTGAGCTCGCTGGCTGCGCGCGGTGGAGGCGAAGAAATGAAAAATGGGCTGACGAGCTGGTCGGGCAGGCGCGCGGGGGTGTGCACATCGTGGCCAGCAGCGCCAGGGCGTCCGCGGCATGTGGCCGTGCGGTCAGACGGCCGGCGACAAGTGTCACCCACGTGTCGGATGTTTTCTGAAACCGGTCAGGCACTGTAGCATCGATTCAGTGAAACCAATTAGCCTGACAGTAAGAATTGACAGCGTTTGATCTCTTAAACCGTGATGAATTAGAGGAAACAATGAACATGAAAGTTGTAGAGCTATAGTAGGGCTACAACTTTGATTTAGAAATCAACAGCTAATTCACAACGGATCACGAGTTATATCAAGCCAAAGTTGGCCCATTCAAACTGAAATGGCATTTAGGACTTAGCAAATTTTTCAAGTGTTGAATCAGCTTTAAATTCTGACTTGTGGGTCCCTTTTGAGCATGTTCTGCAAATTTTCATGAGATGGTCATAAAACAACTTTTGTTCCTTATATAATTTGCTACAACTTTGTTTTAGGTTGCTCAGACATGCAAACATCCTAAGCTGTACTTTTTAAATAGTCAAACACAAGAGCTCTAGGGGTCCAAATTGGTCAAACCATAACTTGGAAACCTAATTAGGCAAAATGATCAACATGAACCCTGTTCCTAATGACATTCTAAGTATAACTAAGTTGTTTAAGAGAATTATTAGTCACACCACACATTGGTCACACAAGAATCAAGCAAGGTATGTACTGAAACAATGCAAAACACATGAATTGTTACAATGGTTTCATAGTCATGTTTCACATGTTTCATGATCTTGTTGCATAATATTAACTAATCTTGTTTCACTAAGTGAGTGGCACGGTTTCACTAAGTGAGTGGCACATGTTGCACTTAAGTGTTGCACACTTTACATTTCATAAAAGAAACAACACACATGAAATATACAACATGTTGCAATGTTTTGAAATCATGTTTCATGTGATATAAGTTCACGAATGGATGCATGATGCTCATGTTCATGAAATGCAGTGCAAATGTGGAAGCCAAACACCTAGGGTGTTACAATACCTAATCGTCCCAACATGATGATACCTAATCATCACAATAAGTAATAACATGGCTCGAACACGGCCAAAACAATAGTCATGGGCTCGAATGCGGCCAAAATCCCAAAAGCTTAACGTGGAAGATCACATAGCATCCACACCAACCGAACTATGAAAGATCACATAGCATCCATGTCTACTCCTGATATTTCGCTGCCTACACTGGCCTCCTAGTAGAAATTATACTTCTATCTAATGGGGTGTGAGATCAAGCCTACCCATATAGACATGTGGTTGTACGTAATATCTCACTAGGTGAGAGGGACTATGAACCGGCCTTTATGTGACCAAGGCGAGTATCTCCCACAGGAATCCTCTCCAGGCATCCCTGTCATGGTAAACTATCTCCATAGATTACCACCACTCGCCCCTATCGGGGTTTAGTTTCACAATTACTATTATTATCCCAAGTTCATTCATATCGTGGAGCACATAAATTGTTAAGATAACCACTTATCTTAATTCAACATTAATCGCATCACAATAACCGATCTCATATTCTAGGGTAATAATCCAATAATCAATGTCTAAGCATTTTAGTAAATTAAAGCAAAATTGAAGGGAGGGGGAGCTAGGACTTGCCTTCGTCATTTTCACCTTTCGGCACGTCTACAAAATCTAGGTCCTTGTCCTCCTGACGGCCACCTGAATGGTCCTAATAGCTAGAGGGGGGTGAATAGCCTATAAAAATTTATACAACAACACTAAGCAAAGTGGTTAGACAAAAATGAGGCGAAGCAATACTTGCGCTAGCCTACTAAAAATGCAAGCCACCTACCACAATTCTAGTTTCTATAGTCTCTAAGCACACAATGCTAGGTCACTACCACTAAGTTAGTGAGCTCTCAAAGACTAACTAAAGAGCCACTCTAACCACTAGACCCGACACAAGCTAGCTCTCAATACTAATTACACTAAAGAGCTTAGCAACACTAGGAAAGTAAATACAAGAGTGAGGTAGTGAGGTTATACTGACGTGGCAAGCGATGACCAATGAATCAATCACAAGAGAACCAATGAAATCCTCGGGACAAGATGACACAATAATTTATCCCGAGGTTCACCTGCTTGCCAGCAAGCTACGTCCTCATTGTAGTGATTCACCCACTTGAAGGTTCACGCGCTAATAGGCATCACATTCCTAACCCACAATCGGGTGCAGCACAACCAACACAAGATAGGGATCCACAAGCTACGAGCAATCCACTAGAATAACTTTTTGCTCTCCGCTGGGGAAAGGTCAAGAACCCCTCACAATCACCATGATTAGAGCCAAAGACAATCATCTTCCTCTGCTCGACGATCCTCCCTACACCAAGCCTTTTATGTGGTGGCAACCACCAAGAGAAACAAGCGAAATCCACAGCAAAACCCAATCACCAAGTGCCTCTAGATGCAATCACTCAAGCAATATACTTGGATTCACTCCTAATCTCACAAAGATGATGAATCAATGATAGAGATGAGTAGGAGGGCTTTGGCTAAGCTCACAAGGTTGCTATGTCAATGCAAATGGCCAAGAGAGTAAGCTTGAGGTGGCCACATGACTTATATAGGGAGCCTAAAGGAATAGAGCTATTGGCCCCCTGTCTGGAGCAAACACGACGCAACCAAACGCGCTGGTCAGAACAACCGAACACACGCCACCCTATGTCCAATCACAAGATGGAGGCCACGTGTCCTCCACGTTCAACCGTTGTCACTGATCTCCAACGGCGATCTCCCAGCTCCCGCATGGTTAAGTCGAGGCCGGGCATGCCTGTTGCAAGATCGGACGCACCGATCAACAATAGTGCACTCGCGTGCGCACCACAGCCATGTCATGACCGAACGTGCTGTTCCCCTTGGCTTTCGGGTGTCAGGTCACTTCCAGTAAGCATCTAGAGCCATTTTCCATGACCTAACATGTCCAATCATGCATGATTGGACGCTTGACCGAGTTAGGTCCTCACTGCCTCAGCTGCCAGCACTACATCAGCGTATGTCACCTGTGACCAGATGTAGGCCCTACGTGTTCTGTCACATTTACTGTGCAGCATTTGGTCATTCACCAGACAGTGCCCGAGTGCACCAACTCATTTAAAAATGACCAGACGCATGCCAGCCAAGTCCGGTCACTTCGAGTTCAGCGCCCGGTCAGTGCTAAACAACACTACCTCTTCACCAACTTCTCCACCCTTGCTCAAAAGTGCTAACCACTAAGTGTATCACCTTGAGCACATGTGTTAGCATGTTTTCACATACATTTTCAAGGGTGTTAGCTCTCCACTAGATCAAAATGCATGTGCAATGAGTTAGAACATCTAGTGGCACTTTGATAACCGCATTTCGATACGAGTTTCACCCCTCTTAATAGTACGGCTATCTATCCTAAATGTGATCACACCCATTAGGTGTCTTGATCACCAAAACAAAATGGCCCGATCAAATTAACCTTTGCCTTGACTCCATTTTGTTTTTCTCTTTCTTCTTTTCCAAGCCCAAGCACTTGATCATCTCCATGGACTCCACCATCACCATGATCTTCTCCATTTGTTCCATCACTTGGAATGTCCTACCTATCTCATAATCACTAGAGTAATAGGTTAGCACTTAGGGTTTCATCAATTCACCAAAACCAAACTAGAGCTTTCAATCTCCCCCTTTTTGGTAATTGATGGCAACCCTTTCACAAAGATATGAATTGAAATTCAATTGAATCCATGTTGCTTTCCCAAGCATATTTACCATGTGTAAAAGGATTTGGACATGTTTCATGAACCCCCATTGGTAGCATTTGCTCCCCCAACATATGTGCTAAGAGTTTGGATTGATGCTTGCACATATGCTTGAAATTGAGTTGTGGGAGAGTAATGTCTATCAAATGATGCTAAGGTATAAGAGATGGACCTTTGAAGCATGATACCAATCAGAGTGCACCAAATATACCATCCTTAGCACCATTGCTAGTTAGATACCACTTGGAATTACTTGCAAAACACAAACACTAGATACCTCATGAGATCATCATTATAAGCAACGCTCTAGCACCACTTGTGAAAGCAAAGCAAGTAAACAAGGCATATCTAACTATCACCTATGCATGCTAGTTTTTCATTTCATCAATCAAACCTACAACTAGCATACACCACAGAAGCATGGAATTTTAATTTAAAACTTATGCCATGCAAGCAAACATATGAAATGCACATTCAAATGCATCAATCAAGTCTATGAGCTTGGTCCCCCTACTTGTGTGCCCAAATTTTAATTGATCCCTTTACTTTCATATTTCTCCCCCTTTATCATCTTTTCACTATCTTTGTGCATTACTTCTCCCCCTTTGTCATCAATGACCACAAAGGTTCAATTTTAGATGGGTTAAGACTATCGATGCCAATCAATGGGGTGAGGATCATTTTCCCAAATTTGGTTCAATCTAGATTACTTACCCAAGATATTTAACTCGGTTTGATCCAAGGACAAGCTTCTTCACACCTCATTTCAAGGGTTATCTTGTACCATATTGAGTTAAACACTTATAGCTCATTTTCTAGATCAAACACTAGGTTCACAAGCCCACAAACATGTGATATGCTACCACTAGATCAAGTCAAACATACAAGAATCAAATTCATTTGATTTTCATGAATGAGCCTATAAGACATGAGGAATGACTAGATGCACTAAACATGTGCTTAGCCAAGAATGTATGCATGCTAATCAACTTTTATCTTGTATTGCTTGAAGGAGAGGCATGTCATATGGGGGGTGCATCAACACATATTTGAGAAATCCAATATGTTTAACTCATTCCTTAGCTTGCAAAACCTCTTCTCATCCAATGGCTTGGTGAATATGTCGGCAAGTTGATCTTCGGTGCCTACACTCTCAATTGAAATGTCCCCTTTTTGTTGATGATCTCTTATGAAATGGTGGCAGACATCAATGTGCTTTGTTCTTGCATGTTGAACTAGATTGTTGGTTAGCTTGATTGCACTCTCATTGTCACATAGCAATGGCACTTTCTTGATCTTGATTCCAAAGTCATTCAAGGTGGCCTTCATCCAAAGAATTTGTGCACAACAACTACCGGTGGATATGTATTCAGCTTCGGCGGTTGATAGTGCAACATTATTTTGTTTCTTTGATGACCATGAAACAAGTGATCTTCCCAATAGTTAACAAGTGCACGAGGTGCTCTTCCTTTCAACCTTGCATCCCGCATAGTCTAAGTCAGAGTAACCAACTAGCTCAAACTTTGGTCGTTTGGGATACCACAAACCAACATTTTGTGTATGCTTCAAATATCTCAATATTCTTTTAGTAGCCTTCAAATGACATTCTCTTGGTGAGGCTTGAAATATTGCACACATGCACACAATAAACATGACATCCGGCCTTGATACGGTCACATAGAGTAGACTTCCAATCATAGAGCAATACAACTTTTGATCCACCATGTTGCCACTTGCATCACTATCCAAATTGTCATTTGTTCCCATTGGTGTACTAATAGCCTTTGCTTCATTCATACCAAACTTCTTAAGCATGTCTTTCATGTACTTGCCTTGACTCACAAATGTTCCATTCTTCAATTGCCTGATTTGAAGACCAAGGAAGTAACTCAACTCTCCAATCATGGACATCTCAAATTCATTAGCCATCATTTTCCCAAACTCTTCACAAAAGTCTTGATTGGTTGATCTAAATATGATGTCATCAACATAGATTTGCAACACAAACAAGTCCTTGCCAATCTTCTTGATGAAAAGAGTGGTGTCAACCTTTTCCATAATCAACCCCTTAGAGAGTAGGAAGTCCCTCAACCTCTCATACCATGCTCTAGGTGCTTGCTTCAAGCCATACAATGCTTTCTTCAACTTGTACACATGGTTGGGCTTCCTGTCATCTTCAAAACTAGGAGGTTGCTCAACATATACTTCTTCATCGATGTAGCCATTGAGAAATGCACTCTTGACGTCCATTTGATAAAGCATGATATTGTGGGCACAAGCATAGGCTAGCAAGATTCTAATTGCTTCCAATCTAGCAACCGGGGCATATGTTTCTCCAAAGTCAAAACCTTCAACTTGTGTATAGCCTTGTGCTACCAATCTTTCTTTGTTCCTTACTACTATCCCATCTTGATCTTGCTTGTTTCTATAGACCCATTTGCTTCCAATCACATTATGGTTCTTTGGTCTTTCAAGTAACTCCCATACTTGATTTCTTGTGAAGTTGTTCAATTCTTCATGCATAGCATTCACCCAATCAATATCCATTAATGCTTCTTCGATCTACTTTGGTTCAATAGATGACACAAATGAGAAGTGCTCACAAAATGAAGCTAATTTTGATCTTGTTTGTACACCTCTTGAGATATCACCAATAATAGTGTCTAGTGGATGATCTCTTGCAATATTGGTTGGTTGGAGTATTGGGACATTATTGCTTGCACTTGCTTGATCATTAGATTGAGATAATGTACTAGCCACTTGATCTTCTTCATTGTCATGAGAGCCACTTGAACTCACTTGATTAGTATCAACTTGCACATTTGAGTTAGAGAGCACTTGCACTTGATCATCTTCTTCATCATTCACTTGCCTAGGCCTCAATTCACCAACATCCATGTTCTTCATGGCATTTGAAAGTTGAATGCCTCTCACATCTTCAATATTTTCATTCTCATCTTGGGAACCCTTGGTTTCATCAAATTCCACATCATGAACTTCCTCAAGAGTACCACTTGCCAAATTCCAAACTCAATATGCTTTGCTTGTAGTGGAGTAACCAAGCAAGAATCCTTCGTTATATTTCTTGTCAAACTTGCTCAATCTAGTGTCTTTGCTCAAGATATAGCATTTGCAACCAAAAATCTAAAAATATACAATGTTGGGCTTTTTACCATTCAATAGCTCATACGGTGTCTTCTCCTTCAAGGGGTGACAATATAAGTGGTTGCTACAATAGCAAGCCATGTTGATTGCTTCGGCCCAAAAAGATTGATTCACATTATACTCACTAAGCATAGACCTTGCCATATCAATGAGTGTTCTATTATTCCTCTCAACAAGAGCATTCAATTGTGGAGTGTACTTAGCCAAGAATTGATGTATAATTCTAAAATCGTCACACAACTCATCAATTCTAGTATTCTTAAACTCACTACCATTGCCACTTCTAACCCTCTTGAAGGTTGTTTCAAACTCATTATGAATGCCCTTGACAAATGATTTGAAAGTTGCAAATACATCACTCTTGTCCACTAGAAAGAATGCCCAAGTGTATCTTGTATAGTCATCCACTATCACAAAGCCATATTTGTTTCCACCGATGCTAGTGTATTGTTTTGGCCCAAACAAATCCATGTGCAATAACTCAAATGCCTTGCTAGTACTCATTATACTCTTCTTAGGATGTGTGTTTCCAACTTGTTTGCCGGCTTGAAAAGAGCTACAAAGTTTGTCCTTCTCAAATACCATATCTTTCAAGCCTCTAACTAGATCATGCTTAACCAATCTATTCAATTGTTTCATTTCAACGTAACCAAGCCTTCTATGCCATAACCAACCCATGCTAGACTTAGTGAATAAGCATGTTGACAATTGAGCTTCACTAGCATTGAAATCAACCAAGTATAGATTCTCATATCTAAAGCATTTGAAGATCAAATTTGAGCCATCTACACTTATGATCTCTACATCATCAACTCCAAATATGCATTTAAATCCAAGATCACACAATTGAGCCATGGATAGCAAATTGAAGTTCAAGCTCTCTACTAGCAACACATTGGATATGCTCAAGTCATTGGATATTGCAACTAGTACAAAACCGACCATTGTTCTTCATAAAACTAGTCTTGTGAGGAGCAAAGGCTGTCTTGACTTTCTTGGGGGTATAGCCCAATCCCTCTTTGTAGAGAGAAGCTCTTTGGCTACCCAAGCACATAAGCAAGCGGTCCTCTCCACCATAGGCTTTGCCTAAGGTAAGAGTGAGCTCATTTACCTCCTTCTTGAGTGTCTCATTCTCAACAATTAGTGAGGCATCACAAGTGAAATCATCACAAGAAGGGTTAGTGGGAACAACAATGATAGGCTTATAGAAAGATTCATCAATTATGTCAAAAGTTAAGCCCATATCACATGTTACAACATGTTTCTTCACATTTTTCTCATCAAGTAGAGAGGAATGAGGTTTTTTAAGCTTCCTGTGAGCCTTGCTAAGCTTCTCATGGGCTTCCTCTAGCCTCTCATGAGATGCATTGAGCTCATCAAAGGCTTGCTTAAGGGCTTTTAATTCCTTACACAAGCTTTGCATTCCCTACTCTTAATGTCAAAATATTCCTTAGCATCATCTAACATGTCAAGTAGTTCATCCTTAGTTGGTTCATCATCATCATCACTATCATTTTTTTTTTATCATGTTCCTCATCATCACACTCATCATCGGATTGTACCTTAGTGGCCTTAGCCATAAAGCACATCGATGGAGTGTCGAAGAGAGAAGGCTTCTCATGTATGGCAATGCTTACAGGAGCCTTCTTCTTGGTGGTCTTGTCATCATCAACACTTTAGAAAGCATCACTATCCCAAGTGACCACATATGAACCACCCTTCTTCTTCCTTCTTCTCTTTCTTTTTCTTCTTGTCCTTCTTGCAATTCTTGTCATCATCATCATTATCGCTATTGTATGGGCATTGAGCAACAAAATGATCCTTGCTTCCACACTTGAAGCACCTTCTTGATTCTTCCTTGTCCTTGGATGAAGATTTCTTCCTTCTAGCATGATAGTCCTTCTTCACCATGAACTTGCCAAATCTCTTCACAAAGAGAGCCATCTTTTCATCATCATCGTCATCCTAAGAGAATGAACCTTCATCTCCACTTGATGAGTCTTGCTTGGCCTTGCCCTTAGATGATGTGGCTTTGAATGCCACACTCTTCTTCTTCTCATCTTTCTTCTCTTTCTTTTCTTCCTTCTCCTCATTATCTCTATAAGTATCATCGGTCATCATATCACCCAATACTTGGTTTGGTGTCATGGTGTCCAAACCACTCCTCATAAGAATTGTGACCAATGTGCCAAATCTAGATGATAAGCATCTCAAGAACTTGTGGGAGAAATCCTTGTCCTTCACCTCTGCTCCAAGTGCTTTGAGATCATTGACAAGCACTTGAAGCCTATGAAACATCTCTGGTACACTCTCATCTTCCTTCATCTTGAGCTAGCAAACTTCTCCTTGAGGATGTATGCCTTGGCACCCTTCATGGCTTGAGTGCCCTCAAATGACTCCTCTAACTTCCTCCATACTTCATGAGCCACCTCAATGTCCTTGATTTTCTCAAATGTCCCCTCATCCAGTGCATCATGAATAGCACTAAGAGCAATATTATTGTTTTGGAGGTCTTAATGGCTAGAGGGGGTGAATAGCCTATAAAAATTTATACAACAACACTAAGCAAAGTGGTTAGACAAAAATGAGGTGAAACAATACTTGCGCTAGCCTACTAAAAATGCAAGCCACCTACCACAATTCTAGTTACTATAGTCTCTAAGCACACAATGCTAGGTCACTACCACTAAGTTAGTGAGCTCTGAAAGACTAACTAAAGAGCCTCACTAACCACTAGACCCAACACAAGCTAGCTCTCAATACTAATTACACTAAAGAGCTTAGCAACACTAGGAAAGTAAATACAAGAGTGAGGTAGTGAGGTTATACTGACATGGCAAGCGATGACCAATCAATCAACCACAAGACAACCAATGAAATCCTCGAGACAAGATGACACAATAATTTATCCCCGAGGTTTACTTGCTTGCTAGCAAGCTACATCCTTGTTGTAGCGATTCACCCACTTGGAGGTTCATGTGCAAATAGGCATCACATGCCTAACCAACAATTGGGTGTCGCACAACCAACACAATATAGGGGATCCATAAGCTACGAGCAATCCACTAGAGTACCTTTTGGCTCTCCGCTGGGGAAAGGTCAAGAACTCCTCACAATCACCACGATCAGAGCCTAATACAATCATCTTCCTCTGCTCGATGATCCTTGCTGCACCAAGCCATCTAGGCGGTGGCAACCACCAAGAGAAACAAGCGAAATCCACAGCAAAACACAATCCCCAAGTGCCTTTAGATGCAATCACTTAAGCAATGCACTTAGATTCACTCCAAATCTCACAAAGATGATGAATCGATGATAGAAATGAGTAGGAGGGCTTTGACTAAGCTCACAAGGTTGCTAGTCAATCCAAATGGCCAAGAGAGTGAGTTAGAGCTGGCCACACGACTTATATAGGGAGTCCAAAGGAATAGAGCCATTGGCCCCCTATCTGTAGCAAACACAACATGACTGGACGCGCTGGTCAGAACGACCAAACGCATGCCACCCTGCATCCGATCGCTGGATGGAGGCCACATGTCCTCCACATTCAACCATAGCCGCTGATCTCCAATGGATATCTCCCAGCTCCCGCGTGGTTAAGTCAAGACCAGACACGCCCATCGCAAGACCAGATGCACCGATCAACAATAGTGCACTCACGCACGCCACAACCATGTCATGACCGAACGCGCCGTTCCCCTCGGCTTCTGGGCGTTAGGTCACTTCCAGTAAGCATCCAGAGCCATTTTTTCTATGACCTAATTCATCCGATCATGCATGACCAGACGCACGACCTAGTTAGGTCTTCACTCTCTCAGCTGCCAGCCCTATGTCAGCGTACGTCACCTATGACCGGACATAGGCCATGCGCGTCCCATCACATTTACTATGCAACATCCAGTCATTCACCAGACAGTGCCCGAGCATGGCAACTCCTTTAAAAATGACCAGACGCATGCCAACTGAGTCTGGTCACTTCGAGTTCAGCGTCCGATCAGTGCTAAATAGCTCTACCTATTCAACAACTTCTCCACCCTTGCTCAAATGTACCACCAAGTGTATCACCTTGTGCACGTGTGTTAGAATGTTTTCACAAACATTTTCAAGGGTGTTAGCTCTCCACTAGACCTAAATGTGTTTGCAATGAGTTAGAACATCTAGTTGCACATTGATATCCATATTTCGATATGAGTTTCACCACTCTTAATAGTATGGCTATCTATCCTAAATATGATCACGCCCATTAGGTGTCTTGATCACCAAAACAAAATGGCCCTATCAAATTCACCTTTGCCTTGAGCCCATTTTGTTTTTCTATTTCTTCATTTCCAAGTCCGAGCACTTGATCATCTCCATGGACTCCACCATCACCATGATCTTCTCCATTTGTTCCATCACTTGGAATGTGCTACCTATCTCATAATCACTAGAGTAATAGGTTAGCACTTAGGATTTCATCAATTCCCCAAAACCAAACTAGAGCTTTCACCACCGTCGTCTGACGGACGTATCGATCGGAATAAGACTACCACTAAACATAAAATGAAAGGGCAAAAGCAAACATAGAAAAATATGGTAGTACCAGGTGCAAATGGTTGAGTTAGATTTTAGACGAATTTTAGAAGTCGTTTCATGTGAAAAGGAGTTAGGGTGCAAAAGTTATATATTTTAGAAGTTTATTCTATAGCTAATTCACTAAGTAGGATTTTATATGCATTTTTTGTTTCATGAAAATATGTGGAAACTACATGACTAAATTCCCTAATGCATCTAGTTTATTTACAAATTTTCTAGGAATTTTTCTAAGCTAGGAAGATGTATTTTCAGCTCTCTATGTACATTAGTTGGGTGTACCTAGCGTTTTCTAACGTGTACCACACGATGTGTCTGGTGTGTGTGTGCGCACGGGGTGATAGGTGGGCCACCTTGCCACATCAGCGAAGATGGCGGCAGTGGCATTATGGCCATTGGCCCATGTGATAGTGAAAGTGGGAGAGACAGACGGGAGTTGATGACAACGGCAACGCCGTTCCGTGCTCGGTCCAGCATGATAGAGACAGAGAAGGGGGATGAGGGGATATAGCGACAGAAGGAGGTGGCTGCCGTGATGTTAGAACAGGGGTGGGAGGCCCGAACTCGTCGAAGTTGGTCACGCCAACGGCATCGGCCCTCGGGGGTGACGGGTGATGGGTGGATGTTGTTCACGGGGTCATGCCACAGCCAATGGCGGGGTTGCCATCAGCAACGGGTGCCTGCGGTGGTAGTGGTGGCTCACCGAAGAGGACACGACAGCGCTACACAGCAAACCCAACCATACGAGCCTTAACCGATTCAACCGATAGCGTGTACATGAGTGTGGGTGAGTGGTGAGTGCAGTGGGGGTTGTGTAGTGCCATGTTAGACCTTGCCAGTGATGGCCGATAGCCATGGTGGCTTGGCGGAGCAGGGCCCATGGTGATAGCACAACACAGAGAGAATTCTGATCAACTAGCTATCAAAGGAGATAGTGGAAGGGCTCTAAAACTCACCAGTGACTCCAATCGACCAAAGATGTAGCGAGGAAGAAGAAGAGGGAGGTGGCACCAATGGCACCGATGAATCCTGGATTGGGAAAAAATGGAAGAAGGCGGAAAGGAGGAGGGGAGAGGGGAAATGGAGGGGGAGATGGTGTGTTCCCGCCCTCGGTGGAGCTGATGGTGGAGAGGGCGAGGGCGAGAGCATCATATTTGTAGGCCGGCTGGGTCGGTTCCTGGTGGCGAGATTTTTCTCATGGCCGCTCTTATCCACCACGCGTGCTCATAGTTGACCTTGTCAGGTCGGTTCACCAAAGTGGGCACTTGCCCGCACACACAGCGAGGTGCCTTTGGCGGCTACTCTGGTGGCTCAACGTGGAGGTGACCATGCGTCGACATTGATGAGTTCACTATGAGGGAAGAGAGGGGAGAAGAGGGGAGAGGAAAGGCGCCGTGGGGTCCTGAGGTCTCGTTGTGTCACCATTTACCTTGTTGGTGCCAAGGTGGAGCGGGCCACGGCAGTGAAGGCGTTGATACATGGCGTTGTGCCATGTGAGGTTGCCGGCCATGTGGTAGGCGAATGAACTGATAGGTGGGGCCCAAGCATCAGTGAGAGAAAGGGAGAGAAGGGAGGGGTGCGGGTGAGGCCTGGCTAGGCGCTGGGCTACTACCGCTATGGTGTTTTTTGGGCCGGCCCACGTGGGAGAAGGGGAGGGAAAGGGAGAGCAGAGCGGGCTGCTGCTGGTGGGAAGGGGAGAGGGTGAGAGATTGAGCCCGTGAGGCTTTTATCAATATCTAATTCCTTTTCTTTTTCCTAGCCTTCATATGCATTGTTTAAATTGGTTTTTGAATTCAAATTTGAAATGCAAATATGCAATGAGTACCACCATATGTCCAATAATTCAAGCAAACATTCACCCACAAGGTTTCACACATCAAGTTTTATTTTTATGTTGATCTATTTATACTATATATATCACCTAGGTTAGTTATATATTTTAGTTCCTATGTAAAGTTTTAAGAAGTTCAAATTTTTAGTCATTTTTAAACTAGATCAAATTTTAGGGTGTTACACCATGCTTCAGGGATAGACTCATCATGTTGTTGCTAAAAGCTTGAGATTCTTTCACGTAGAGCATTGGTTTTGCCCGTGGGAAAAACTTTGATAGGAAGGCATTGGAGAAATTTTTCCATTTGGTATTCTTGTCTTTGTTGGCATAGAACCATTGTTTTGCCTTCCCCAAAAGTGAAAATGGAACGAGGTGAAGTAATATGGCATTCTTGTAACTCCTTTGATGGTGAAAGTGCTACAAGTCTCTAGGAAGTGTTGGAGATGAGCACTTGCATCTTCATGTGCCTTTCCACAAAACTGGCTAGCTTGTACCATGTTGATGAGAGCTGGCTTGAGCTCAAAAGCATTGTCTCCAATTTCAGTCTCTGGTCCAGTACGGATGCTAGCCATAGTTGGAGCAAAGAATTCAAGGAGAGTCTTGTCGGCCATAGCCTCGAAAACTGGTATTAAGTTGTGCCTTGTCTGGTTGTCTTCCAATTCTGAAGCTAGAACTTCCTTGAGTTTAGCTCTGGTCCTCCTGATTAATGCTTCTAGATCTTCAATGTAGTTTTTCAGAAGGTCAAAATCAGTCATACATTACCCTACATAAGATGTAAAAGTAGACAAAACAAGGGTAAGCCTATTTGAGCAGAGGTAAATGGTTTTTCGATCACATCTATAAGTAAAAGTTTATCAATATTCCTTTTGATGGCTTAGCTCCCTTCCCCGGCATAGGCGCCAAAAATGCTTGTTGGTATTTCTTAGCACCATTACTAATAATGATACTTAAGAAATACTTATGGTACTTTATTGTGACTTAGAAAGAATATATATTTGAGGAATTCTACAAGCGCACATATATACCATTATAGCACTTCACCCGGGAGTATTCTAGGTATCGTTATTTATAATTTTTACCTCGGGAAGGACTGGCAAAGGAAATATATTGATAACTTATACTTATGATGAATGAATAAACCAACCAACCATCGACTCTAAACAGGGATAAATCAAGAGATAAGATATATATGGTAGATGAAAACACTCAGAGTACTCCTTCTCATAGCAATAGCAAGACTAAGTAGATACAATAGAGAAACTAATTCCTAAGTTATTCTTAATTACAAGTCAAAGCATACATTGATGTGCATATGTACTCAATAATCATGGCTAAAGATTAACTTCATATCTACACATAAGGGACATTACTAAGGAAGATCAAGAACAAAGCTTGACTTCCTTCACAACCGGTCCTACTTGTCCTACATTCGGGAGGTGGACTACAAAGTACTCAAGGAGTATGTCACTCTCGTGATCTACCACATGATCTAGAATGTAGGGTGCATCCACAGGTAAACAACATATAAGCACCACGCTTACACAATGTCGACCACTCACCCCGCACATGCATAAGAGTGAGCATTTTGCGAACTTATGCATAAACAAAATGATAACTCTAGCTATATTAAGCATATAATCAAAGTAAACTATGAACATAATAATTAAGAACATGAATAATATTAAGAATAATGTCATAGCAAATGTAGCAAACATATGAATAATAAAGGATACAAAAGAGGATATAGAAGGCTTTACCAAGTGATGAGGACATCACCTGCCTGGATACAACCATATTAGCAACTTTTGATTCACAGAAATACATACATGGATCAAAAAGAGTGTTAAAGACACATGGAAGGCATGGAGGACCAAAGAAGTTGATTAGGGGCCAAGTACAAGTATTCCCAACGTCCTCCACCAGGACACCACGTCACTTTTGGTCCAAGGGAAGAAAGAGATAAAATCCAACACATTTTGGGGCTGGATTCGGACTGCAACACTGTGCCAACTTGCGACGGCCGCCACGACCTCATCTAGACTCCGTTTTGGGCGTTCAAGTACTCCATCGAATCCTTATGAAGTCTATTTTCATATGGATTCAGACTCATGTCTATATCTTGCCCCTAAGGCATCCACAATGGTCAAATTACTACCAAGAGGTTTTTCTATCAAAGGTGCGGCGTTGCCTTATTTTGGCCCTATGGGCTTTGTATCAAGTCGGGTCCAATAAGGACGTGTCCTAGGGTTGGAGCACGACACTAGGACCCCCTAGTCGTCCTCCTAGGTATTAATAACAGATTGGGTTTTGTTTTGTTGAAAGTTTAGCCATTGCTACATCCTTGTAGACACGTGTGTTGACTAGACCATCCATTCTACTTGATACAGAACTCCAACTTTGTGAGTTCAGATTGGTTTTTCATTCTCATATTTGCAATTGAGTTGCTTGTTCTACTTGTTCTTGCTTTGTTCCTCGATTGCTTGTAGGAATTACCCTAGTGGTTTGGTTGATCGTGCTCCACAAGATCACAACAGCCATTGGAGGTGGTGTATCGGTTGCTAAGGCGCAGCATCCTTGGATGGTTGTAGTCAGGCCGTGAATGTCATCTCCGTCCCCAAATCGAGTTATCCACCTTCTCTCATCGAAAGATCGGGATTCACCCTAGCGGTTTCATATCACCAAGCCTCGCTCTTGTCAAGATTAGGAATCCAAACGAAAAGCTTGCCTCTCTCTAGATCTAACTTAGCTAGCTATGTCTACGAATATTTGTGGAGCTATGAGGTTCTTCTTCTTCTCTTCTGATTCAGATAGAATTGAATGTAGGAGGATGCCTGAAGGAGGAGGTATGGGAGGCTTTTTATAGGGGGGACCAGGAGTCCTATGGGCCCATAAATCCATGGCAACGTCAAATCTGAGCCCTCGATATGATCTGACCTTGAGCAACAGTGTAGATTGAACCTAGGAGGCGATGGAGAACTGACATTCAAAGTGGGGGCTGCCAAGTAGGCCTAGGAGGCTGATCAGCCTACATGTGGGGCTAGCCGGCCCCACCCAGCCACCACTCGGGGTGGGTCGCGGTGCATTGTCTTTCTCGATGGTTCTAGAGTCTTCTTAAGTTGGTTTCATCATGGATAAATGTGATTTGCTCTGACAATGAGGTCCACCTTGCTCGTTTTCTAAATAAATCCTCATGTAAACACAGATTCACCAAAACTTATGGAATTTGTTAGTTTAAACCCCTAGACCTATGTTGCTGATCATTTTCATGCATTATAAGTTATATTGACGGTTTATGATTAGTGTTAACTACCGTGAACAGTCACAAAGGTGACACCAAGGTATCTAATGCTAATGTGATTGATCTTGATTCATGTGAGGATCTTCTAGATAGATTTGGTAGTTTGATCAAAGCTTTATAAAATGAGATGGCTAAAACAAAGAAATTGAAAAACAAAAACTTATTTCTGAAGAACACTGTGTACAACAAAAGCATCTACTTTATGATACTACTTGTTTACATGAGGAGCTAAAATTGGCTCATGGGGAATGCAGTGTTGCTTAAGATAACTTAGTACAAGACCATGCTTTTCTCACTGAAAGGCTTTCCAATGAAGAAAAAGGGCGAAAGAAAAAGGGCAAAGAAGATGAAGAAGCAAGAAGACACTACCCCAGATCTTGACATGACTGTCGGTTCAAAAACTCCCTTCACTACTAGATTTTGAACTGACAGTGGCATACCGGCAGTGATGGGGGGTTGACATCACTGTCGGTTCTTATAAACCGACACTAATGTGAAACCGGCAGTGACGTGGAAAGCCAAAAAATGCACTGAAAAAATAGGAAAAAAATTTAATACCGGGAGAGGTCCCACCGAGCAGCTACATGGTCGCGCGTCGCTAGACACAAGTCATGATTTTTTGCGTGAAAACGCGCACTTTGCGACCACCGGCGCTCGAACCCCTAACCTTCTGCATCACGTCTTTGGCCCCTAACCACTCTACCTACAAGCTGTTTGTGTCCAAATGAGATTTTTGTCCTAGCTATTTTATGTTCATCCAATTTTGAAATGAGTATTTGGGACCCTAAATGAATTCAAATGAAAAAGTTGTCAACTACAAAGTTTTATAACTTTTTGAGATCTAAAACTTTTATTTTGGTAGTTTCTCCATCCGAGGTCATTTACAAAATTTGAATTTCAAATTTGAGAAATTCAAATGTAGTTTTCCATGACAATATAATTTCAAATGAAAAAGTTATCAACTACAAAGTTTCATAACTTTTTGAGATCTACAACTTTTGTTTTTGTTGTTTGTCCATCTGAGGTCGTTTAAAAAATTCATATTTCAAATTTTTGGAAATTCAAACATAGTTTTTCTTGACAAGATGATTTCAAATCAAAAAATTGTTAACTACAATGTTTCATATCTTTTGGGATCTACAACTTTCATTTTGGTAGTTTCTCCATCCGAGGTTATTTACAAAATTTGAATTTCAAATTTTAAAAATTCAAACGTAATTTTCATTGACAAGATGATTTCAAATCAAAAAGTTATCAACTACAAAGTTTCATAACTTTCCGAGATCTACAACTTCTATTTTGGTCATTTGGTCATTGTCTCATCCGACATAGTGATAATAACATTGTTCACAAATGTTCATAAACTATAAGAGAGATATGTAAATTTTGTGAACAATATTCCTACCACTTTATTGGATGAAGAAATGACCAAAATAAAAGTTATAGATCTTGATAAGTTCTATAACTTCAATGTTCATGACTTTTTCAGTTGAAATCATTTAGTGTTCAAAAATAACGTTTGAAGTTACCATTTTTTGACATTCAAAATTCAAATATATAAAACAGTGTCATATGAAAAGATGAATAAAATAATAGCCATAACAAAGCAATAAATTGATAGAGCATGATTTTAGAAATTTTTAGGAAAAAATCATCAAATTTGAAGTTAGTATGAGGGAGAACGACTAGTTACAAGTTTTAGTCAGAAATTAAAAAGAGAAATTAGAGTTCTTCAATAATTTCAAATTTTAATTTCAATCAGCATTTTGAAGTAGTAAATTATTTCAAATGGAAAAGTTGTCAACTATAAAGTTGCATTACTTTTCGAGATCTAGAACTTTTGTTTTGGGCGTTTCTCCATCTGAGGTCGTTTGAAAAATTCAAATTTTAAATTTTCGAAATCAAACGTAATTTTCGTTAGATAGATGATTTTAAATGAAAATATTTGGATATCCAAACGATCTCAAATTAAAATAGTTTGATCTACAAAGTTGTAGATCTCCTTGAGTACTACAACTTTGATATAAAGTTTGTCTTCATCGAACATCATATGAGAAACTTATGAATTTTTCTTGCAGCATATCACTGTCGGTTCAAGCCACGAACCTATAGTGATAGTATCAGTATTGGTTTTTGGCTAAAACCGGTAGTAATGACCCAATATCATTGCTAGTTCTTGGCTAAAATCGACAATGATATGAACTAACAGTGAAGACCTGAATATCAGTATCGGTTGGGCTATCAGTGTCCTATCACTATCGGTTTTAGCCAAAAACCAACAGTGATGGGCTATCACTATCGGTTTCTCAAAATCCAGCAGTGATGAGGCCGATAGTGATGTCCAATTTTGTAGTAGTGAGAAAAGAAGCTCTCTCATTTCATATGCTTCAAACGCTATGAGATGGGTCATCTTGCTGAGTCTTGCCCAACCAAGAAGCCAAAGATGAGGCCACAAGATGAAAGGAAGGAGCCCCAAGAACAAGTCAAGATCAACCATAAAGATGGTGTTGATTTGGGGAAGATGAAGAAGACAAAAAGAGGTGGAAGAGCAAGGCATCTAATGCTTAATCAAGATGCCATGATTGTGAGCAAGAATCGAGACAAGAAGAGAAATTTGGCTCACATCTAGTGCTTCAAGTGTGAAGACATGGGACACTTTGCCTCGAAGTGTCCTACCAAGCTTGAGAGAAATGCTCAAGCAACTCATGAGAGGCAAGGCAATGAGAAGCACCACATGAGCAAGGAAGATAAGGCTCAATTAAAGAGAACATGCTACTCATGCCAGGAAAGGGGACACATGGCTAATTTATGTTCCCTAGATAACACTTCTAAGCCTATTTCAATTTATGATAATATTGTGCTTAGAAAGGATGGTAATGGTACCTCTATGGTTGCTATTGAAAAACATTCCGCTATTCATACTAAGGCTATGCCTAACTATGTTGCCCCTAACTTGAGAGGACCTAAACTAGTTGGGGTACCATCAAAAAGTGGATGAATGTGTGTAGGTACCATCGGTATTAGAGACTTGGCTCAAGTGGTATTCATTTTGTTGATCACATGATTGAGCCAAGTATTGAAGAGCAGTGATCATTATCCCAATGCCATGATAAATTAGTGAAGTCCAAAAGTGCTACAACATACAAGTGTTATATTTCAAGTTGTGGGTGATTTATTGGTTATAATTGGAGGCTTGCAAATATTTGAGTTGAAGCTTTCTAATAGATGGTCATGAACTATAAAGGTACATTCTTAGTTGATCTAATCCATTTGGGTGTGTATAAGATGTTTGAATTGGATATACACATATTGTTTGCTATGAAATGTTTGAATGGATTTAATGATTAGTAATCAAATTTGAGTTGGTTTGAATGGATAAGTTTATAAGATGACTTATAGTAAGTGGATTGAATGGATATATGTCTTGTGAAATTATTCAAACAAGTTAATTTCAAGTTGGATTCACATTTGATGAAGTATAGCTCAAGTATTAAAATCTGTCCAAAACTGCAAAATCTGAGTGAGCTGAGTTCAAGTCTATGTTTGATCGATCAAATCTTATCGGATTGGCTTGAAATTTGGTATGCACGCTCTACACTTATGGTATTAGTGGCTGTATAAATTTCGTGATTATTAGATAAGAGATGTTTTGGGTTTGGAGTAGATCTTATCAGCTATAGTGCAGCAGTTTTCAGCTTATAGCAGTGTGAGAATATGTGAAAGCTGGTAGCAATCTAGAAGTCAAGTGAAGCTCAAATTTTTACAGCTGCTAAATGATTTAGTGAAGAACATCTCCACCAAATTTTGTAGTATTTGGATCTGTAAATTGAGAGATATAGATATTTCTTTGAAGGGTACGTAATCTGCCAGAAAAGTGATTGGATTGATCAAGAGTCACTTTGATTAAAAGGTCCTCAAGTTGCAATTATGTTTATAAGTGTTTGAGGTATCTAAGTTTGGTTTTGGATTGATCTAGAAGCATGATAAGTGGATTTCCAATCCCTAGGCCAAAAGAAATAGAAGTGGTTTTTTGCTAAATACAAGCTTAAGTCTTAGCCTAGCTAGTACTTCCCGGATCAATCGTGTCGACCTGGACGGCTTCAATAGAAATGGCATAGACTCTAGCTCATCTTAAGCGAACACCATGGCTCACGGTCTTCCGATCTGGGCATCATGGGGATTGATGGGAATCAAAAAGAGTGACTAAGGGGAAAGGAAGCAGTTCTAGTCTCTCTCAATCATTACGCCATTATAATTGACGAGAACCAAGAGAGGGTGGAACAGGGGAGAGAAGAGAAGGGAGGTGGTCTACTTATTCCAATCCATAGGCAATGGCAAGAGACAGGGCATCGAAAGGAGCGACACACAACCTAGGTGCACTAAATGCACTAAGACATCCCTAGGGTTCTTAGCGGTGTGGTTGTCACCGCAAGAACCAAAGAAATGCTACGGTCAAAATAGGTACAAGCACAAAAGCGCTTAAGCACGACAGAACCAAAAGAGAGGAACACAGGATTCACCTTCCTTTGTTCCACTCGCCATAGCAACAACAGGAATCGAAGGAATGGAATCAAGAGAGCAATAAACACCAAACAAGCGAAGGGCTCAATTCACATCTTACTGGATCGACGAGGATTGAGAACAGGAGAGGAGAGAAGAATGGAATCCGCACTCTTTCGAACAACTCGTCATGGAATGGACCAAGGTTGGAAGAAAGGAGACAGGATCCCATGATCCAAACCCACTCGTAGGGCACCACGACCGTGCAATTAAATCGACACAAGGCTATCCCTAAGGTCCATAGCAATGCGGTTGTCACCGCTAGATCTGAAGGAACGCTAGGGTCTATGTGGTAAAAGCATACGAGGTGGTTAGGATAAACAAGCGAACAAAAGAGGTAAAACTTGATGGTCATGGTGAGGCAACTCGCGGCCATGAGCTTTACCTAAACAAGTTGGCTTCCGTAAGTCCCATGATGGTCGTCCCCTAGTTTGTCTACTATAGACTAGGTCATGATGGGCTTATCGTGTGCGGGTAGGAGGCACACCGATATCGAGTCCATGGTGGCCATGTCCTTGAGCTTTAGGAGGAGCCAACGATCACGGCACTACAAAGTCAACTAAAAATGAGGGGTCAAGTTACGCTCGACATTATGACCACGGCAGGATGAACCCACGACCGAAATGATCGAACGAAGTATGATCCCTCGACCGACTCGAAGGCATGGTCCACTAAGTGGAGTGGCACATGTCTATAGCAACAGAGGAGATATACCGGAGGTGAAGGCACGGCACAGGCAGTCATAGATATAGATGGGTGATCATGTATAGTACCAAGTATGAAATGAAAGGCAAGAGCTTTGTCAATGTCGAGGTTGGCGTTGCTAGGGTTCAAAGGCTCGACCTTGCTGCGAGGAAGGTGGAGGGCTGCTGCAGCTGGTCCTGGCAGGCTGCAGCTTGCTGCTGGCTGGCTGTGGCTTGCTACAACTAGCTATAGCTTGCTGCGGCTGGCTATAGCTTGCTAGGTGCAGCTCCAGTCCCCGACGGTGATGGCGGAGTTGATGAAGGATGCTGCAAGGCTGTGACTTGCAGCTCATAGCAAGAAGTGGTCAGGAACAACAAGAGCAACAACCAATTTTAGGGAAAGTGGTGACTATGAAGCTCACCCGGGCAGAGGAAGATGACGGTCGACGGTGAGGTGGTGCCGCTATCCTCCGACGAGGCAGTCGGCATGGGATGCAGCTCTTGTTCCTGGCTCCCTCCAGCTCTTGTTTGGCATAGTGGCTCCCAGATTGAGCTCACACACAAGAATTGGTCAGGAACGGCGACAAGAATGCGGCAAGATGGGAAAAGAGGAGGCTTTAGGGTTGGGGGCTCACCGGCGGCAGAGGAGAAGCTCGCCGACGGCAAAGGTGGTGCAGTAGAACAATGCTGATGAAGGATTCTGGTGTAGTGGAGATGGCTTGGCACAGCCGCGATGAGGACAACCCAGAGCATGACATCATGGACAAGGCAGGCATGGCATCTGCGACGAGGAAGGGTGTGGCTTGCGGCGTCCATGTCATAGTGTAGCTCGGTGGCGAGGCTCAGCACGAACGAAGGTGGAGCACGAAGAGGAGGATGCAGCGCGGCTTGAGGCGAGGTCGATGTCACGGCCATACTAGGCGAAGTGCGTGGCGCGCGCAGTCGACGTCATGGTGTACCAGCGGGGAAGGGGCACTAGTGACACTATGGTCTAGAGAAGAAGATGACAGCGTCGCGGTCGCGATTGCTATGGAGGATGAGCTCAGCGCTAGTGCTGTGAGCAGGAGGGCTCGATGAGGATGGAGGCGACGCACGGTGTCGCTCGCTTGGGGAAGAAGACAGTGACTTCACAGCTTGAAGGAGGGGCTCGAGGTGGCGTAGGCGTTTGGCTGTGACAGCAAGTTGCTGGTGGTGCTGTGGCGTGGCTCTGGTGAAGTACTAGGCGGCTTTGAGGCTTAGAGCAAGGGCAAGATGACTTGGAGGAAGAAGGAGAGGGCAGCAGTGGATTGGAGAGAGTGGAGGAGCGGCAGCTGTGGCGGCCTTTATAGGTGGTGCTACTAGGGTTCTAGGGCAGGGCGATGATCCTCGCTGTCCGTGCCCGCTATAGGACACGCGCCCAAATCTCGGGTCCGTGTACAGGCATCGAGGTAGGGGCACGGTGTGGTCATGCGTGTGGTGGTGGCGGCGGTGTGAGTCGCGGGTGTAGGGGAGCGATGCGGGTGTCTGAGTGGCATGGTCATGCCTAGGGTTAGGGTGGCGTGGTGGCCAGGTGAGGTGGTCGGGAGATCAGGCCACGAGGGCTGGGTTAAGCAAGCCATGTAGCTAGGCCAAGGGAGGCATGGCACCACACGCTGAGCCATGCACGAAAGGAGGGGAGCGGCCTGTTGGGCTGAGCGGGGAAGAGGGGAAGAGGCCGGCAGGGCCTGGCGGGTGGAGAAGGGGAGCTGGGCTGAAAAGAGGAAGGAAAGAGAAAGAGGGGTTTAGCCCAAGAAGAAAGTATGGTTTCCCAATTATATTTTATGGAATTTTGAGATTGAGCCAAAGAAATTTGAAAGGGAATTCAAAGGAGATTTGAGAAGAACTCAAAGGGGAATTTGAGAAGGGATTCTTGCTATGGATTTGTCCACTCCAAACTCTAACAAGACTCAAATACAGAACAAACTCGAGAGCACCGACACACTTCTACAAACAAATCTAAATAGATGCAATGATTTGTTAGTGGGTTAGACTTGGGTTTAACCTAGAGGCTACATGCTTCACACATTTGCAACAAAAATTTTAAAAATCTCATATTTTTTTATGCTCAAAAACCTAGGTTGTTATAGACCTCCCCCTCACAGGAATCTCATCCCCGAGATTAAGGTGTTGCTCGATCAATGAAGAGATGGGGGTGCCGCTTCGGAGTCCTTCTGTCTCTCAATCTGCTTCTCCTTTAGTGTGGTTGCTCCACATGACTTTGCAGAAAGCACTACCAGAATCCTCATATTTGCCGAGTGTTTTTATGTTTGCCGAGTGTATTCCCTCGGGCACTCGGGGAAAAAGTTATTTGCCGAGTGCTGCGCTAAAAACACTCGACAAAAAACAAACACTCGGCAAAAGAGGGGGTTTGCCGAGTGTCAAAAAAGAAACACTCGGCAAAGAGCGGGTATGCCGAGTGTCAAAAAAAACACTCGGCAAAGAAATAAAATCTTTTTCTGCAAAAGGAGAAGAAAAAAAACTTTGCCGAGTGTCTAGATCTAAGCACTCGGCAAAGAAATAAAATCTTTTTTCTAGAAAAGAAGGAGAAGAAAAAAACACAAAAAAACTTTGTCGAGTGCTCAGATCTAGAACACTCGGCAAAGAAATAATTTTTTTCTAGAAATAGAACCCCACCTCCCTCCTCCTTTCCTGCACTGCCTCCCCCCACACACCGTGCGCCCCTCCCTCCCTCCCCTGCCAGCTCCCTCTCCCTCCCCTCCCCGCCGGTGGCCGGTCCTCGCCGGTGCACCTCCTTCCTCCCCTCCTCTCCCCTCCCCTCGCCTCGCCGGTGCCCCCTCCCCTCAAATCCCGGTTGGCACCCCCTCCCCTCCTCTCCCGGCGCCCCCTCCCCTCGCCGATGCCCCCATGCAGCCCCACCAGCAGCCCCTCCCTCTCCCCCATGTGGCGGCACACCCCCCCCTCTTCCTCATGCAGCGGCGTGCCCCTCTCTTCCTCATGCAGCGGCGCGCCAGCTGGATCTGGTGGCGGGGTGAGTGGAGGAGCTGGATCCAGCGCGCGGGGTGCGCAGAGGAGCTGGATCCGACTACAATGGCGCTCAGGGAGGCCACCCCCGGCGGTGGTGGTGCTCGGAGGAGCTGGATCCAGCTATGGCATGCCTGGGAAGGCCGGCGGCGGTGGTGGGGCTTGAGTAGAGCAGGCAGGCTTGACAGTCCCTCTCCATCTATGCTCTCCATGCGAGCGTGGCCTCGATGGCGGCGGATCTAGTGGTGCAAGTGTGGGTGAGGCCTCGGCGGTGGCGGATCCATCGAGCGCCCCTCCCCTCCCCCTTCTTCCCTAGCAGCTTTGGTGGTGGTGGTGGTGGTGGTGGTGGTGGTGGTGGCCGGTGGTTGTGGTGGTGGTGGTGGCGGCGGCGGCGTGGTGGTGCTGTCGATGACTTGTTTTTTTATTTTTCCTCGAAAAATGTTTGCCGAGTGTTTTTTGGGGACTCGGCATAGTCTTTGTCGAGTGCCAGACGATTGACACTTGGCAAAACAGTATTTGCCGTGAAAACCTACGCCGAGTGTCGTGTGTCAAGTGTAACACTTGGCAAACGCTTTGCCGAGTGTTTTTGGGGCTTTACCGAGTGCCCCTGTATCCGGTAGTGAAGGAACGGCCGTCCTTCTAGTTTCTTGACAGCTTGATCTAGAATCTTCACAAAGTGCTCAAGGTACTCAAGTAGGCCTTGTAGGTCTATGACTTTAGTATGAACATCTCCTTCTAGAATCCTTTAGGTACTTCCTTAGTCGTAAGACGTGGAACGCAGGTTGTACACCATCTAGGTTATCTGGTAATTCGAACTTGTAGATGGGCTTCCAAATTCCACTCAAGATCTTGTAGAAATGAGATGCTAGCTTGCTTTTGATGTGAAATCTTATGGTGCCTCTAAAAGGTGATACAAATTGTAGCTCACTTCAAGCTCGAGATACACCTAGTCATCAACCTTGAAGCTGAGATCCCGCCTTGTTTCTGCCAGTATAGCTCTTCAAATGGGTCTGGACTATCTTCGAGGTCTCTCTAGCCTCAGTCACTTGCTGTTCAACTTCTTTTATCACCGCTGGTCCAAGAACTACCTTTCTCTAGCTTTTGTTCTCTTAAGTGGGGTCATGCTTGATAGTTGTTGTTGTAGGAGAATTCTGTGAAGGATGGGCTTTTCTCCTCATCTGATCCATGAGTCAAGACACGAACTCTAAGTCGGTCTTCTAGGATCTAATTTATTCTTTGAGTCTGACTATCAGTCTAGGGAGTGGAAGAGTTCTGTCGTAATCCAAGGTAGTACCCATGGTTTTGTGAATGTTGTATCGTAATCCAGGACCTTCCAAGAATGAAATAAGCCACTTGGTTCCAACGATCGACTATGACCCATTTTGAGTCATTTCCTTTCCAAGAGTGGGGTAGTCTAACTATAACGTCCATACCAACCATAATGTTCTTAAAAGATGCCAACTGTAATGTTCATGCTGATATCTTACTATTTCTTTAGAAGAATGTCCATGGCCTAAAGTAATCCTGCGGGTCTCTGGTGTTCAGCATTTACTTCTTTGGCAAATGTCGTATCTGGCCACATAGGTTGGAGTAACATGTTTTCTAACAAGATGGCCTCTTAGCTTTGCTGATCTTGTGGAACACATAGCCATTCCATCAAATACAAGGTGCCTTGTTTGTTGTTCCTATAATTCTAAAGCTTTTCCTCTAGCATAGGTGTATTGATCTTCTTGGATCTCTTTGTATAACTTCTATGCACTCTGATCCTCTTTTCTAGGGCGTAGGTGACTACTATCATCAGCTTCTCAGACTTCTTAGGTAACTTAGGCAATCACTTTGTGGCAACCAAGCTGCTACAAAGGTGTGACAGGGGTTATCTCCATGTACTCTGAGTCACTTACACTGAAGCCATCAAGGTGTTGCAATAGCTATTCCTATTCAAAGCATTCACTACAATATAGGCTTTTCCTGGATGGTAATGAATCTCCAGATCATAGTCCTTGATTGATTCTAACCATCTATGTTGTCTCATATTCAGCCCATTTTGCATGATATAGTACTTGAGATTCTTGTGATTGGTATAGATATCACACTTGCCCCTGATTAGGTAGTGTCTCTAATTCTCGAGAGTATGAACAACTACAGCTAACTTCAAGGTTATATGTGGGGTAGTTCTTCTCATGATTTCTCCTCTGTCTTGCAGCATAAGCAATCGCTCGATCATTCTGTATAAGCACACTTCCTAATTCTTACGCGGAGCATCACACTATGCCACAAAATTCTAATGACTATAGGGTAAGGCCGACGATGATGTCCAGCTAATCCAAGAAGATTTCTGATATTGGTATCATTCTATGGCTACTTCTACCCTGCTATCTGCTCCAATCTTGGATGGTTTTGTTGAAAATTTCATCTACGGTCAACACTTACGAGCTTTTTAAAACCAGAATTCACACTTCTTGAACTTGACATACAACTAATTTTGCATTAGCTTTTCTGGCACTTCTCTGAGATACTTCTCATGTCTTTCGTTTATTTCCAAATAGATCAGGAGGTTGTCAAAACTACGGCAATTTGTCTAGCTCTTCGCTATGAACCCTGAGTACTCGAATGTACTCAGCTAGACTTACCCGTCATAAGCCAAAAATAAAGTGACACCAAGGATCATGCAAGGCTATGCAAGTGGAGCTAGCTTGACAACATTTTGCATAAAAGCCACTAGTTGAGCTATATATTTTATAATTCGGTAACCAAGTTAATTATAGCTATTCATCTCTAGATTAGCAACTAACATGTGCCAAACATGTGGTATATCATTTAGTAGCATAACAATAGTAACCATAGCTGGTGTAAGATTTTCATATTCATCAGAACCATAATATTCCATAATCCAATTACTATGATGAAGGGGCTTCATCAAGTTTCTCACTATCCGGGAGAGACAGCGATTCGAATCGATGGCAACTAGCTGGGAATTTCTTCCTAACACAAACCTAGGTCTACTAGGCATGGTAGCCTTAGGTCACCTTTGGTACAACTCAGGTACACATTTCATGGGTTTGATCACCGTCGCACAATCAGGGACTACCAGCTGCCAGGACGATCAGGACTACCCTGCCCTTGGGCTCACGTCTGGCTTCCCACACATCCTTACTATGATCTAGAGTGGGCACTTTGATAGAATGAGGCCTGGCCTGAGTTGAGCTACTTGGCTTCATGGTCAGAATGAGTTATCCGGCCAGCTAAGTGAGAGGCATGTGTTCAAAATGACAAGACGGCCTCCAACGATGCGGTCCTTCATCAGCACAGATGGAATCACATGAGTTAACCTACACATAGACTCCGCCCGGCCTCCAGTTACATTACCCCATGGTTCTTTTCCACGATAGCAAATATAGTCAACCGTGCTCCGGTATCCACCTATATCTCGCAGGTGATAGGAAATCACCCGACTTCTACCGAGCTAAGCATGGCTAAGCATATACTCAATCCTAGACCTACACAGGGTTTAAGGTATATTTCTGGACAAGGAAGTTATATGCATTAGGTGTTACCAATCAACTCCTATAACCTAATGCATCGAACATAAAGGACGCAAGTGATATTTGTAAAAACATAGGAGGCTTAGAATGCTCTGGGGCTTGCCTGGGATTCGACACAAGTCAGTTCAGTTAGCTCGCACCATCTTGGTGACATCTCTGGTCCTAGCACTTGCTTTGTCCTTCCATCTTCGGGATAGGTCCACCATACACCATCTTTGAGTTAGGCTACAATATCACATCCTTCACGTGGTGCATCTAGCATACCTAGATGAGATTCAAAATGCAAGTGCATGAATGCGAAGAATGGTAACATGAGATGCATCATATAAAACCGTTTAGGACAAGTATAAGGTTATCCCTCAAGACATATGCACTTAGAGAGCAAGTCATTTAACTAACTATCACTCAAGTCTAGCATAGGGATAGCAAGCATAACAAGCATGGCACACCAGTTAACTCAAGTCAAACTATTACAAGCATTTAACAATCAAGAACTAATTAAGCCTAGCATCACATAAGAACTAGGGCTGCGGTGAACGACACCAACATAATTAAAGCTCTAGCAAAACATGCATCAAGATCATTTTGTGGCAACATGCATACATGACCATTTATTAGTTACGTGCTTGACCAACATTATATAACACATTCATAAGATACCTCAGGTAGATCAATTTAACTCTAGTAGTGTCATGAGCTAACACTAACAAGCATACAAAGCAATGCAAAGTGAAGCAAACAATTTTAGGTACATGCTCAGATTCTGGGCAGCAGCACAGCAGTCACTTGTTTGAACCATAACTAGGGCTATAGGCATCAAACAAAGGTGATCCTAGACTTTCTGGAAATCTTAGGAAATTGCCTACAACTTTGTTATTTACATCTAGAGCTGATTCAAAGGTTAACAATGTTGAAAAACACTAACAAGTGGATCTGCACAACTAGGACAAAAACCTGACATGAACTTCAGAAACACATAACTAGAATTCTAATCATCCAACAAGCATGATTCTCAACTTTATGAAAATATTATTAAGTTACCTATAACTTTATTATTATCATCTTAAGATGATTCTATAGCTAACAAGGTTAAACAACACCAAGAAGGCATCTCTGTCCAGATTTGGACAAAAATTTGTCATTCCACTTGGAACAGCTATAACCGGATTTCTAGACTACCAAAAGGGGTGATCTTAGACATTTTGGAAAGCTTAACAAAAGAACTACAATGCTTCTATTATAACCAAGACATAATTCCAACCTTAAATAAGTCAAACAATAAAATCATTCAGATCTGTTCAGAGGACATGAAAAGGTGACAGCAAACTTGTAAAATCTATAACTCCTAAAACAGCAGGCCTAAAATCATGAAATTTTAGTACAAGCAAGATAAGAAAATTATCTACAACTTTTGTATTCAACATATCTACAGAAAACATAATTTTCATCACAAAAATATCACCACCACAAAAACTTTACATGTAGCCATAACAGCAGAGATACAACTATATGCATTTATCATTTATGTTGTTAACAACTAACATTTTGTTGCTATATATGCAGCTCCATGCAACTCCTAACTATAACCAAGCAATCACATTACCTAGCACCAATTATTAGAAGTATTACATGGCATAAACACAAGCATCTACTAACAAACTTTCATTAGCTTTTTTATATATAAGTGATGTTGCAAACATCTCATTTCGATCTCAAATTTTTATGAGAGATAGATGATGATAAAACAAGATTACTGTAAAAATCTTACATGCTTAGGTTTCATAGATTAATTATTACAAAAAAAGACAAATTGCTAATGCAAGAAAACATCTAGAGCAAGATAAATCTAAAACACACTATTTTCTATAAACACATGGCTATATTATATGTTATTATGGTAGCACCACCATAGGGCTTTGGCTTGGCCTACGGTGGCCTGTGGTGGCCCGGCCATGTTATATAGGTGGCAGCAGCAGCAGCCAGCCGCTCGGTGTCGAGGCCAATCGGCCACAGAGGCAATAGGCGAAGGCCGTGGAAGGCGCTACACGAGCTGGGGACTGCAGCGGAACCAATGACTGGGTGGAGGAAGGCCGAAGGAGCAGCAGCGCTGGCAGCAAGAGCTTAGCTCGGCTGGCAGCCATGGCGTCATCCGTGGTCGCGAGCGCACTCGAGAGCAAGGAGAGCGAGGCGAGCGAGCGAGAGAGGGAGGGCGCTCGGTCTTTCCCTTTTACTCTAGCAGGGGGGCGAGGTGGCGCACATGCGAGGGCATGAGGGAGCCACGTGGCCTACGGCACCTACGCACGGTCAGATGACGGCGCTGCTTCCTACCGATCCAAACAGTCAAGGGATCGACTGAAACCGCCAACTTCCCCATCCTCTATCTCCCGATCTAGTTGTCCTGTGATCACGGCGCAAGAGGCGAAGTTGTAGATCTTTGTGAGGTGAAGAACATTGATTTAAGGATCAAGAGCTAACTCGGCCTAGATTTGGAGATACGGATCTTCAAGGGCGGATACCCAAAAATGGAACTCTGAATTTTGGTTTCAGGCCGACTAAAATGGCATTCTTCTCCCTCTTCCAACTCCTAATCCGTTTAGTTTTGGCACAAGCTGTAGTAACCAAAGTTGTAGAGCTACGTGAGATCAACAACTTTGCTAAAAGGATATGGTGTTGGTTCGGCATGGCTACGAAGATACAAGCCTCCAAAGTAGGGTATACGAAACTGAAAAGTGAATTCAGTTAAGGGCTGAATTCAAGAAACTTTTTGTTGTTCTTGCAATAACTTTTGAAAGTCCAAACGTGCTCCAAAAGTGATGAGACTTATTTTGTTGTTTCCAACACAAAGTTTACTTCAACTCATAGTAAGGAACCCACTTCAGCAGCCATATAAATTCAGCAGATAAAATGTCACAAACTTGCCATCACACTGCTACTGATCGAGGACTTAGAAAAATTTCAGAGAGGCCAAAACAGCACTGCATTCAAAATTGAGACCACTATATAAGACACTTAAAAGTTGAATCAGGTTTTGGTCCAAAAATAAAGTTTGTTGTACTCCACTCAAACTTCAACTTTGATTAAAGGTCAAACTTCATATTTGGTACAAAAACCATTGCTTCATCTTGGTCAAAAGCAGCATCGCGATAAAGCTTAAATTACCCTTTTTGATCCATTGAAGCATTTTCTTGACATTTGCTCAACATGAACCCTTCATGACTTTTATTCATGAGTTGAATTAGAGATGTTTGAGCAAGGTTTCAAGATTTGGTCGACATCCCATGTTTCCATTTGCTAAATGAAGCAATTTAAGCAAAAATATAACTTATCATTTCATGTGACTTTTTGGCTCCCAACTTCATGAAACTTTTTCAATAGTCAATGTAGATGGAAATAGATGTGAGGCACATGAAAATGGGCAACTTCCACATTACTCAAGCCTACATTTGACAAGGGTCAACATGTAAGCAACATGTATTGTCCAAGTTCAAGTTGGGACTCAATTTCATAGATTTGACCTCAGCACTTCCATCACCACTTCAGAGATAAGGAACTAAAGTTCCTCATTACCACTTAACATGTCATGTTTGAGATCAAACCCACTGCTTAGCAAGTGGCTAACACCTGGGGTGTTACAACTTAGTCAACTGGCATGTCTTGCAATGTCTTCTTTGTCAAGGCATGAGGTTCAGCTCTCTCTGCATTATCTAAATGATATGTGGCATCAATCTATACTCAAAACTCCAAGGTGATTTAGCTAATGAATCAAGAGGATAAGGCTTTAAATGCTTGTGCTTGGTCCATCAACTTATTCCAAGACTCAGGTCAATTTCACCATTAGACGTGAGGACTGTCAGATCTGCTACTATTATACTGTGCGCTCTAGAGTCTTGCTGATTTGCATACCAAGGAAGTCTTCCATTACACTCATGATTGTGACACGATTAAGTCTTCTATGATCTTCTAAGGATACAACTAGCATGCTTTGAGCTGGTGGTGATTGGCTCTCAGGTAGCCCTAGCTAAATAGATGTTTTGACGTTGAGGGCAAACTTTGTCCTTATGTCCAATCTAGTGACATGTGTAGCAACTTCAATCGCCTTCTTCTCCTTCAGCATCAACAATTGCTAAGTTTAGACCTCTTCTTAGTATTATTTGCACTTGTCGGATTCCTTAGCACATAGCTATTCTTGAGGCTCATTGTGGTGGGGTCTAGGTAACTTGAGTTGGAGATACGAAGCTACTGCAACTCTAAAGCCTGTAAGAGCTTGAATTTCTCAAGATTCAGCTAGGGTCTCTCTCTCTCCTCATTGTGGAAGGCTTCTTTCTCTAGTGCACTCTGCTTATGATCCATTTCTACGAGAGCGGTTGTGTTGACTAGCTTCTTCAAAGTTGAGCAATTGTGAGCGACAAGAACACTTCATGGGACTTGGGAAGACCATCATGTGGTAGTGCTTCCTTCGCTCTTCAGCTTTTGTGTACTAAGGCATATATCTCATTAGTTGTATGAATTTGATGGTGTACTTTTGAACTGACATGGTACTCGTCTACAATTTCCTAAATTCTTCTACTTACATCCTTCCTTCCATGAGGTGGTACTTGCAAAACGCTTGGGCAACTCTGTTCAACCAATGTTGATGAGGTTTGGGGTGGATAGCACAAAAGAAACCCCATCGTGAGTTTGCAATGCCTCTGAGCTGAGGGATGGTGAGGTTCGAACCTTCCTTGTCGGTGCATTTCACTAGTTCAGCATCTTCATTTGATTCCATGTAACCAATCATTTGTCTTGATTGGGTTGTCTACATAGTCAAGGGTAGGAGGGTTTAGCTCATAGGACTTCTTGAGCTTCTCGCTGGAAGATGGCTCATGTGCTACTGCATCAGCAATCTATTCTGCAAGATATGGGTCTATTGCGCTATAGCTATTGTCAAACTGGTGCCTCTAGACTCTCTGTTCTGGGACTCTGGTCAAGCTTTGGGTGTATCGAAGCTTCACTCCATGGGCGATGGATGTCCAAGAATAATTGCCCATTACCCTGATGCGATTCTTGGAGCGATGGATGATGGGTATCCAAAAACTCATACCAAGGTTGGTGTCCATTGGACTCTCCAAGCTAAGACATTGATAGGTTGTCTAGCTTGTCTGGCTCAAACCTTCTTGTTCTCTGGCTTGATACTCCTCTCAGGACTAGGATCCGATAGTTCTATAGCCTACACTTAGACATCAAGAAGCACAAGGAGCACAACAACACAAGATCTAGGCAATCAAACAGCATTACAACTCTTACATGCATAGTGTTGACTTAAGGTGACTCCTAGGCCTTCAAAGTCTCACACGACTACTGATCTAGCATGGGCAGTAAGGGGGAAGGTTCTCTACAGGTCAACTTTCCACAACAGGGGGCTCAGTCAACATCAAAATTCATGGTGGAGAGGGACACAAGTGTTAGCACCTATAGTTCTACAATAAACAAGATGGTTGGTTTCTATCTTAGTGTTTGGTCCTAAAGGTCTCATCCTAGGGTCAAGTATGGCTCTGATACCAACTGAAATGATACATGATTTCCTCGAAGGGAAATCCACAGATTACATCATAATGTGATAATCCCAAGAAGACCAAGCTATCACATTATCTTTATTCAGTTGATATCACAGTCATACATCACGAAATTACAAGATTACAAGGCATTACAACACTGGCTAACACACCTAAGTACATCATTATTCTAGCGAAAACACACACAGATCTTCATCAGAGTCGACGTAGCGCATCAACGGGTGAAGGCTCCTCCTTCACAGGCAATCATCAGAGTTGGCGTAGAATGTCAGCGGGCGTAGTCTTCATCTTCTTAGCCAAACTTGAGCGTAGGAATGAGACCACTAATCCTAATCCTTCAATCTCTGTTGTTGTTGTCGTCATCGTAGATGATATCCAAAACCTACCAAATATCTTTCAGTATGATTTGTACTAGCCGCTGGCTCCCACCCTATGCTTTGCATATGCTTTGTGGTAAGTGGAATGCAAGGGTAGAGCAAATATGGCTGTAGGTTTCCTATGCAAGTTCATCCATATTTTATAATAGTTCATCAAGTTTTAACCCATCTCATCTACATGTCCACCCATCCCATCACACACATCTCACCACACTCTCACTCTCTAGGTGACAAGGACAACTCCTGCTCATGCCTTGCCTCATCGGCTCACGCCAGAATCCAACAACAAACCCAGGGGGAAGAAGAAAGGACACCTCTCACTAGTCAAGTGAAGCGGTAACACAGGAAAGGTCCATAGCCGAAAGGATGGCATATGTATCGATCGATCAACCATACACTCTATAGAGGTTTACACTACCCACAAGATACACCATCATCGATGGAGGCCACCGTCTAGGCTGAAACCGACTACCTCCCAACCGGTGCGATGCCACCCTACCACTTAGCCCTAGGCCACCCCGGAGTCCACCGGCATGCTGAGACTGTGAGACATAGTACCAGGCCCCCAAAGGTCACTACGCTATCTTAGGAGGGTGTGGGTCCCATGCCCATACCTCCCTACACTATCTACTAACAACCTAGTAGTAGTGGCACTGTCCTAGTTGCTCGGGTAATCATCCCCCACCCGAATGGGAGCGAGTGGTGTGCAAGGATTCCTATGAACCAGTTCCCAGAATGTATAAGTCCTTAGGGTGACCGAACAAGACATCTTCTCGTGAGGCCAACCAATGCCTCATGCCCAGATGGCACCTCCATCCCAGGGCTTCATCCCACAAAGACACTCCACCCCGGGACCTCCTCATCTCACATGTACCCACCATAGGTACCTCTCGTAGGGAATGCCCAGGTCGCATCCCCCTAGCAAGACTCGTCCAAAGACTCATCGTAGAATCCTGCTCGATCAACTCGACCCTCACCACACACTCAAGATGCATGCCAAGATCTCCCCAAGTTATCATTAGTTTTAATGGCACCAAGTGCCTTATCCACTCACAAATAATCCTCCACCAAGCATCACATCATAGATATAATGCGTAGTAGAAGCAGTAGTAAGTAGTATGCGAGCATCTATCTTAACAATGGGTGTGCAGGGGTAAAGGTTGCATGAAAGTAAAGGCTTCCAATCAATTCTACCATGCAACCTATCATAGCTCAATTGCATAAAATAAAGCACTAGTAGCTATATTATTGCATGTCTAATAGGATTCTATGAGGTTAGGTGGGATGTGGCACCTATTGTCTGGTCATCTCCCATATCCTCAGTGTACTCATAGTCGTGCTCCTCGAAGTTTTATTGTCGTCCACGTTTCCTTCCTCTAATGGGTTCTGGTCCGATCAACGCTATCCTCGATGCAGCTACCTCAATAGAGCGACAAGCAAGACAGAAAGCAATCAAAACTCTAAAAAGGCAACAAGACATGGAAGAACAACTACACCGAAAGTACACCTAGGGAAAATGACTTAGCCCTCTCGGTGGATGTCCGATCCCTAGGGCAAAAGAAACAGAAGTGGTTGTTTGCTAAGCACAAGCTTAACTCTTAGCCTAGCCAGTACTTCTGGGTCGATCGTGTCGACCTATATGGCTCCAATAGAAATGTCATAAACCCTAGCTCATCTTAAGTGAACACCATGGCTCACGGTCTTCCGATCCATGTCTCATGGGGATTGACGAGAATCAAAAAGAGTGGCTAAGGGGGAAAGGAAGCAGTTCTAGTCTCTCTCAATCCTTACTCCATTATAATTGACGAGAACCAAGAGAGGGTGAAACGGGAGAGAGAAAAGAAGGGAGGTGGCCTACTTCTTCCAATCCACATGCCATGGCAAGAGATAGGGCATCGAAAGGAGCAACACACAAGAGAACATGAGTGCCCAACTACTTTTAGGGTACCACAACCAAGGTGCACTAAATGCATAAAGACATCCCTAGGGTTCTTAGTGCGGTTGTCACCGCAAGAACCAAAGAAATGCTATGGTCTAAATAGGTACAAGCATACAAGGGCTTAAGCATGATAGAACTAAAATAGGGGAACACGTGATTCACCTTCCTTTGATCCACTAGCCATAGCAACAATGGGAATCGAAGGAATGGAATCAAGAGAGCAATAAACACCAAACAAGCAAAGGGCTCAATCCACATCTTACTGGATCAACGAGGATTGAGAACAGGAGAGGAGAGAAGAATGGAATCCGCACTCTTTCAACCAACTCATCATGCAACGGACAACGGTTGGAAGAAAGGGGACATGATCCCATGATCCAAACCCCACTCGTAGGGCACCACGACCATGCAATTAAATCAGCACAAGGCTATCCCTAAGGTTCATAGTGATTTGTTTTCACTGCTAGATCCAAAGGAACACTAGGGTCTATGTGGTACAAGCATACAAGGTGGTTAGGATAAACAAGCAAACAAAAGAGGTAAAACCCAGTGGTCATGGTGAGGCAACTCATGGCCATGAGCTTTACCTAAATGAGTTGGCTTCCGTAAGTCCCACGATGGTTGTCCCCTAGTTCATCAACTATAGACTAGGTCATGATGGGCTCATCGTGTCCGGGTAGGAGGCGCACCGATATCGAGTCCATGGTGGCCATGTCCTTGAGCCGTAGGAGGGGCCAACAATCATGGCACTACAAAGTCAACTAAAAATGAGGGGTCGAGTTACACTCGGTATTATGGCCACGGTAGGACGAACCCACTACCAAAACAATTGAATGAAATATGATCCCTCGATCGGCTCGAAGGCACAGTCCATAGATAACAACAATGACACACTAACCGACGACACGAATGACTTAAGAACCAAGAACCAAATCGACACAACAACTAAGTGGAGTGGCACATGTCCATAGCAATAGAGGAGATAGACCGACGGCAAAGGCAGTCATAGATGTAGATAGGCGATCTTGTGTAGTAGCAAGAAAATGGAAGGCAAGAGCTTTGTCGACATCGAGGTTGGCGTCGATAGGGTTCAAAGGCTCGACCTTGTTGCGAGGAAGGTGGTGGGCTGCTACAGCTGGTCCTAGTGGGTTGTAGCTTCCTGCTGGCTGGTTACGGCTGGATGCGGCTTGCTACAGCTAGCTACAGCTTACTATGGTATGGCTCGCTGCGACTTGGCTGCGGCTAGCTGCAGCTTACTAGGTGTGGCTTTGCTCCTCGATAGTGATGGCCAGAGTTGATGAAGGATGTTGCAAGGCTGTGGCTTGCAGCTCACAGCAAGAAGTGGTCAGGAACAGCAAGAGCAGCGACCAATTTTGGGGGAAGCGGGTGACTATGAAGGAGCCTAGCGCGGTGGAGATGGCTCAGCATGGCCGCAATGAGGACAACGCAGAGCGTGGCATCATGGATGAGGCAGGCACGACATATGCGATGAGGAAGGGCACGGCTTGCGGCGTCCATGTCGTGGTGCAGCTCGGTGGTGAGGCTTGGTGTGGATGAAGGTGGAGCATGGCAAGGAGGATGCAGCGTGGCTCGAGGCGAGGTCGATGTCGTGACCATGCTTGGCTAAGTGCTTGGCGCGCGCGGTCGACGTCGTGACATATAGGCGGGGAAGGGGCATTGGTGACGCTGTGGTCCAGAGAAGGAGACGATGGCGTCACGGTCGCGGTCATGGTGGAGGACGAGCTCGATGCTGGTGCTGTGAGTAGGAGGGCTCAGCGAGGATGGAGGCTGCGTGTGGTGTGTCGTTGGCTTGGGAAAGAAGACAGCGACATCATGGCTTGAACGAGGGGCTCAAGGTGGCATAGGCGTTCGGCTACAACGGCGAGTTGCTGGTGGTGCTATGGCGCGGCTCTGGTGAAGGACCGGGCGATGTTATGGCTCAGAGCAAAGGCGTGGCGGCTTGGAGGAAGAAAGAGAGGGTGGTAGTAGATAGGGGAGAGCAGAGGAGCGGTGGCTGCTGTAGCTTTTATAGGCGGCGCTACTAGGGTTCTAGGGCAGGGCGACGATCCTCGTCGTCCGTGCCCGCTCTAGGACACGTGGCGTGAAACCCGAGTCCATGTATGGACACCGAGGTGGGAGCACGACGTGGGTGTGCGTGTCGCGGTGGTGGCGGTGCGAGCCGTGGGTGTAGGGGCATGATGCGGGCGTGTGAGAGGAGCGGTCACGCCTAGGGTTAGGGTGGCACGGCGGCCAAGTGTGTTGGTAGGCCCATAGGGGCTGGGGCGCGTGGGCCTGCTGGTGGCCAGTGGACTGGCCTACGGGGGCCGGGCGATCAGGCCTATGTGGGCTGAGTTAGGCAGGCCTCGTAGCTGGGCCAAGGGAGGCGCGGCGCTACGCACGAGCTGGCTGCGTGGGCCGAGCGGAAGGAGGGAGCGGCCTGCTAGGCTGAGCGGGGAAGAGGGGAAGAGGTCGGCTGGGCCTGGCGGGTGGAGAAGGGGAACTGGGCTAAAAAGAGGAAGGAAAGAGAAAGAGGGGGTTTGGCCCATGAAGGAAAGTATGGCTTCCCAATTATAATTTATGAAATTTTGAGATTGAGTCAAAGAAATTTGATAGGGAATTCAAAGGAGATTTGAGAAGAACTCAAAGGGGAATTTGAGAAGGGATTCTTGCTATGAATTTATGAACTCCAAACTCTAACAAGACTCAAACATAGAACAAACTCGAGAGCACCGACACACTTCTACAAACAAATCTAAATGGATGCAACGATTTGTTAGTGGGTTAGACTCGGGTTTAACCTAGAGGCTACATGCTCCACACATTTGCATGAAAATTTTTAAAAAGCTCGCATTTTTTGATGCTCAAAAACCCGGGTTGTTACAAGCAGGGTGTGTCAAATTAGGGTAGGGACTTGTGGAAGAGTACCCATCTCATTTGGGTAGGGTATGGATAATTTTTTTGTATCCAATAGAAATGGGTAGGGGAGCATATGGAGAGTGGATTATCTATGGATAAGTATTTAGGTCAATTTTTAATCATCTATTACTAGAAATGTATGGATCAGATAATATAAAGTTTGTAGGACCCACGTGTATATCTTGCCACACTAATCTGCACAAAGTAGTCGCTATGTATATGCATTTACACATATGGCACTTGAACATATATTGTCCATTCAACATGTACACTCGAAGTTTTCACCTAAACATATATGGAAAATATAGGTGTCTATTTGTTTTAAAGCTTAAGTGTATACTCTTAAGTTCACTTACACATATAACACGGTTAAACTTGTTAAGTGTTAAGTTCACTTGAATAAAACACACACACATATTTGCCTAGTTTATTTTTTCTTAAACAATTTGTGTGCACAATAATGAATGAAAATAATTATATACACACTAAAATATTTCCTTTAAAATATGAATTTTTTTTTGCATTATAGTTTGTGTAAAAACACAAATATAATAGTAATATGTATTCAAAAGGTCAAAAAATAATAGGCATTTGAAAAAATACTTGTTTTTTTACAGCCCAAATCTGGACTTGGGTCTGGAATCTGCTCTAGGCCATGTCTCCCGAGGCCCAAATAATTAGTCAGAAGATCTCATTCGTCCGAACCGATCCGGCTGACAACCTTATGCCCGCATGAGGTAAAAGTAGCGTCTGGCTAAAACCCTGGCTTCTCCTCCCCACGACCCCACGATTCCTCCCAGCCGTGACCAAGCACCACTCGATTCCTCACCACGTTCCTCAGCAGATGCGCCACCGTAAGCTCCTTTTCCGGTCTTCCCTGTGTGTCGTGGCTGCAGCCGCCGCCCGCTGCTGCTGCGCCACTCCATGGCTGCCCAGCTGAAGCACAGCATCCCGGCTAACTGTGGCGTCCTAGCACTCACTGCCGGACAAGCTCATCCCCGACCTCGTGCGCCCCATGACGTGGCTTGGAGCTACAGCTCTCCTCCACTTCCACAAGATCCTGGTGAGCTTTCTCTTCTTCTCGCTGTTGGCAGCCTAGGGCATGGCCAGAGATGTGGTGTTGGATTCATGTGATTGCTGTCTGTCGTGAGGAAAGCGTGTGATTAGTCCTGGTGCTCACGACTCTAGGTCCAGCCCTATGCGATTTAGATCAGATTCGTTGCTAAATATACCTGTTCGGGAGCGTAGTCTGTTCAGGTTTTGTGGGAGTGGGTTCTAAGCACATTAACACAAATCAATGTATCATTAGCCATTGTTTTTGTTTTTATTTCAGAGGGAAGCTTGAGTAGAGTGTAATTAGATGCAAGGTTCAAAATCTCCGGCTATAGCTGGAGATCGTGGCTGTACAAGGTTGCCGCTAGGATACTTCACTTTTAGCGCTAACGAATCGGAGGCGCTAATAGCCGGATATTGCCCGCGAAAGCCACTAAATAAGGTGTGATTTCGCGCCGCTAAATCGTCGTCGCACCTCACTATCCTTTGCCGGTCATCTGTCGGAGCAGAACCAGGAGCTGGCGCCCTGCCTCCACTCGTAGGAACTCCATCCAGGTTAGAAAATTGATCACCAAGATGCACTGCCGTGGGATGCTGGGAGGGCAGAGGTCTCCGCGTGCTTGTGGCATGGTGCATGAGATGGGGATGAGCGGCCATGGGTTGCGACTTGCAGGGGAGATGAGGGACCAGCTGAGTGGATAAGATTGACTTGTTTCATGGGAGGGGATAAGGTATATGAAAAAGAATTGTAAAAATGAGAAAAAAGAAAGAAAAGCAGGGTAGCGCCATAGCGGCTATCTAGCGGGCGATTAGCGGCTATAGCTGTTAGGCGACGGTGCCGCTAAACCCTTTAGCCGGAGATTTTAAACATTGATTAGATGCATTTCTAACCCACTCAACCACAATAATTAGTAGGTAAATGATTTGATAGATTCATACAAAATCAATGGAGTAAACATAAACTAGCTACTTCTGCAAAAAGAAAATCTAAACATAAACTAGATACTTCTGCCAAAAGAAAGTCTAGCTCTGCAGACACTGATCAAATTTTCTAAAGCTACCTCTGCCATTATTTAATTTATAGTGTCAAGTAAACATTAACTAGTTACTTGTACGATGCAAGGCCTTGGAATTTTTCAGAAGCTGCCTCTGCCATTATTTCATTTAGCAAGTATGCAATGAGCCAAACTGTGATCTTTCTGCCAGGCGTGGTAATGTGGAAGTTGCTGCTGTTTCGATGGATGGCCTTGCTGTTAGGAACAATGTGTTCAACCTGAATGTCATCTAGCAAATGAGCTTGCTTATATTGTTTTTTATGGATCAATTGCCCATTCTATGTATCAAGTTTTTGGTTTTTTTTATCTTTTTCTATATTCTGCAGACGTGCAATTCTAATTAAGTTTTTGTTTCTGAACTTTGCATACTTGAAGGAGGAGCTTGGAGGAAGGTGGTGGATAGAAGACTGCCCTGACTCTGTAAAGATCCCTGCATCACTGTAACTAAGCCTAAGACAAGTGAGATGGATCAACTAAAAGTGCAACTTTGTTTCAGTATCTTTGAATTAAATTGACAAGAATGTGTCTTGATGAACTTACCTAGACACAGCTATGCCGAGATGATAAAAAGAATGTGAACTGGTACATGGATGTTCCAAATAACTAGCACTAGGTAATTAAGCTAGCATAGGTAATTAGCATCAGGTTTGCAAATATAGTTTCTTTTGTTTTGAATTTTAACTTATTTATTTGTTGATGACTCAAAACAAATCATGTGGTGCCTCTTTGTTTATCTGAATCATCATATGTTTTCACCTTTATAGTGTTATGACAAAAATCCAATGTATCCTGTAAGAAGTCTCCAGGAGGAGGAGGTGGCGGCTATGGGGGAGGGAGGTGCGGCTAGGGCTTGGCCGACATGGGGAGGAGGACGGCGCAGAGAGAGGGGGTCACAGGCGCAGGAGAGGAAGAGGATAGAGGGTTAGTAAGGAGCAATCGTTCTTCTATTACTTGATTCGATTGATTACATCCCCAAGTATTTATAGTCCCTATTGGACTTGTATTCCAAGCAACCTACGTGAGATTCTTATAGATTGGATTCTTCCTTCCATAACTAACCAAACTCTAATATGGTAAACTAACCAAACTTTGATATGGTAATTCCTTCTAGAAACGACAGCGGCGGGAGCGGCAGTGCCCCCTCCTGATGAGTGTGCAGCCCCTCTAGGGTGCGTTGGAGGTGCCCAGCGCCCCTCCATGGGCCTCCCTTGGCCCGTTTGCTCTAGGTTGGGGGGACCATTAGACGTATGACACCACCACCCCATCTCTACTTGGCACATCCTCATGCTGAAGTAGTGTCCAATCGTTGAGACCATTGGGCAGTAAAGCTTGCCCGGGTAAGATGGCCTCGATGCGGGCGAACATGCGGTCATAGATGGGGTTGGATATGAAGATGTTCTCCCTCGTGCGTGTTGGCGTGAACTTGAAGCAATATAGGAGCTTCCTGATGTAGCCATAGAATTAGTAGTGTGCTCCAGTGTCCGTGCTAGCTCATGTCACCTGGCGGGCAGCGACAAGCAGGGGGCGGGGAATTGCTGCCCCGAAGGTGAAGTGCAGCATCTCCCTTGGTGGTGCGACAAACTCATGGATGCGGTTGTCGGCATCTGGGGCGAGGTAAGTAGGGACGCGATGCCAAATTGTGGCACTAGGGCGTGTCGATGGTTATGTCGTCAAGTCCAACATGGTGCCAAACATGAAGTGGCCCAAGTCAAACTCGCCTGGCGAAAGACGATGTATGTTGGAGTCGGGCCAAAGGGTGATGTGGACTTTGTCGACGTAGACGAGTTGATGGCTCAGTTTGTCGAGGAAGACTACTGTCATCAATGTTATGGGGCGCCCTTGTAGCCATGGGCATCCAAGCAGGATGCTGGTAGGGATTCAATTATGTTGAGCTACCGTTGGTGGGGGGTGGGTGTCGAGTGCCAAGAGCTCCATGTTTGCGGAACCACCTCGGCGTAGGACCTACAAAAGATTAGGCAGGAGCGACGATGCTGCCGGAAGGGAGAGTCGACCGTCGAAGAAAAGGAGGCCCTAGTCTATTTACCAAGCCTGAGTGGCCATGCCATCTACTATGGCTATGGAGATGGTGCGTAGCTCCTGTTGTTGAAGTGTAGCTCGACGTAGATGCTCGAAGATGACGTTGGTGGTGTCGCAGAACTGACCAATTTATAAGAGTACAAGTACAATGGCAGCCCGCAAGCGATCGCACTGTCATACTTGAACCCATATAAACCCGGTAGTCCATCGAGTACCACGACGGGTCTCGATAAACGATTTACAACAACCAAGATCGTACATGATTCAACATACATGCCACATATTACATAAAGTTCACAGATACATTTCTCCATCAGAGTACGAATAAAAGTTATTACAAACCGAGTTTGATAGATAAAGTGGAAGCAATTAAGTTCGAAAATAAAGTTTCCAACATAGTTTGATACAGTGCCAAGTAGGATCACGGTCCACAAAAGCAAAGATAGGGATTAATAAAGAAGCCTGCCCAAGGCTTACTCCTCATCCATGGCGGGATAGAAGCAACTCTTGCAATAACCATGATACACAGTGCCATCTGCAATAATGGGAAATAAAAGCCTGAGTACGAGAAGGTACTCAGCTAGACTTACCCGTCATAAACCAGAAATAAAATGACTCCAAGGATTATGCAAGGCTGTATAAGTGGGGATAGCTTGACAACATTTTGCATAAAAGTGGTTAACTTAGCTATACAATTATGGTTCCAATATCAGGTTAATTATAACTATCCATCTCTAGATTAGCAACTATCCTATGCCAAACATGTGTTATATCCATTTAAAAGCATACAATAGTAACCATAGCAGGTATTGTAATTCCATATTCATTTGAACCATCATGTTCCATAACACAGTTACTATGATGTTGGGACTAGCCAAGTTTCTCACTATCCGGGAGAGACGGTGATTCGAATCGATTTCAACCAGCTGGGAATTTATTCCTAACACAAACCCAGGTCTACCAGCCACGATAGCCTTAGGTCACCTTTGGTACAACTCAGGTACACATTTCGCGGGTCCGTACCACGCCGCACAATCTGGAAGACCAGATGCCAGGATGTTCAGGCCTAGCCTGCCCTTGGGCTCAATCTGATCGTTCCCCGGAAGGAGCGCACAACAGAATGGGTCCCGGCCTGAGTTGAATTACTCGGCTTCGCGGTCGGAACGAGTTATCCGGCTAGCTAAGTGAGAGGCATGCGTTCAATCTTGTCAGAAGCGCCAACAATGGTACGGTCCTTAATCGACACAGACGGGGATAGATCCACACCCAAGACCTCCATGTCTTGTTGCTTCTCTATCGACATCCCGCCCGGTCTCCATTTACATTACCCCATGGTTCTTTTCCACGATAGCAAATATAGCCAACCATGCTCCGGTATCCACCTATATCTCGTAGGTGACAGGAAATCACCCGACTTCTACCGGTCTAAGCATGGCTAAGCATATATTCGATCCTGGACCTATACCGGTTAAAGGTGTAGTAGCTGGACAAGGAGTTTATATGCATCAAGTGGTTCCATTCAACTCTTATAACCTAATGCATCAATCATAAGTACTTAAGTAATCATTTGTAAAATACTAGGAGACTTAGAATGCTCCGGGGCTTGCCTCGCAGAAAGGAAGTAGGGTGGTGATCAGGACACTCTGGAAGCTCTTCAGGATTCTGCTCCTCGCCTTCGGGAGTTGCGACTTGAGGATTCTCCTGCTGGTCCCCTTCCTCTACTTCGTCGAATTCCAGCAACGTTATTTCTTCCTCCGATCCTAGATGCATGAATATGGCATAAGTACTTATCCAAATGCAGTGATCCTAGACTTTCTGGAAAGCTTATCAAATTATCTACAACTTTGTTATTAATCATTTTTACAGCAACCATCATCCTCATCATGCAACTTATCAAATTACAGAATCTGTCCGGAATCCTTTTAAATTTGCATTTTGAAGCAACGATACTTCTACTTCATGTAATCACTCAAAGTTTGACAACATAAAGCCTACCAACAGTTTAAGCATACCAAATACATTCAAGACAATATAATGGTAAAACCCAAACTATTTATTTAAATGCCTTTATTATTTTATTTAGATATTTAGGTTAAATAATAAACACATAACAGATGTGCATCATAAATTCTCAGAAAATTACAGTGGCTTACTAGTGCTACCAATAGATTACTGTAAAAATTTCATGCCATTTTGCCAAGTAAAACATCCTATACAAAAATGACAAGGCATCAAGGCTTGAAATAGCATAAATAGAAAACCCTATTGAAAACTGTCAAGAAATAGATTTCCTATTTTTCTTAGCATCCATATACTATTAGGATTACCTCCAACAAATTTCATGAATTTTAGATTCATAATTAATTTATAAAAATTCATACAAGGATTAACTATTTATAAAAGAAAAATCTATAACTATAAATCTACACATGCACTGATCTTCAAATTTTTACCAGAGTTCATACATGACAAGAATAGCTTACCACAAAAATTTCATAATTTTTGGAGCACAGGAACTCTAGATATAAAATAAACAAATTTACATGCATTCAAAAACACATTTCAAATCTCTATTTAAATCTCCAAAAATTTCTACTGTAAATGTCAAGACTATATTTTTCCTAAATACTACACTTCCTAAGGAACACTACCAAATTTATTTCACAATTTTTGAAGCTACCAAACTAGAGATCTAAAATTACAAAACACACTCAAATCTGAAATTTTTGAACTAGCTTTAGAATAAAGGGTCGCTGACAGCAGGGACCCACGCGTCAGTTGGACCCACGCGTCAGCGATGCGCAAACAGAGCAGCAGCGCTTGCGCAAGCTTGCGCGGCCACGGCTCGTCGACGGCGAGTTCGCCGGCGGTGAGGTCTTCACCGCGCGACCTACGTGACCTAGCGCACCGGTTGAGCTACACGGTGGAACCTCTCGTCGGTGTTAGCAACGGCGGCGGCGCTCATGGCGGAACGGAGGTGCGGGCCGATGGTGAGACGCCGGTGGAAGCTACGGCGGCTCCATCTAAGGCTTGGACGAGCATCTCTAGACCATGGCTAACCTATATCACAAGCTATCACAGCCAATGGTGGACGGAGGCGATGTGGCCACGGTGACGGTGCTAGCGGCGGAGCTCCGGCGAGGCATTGTGCGTTGCGGTGGCTTACCAAGCTAGAACAGCGGGCAATGGGGGACGCAGGGAGTTGCTGGGAAGACGTTGATGCTGTTGCGGTGGTGAATGGGTGGCTCAGCGCTGGCTGGAGCTAGCTATGGCGACGGCGGAGGTGCGGGCCGAGCTCGGCTGCTGCGGTTGCACGCAAGGACGAAGGAGGAGGCAGAAAGGGGAAATGAGGGTGCGCGGAGGAAGCGGATGGACGCTGGGGAGTTGAAGGCGCACGTCTGCCTACCTTGGCTGCGCTGGGCAGAGCGCCGGCGATGCGCGGCCGTCGCGGCCTCCACGCAGCGCGCGATGCCTGAAGCCGGTCGGCCACCGAACGGCGATTCAGTTGGTTTAGTTAACACGATGGCCGCCTGACAGTGTGTTTTCTAGGCCATTTCACCGCTAATCCGTGGCTCCAAAGCATAAGTCGTCTAAACAAAAATTATAGCCCTATGTACTAGCTTCAACTTTGGTTAAGGGAGTATGCTCTAATTCACAACCAGTAACGAGTAATGTCATCACCAAGATGAGTTCGTCAAGCTGTCAGTCGAACAAGGACTTAGAAAATTTTTGAAGTGTTGAAAACAGTGAAAAGCTGATTTTTGTGAGTCCATTTCAAGCATGTTAGAAGCTAAATCAGTCAATGACCCAAAAATAAAAGTTGTTCCTTATGTCAAATACTACAACTTTGCTTTAGTGATCTCCTCCATGCAAGGTCTCTAACACCTAGTTCAAATTTGGTCAAACATGTCACTTTTAAATGATGGTACACTTCAATTCATGGCTTAATGACCTAATTACCCTTAACCATGAATATCAAAGTTGTTCATAATGATACTCTAAACATGTTTAAGCAATTTGCAAGGTCATTCAATCATTTTATGTATTAGGCACTCATAGAGCTATTTAGTGTAATCACATGAAGCTTAAGTGTTGGTTCATGAAATGTGACCATTAACAAAGTCCTATTTGCTAACCTAGGTGTTGCTATATGTTTGTGTGACTCACATCCACCAAGTACCTATGTCCACTCATGATCATATGCATAGACACATGGAGACATGAAATAACGAGAAAAGTTCCATATGTTTAATAAACATGCGATAACAAGCAAACGTTGCAGATGTTTCAATCCAATGTTTCAGTTGTAAATGCTTGTTTATGAATGCTTGATGATCATGCTCATGTTATGCAAGTCAAGTTATGCAAGGCTAACACCCGAGGTGTTACAGGTGGTGTCGATGTAGTTAAGGGCGTTGGGGTGGCGAGCTCGACTCGCCCTGCTCAGGATGTTGTGGGGTGGTGACGGCGCCGCCTCTCGGACCCGGTGGATCGGTGGTGGTGGTGGTAGGTCGCGGATGGTGGCCGGAGCGTGTCATGGCCGCACGGTGGTGAAGGTGATGGGGTAGCCATTGCGGATGTACTGGAGCTCCATGGTGGAGAAGTCCCATGTTAGGCAGCCAAGGCCAGCCAACCACGGTGTGCCGAGGATGATGTCAATGTCGTTGCCAATGTCGAGGAGGTAGGCATCGATGTAGAAGATGTCAGCATCGATGCGGAGCAACACGCTGAAAGCTGCTGCTCGGTAGGGTACCTCGTTGCCGCTGCAGACAAGTATGGTGGTGTCGATACGCTGCTCCTAGAGACAGATGAGACGGGTGACGTTGATGTCAATGATGTTGTGTGTGGCGCCCATGTCGACCAAGATGTGGACGCCAGTCCCGAACACTACTCCCGTCAAGTACATTAGGGAGCAACCCTAGATCGAGGAGTGGTCGGTCCCGATCCTCATGAGCAGGCTATTGTCGATGTCGTAGTCATTTGACGGTCATGATGTCGAAGAGATGTTTGCACTTGTGGCCATGAGTGAAGGGTTCATCATAGTTGAAGCAGAGTCCCGATCGGCGAGGTTCCACCATCTCTTCGGTGGTGAGGTGCTTGAACGGGCCTGGTGGAGCAGCCGACAATGAGCCCGAAGCAGGTGTCGATGGTGTCGAGGTGGGCGCCTTTATAGGTATGGATCGTGGCGCTATCTTTGTTGCTGGTGATTTGTTGGCGTCGGAGATCATCGTGAGTCACCGTTCGTATGCCCGAGCAAGGGACATGGCCATCTCCATGTCTTGTAGGTTCTAGGAGCTCGACATCCGTCTTTAGCGGTTCAAGGAGGCCGGTGGTGTATGCTCGTCAAGGGCGCCAGCTCATGCTACGTGTGCAGGAAGCGCTCCGTGTAATCGTCGATGGTGGTGGTCTTGCCCAGGGATGCAAGCTCTCCCAATGGGTTGCGCTATGTTGGTGGTCTGAAGCGCTCGTTGACGTAGGGGGCGAAGTATGCCTAGTCCGTCACCATGTTATCCGGCGTGCGGTGCATGTACCACTGTTGTGTTTTTCCTATCAGATGGTAAGATGCATACCAGACTTGATCGTTCTCCAGAGTCTTCTGACCCCTAAAGAACTACTCGCAGCGGTTGATCCATGACAGTGGATCCTCCTTGCCGTCATACGTGGGAAGGAGAGCTTGCAGATGCGGGGCGTTAGCATTAGGAAGGTGCCTAATTGTGCTCCCTGGTATAGGTGCGGGGGTGGGCTGTTCGTCTTCGACGCCTACTTTAAGACGTCGAAGAGCTTGCTCTCCAAGGCATCAACGATCTCAGGGATCGATTGGGACAATGCTTTAACACGTCTTCTGTATGAAGTTTTCATTCTCGTCAGTAAATTTAGTTTGGCACAATTACATTGTTCCTCTCCAATGTGCTGACATCATCAATAATTACTGGTTGCGCATTGTGCAGATGCCTCGTACTCGTTCCACCGGTGCGGGTGATGATGATGATGATCTTCCACCGCCACCACCACCACCACCCACACCAACAGAATTGATAGCAATACTTGTGGAAGGACAGCGCACTATGGCTGAGGCCCTCCGTACGATTGCGAATCGGGATGGTCGTGGTCCACACCAAGGACCGGAACCAAATCAATACAGTGATTTCAAGGATTTCCTTGACACGAAACCCCCGATCTTTAAGGAGGCTGAGGAGCCACTACAAGCTAATGAGTGGTTGAATACTCTCGAGCAGAAGTTCCATCTGCTCCGCTTGACTGAGGTGCTGAAGACTGAGTACGCATCTCACCAACTGCATGGGCCAGCTGGCATTTGGTGGAGTCATCATCGGTCCACTATGCCCGCTAATGCCCAAATCACCTGGGATCAGTTCAAGTCTGCTTTCAGGGGAAATTATATTCCTCCTGGTCTCATGGCGATCAAGCATACAGAGTTCATGAAGTTAACCCAGGGGAACAAGAGCTTGAATGAATACCTGCAGCCTTTCAATAACCTTGCAAGGTATGCTACTGAGTTTGTTGACACTGATGCCAAAAAGATCGCAAGTTTCAAGAGGGGACTTGGTCCCAAACTTATGAAGACCATGGGAAATTGCAAGTGTGCTCATTTTAATGAGTTTGTGAGTGATGCTTTATCGCAAGAGAACAACAATGCTGTGTATGCTGCTTCAAAAAGTCATAAGAGAGCCTATGAGGCGGGTGCCTCCCAATCCAAGGCTCCCATCACACAGAGGGCTCCATTCCGTCCTCTAGCATCAGCCCCTAAGTTTCGCCCACCGCAGAAGAAGAATCCCGCCAAGACTGGGTTTCGCAAGGTATTTACAGTTGCTCTTCCAAAGGGCACTACCAGTCAGGGCAGTTCCAGGGCTCCTCCAAGCAACATGCCGTGCTGGAACTGCAACAAGACCGGCCACTGGGCAAGGGAATGCCCTTACCCTAAGAAGAATAACTACCAAGGTGGTCGTCAGGGGCAGGTGAACCACACTAATATTACTGAGATTCCTTTAGGAGAGGTAGTGACTGCTGGTAAGTTTCTGATTGATCAACACCCCGCAGTTGTACTATTTGATTCGGGTGCTTCGCATTCCTTTATTAGTCCAGCATTTGCATCCAAGTTTATGCAGAAAACATATACTGTTGAGGGTGAGGGTTATTGTATTAGGGCTGCTAGTGGTATTATCCCAACCAAGCTAGTAGTTGGGGACGTACAATTTGAGATAGAGGGGCGAAGTTATCAGGTGGATCTGGTAGTTTTACCAGGGCTGGGTATCGATGTGATATTGGGAATGAATTGGATGAGCAGGCATGGGGTGCTTATTGATACATCGACTAGAGTAGTCATGCTCAGAGATCCTAGTAATTAGGAAGGTTTTCTGGTGCAACTACCCAGGGACATCAATCTTTCTTGTGCGGCTAATGCGGTGCAAGCAAAGGCTATTGCAGATATCCCTATAGTGTGTGACTTTTCGGATGTTTTTCCCGATGATTTGCCTGGATTACCCCCGGATCGGGAAGTGGAGTTCAAGATAGAGTTGCTTCCTGGCACAGCTCCTATCTCTAGAAGGCCATATAGAATGCCTCCTAATGAACTAGCTGAACTTAAGACCCAATTGAATGAGCTCCTAAAGAAAGGCCTTATCCGTCCTAGTTCATCTCCGTGGGGGTGCCCAGCAATCTTTGTGAAGAAGAAGGATCAATCCCTACGCATGTGTGTAGATTATAGACCCTTGAATGCAGTTACAATCAAGAATAAGTACCCTCTGCCACGCATAGATATCTTATTTGATCAGTTATCCAAAGCAAAATTCTTTTCCAAGATTGATTTGAGATCTGGGTATCATCAAATCAAGATTCGGCCTGAGGATGTCCCAAAAACCGCATTCTCTACGAGATATGGTCTGTATGAGTACCAGGTTATGTCTTTTGGATTGACTAATGCCCCCGCACATTTTATGTATCTGATGAATTCAGTGTTTATGCCTGAGTTGGACAAATTTGTGGTGGTATTTATAGATGATATCCTGGTCTATTCTAAGAATGAAGAAGATCATGTTGAACATTTGCGGGTGGTTCTCACTAGATTGCGAGAACACCAGCTATATGCAAAGTTCAGCAAATGTGAATTTTGGCTTCACGAGGTACCTTTTCTTGGACACGTATTATCGGATGGTGGAATTATGGTTGATCCCACCAAGGTGCAAGAAGTGTTGAACTAGAAGCTCCAATCTCGGTGCATGAGGTTCGGAGTTTTCTGGGGTTGGCTGGATATTATCGTCGCTTCATCCCGGATTTCTCTAAAATAGCCAAGCCTATGACTCGATTGCTGCAAAAAGACATGAGGTTTGTCTAGACTCCTAAATGTGATGCGGCTTTCCATACCCTGCGAACTCTTCTAACTTCGGCTCCAGTTTTGGCACAACCGGATATCAAGAAACCTTTTGATGTGTTCTGCGATGCATCAGGTATTGGGTTAGGAGGTGTTCTTATGCAGGAAGGTAGAGTCATTGCTTATACCTCTCGCCAACTTCGGAAGCATGAAGTGAATTATCCAACGCATGACTTAGAACTCGCTGCAGTTGTTCATGCCTTGAAGGCCTGGAGACATTATTTACTTGGCAATGTGTGCAACATCTACACTGATCATAAAAGTCTCAAGTACATCTTCACTCAACCTAAGTTGAATATGCGTCAGAGAAGATGGCTCGAGTTGATCAAGGATTATAACCTCCAAGTGCACTATCACCCTAGCAAGGCAAATGTCATAGCAGATGCCTTAAGCAGGAAGTCTCATTGCCACTCTTTTATTGAGAGTGATGTCCATTTGTCAAAGCTCCTTCATCCTGCAGTCCTTCACAACATCACTGTCAGTTGTACTTTATAGAGTCGAATTATCGAGCTACAGAAGACAGATGCAGGTGTGTTTCACATCAAGCACAAGATGAAAGAGCAAGAAACCAAACATTTTCGAGTTGATGAGGAAGGCGTGTTATGGTTCAAGGATAGGTTGGTAGTTCCGAAGGATAGAGAGCTTAGAAATCAAATCATATCCGAAGCTCATTCCTCTAAATTATCTATTCATCCTGGTAGTAGCAAAATGTATCATGATTTGAAGCCTCGGTTTTGGTGGACCAAAATGAAGAAAGAGATAGCCGCTTATGTGGCTAGGTGTGACACTTGTTGTCGAGTCAAGGCTGTGCACATGAAGGCTGGATTACTTCAGCCACTCTCTATTCTAGGTTGGAAATGGGAGGAGATAAGTATAGATTTTATTGTTGGACTCCCTACTACTCAGAGGAACTTTAACTCTATTTGGGTGATTGTTGACCGTTTGACCAAGTCAGCACACTTCATTCCTGACCGCATAGACTTTCGTCCAACCGACTATGCGGAGTTGTACTTCAACCAGATAGTCCGACTTCATGGGATCCCTCGTACTATTGTCTCAGATAGAGGACCATAGTTCACTGCTCGCTTTTGGGAGCACTTACACGGATTATTGGGAACTAAGCTAGTAAGAAGTTCATGGGAAAACTAAACGAGTGAATCAAATCTTAGAAGATATGTTGAGAGCATGTGTCATCTCGGCTAAGGGCTCATGGGAAAAATGGTTGCCCCTAGCTGAATTCTCGTACAATAACAGTTATCAAGAGAGTATCAAGATGGCACCGTTTGAAGCTTTGTATGGCCGGAAGTGTAGAACCCCGTTGAACTGGGTAGAAGCCGGTGAAAGGAGATATTATGGAATTGATTTTGTTAAAGAAGCCGAAGAACAAGTCCGTACTATCTAAACTCACATGGCCGCAGCTCAAGCTAGGCAGAAAGGTTATGCTGATCGACGTAGAAAACCTATTGAGTTCGAAGTTGGAGACTTCATTTATCTGAAAGTCTCACCTATGAAGAGTGTCCAACGTTTTGGTGTGAAGCAAAAGCTTGCGCCGAGATATGTTGGTCCGTTTGAAATCATTGGACAAAGTGGTAAGGTGGCGTACAAGATTCAATTACCTCCAGAGATGAGTGCTATCTTCAATGTCTTTCATGTATCCCAATTGAAGAAATGTCTTCGTGTTCCTGAAGAGAGAGTTCCACTGGGGGATATCGAGTTAAAATCTGATTTGACCTTTGAAGAAAAGCCGGTTCGAGTGATTGACACTCATGAGCGAGTGACTCAGAGTCGGGTGGTCAAGTTCTACAAAGTCATGTGGAGTAATCAGGGTAGTGAACGCGATGCAACGTGGGAAAGGGAAGATTATTTGAGGGATGGTTATAAGGAATTCTATCAACAATGGTACGCGTTTCAAATCTCAGGACGAGATTTTTATAAGGGGGGAGGGCTGTAACACCCTAGTTGTTTGGCTTCCACATTTGCACTTGCATTTCATGGACATGAGCATCATTCATTCATTCACAAGCTTATATAACATGAAACATGGTTTCGAAACATTGCAACATGTTGTATATTTCATGTGTGTTGTTTCTTTTATGAAATGTAAAGTGTGCAACACTCAAGTGCAACATGTGCCACTCACTTAGTGAAACAAGGTTAGTTAATACCATGCAACAAGATCATGAAACATATGAAACATGGCCTTGAAACAAAAGTAACCCTTCACTTGTTCTTCCTTGTTTCAATGCCTATGATGCTTGGTTCTTGTGTGACCAATGTATGGTGTGGCTAATTATTCTCCTAAGAACCTTAGTTATACTTAGAATGTCATTTGGAACATTGTTCATGTTGATCATTTTGCCTAATTAGGTGTCCAAGTCATGGTTGACCAATTTGGACCCCTAGAGCTCTTGTGTTTGACTATTTAAAAAGTGTAGCTTAGGATGTTTGCATGTATGAGCAACCTAAAGCAAAGTTGTAGAGAATTATATAAGGAACAAAAGTTATTTTATGACGATCTCATGAAAATGTGCAGAACATGCTCAAAAATGGCCCACAAGTCAGTTTTGAGGGCTATTTGGAAACTCAGAAAATTTCTAAGTCCAAAACCAGTTTTCAGTTTCATTGGCTCGACTTTGGGGATGATTTTACTCATGATTCTTTGGGAATTAGGTCTTGGTCTTTTAATAGGAATTGTATACTATACGAAGGGCTACAATTTTCATTTAGAATGTTTTCGCTAATGACCAACGGATTAGGAGAATGAGGGCCATCATGTAACGCCGTCAGGCTCGTTCGGGTTCACTGAAATGATGCTACAGTAGCCCGACCAGCAGCAGGGCTTCACCGCCGCGTGGCACCGCGCGTCGCCGATGGCCTGATCGGCCAGGCCACGTCGGGCTTGAGCTCGGCAATTGAAGCCCCAGCACGCCACCGAGAGCCCCCCCTGCGCCACATTTCATTTCGTCGTTCCTCCGCTCGCCACAGCAGCAGCCGAAGCGCAGCCGCTCCGCCATTGCTGCCAAGTGAGCTCCGCCGTCTCCTAGCCCGCTCGCCGCCGCAAAAACGTGCACCACAGCTCGACCAAAGCTCCGCCGTGTCCTCCTCTAGCGTCTCCACCTCCTAGCTGCGCCGTTCGTGCTTTGGTAAGGTCACAGCGACCATTCCAGCCGTCACCGCCATGGGCGTGACCTCGCCGGAGCTGAGGCCACCGTGGCCGGGGTAGCTAGGAATCTTCCCGTCCCCTTTTCTTTGCCGTGTTAGCACCGTGGCGATCTCAGGTAGCTCACACCGTGCTCGATTGAGCCGGCCATGGGTTGCTGTCATCGGCAGCTCACACCGGAGCTCTGCCGTGCCGCCATCACCGGCGACGAGCCACCTCCGCTAGGTCGTAGGTCGCGCCACTAGCACCAATCGATTCACCGCATCACATAGATCACGTAGGTGTCCTCGGTGTCGCCGGAGGAGTCGCCGTCGGCGAGTTCCACCGTCGCCGCGCCGTCGAAGCTGCCTCCCCTGTTTTTGTCTCGCTGACCGGTGGGGTCGGCTGACACCCGGGTCCCACACGGCAGTGGCTGTAGTTCATAGGGATAGTTCAAAAATTCCAGTTTTTGTGTTGTTTTGTAAATTTTGTAACTCCAAATTGGTAGATCCAAATTGGGTGGTTCCAATTTTGTTAGACTCACAGTTAGGTATAGTATTTAAGAAAAATATGTCTTGAGCACATTATGTAGAAATTTTGGATGAATTAAATAGGAACTTGAAAAGTGTTTTTGAATGCATGCAAACTTGTTTGAATCATATCTTGAGTTTCTGTGATCCAAAAATTATGAAATTTTGTGGGTAAGCTAGTCTTGTATAGTAGAAGCTCTGGTTAAAATTTGAGAGTCATTGCATATGTAGTTTTTGAGTTATAGATTTTCCTTTTATCATTGGTAGATACTTGGGTGAATTTTTGTAAATTATCTATGAATCCAATGACCATGAAATTTGTTGGAGAATGTCCTAGTACCTTAAGGATGCTAGGAAAAATATGAAATCTATTGCTTGACACTTTTCACTAAGGTTTCCTAATTATGCCATTTTAAGCCATTCTGCCTTACCATTTTTGTGTAGGTTGTTATACTTACTCAAATCATGTGAAATTTTTATGGTAGTCTACTTAGGGCATGCAGTGTCTACTGTAATTTTTGTAGAATTAATGGTGTAGTTTTCATATATGTTTACTATTTCCACTAATTAATTAAATAAATTAAGAAAGGTATTAAAAGAAATGTTTTGGGGATGAACACCCTACTTTCTGGTGTTCTTGTGATATGTGTGATATGTCAGTAAAGTTGGTTTTGTCCAATTAAGTATTTATATCATAAGTTAATAATTATTTGTTTGCATTATGTCCCTCTGGACAGATCTGGGGACTTTGGAAAGTTCCCCATGATATTTTGATTTGCTGTGAATGGGATGAATATAAAAGTTGTAGATAATTTATGTATCTAGCTCCTGTCAAAATTTGAGGGCATTTGGCCTAGTAGTTTAGAAACTACAGCTGTTTAAAGTTAGGTTCCAGTTTTGCTTACTCTTTGCCCTGTGAGGACAGAGTTCTGTTGATTTATGAATTCGAACTGGTAAAGGTTTGAATCATGCTTTGAGGTCTGAAAATGAATTGTTGACAATTTCATAAGCTTTCCAGATTGTCTTGTTGCAAGTCATTTGGATTTATAAATCTCCAGTTATGGTTAGTTTACTGTACTGCTACATAGTCTTCATTTTGCTGAAATGCAAATGCTTGAGTCTATGTTGTTGCAATGTTCTCGTTGATTGTTTAGGGGTTAGCCTAACTTGAGAATATGCTTAGGTGCAGGTGGTAGGTCATTAACTGAAGATGAGCAATTATACATTAGGTTGTATAAACTTGGTAAGTAAAGTGATTTGAATAGGGCTTAAGTTGGAATATGCAAACTACAGCGAACATGTGCATTCCCTGAGCATCCCTGACATTCGTTCATGTGCATCCATGATATTTATCTTGCACATTCATGCAATAGGTGTGCCGGAGGGAGTGACGTTGCTCGAGTTCGAGGGAGCCAACCAGGAGGAGGAACCCGAGGTGCAGGAAGCCGACGAAGCAATCGCCGTGGAGGAATTGCCCGAGTGCCCTGAACACCAGCCTTCCTCGTTCCTGAAAGGCAAGCCCCGGAGCATATTAAGCCTCCCATGTTTTTACAAATACATTGAGTATCTTTTATTGTTTATGATGCATTAAGTATAGGAATTGGTTGGAACCAATTGCTGCATTATATATCCTTCCTTGTCCAGATATCGCACTGGAATCCTATTTAAGTTCAGGAACGGGTTAAATGCTTAGCCATGCTTAGTGCGGTAGAAGTCAGGTGATTTCCTGTCACCTGCGAGCTTTAGGATGAGGTGGATCACGGTTGGCTATATTTGCTATCGTGGAAAAGAACCATGTGAATAATGAATTAAGACCGGGCGGAGTCTTGTGTAGGTTTGAACATAGTGACTCCGTCTAAGTCGTTTAAGGACCGATACACTGTACGTCCTCATGTCATGTTGAACGCAGCCTAACACTTAGCTGGCCGGATAAGTCGTTCCGACCGCGAAGCCTAGTAGCTCGACTCAGGCCGGGGACGCGAGCAGTGGCGGCATTCTGGAGGTAGTAAGGATGTGCGGAGAGCCATTGGCATAAGTCCAAGGCGGGTTAGAGTCTCGAACAACCTTGGCAGAGTGGTTCTCTGAGAATGTCGATCTGATCGGACTCACGACTCCTGAATCGTACCAAAGGTGACTTGTTTGCGACTCCGACGGGGGAAGCAGGGTTTGTGTTTAGGAATACCCCTCCAGCTGGATAGGAATCGATTCGAATCATCGTCTCTCCCGGATAGTGAGAACTTGACTGAGCAGCGGCAACGTAGATTCAATTAATTTAACGATATGGTTAAATGGATGATGATGATAAGGTTGCCACAATGAATACCTGATATGGTTATTAATGTTTGCACCCTAATAAAATGATTGCTTAGTACAGGTGCTAATATAGTTGTCAGGTTAATGGCTGAAAAGTCACTGCTAGTTCAGGCTAAGAGTTGCTCATTATTACTTATGCTTTTCTGCAAAAAGAAAGTGTCAGCCAGATCCACTACATTAAGCTATGCATAATCCTTGGTGTCATTTATTTTGGTTTTCGTCGGGTAAGTCTAGCTGAGTACATTCCCGTACTCAGGGTTTATTCCCTCTTGTTGCAGATGACCTTCTATATTAGGGATTCTGTAAGTAATGTCTTCACCCGGTGGGTGATGAAGACTAGATCATGGGCATGATCTCTGTTCTCTTATCTGAATGCTTTTGCGGGCTATGATCAGCGAACCAGTATGTGTATTTGAACTCGGGTGTGTGAGTTAAACTATTTGCTTCCACATGTTTTATAAGACTTGTTTTGTAATAACGATGACTCTGTGATGATGTAATCTATTTGCGAACGTCTGTGAAATGTTGTAACGTACGATATGTTATGTTGAATTCTGTGATCTTGGTTGTATGCAAGTTGGTTTGAAATCCTTCGAGATTTCAGTTGACTACCGGGTTTATATGGGCTCAAGTTCGAGAATTTGATCATTTCGGCGATTGTTTTTGTACTTGTGCTCTTATAAATTGGTCAGTTCTGTGATAGCTCCTTCCAGAAACAACGGTGGCATGAGCGGCGGTGCCCCCTCCAGGCACACGTGCAGCCCCTGTAGGGTGCACTGGAGGTGCCCAACACCCCTCCTTGGGCCTCCCTCGGCCCGTTTGGTCTGGGTTGGGGGGCATTAAACGTATGACATATCCTCTTGCTTGTACTAATCCACATCGGTTGACAACAAGTTCTATGTCTGTCAAGCGCACCTTCTTGCTAGTAATTGCTCCTCTGGTGTTCTCTCACATTTCTTGATTTAAAAGCAACCATTGTTACTTGTTGATTGTTGTGCTATGATTTACATTACTGGCTGATTGTTGTTCTATGAGTCACGACTAAAGTAACTTTTCTTGGTTTCTCAGCAGAAATGCCATGTGACAAAAAAGGATATTAGAAGTGAATTTTATCCTTTGGGTTGCAAGATGAACCTGAACCTATATACTTGTTGCATAAGGTCTGCATTTGTGGTTGCTGCCTTGGATTTTAGTTCCAGCGGCACTGAAGAATAGTTGACACTGGCGATTGAAAATTCGTTTCACACTTGAAGACGTTGACATGGTTTGAACTAACTGGCATGTGGAACTGCATCTAATATTAGCAAACTATATATGATCATTGTTAACCGCCTTTACTATCAACTTGAATTACAGCCATATTGTATTCAAACTTCTGTACACTTTGTGTATGTATAACTTTACCTATTGTACTAATATCGCAATCTTATTCTTTTGGTTAGTAGGAGGATAAAATGAGTGGGAGGCTCGGAATCAAGCAAGAACACAGTTGAGCTCATTACTGGTTGACTACCAAGAACTTTGCAAGTGATGTAGAGATGTTAGGAACTGCTTTAGTGCTGCAAACTTTCATTTTCCCATAAGTTCTAGTATACTGTACTTTCATTTATGACTTAAGATACAATTTCAATGGTCTGTCTAGCTAATGAATGATTGATTGATTGAATTAATATATGGGTGTATTATGTTCAAATTCTTTTGCAAAACATGATTTATTAAATCACATATCAAATGCTACGTGCGTTGAAACAAAAAAATCCTATTGTGATAAACCCTAGTGCAACCTTGTGCTACATTGCTATTATCATCCATGGCCATGGAGATGTTTTGGTGGCAAGAAATTCTACTGCAATAAAAATAATTTGCGGCAATGAACTACCTTGCGTGGCAATATGATTTCTAGCAACGAATAAAATTGCGTGGCAATAATTTCTTTGGCAACCAAACCATGGCGTGGCAATACAGGTTCGTGGCAAATGTCTTTTATTGCCCTACCATGCCACCAATCGTTGCATGTACAACCTCTTGCAATGGAGAAGGGCATGGCAAGTGCTTATATTGTCACGACCATAAATGTTGCGACAATGTTCTATTGCCATGCTTGGCAACGGACAACTATAGTTGCAAGAAACCCCAACAGTTGCAACGCCAAACTAGCAACGGTTGCAATACCTTATTGCAACGTGACTTTTTGTAACCATTGGCAACGAACGCGATTTGGTTGCAACATCTCCCTTTTGCAACCAAATTGTGCCTATTGCAACGTTTTTTCGTCATTCCGTAAGGGTTAGAAGTTAGTAGAATTCTTGGTGATTGCCATCACCTAGACAGCTTAGTGGATTGTGTCTCCGGTGTGAAGCCCACGTGGTGATTGTGCGGCGCTCTAGAGAAGTACTTTTGTGAGGGGTGTTGTGCTCGCCCCGTGGGAGATCATGAAGAGCAACTCTAATAAAGCGAGAAGTGAAGGGCGACAAGTGGTCTGGTCGTGTCAAGTGCTAGAGCTTGTGGTAAGCACTTCACGTGGGAGAGTATGACTTGTGGGTCACCACTAGCAAGAGGACCGGCGGCAACCTTGGAGCTTGTCTCAATGGGGACTAGCTTGTTTGCAAACAAGTGAACCACGGGATAAAAATCACCGTGTCAACCTTTCATCCCGTTGGTTTGCAATCCCTTTACACAAGCTTGTATTTACTTATTCTTTCATATATTGTGCTTGTATAGTTGCTCTTGTAATTAGTTAGCTTGTGTAGCTTGCTAGTTATTTTCCCTGCTTGAGTAGCATAGAAGTAGCTCCCTTGCGTAACTAATTTGGCTTGAGTAGCCTTGTTAGTTATATTGCTTAGTTTGTGTAGTTAAGTAATTGTTGAGCTCTCTAATTTAACTTGGGTAGCCTTGTTATTGAGCATTGCTAGTGAGTTGAGGCTTTATGCTTTTGCATACTAGTTTGTGTAGAAGCTCCCCGGTTGCTTGAAGTACTAGTTGCATAGGTTTGTGTGACCTTGCTACTAGAATTGATTAGGTGAGCTCTAGCTAGCCCGGACCTTAGTTACTCTTATCAGTATCTTTGTAAGGTGCTAGAGAATTTAGATAGAAAGCTGTAGTCTTGGCTAGACTGATAGTTTTAATTCCGTATTTGTTTTGGTTAGCCAACGCAATTATTTTTTTTTAAAAGGACTATTCACCCCCTCGAGTCCGCCATCTTGACCCTACAGTATGGTTCATCAAGAGTTGCTTATCGCGATGAAGGGATATGTATGAAAGAGGCATTATTCTCAATAAGAAGGTTCATTGATGGGGTGTTACAATAGTCCTGAGAGTTCCCTTGATACTCGGGGGCATCATTAAGCTACTCATGTGGTTGCAATCCACATGGAGCCTTAGCCCATCATTCTCACAGGAGAGATGGTCATACCATTGTAGAGAACGGCATTTATAAACATCTTACAGAGAAGGATAGGTCTACAACATCAAGGAGATTTTGGAAGAGTTGTGCAAGTCTAGGATGGCTCATTAGTGTGGTGAAAGGATCAAGATGCCCAAGAGGGGGAGGGTGAATTGGGCTAATTCCAAAAATCTTTGCAATAGTTAAACCCTACACTTAGCCCACTTCACCCCTTGTGCCTAGAATGTGTTCCTCTTGTTCTACCGCACAAAAGTTTTGCACCCTAGGTTCCAATCCTACTCTGGCATGGCAATTCTAAGAATGTAAAAACAAGAAATGAATTGCTCAAATGTAAATGCTTAAAGTAAAGAGAGGAGAAGGAACGTGGTGATGTTTTGCCGAGGTATCGGAGAGTCACCACTCTCCACTAGTCCTCATTGGAGCATATGCGCAAGGGTGTAGCTCCCCCTTGATCCACGTAAGGATCAAGTGCTCTCTACGGGCTGATTCTTCGACACTCCATCGCGGTGAATCACCCACAACCGCTCACAACTTGAGTTGGGTCATCCACAAGCTCCGTCGGATGATCACCAAACTCCCGATCACCACCAAGCCTTCTAGGTGATGGCGATCACCAAGAGTAACAAGCATGAACTCTCACTTGACCACAACAAGCGTAATGAGAAGGGTGGATGCACACTTGGTACTCTCCTTGCACTAATGAGGCCTTAATCTTGGATTCTCAAATCTCAATCACCTCACTAGGCTCTTGCTCTCCTTTGCACTCTCAAGGGTGTTTCTCAGCTGAACAAATGCGCAAGAGACCTCCCTTGGACGAGTGGAGTAAGTATTTATACCCCCTCATTCAAAACATAATGTTTGGAGGTTGAGTCATCACTCTGCGGGGTGACCGGACGCTCCGGTCAGTTATCCCCGCCACTATGTCAGAAAGAGCCATTAAGTTCTGACCAGACTCTGACCTGCATCCGGTCAGCACTGACCGGACGCGTTCGGTCACGAAAAAACGCTCTCTGGAACCTTACTGATGTTGACAGGACGCTGGCGCCCAAAATCTGGTCACTTCGCTGTTCAGCGTCCGGTCAGTTACCGTATCCTGACCAGCGTCCGGTCAGCACTGACCGGACACGTCTGATCAGGAATCTCCCTCTCTAGAACCTCTCGGGAGTTGATCGGACTCTGGCACCCAGCGTCCAATCACTTTTCACTCAGCGTCCGATCACAACCAGACGGCTCCAGTTGATCAAATGAACTGAGCAGACTCACCCTTCAGCGTTCGGTCACAACTAGACCAGCGTCCGGTTAGTCATTTGACCCTCCATTCACTTCCAACTCGAAATCATATGTGAATGAAGTTTGCTTTAATTGATCTTAGGGCTACTCCAGAGCTACCTAGTGCTAGATTTGACAAGTGTGCACCACACCTAACTCACTAGACTCACCTAGGTCAAGCTACTAGTCCATACCCCCATTAATATTATGGCCAAAGGAAAAAAAGTCCTAAACTACTCTAAGTGTCTCTTCAACACTAAACGACACTTAGAACTAGTCCATCCTTAACCTTGTCGTCCATCCTTTGAAAACCAAAATGATTTCCATCATAGAGGCATAACAACCATGATTGCCCAATCAATTGTCATTACCATGACCTAACTTAAATTGCCTCTGCAAAACACACGTTAGTCATAGTAATCTCATATTGTCATTAATCACCGAAACTCAACTAGGGGCCTAGATGCTTTCAATCTCCCTCTTTTTGGTGATTGATGATAATACAACCTCGAGTATGTAAAATAGATGAGGTTTTCAATATGCTTGGTTCATATAAGCTTTTGACAATAAGAGCAAAGGAGTTAGACATGCTTATATGACCCAAGCCAACATGGTGTACTCAATAGATATGAAATAAGAATGAGTATAAGAAATAAAGTTCATTTGAATCGAAGTAAAACGTGGAAGCAAGGCAAATGAGCATAACCAAGTGACATGACATATATATAAATCAAAGTAGAGAGCACACATGTCACATAAGTATCACAATCACACGTATGTAGTTCAATGCATGAAAGTAAACATGAATGCATAATGTATCACATATAAAGAGCCAAAAGAAATAAATCATATGCTCCCCCTAGATGTAACGCTCCCCCTAGATCTAACATACTTGATCCCTCTCCCCCTTTGGCGTCAAGCACCAAAACCTAAGGGTCGAGACAGTGGGGTAGGAGCAGATGAGTCGGGCGCTGAGGTGCGGTGAGAAATCTAGAACTGTGTAGCATCATCCTATGATCCTCGAGCTCTGTAGCCTATAGTCACGGCCTCTGAATGCAAAGTGTATGAATCTGTGCCTCGGGTCAATCCAAAGTGAAGAGTAGAACTCATGGACGCATGATGGAACATAGCGGCCAGTCTATCCAAGAAGGTGTATCAATCCTGACAGATAAGATAGATGGGGATGAATCTACTCGCCTACTGCTGCAACAAGTGACTCAATGGAGAAAACTCTCTGAGATCTGAATGCAACTCCACTGTTTAGATAAACATTGTAGAAGTCCTCCTGTAGTGGTGTATAGAAGTGTTCAGAAGCACGCTCATCCCGCCTCGGCGAAAACCAGTCCCCAAACTGCACGAAACAGAGCTACTGCACTTGCTTGGCTGTGGCTGCCCTCAAGTCAAGGTGAGTCACCGGAGGTGAACCCTATGGTCTAGGAGGTGGACGAGAGCCCCTCCTCTATGTCTCAGGCCTTGGCGACACCTGAGTATGAGTACAACTAGAGCATCATAGTTGTGGCTGAGGTGCCTGCTCTATCTCCTCGGTCTTCTCTACCTACTGAGTATCCCCTGACTGCTTTGCTGGCTGTGTCTACTGCTCAATGGTCTCCCCCTGAGGCTAACTCTCCTCTATACCGACACGCCGTCCTCCAAGCATGATAGTTCTAGCTAGACTACCATGAAGACTCAACCCTCTTGATGACGGCCCTCTGAGCTGGTGACAGTTGGTCTGCAATACAGACACCACTCTGAGCTCCACCTCTCTCTGCTCGCTCAACAGCGGCTGCAATTGCTACTGCTCGCTCAGTCTACACATCAATGAGCTAGTGCTTCTTTGTTGTAGTCTTCTTTGCCTTGCCTTTCTCCTAAGCAGTCAAGCGAGGCAGAGGCCTCGGATCCTCATCATATGGACCACCTCCGGCATTCTTGACACGTGCCATTGCTGGAGCTAAAAAGAACTACTACCACAGACGAGAATCAACTACCAACTGACACTCGCAAGGCTTGGCCTCGATCCGTACTCGCGGTCTTGGCCCCTAGTTCACTGACAACTGCAAAGACAACCACAAAAGCACCACCTCGCTGATGAACCAGTGAACCGATGACCAATCAGTAGAGGAACGAACGCTGGGGCACCACCGGGTCGGCAATGGCTAGGGTTAGGAGTTGCGATGCGGCAGCCGAGAAGATGCGGTGACAGAGACGGACTAGGGCACTAGCAAGGATGCGGAGACGCGTTGGTAGAGTTGGTCCCTAGCATGGCGTGGAACACGACGGCGGTGGTGCTGGTGCACTGTTGCGGCAAGGGAGATGCAGGCGGTGGCGCTGGTGAGCTGTAGGTGCGTCAGAGTAGTGCGGCGCGGGCATGGTGGCGCAGTGCGGCGCTGGCACGGGAGAGCAGAACAGGCGCGGCGGTGGAGACATGGCAGCAAAGGCGCGGGTAGGGCTTGCGCATGTGGAATGAGCGCGATGGCAGAGACTTGCCTAGGGCACGGGCGATGTCGGCGCATGCGAGATTGGTACGGGCAGCGTGGATGCGAAGGAAAAAATTATTTATGGTGGCCCCCACGAGATGGATAAGGAAAGGAGTCTTAGATCCACCCGATTTCCATTGACTGGACGCTCCGATGGCAACGATAGGACGCTGCCACCCGGAGTCCGGTCGACAACAGAGAGGTCCAAAACCTCTCAAGTCGTGGCCGACGCGTCCGGTTACCCTTGACCAAACGTAGCTAGAGTCCGGTCGGTCCTGATAACATCTTCTTTGCTTGACCGGACGCAGGGACACCATCTGACTAGACACGGGATGAGCAATGTTTCAATGTTCGGTCACTCTTGAGTAGCAATGGTTCACCTCCTGTGAACTGACCGACGCTGGAAGCAGAGTCCGGTCCAGCGTCCGGTCAGTCCTTTTCAGTGAATCTTCAATGTTTCTTCACGCTGCCTGTTCCCAATCAAGTCCCAACTTTAATAAGACCCAAATAAACACCAATTGAGACTGATGTGAGTGACCTCTCTCAAACCCTCAATTTTTTAAAATATTTTGCCTTAGGCTATACCTTTTTAAGAAAATAGGCAATAAAAGGGTAATCGAAAGAAAACGACAAAGCAACACACATGCATATGCAATGCTAAACTTGAAAGTAATTCTAGTTGCTTGTCAAGTTTGATCCAAGGTTATGCTTCTTCACAAGCTTTTCGACGGTTATCTTAACCATGTTAGATAAGCCCTAAATGCATTACCAAAAATTAAACATGTATATTACAATGCAATGCAAGGGACAACACAAGCTCATTTTCTAGTGAAGTTACAAAAATCAAGCACATTGAGCTCATTCCTCAACCGACAAAATGTCATCTCATCTAGTGGTTTAGTAAAGATATCCGCCAATTGATCCTCGGTCCTTACACCTTCTAGTGAAATACCATTTTTAGCAACATGATCTCTAAGAAAGTGATGGCGGATATCTATATGCTTGGTGCGAGAGTGTTGAACTGGATTATTAGCAAGCTTTACCGCGCTCTCATTGTCACACAAAAGAGGTACTTTTTCTAGAACTACACCATAGTCTAGCAAAGTTTGCTTCATGTAAAATATTTGTGCACAACAAGCACCCACGGCAATGTATTCCGCTTCGGCGGTGGACAAAGCCACAATATTTTGCTTCTTGGAGGACCAAGACACTAGTGATCTACCAAGCAAATGGCACCCTCCGGATGTGCTTTTTCTATCAATTTTGCAACCGGCATAATCCGAATCAGAATAGCCAACTAGTTGAAATCTAGCTCCTTTGGGATACCAAGACCAATGCTTGGTGTGTGCTTAAGGTACCTAAGAATTCTTTTAACGACAACTAAATGAGCTTCCTTAGGATTAGCTTGAAAACTAGCACACATACACACATTAAACATGATGTCGGGCCTAGATGCAGTCAAATATAACAAGCTACCAATCATAGAGCGGTAGAGAGTATGATCAACCATTTTACCTCCCTCATCTAGGTCGAGATGTCCATTAGATGGCATTGGTGTCTTGATTGGCTTACATTCATCCATATTGAACCTCTTGAGAAGATCATTGGTATATTTCTCTTGAGAGATGAAAATCCCTTCTCTTATTTGCTTGACTTGAAAACCAAGAAAGAATGTAAGCTCTCCAATCATTGACATCTCGAACTCCTTCGACATCAATTCACCAAACTCTTTGCAATAATCTTCATTTGATGATCCAAAAATGATATCATCAACATATACTTGACAAATGAAGATTTCTCCATCAAGCTTCTTGGTGAATAGTGTGGTGTCGACCTTCCCAATGGTGAAGCCCTTCTCAATGAGGAAATCCCGAAGGCGTTTATACCAAGCTCTTGGGGCTTACTTAAGCCCATATAGCGCCTTGGACAACCTATAAACATGATTAGGATATCTAGGGTCTTCAAACCCGAGAGGTTGATCAACATAGACTAGTTTATTTATGAAGCCATTTAAAATGCACTTTTAACATCCATTTGATATAATTTCATTTCATGATGCGATGCATATGCAGGGAGGATACGAATGGCTTCAAGTCTTGCAACTGGAGCAAAGGTCTCCAAAATCCAACCCTTCAACTTGAGAGAACCCCTTGGCAACTAGTCTTGCCTTGTTTCTCACTACAACGCCTTGATCATCTTGCTTGTTGCGGAACACCCACTTTGTTCTAATGACTCTTGCACCTTGTGGTCGCTCTTTAAGAGTCCAAACTTCATTGCGAGTGAAGTTGTTCAACTCTTCATGCATGGCATTTATCCAATCCGAATCTTGAAGAGCTTCTTCTACATTCTTAGGTTCAACACAAGAGACAAAAGAGTGATGTTCAATAAATGAAGCAAGTTTTTTAGAGCGAGTCATTACCCCATTTGAAGGACTCCCTATGATGAGATCTTGTGGATGAGTTTGTAGTAGAGGTGAATTTCTTCTATCAACCACTTGAGGGGTAGGTTGTGGAGCATCAATATCTTGAGCTTGTGCCACCATTTGATCATGAGAGACATGAGTATCTTTATTTTCTACTCTCCCATCTTTATCACCATCTTGTGGCACATTTGATGAAGAAAGTGGATCAATCACTTATACATCATCTTCATCATCTTTGGGCTTGATGTCTCCAACCGGAATGTTCTTCATGGACTCCCTCAATGGTTCATCACCTACATCATCAAGATTCTCATGTGCTCCTTGGGAGCCATTAGATTCATCAAATTCCACAACATATATTTCTTTAACCAAGCCGATGGCATGATTAAATATTCAATATGCTTTGGACTTTGATTAGTAACCAATAAGAAAGCCAATATCACAACATCTTTGAAACTTCCCTAGGTGTTGCCGCTTCTTGTAGATGTAGCATTTGCAACCAAACACCTGGAAAAAAGAGACGTCCGGCTTCTTCCTATTGAGCAACTCATAAGATATCTTGCTAAGAAACTTTTAAAGGAATAGGCAGTTGGATGCAAAACATGCGGTGTTGATAGCTTCATCCCATAGAGCTTCGGGTGTATTGTACTCATCAAGCATTGTTCTTGCAAGTGTGATAAGTGTCCGGTTCTTTCTCTTAACTACACCATTTTGTTGAGGAGTATATGTTGCGGAGACCTCATGCTTGATCCCAACTTCATCACAATAAGCTTTAATATTTGTGTTGTCAAACTCCTTTCCATTATCACTTTTTATCTTCTTGAGCTTCACTTCAAACCCATTTTGTGCTCTCCTAGCAAACTTCTTGAAACATGATGCAACCTCGGTCTTGTCATGGAGGAAGAGCACCCATGTATATCTAGAGTAGTCATCAACAATCACAAGACAATAAAGATTTCTTCCCAAACTCTTGTAAGTTGTTGGTCCAAATAAGTCCATGTGAAGGAGCTCTAGCACTCTTGTTGTTGACATGAAAGCTTTTGTCGGATGAGTGTTTGCAACTTGCTTGCCAGCTTGACATGCACTACAAAGCTTGTCCTTCTCAAATTTCACATCCTTCAACCCTCTCACCAATTCATTCTTCATAAGCTTCTTGAGTGAGCACATCCCAACATGAGCAAGTCTTCTATGCCATAGCCACCCAAGTGATGTTTTGGTGAATAGGCATGTCTTCAAGTTAGCATCTTCGGAGGTGAAATCCACTAGATATAGGTTGTTGTATCTAAATCCCTTGAATATTACTTGATCATCATCTTTCTTAGATACAACCACTTCCTTCTCGATAAACAAGCATTGAAAGCCAAGATCACACAATTGACCAACGGATAGCAAATTGAAGCTCAATGAAGCAACATATAGCACATTTGAGATTGAATGATCATTTGATATTGCCACTTTGCCCAAACCTTTGAATTTGCCCTTTGAATTATCACCAAATGTAATTCTTTCTTGACCATCAACTTCTTCATCTAGTGAGGTGAACATACGATGATCACCGGTCATATGTTGAGTGCAATCACTATCAATTACCTAATGACTTCCACTGGTCTTGTAGTTCACCTACACACAAGAGATCAAGCTTGTTGAGGGCCCTTGACTTTCTCAACAAGTGACTTTGCAACCCAAATTTTCTTAGGCCTATTCTTGTTGGGAGGTCCTAAGAACATGACTTTCATTTTTCCACTAGAGTCCTTTCTAAGCATGTAATGAGCATTAAAAGCAAAAGGTCTAGTATGCTTGGGCAAGGGTTGTGATGGTGGAGTTTGACACTCATGGGCAAAGTGACCTTCTTGTCCACACTCAAAACACCTCTTTGGCTTTGGCTTTGACTTGTGTTGTTGTTGGTGTTGAGCTTGAGCCTTCTTCTCTTGATGTGCTAAATACCCAATTCCACTTCTATCCATCTTCATGACTGTGTTCATGAGTAGCTCACTTTGAAGATGTTGACCTCTTGTAAACTTGCTCAATCCGGTCTTGAGATGTTCTTCTCTAACTTGAGCTTCTTGTTCTCTTCTTTGAGTTCATCATGATTTTTCTCCTTCTTTAGTCTCTTGTTCTCTTCTTTGAGCATCTCATTCTCAAGAGCTAGATCACTATCATGGTCAAGGTTCTCTATCACAATAGTGTTGGTGGTTGATAGCTTTTTAAGATCTTTCTTGAGTTTCTCATTCTCATTCTTGATCTTGACATACTCATCATAGTTGTTGGACTCAACCACTTACTTGCCTTTGCTACTAGAACCTTGCTCAATGCTCTCAATGATCAAATCATCACATGATGTAGCTATATTAATCTTAACAACATGGTTAGTAGCATCATGTGGCTCATTGAATAATAGCTCATGAGAAACAACAAGATTAACATGATTGAACTTGAGATTTGTATATTCTTCTTTTAGCATATTGTAGCTAGTGATGAGCTCATTATGTATCCCCCTCAAGTTTATCATGTTTTTCTTTAAGCTCCTTCTTAGAAGATTTGAGCTCCTTGAGTTTGGATGACATAGCTTCATATTCTTCTCTAAGCTCAACACTAGCTTTTTCCGCTATGTCACATTTAGCTAAAAGTGAGTCATTCTTAAATTCTAGCTTTTCATTTTTTAGCTCCTCTTTCTAATAATTTTAGTATATTGGTTAAGCAACTTGACAAGAGCATCATAGGAAGGTGATTCAAATTCATCATCACTATCACTATCATCATTGCTAGCATGATCATCACCACTACTATCATCATCATTTGATACCTTTCATTCACCCTTGGCTGTAAGGCATAGGTGTGTAGAGGATGATGGCGGTGGTGTCGGTGAAGATAGTGAAGAGTCAATCACAATAGCAGCCACCTTCTCGTTCTCACTATCATCATCGGATGAGCAACTTGATGAATCAATATCCGTGAGCCAATCATTGACGATGTATGCCTTGCCATTTTTCTTCTTCTTGTGGAAATCCTTATTCTTGCCATCCTTCTTCTTGTATGGCTTATTTTTCTTCTTCTCATCATTATCTTCATCACTTGAGTCATCTTTCTTGCCCTTATACTTCTTATACTTGTCTTTCTTGGGCTTGGGGCATTGATGAGTTAGATGACCAAGTTCTCCACAATTATAGCAATCCATCTTGGAGATTGGCTTCCTTCTATTACTAGTGAAGAATTTCTTCTTTTTGCCGTCAAACTTGACACCGTTCTTGTTGAGCTTCTTAAGCATCTTGGCGGTTTTTTCACCATGAGAGCAAGACTTGCATCATCAATTTCATCATCACTTGAGCTCTCATATTCAATTCTTGCTTTGCCCTTGTTCTCTTGGCTAGCCTTGAATGCCAAGTCTTTCTTCTTGGTGGAGGAAGAGCCATCTTGTGGTGTGATGTGCATATACATTTCATGTGCATTGATCTTTCCCAATATTTGTGTTGGTGTAGCGGTGGAAATATCACCTTGATGGAGCATGATCACAATATGCACATATTTGTCAATGGGGAGGACACTCAAGATCTTTCTTACAACATCGGATGGTTGCATTTGTGTGAGTCCAAGCCCATTGACTTCCTCTACAAGGACATTCAAGCGTGAGTATATTTTATTAGCACTTTCTTTCGGAAGTATCTCAAATGAATTAAGCTTTTTCATAACTAGATGATAGCGTTCCTCACGCTCACTCTTTGTTCCCTTATGGAGCGCACAAATGTCCGACCATAGTGCATGGGCGTCCTTGTGGTTCCACACATGGTTAAACACATCATTGCAAAGGCCTCTAAATATGGTGTTTCTAGCCTTTGCATTCCATTTTTTATAATTTACTTCATCGCCTTGAAGGTGTGTGGGATCCTTAGGTTTTGGGAAACCTTAAGAGGCGGCTCTAAGAATTCCAATATCTAGAGCTTCTAAATAAGCCTCCATGCAGATTTTCCAATAAGAAAAATCATCTCCCTCAAAGATAGTAGGAGGTCCATTCCCATGGGACATCTTTCTCTAGGCGGTTAAGCCTAATTTAGTAAGCACGAGGCTCTGATACCAATTGAAATGATCAAGATGCCTAAGAGGAGAGGTGAATTGGGCTAATTCTAAAATTCTTTACAATAGTTAAACCCTACACTTAGCCCACTTCACCCCTTATGCCTAGAATGTGTTCCTATTGTTCTACCGTACAAAAATTTTGCACCCTAGGTTCTAATCCTACTCTAGCATGGCAATTCTAAGAATGTAAAGACAAGAAATGAATTGCTCAAATGTAAATGCTTAAAGTAAAGAGTGGAGAAAGAACGCGGTGATGTTTTGCCGAGGTATCGGAGAGTCGCCACTCTCCACTAGTCCTCGTTGGAGCACACGCACAAGGGTATAGCTCCCCCTTGATCCGCGCAAGGATCAAGTGCTCTCTACGGGTTAATTCTTCTACACTTCGTCGCGGTGAATCGCCCACAACCGCTCACAACTTGAGTTGGGTCATCCACAAGCTCCATCGGATGATCACCACACTCCCGATCAACACCAAGCCATCTAGGTGATGGCGATCACCAAGAGTAACAAGCACGAACTCTCACTTGACCACAACAAGCCTAATGACAAGGGTGGTGCACACTTGCTACTCTCCTTGCACTAATGAGGTCTTAATCTTGGATTCTCAAATCTCAATCACCTCACTAGGCTCTTGCTCCCCTTTGCACTCTCAAGGGTGCTTCTCAGCTGAACAAATGGGCAAGAGATCTTCCTTGGACGAGTGGAGTAAGTATTTATACCCCCTCATTCAAAACATAACGTTTGGAGGTTGAATCATCACTCTGCGGGGTGACCGGACGCTCTGGTCAGGGTGACTGGACGCTCCGGTCAGTTATCCCCACCACTGTGTTAGAAAGAGCCGTTAAGTTCTGACCGGACTCTGACCTGTGTCCGGTCAGCATTGACCGGACACGTCCAGTCACGAAAAATGCTCTCTTAAACCTTACTGATGTTGACCGGACGCTGGCACCCAGAGTCCGGTCACTTCGGTGTTCAGCGTTCGGTCAGTTACCGGATCCTAACCAACGTCCAGTTAGCACTGACCGAACGCGTTCGATCAGGAATCTCCCTCTCTGGAGCCTCTCTGGAGTTGATCGGACTCTGTCACCCAGCGTCCGGTCACAACCAGACGGCTCCAGTTGATCAAATGAACTGACCGGACTCACCCTTCAGCGTCCGGTCACAACCAGACCAGCGTCCGGTCAGTCATTTGACCCTCCATTCACTTCTAACTTAAAATCATATGTTAATGAAGTTTGCTCCAATTGATCTTAAGGATACTCCGGAGCTACCTAGTGCTAGATTTGACAAGTATGCACCACACCTAACTCACTAGACTCACCTAGGTCAAGCTACTAGTCCATACCCCCTTAATAGTACGGCCAAAGGAAAAAACAAAGTTCTAAACTACTCTAAGTTTCTCTTCAACACCAAACGACACTTAGAACTAGTCCATCCTTAACCTTGTCATCCATCCTTTAAAAATCGAAACGATTTCCATCGTAGGGGCATGAAAACCATGATTGCCCAATCAATTGCCATTACCATGACCTAACTTAAATTGCCTCTGCAAAATACACGTTAGTCATAGTGATCTCGTATTGTCATTAATCACCGAAACTCAACTAGGGGCCTAGATGCTTTCATGTGGGTCCATGATGGATCACGATCACATATTCCTCGAGACATGCATGCACCTAGCAGCACCACCATGTGGGTGCAGCACATAGGGGCTCCAAGTTCTATCACGGCATCAAGTTCAGCGATCACCATAACATAATAGAGCATACCAATGAAAGCAATCCCAACTAGCACAAGCGGTGTTTGGGAAGGTCAAGTAAGTTGCATAAAAGAGGCCAAATTAAGCAGCAAGGATGTTGATTTGAGAACAAGTAAATATAGAACAAAAATTTACGTAGAGGGGCTAGCAAAAGCAACATGGAGGGCTGCATTGGGTAGGTTAGAGTAGCAAGGGTAGGCAAGTCAACAAGATTTTTAGAATTAATTATGCATATCAAGCCATAACAAGCACGATCAAAGCTATAAAAACTTTATACATAGAAATCATTTTTTAAAGCATCATGCCTATATAACCATTTTATTAGACAATTGTTTGATCAATATTGACCATTTTGTTAGATAATTGTTTGATCAACATGGACAAAAAGTTTGCAAGATAGCTTAGGTGTATTAAATTGCTCAGGTGTAATTTGCTCTTGAAATACTATAATATAGGGCTAGTACCTTTATGTAAATACTATGTAACAATTTTATTTTATTCCATAAAACAACCAATGTGCATGCTATGTGACAACTTGTGTATATTTTTAGAGTAGCAACTTTAGTATTATATGGTAGTAACTCCTTAATAAATCTTCTAGCACACATTACACATAAATTGCTAATAGAATAAAATTCTTCAAAACATGTGCATGTGGGTCTTGTTTAGTTAGCTTCGCCACGTAAAACACATCGGTGTAGTCGGAATTAAAAATAGACACCGTTCAAAAGTTATAGAAATTTAAAGTAAATGTTTTGCTTTTCTCTGGCTTGCATCAGCCTGACATCACAAAGAAATCAACATTTTCTTGTTGATCCATCAAGCCGCCGGTTGAAATGGAAAAGCAGCGGGGAGGGGAGTGGGTCCGGTCGAACAGATGCAGAGGTGTCGTGCGTGCGTAGATGGGTCACGTGATTGCCCTGCAGTGTGACGGGTCGTGCCATATTTGCGTCCAAGACTAAAAGGAGATTGAACTTGCGGTCAAGCACGTGTGAAGTACAAATGCCCACCAACTTCTTCATAAGCTATAAGTTTAACCATTAGTTTGGTGGATTCAAGAGCCTTAGTGCATCTCAAGCTGTAACTATAACTACAGGTGTCATCTTTTGCCTTTAAACAACCTCTCTAACCCGCAAAGGCTGGTTGTTACCAACTCATAAAGGGCACGGCGTATCCCCAATTTATCAAGAAATTTTCACAGAATCAGCTCTCAAAGCATCAACCACTGAGGTTACACACACTGATATGATAGTCCACGACGCACACAAGCATGCTGCAGTCAAACCTTTCAGAGACTCATGGATGCCTTCACTTAATTCTTAGTATGTCTTAAAGCCGTTGAGGTGTTATCGTGATCAAAGGTTGGAGAACATGTGGGCCGACACGTACAGCCCACGTAGGCCCAAGACGAGAGCAAACCAGCGGTACAAAAGGAGTAGCAGTTTAAGGCTTCCAAGAGAATAGCAAACAGCCTTCTCCTACCCCTGTCCAGAGTTATTCCTCCTCTGAACTCTCTTCTCCATTGCTCCTCGCCGTTCTCTAGATTCCACTGATTTCTGCATGAAACTCCAGTCCTAGATCCCCTTGCCTTCTTCCAAATCCTGAACTCCAATTCGTCTCATATTGTATTAGATGGTATGGTTGTTAATAGAGTTGTGAGAAGGGTGTGCTAACAGAAACCAACTAACGAAAATTGGACAGAAGAGAAAGAAACAAGCCACTAGGCGTGGTTACCGTATTCCCAAGTCTTCCTTAGACATTTTAAGCCATAGGGTAACATTGCGCTCCACATTTACACAAGAGTACACATGATATGCCCAGCTGCCCACCATATTGACGTCGCACAGTTCCCAGATAAAAACTTGCCGAATGGTTTTCCTTTGTCAAATAAACAGCAAACCCAAAATACTGGCTACCAACTTCAAACTAAAGCACTAGCAGATTGTACAAAACGGTATGCTCAGCACATTTCATGCTAGTGTTTCCCTTTTGGGGCATAGAACAATGCAAGCTAGTGGCCACGTGTTCACGACACGTCCAATATGACAGGTATCAAAATCCAATTTTTCACCGCTCACGATCTGTTGTGTGCATGGATTGATGCCCGTGCAACGTGATGAGGTGCTGGAGCTCTCTCGTTAATTAGAATTTGTTCTGGAAAGTCCACTCGTATTGATTTGAACTGATAGTGCTGCAGGTGTCAAATAAAGGAATAAGTAAACTGAAAATATACGTTGTCATACAGGTCATTTCATTATAAACATAACTGATCCATAAAATCAAGGCAACCAGTAAATATCAATCTTTTCAATAATCATGAACTTCTTGATCTGATTATAACATAATATTTTACTGTAGCACATTAAGGTGTTAATTCAAGAAAAAAAAGTCTAAATTACTTTCTGCAAGCTGTCCTGATAACCCCTAAACTAACATTTGATTTAATTTACTCCCCCAACTATTTTAGTTGGATAGTTGGTCCAATTACCTCGTAACAAGATTTGTATTTTTGTTTCTTCACGTACAAATTGAGTTTCAATATAATTTCAAATCTTGTGAGATGATGGCAGATATCATATGTTATGTGAAAAAAATACATTATGAATTATTCATAAAAAAATTTCGTACAATTCTGTATCTCTCGTGTTAACTTATTATTAAATGGCCTAACCCATCGCAATATCCTAACCCATCGAAATAATGATGAAAACTTTATGATGTATTTTTAACATGAACTATGATATTCTTTGTAACCTCACAAGATTTGAAATTAAAACTCAACTTGTATACGGAGAACAAAATAACCTTGCTAAGCGTAAATTAGACTAACTGAAATAGTTGGGGTAATAAATCGAACCAAATGTTAGTTCAGTAGGTTATCTGGAGATAGGCGAACCAAACGTTAATTCTGGGGATTATGTAGATAATGACTACATTAACAAGATTAGGTTTCACATTTTTATAAGCTTTTATCAGATGCATTTCTATGCACACTAAAGAAAAGACTAATGGGCAAGTTCACTTGTTACTCTTTTATTTAATGCCTTTAATGGTGATGGCAGAAACCTATACTAATCATTCATCATTTTATTTGATATGGTCTAATGGGCCAACTCTTCCCATTGCTTTCCTATATTGGTCTGTAAAAAAATGGATAGGCCACGAGTTGATTAGAGGTGATAACATACCAACTGTTACCACAAAAGCTTTTGCATTAGAGATTGCAGATGTAAGGGTATTTGTTTGAGAATACAAGTATCATCCATAAATTAAGATTAGTGAAATTAGTAATTTATAATCCGTACACAAGGGAACATGAGTGAGACGGTGCAAGTTAAAATGTACCTAAACATATAATGTGCTATGTATACCATTAGCGATATGCTATCTGAGGTGATATAGTGTGATTGGAGGTAGAATATCATGATACCAAAGGTGTACCTTGTCTTTACATGATGCATCAAGGATTCTGTAGTATGGTTCAAATAATACCACTCGATCACCCTCTTTAATCTATGACAGATAAAACCTAAATTAGCATGTATTGCTAGCCAGTACAGAAGATACAATTATGTCAAAATGTATTTGCTAAGGCATAAGCTGCAAACTATTGCTACACAAAGAATACAACACAACAATTAAGTAGAGATATATCCAGCAGTTATAGGATTATATCTTTAGACCGGATAGGAACTTGATCCACATTGCAAATATTATATTTAATGTTAATAATTTGTCAGTTCTAGATAGACCAGCTCTACTGCTACCATAGGCTCAATTTGTGGATGGTAGTCATGTCATAGGCCACCCCCCTTGCACCACTCCTTCCACCTCATAAAAAATATTTAACAAAATCAAAACAATTTTAGGAGATGTGAGGACAAGACTGCACAGAATGTGGAGGATTTGGTGTCTATAGCTACATATATTAAGTTCAATTGGGAGATGATTGCAGCGTATTGAGTTCAATTACGAGATGATTGCAGCTTTACAGATTTTTGTTTTCCTAAAAATGAACTCTACTTAGTCCAATCTCTTTATGCTGCTGCAGCAGCTCTCAATTTCAGAGATGTGAAGCCAATCCTTATTCCTGCTCTTCAGAAGCTTGCTATTCCTCCTAAAGGTTGTGACCTAGTCATTTCACCCTAACAAGTGGCTGATATATTCTTGTCATGTCATGAGAAAAATGCAACAATTCCTCATCTCTTTTTAAACTGCGATAGCAAAAACTGTGGTCTGAGTAGTCAGAGATTGTAACGCCCCAAGTCCAAACAGCTCAGATCTACACGGTGAGTGAACCACACTTCTATCAACTCACTTAAACTTTCATCCTCGCTTCATGTGAAAACTGTGGTCTGAAGTTGACATGGACTCTAGAAGCCTTATTATATGCTAGTTTAACCCACTCTCCCCAAAAAATGTAGGACTAACACCCCCCTCCCCCACACACACACACAACCACACATAAACACATCACAAGGTTCATCATAGGCCAAATTCAAGCTGGGTTGTATATCACATACACCCTCCTTAATGTCAGCCCAACACATCCACAACTAGGCAAACGATGACCAAAAATTTCTCGCCTGGCACAAGCGACCATGCGCTTAGTGCTGTTGGCCCAAAATAGATCTCAGATTCAAATTTGGGAACTACCAGAGGGCAGCTTGGCCCTTGGCCGCTTGGATTGAATGGAAATACGATGGCTTTGTTTTTACAATGACATTCCCTTGCCTTTTATAGGCAGGGGGACTACCACTTGCTACAGTATAATCTAACCACTAAAGTGGATGCTGAGCATATTCCTCACACTAGGCTTTGGAAGCTAAGGAAAGTAAAAGTGCAGGAAAAGCAAGATACAAGTGCTTTAGCACTAGGCTTATCTATCAATTCTCCCTCTAAGCCTTGTGCCGAGCACTGGAGGTGATTTGTTGTAGCCCAATCCTCTCCCTCATCTCCTGGAACTTGGACTTCCCTAGTGACTTGGTGAGAATGTCAGCCAGCTGATCAATAGTGGCAATGTTGCTGGCCTTGATGCTCCCATCCTCCAAGCTAGAGCAGATGTGGATGTGCTTGCTTCTTTCGTGGAAGACAGGGTTCTTGGCCAGAGCTAGAGCAGACTTGTTGTCCACCTTCAGCTCTCCAGCATCCTTGACAGCCAAAGCGCCTGAGTTGCTATAGTGGTGGTGGCGATGTACTCCGCTTCACAGCTTGAGAGGGCCACCACCTTCTGCTTGAGGGATTGCCAGCTAACCAAGCAATCACCGAAGAAAAACATCGTCCCGGTTGTGCTCTTGCTGGTGTACACATTGCCGGCGAGGTCGTTGTCGCAGTAGCCGACGAACCGCGCCGTGTCAGGGGCCCTTCCGTAGTGAAGACCGTAGTCGAGGGTGCCCGCCACGTAGCGCAGAATTCGCTTGACGGCCTGCAGATGCTCCATCGTCGATCGCTCCATGAACCAGCTCATGTACCCGACGGCGAACGCGATGTCTGGCCGGGTCTGAACTGTTAGTCGTTGAACTCTCACTCTTGGTAGTAGCAGAATTCTTACTCTCATCGAGAGAGGATGACAATAGGAGTTGGGGCAATTTTCTGGTTTATTTCTCACACAAACTCACACAAATGCCATGTCAACCTGAGGGGTTGGGGATACATATTTATAGGCTGCTAGCCAGCCAAGCATATGCCAAGATGCTAGTCTAAGATGCTATTATGCTGTCCTAACTAAGATGCTGTCCTAGCTAAGATGTTGTCCTCCAGTCAAAGAGATGCTATCCTCCAGTCAGTTGCTGTCCTTGCAGGCAGTCAAGGAGATGGACAGCCACAAGGACCTGCACCTACCATATGCTGCAGCCAGCCCCACAAAGACCAGCCAGCACATGAGACTTATCCATCATGAACCAGGTAGCGCAAGCTCCCTATCAGCTGCCGGTAAAGGGTTGGATCGACCTCCTCCGCCATGCTTCTCCTCCATCAGGGTGTGGCCCGGATTGTAGCCTATCATGTCGCCGAGCTCAAGGATGCACTTGGCATAGTGGGTTTGGCGGAGGGCGATCCCGCTGGCGTCCTAGCGCACTTTGACGCCGAGGTAGAAGCAGAGGAGGCCGAGGTCGCTCATGTCGAACGCCTTCTTCATCTGCGCCTTGAACACCTCCAGCTTCTGCTCTTCAGCGCCGGTTATGATGAGGTCGTCGACGTAGATGCCGACAAGTAGAATGTTGCGTCCGCCGCGCCGCCGGTACACCGCCGCCTCGTGCGCGCTCTGCTTCAAGCCCATCCTCGTGGCGTCGAGCTTCGCGTTCCAGGCGCGCGGTGCCTGGCGCAGGCCATAGAGTGCCTTGCGCAGGCGGTACACCTTCCCCTCTTCTCCGGCGACGGCGTAGCCAGGTAGCTAGCGCACATAGACCTCCTCCTTGAGGTCGCAGTTAAGGAAGGTGGACTTCATATCCATGTGGTGGACTTGCCACCCCTCTTGAGCCGCCAGTGCGAGGACATGGACTGACTCCATGTGTGCCATAGGGGGGCGCCAGCGCGAGGACACGGACTGACTCCATGCGTGCCACAGGGGGGCACCGTCGTAGTTGTCCCCTCTTGCTGGACAAAGCCACGCGCTACCAGCCGCGCCTTGTGCTTGATCATCGCGCCCAACTCATCTTTCTTGAGCTTGCATACCAACTTCAGGGTGATGGGGCGGTGGCCGTCAGGCAGTAGCACCGAGCTCCCAGGTGCGGTTCTGCTCGACGGACATGAGCTCCTGCTCCATCGCCGCCCGCCAAGCCGGATCACCCTGCACCTTAGCATAGGTGGTCGGCTCACCGGCGTGCGTCAAATGTAGCTGGGCGAAGAGCCTCTCAGGCTGGTCTGGTGGAGACTGCTTGTCGGGGACCAATACTAGGGTACCCGAAGAGGAGCTAATAACCATCAACATTGATTCATCCGAGCAGTGAAGAGCGCGACTACAGCTCCAGCCAACTCCTAGGTGCGCAAGCTCCGCCTCGCCTGACCTCTTGGGGCGGGCTCCGCCTCGCCCGAACACCGAGGCCGCGGGCTCCGCCTCGCCCAACCTCTGAGGGCGGGCTACGCTTCACCCGACCTCTGGGGACGGGCGCCGCCTCGCCCGACATCGAGGCCGCGGGTTCCGCCTCGCCCGACACCGAGGACGCAGACTCCACCTCGCCCGACACCGAGGTCGCAGACTCCGCCTCGCCCGACACTGAGGTTGTGAACTCCGCCTCGCCCGACCTCTGGGGGCGGGCTCCGCCTCGCCCGACCTCTGAGGGCTAGCTCTATCTCACCCGACCTCTGAGGGCTGGCTCCGCCTCGCCCGACACCGAGGCCGCGGGCTCCACCTCGCCCAACCACTAAGGGCTGGCTCCGTCTCGCCCGACCTCTGAGGGCTGGCTCCGTCTCGCCCAACCACTAAGGGCTGACTCCGTCTCGCCCGACCTCTGAGGGCTGGCTCCGCCTCGCCCGACACCGAGGCCGCGGGCTCCGCCTCGCCCAACCACTAAGGGCTAGCTCCGTCTCGCCCGGCCTCTGAGGGCTGGCTCCGTCTCGCCCGACCTCTGAGGGCTAGGCGGAGGCCTATGAGGAACACACAAGCACAAAGCCGGGAAGCGACCGAGCTCTCGGCACCCATTCGCTCCTCTCACCGAGACTTGGGACCTGTCCCTTTCTCCACCGTTTGTAACCCCTACTCCGAACTTTCAGTGCTAGTAACACGAGCAGCAACAACGAACTGGACGTAGAGACATTCTGCCCAACCAGTATAAACCTCGTGTCCTCTTAACACAACATCCGAGCCAGACGCACAATATTAGAACTTTACTGGTCGGTGGCAACTCAAAACACCGACAGTTAGCGTGCCAGGTAGGGGCCTTTTGTGCGTCTCGACATCCACACCAGGCCTCGGATGGCTAGTCACAACCTCGGCTAGTCACAACCTCAGCTAGGTCCCGGGCGCGCACGTGCGCTTCGGGGACCTGGACTTCATCGTCACGACGGAGGGAGAGTTGGCGATGGCTCCCGCCGTCGTCCGACCTCTCCACTCCGTCGGCCTTGACGCGATCGCCAAGGCACTTGAAGAGCTGCAGCTGCACGCACCGGAGGCCCGCGCCCCCGGAAGCGACCAGCTCCTCGACTTCGACAACGGGAGGGTTAGAGCACCAGCTCGGCGCCTTCCTGGGACCCCGACCGTCCCGGGAGGACCTGGGCCACCTCACCTTCTCGTTCACCAATGTCATGGCGCAGCTTGCCAGAGGGGAGCCGCTCTCTCCGGAATATCTCATCCGGAGCGCCCCGACAGCGCTTCCGTCCGGTCTCCGCAACACTGCAGAGACCGATGGCCACCCTATGGCGCAGCGCACGCCTCCATCCCCCGCGAACGACGAGTTCGTAGGGATGACCGAATATGTCGCGGAGTCTTTCCACGACCTCCTTGGGGGAGAATCGGAGTCGCCCTCTAGCTCTGACTCCAGCACGGGGAGCCATCACACCTCTCGTGAGTGTTTCATGGAGGGTACCCCCGAGGGACACGTTGAAAGCATCCACGAGGAAGAGGCTACCCCAATGGACGACCTCGACGACAAGGTCGAGAGGGATGCAGGGGCCCCGCCTCACCTGCGGGTGAAGCAGCTAAAGGCCTGACACCAAGAGCTCGAGGAAGCGCGACTCCAGCTCGAGCAGGAACGCGCGGAGCTCGATTGAGAGATCGAGCGCCACGGAGACGGTGGGCGTGCACGCGCCATGGCTCGCGACGTGAACCGAAAGATCATCGATGACGATGAAGCACTACCGCACTTCGCCTGGACGAGCCAGAACATCGCCGCTGCGGCGCCCTTGCTCCGGGGGCTTTCGGGGCCCGCAATGCCCAAAGACCGTCGGGCCCATTGCGAGATTCGCACGCTACTCGAGCGTGCGGCGGCACAGCAGTCCGAGAGCTCGCTGTCTCGGTGACGCGAGCTCGACGCCAGCCAGCGCACGCCCTCGGAGTGACCCGACAAGGACGCGTCAGTTCACCAGGCGCCACAAGGCGACAGGCTGCGCACCACGGTCCTGGTACATGAGCGTCTCGGCCGCAACCATGACACGCGTGACACCCTCGACGCCCGCAGGCGTGCCCACGGCGATCCGAGGGAGGGGGCTATCCACGGCTACCTCCCTCGTCGTGGTGGACGCTACGACAGTGGCGAGGACCGAAGCCCGAGCCCCGGCCTGCTGGGACCTCAGGCCTTCGGCTGACACATCCTCAACGCCGCCTTCCCGTCACGGTACAACCAACATCCCGAAATACTCTGAGGAAACGAACCCCGGACTATGGCTCGAGGATATCGGCTCGCTTGCCATGCCGGTGGAGCAGATAATGACGACTTTATTATCCGCAACCTTCTAATGTTCCTGACCAATTCGGGGCGAACATGGTTGGAACACCTTCCGACCAACAGAATCCAAAGTTGGGTGGACCCAAAGGAGATCTTCGTGGGAAACTTACAGGGCACATACATCCTGGAAACCCATGGGATCTCAAAAAACTGCCGACAGAAGGCTAGAGAAAACCTTCGTGGATACATCCGGCGCTTCTCCCGGCAGTGCAACGAGCTGCCCAACGTCGCCGACGCAAACATCATAGGAGCCTTCCTGTCTGGGACCACCTACGAGTCCCTGGTCCGCGAACCACCAAGAACCTCCTCGACATCGCCACCAGCCACGCCTCGGGTGAGGAGGTGGTCGGAGCGATCTTCGACCGCCTCAAAGGCAAGGCGAAGCGGGATGAAGACGCCGGCGAGGACGCCCAACCGTCCGGCAAAGAAGAAAGAGCGGCGGCGTGAGGGCTCGCTTCGTGGGCACCGCCGACCGCAAAGGGGGGGCCGGAAGCCCGCCGAGGGTACCCTGATCCACTTCGAAAAGTTGCTCGAAGGGCCATGCCCGAACCATGCTTTCCTCGTCGATCACATATACGAAGGACTGCGACCTCTTGAAGCGATTCTTGTTCGGAGGCTCCAACAAGGGGGAGCACAGGAAGGAGCCCAGCTAGATGAAGCGCGCAACGTCGCCCTCCTCCACTCGGCCAAGTGCCAGCAAGCGTTGCACCGGTACCACAGCCGTCGAGTGCGGGGTCGGGCCTTCAACGTCGGAGACCTGGTCCTCCGCCTCATCCAGAGCAGCAAGGACCGCGACGTGAACCGAAAGATCATCGATGACGATGAAGCACTCCGCGCCGCTGGGCTCGACGAGCGAACATCGCCATGCGCGCCCCTTTGCTCGGGCTTCCGGCCCGCAACGCCCAAAGACCGCTTGCCCATTATAGATTCGCGACGCTACCGTCGGGCCCATTCGCGAGATTCGCCGAGCTACTCGGCGTCTGGCGCGAGCTCGACGCCAACCAAAGACACTTCGGTGTCTCGGTGTGGACGCTCACCAGCGCCAACCGGCCTACGCCCTCGGGTGACCCGACAAGAGCAGCGTCGATTCACCGAGCGGACAGTGCTGCGCGCCACAGTCTGGTACATGGCGTCTCGGCGCAACCATGACCAGCGTGACACCCTCGGCGCCCGCGAGCGTGCCCACAGCGATCCGAGGGAGGGGCTAGCCGCGGCTACCTCCCTCGTCGTGGTGGGCCTTCTGACGACGAAGGCGAGGACGAAGCTTGAGCCCGACTGCTTGGGACCTCGGGCCTCGGTGACACATCCTCAACGCCGCCTTCCGTCACGGTACAACCAACATCCCGAAATACTCTGAGGAAACGAACCCCAGACTATGGCTCGAGGATATCGGCTCGCTTGCCATGCCGGTGGAGCAGATAATGACGACTTTATTATCCGCAACCTTCTAATGTTTCTGGCCAATTCGGGGCGAACATGGTTGGAACACCTTCCGACCAACAGAATCCAAAGTTGGGCGGTCCTAAAGGAGATCTTCGTGGGAAACTTCCAGGGCACGTACAAACGTCCTGGAAACCCATGGGATCTCAAAAACTGCCGACAGAAGGCTAGAGAAAACCTTCGTGGATACATCCGGCGCTTCTCCCGGCAGTGCAACGAGCTACCCAACGTCGCCGACGCAAACATTATAGGAGCCTTCTTGTCTAGGACCACCTATGAGTCCCTGGTCCGCGAACCACCAAGAACCTCCTCGACATCGCCACCAGCCACGCCTCGAGTGAGGAGGTGGTCGGAGCGATCTTCGACCGCCTCAAAGGCAAGGCGAAGCGGGATGAAGACGCCGGCGAGGACGCCTCCAACCGTCCCGGCAAGAAGAACAGGCAGCGGCGTGAGGGCTCGCTCGTGGCTGCCGCCGACCGCAAAGGGGGTCGGAAGCCCGCCGAGGGTACCCTGATCCACTTCGAGAAGTTGCTCGAAGGGCCATGCCCGAACCATGCTTTCCTCGTCGATCACCTATACGAAGGACTGCGACCTCTTGAAGCGATTCTTGTTCGGAGGCTCCAACAAGGGGGAGCACAGGAAGGAGCCCAGCTAGATGAAGCGTGCAACGTCGCCCTCCTCCACTCCGCCAAGTGCCAGCAAGCGTTGCACCGGTACCACAGCCGTCGAGTGCGGGGTCGTGCCTTCAACGTCGGAGACCTGGTCCTCCGCCTCGTCCAGAGCAGCAAGTACCGCCACAAGCTCTTCCCGCCGTGGGAGGGACCGTACGTCATCGCGAAGGTGCTCCGAAAGGGCGCTTACAAGCTCAAGACCATCGACGGCGGAGTCTTCGTCAATGCCTGGAACATCGAGCAGCTACATCACTTTTACCCTTCATAAACGTGCACTTTCTCTTATCAGTTTCGATATCAAACTCTCCGTCCTTTAGGTAACGTCCGACCCTTTCTCACGATTAAGACCCAGAAAGCGAAGTTTGCGAAAACAAACGCTGAGTAAAACTATTCAGACTGCGATAAACCTACGCCTCGGCAACTACGACGTCTTTGCTCGTCAGCATGATCAGAGTTTTTTTCGCACCCCGGGCTTTTTGGCCTTAGCCACGGAAAGAGTCGGTACGCGTTTAACAGTCTATCGGCCTGGCAAACATTCTCTGTGCCCGACCCTCTCTCACGTTGAGACCTAGAAGCTAGGGTTGCGAAAACGAACTCTGAGTAAAACTGGTCGGACTGCAAGAAACTTACGCCTCGGCGACTACGGCGTTTTTGCTCACCAACGTGATCAGAGTTTGTTCACCCGCACCCCGGGCTTTACGGCCTTAACGACGGAAAGAGTCGGAATGCACTAACCTTTTTATAACGAAATTTAAGAGCTTGTCCATTTATTACAAGTTCGCCGCCTGGCTTATCTACCTAACTAAATTCTTGCGCGGAATGTTCTCATCCTGTATCTCCGCAGGTAAGTCCTGTCCCAACGGGGCAATACAAGTCGACCGGACGGCTTAGCCGTTGCCGAGGGACGGGTACGGAGCAGCGGGATGCCCCACGCGGGTTATGTCGACCCCGTCACAAACGACGGACCCAGATTCGACTCGAACATATCCGGTGAGAGCTCCTTGAACCCATCACTCGTGCCATCGATGTAAGTCCTGTGCCAGCGGATCACCCAAGTCGATCGAACGATTCGGGCCACTACCGAGAGACAGGTCACCCTTACTTTACGCCCATTAATTTCGCTATCGAGCCCCTGACCCCAGCAACGCCAAGGGGTCGGGTCTCGCTCGGGGCTAGCAAGAGTGTCTATTCGGTAGACATTCTCGATGCCCGATCCCTTTCTCGCGCTAAAACCTAGAGGCAAGGTGTGCGGAAACAAACTCTGAGTAAAACTAGTCGGACCGCTAGAAACCTACGCCCCCGCGGCTACGGCGTTTCTGATCATTAGCGTGATCGGAGTTTTTGTCCCCACACCCCCGAGCTTTAGCCTCCGCCTTCCCTGGAAGGATTTGGAGGTACCCATCGGCGGAATCTCCATCGAGGAGAGGCCGGCAGGTCGCCCAGGTCGGTCGGACGGCTCGGGCCGCTGCCGAGAGACGGGTACGGAGAAGTGGGATGCCCATGCAAGTTACGCCGGCTCCGTCATGAACGTCGAACCCGGACCCCACACGAACATATCCAATAAGAGCTCCCTGAACCCGTCACTCGAGCCATCGAGGTAACTTTACCAGCCCCAACTTTTATTTCCATTACATGATCATTCATTCATCCATTCTCATGCATGCATTCATACATTCATTCATCCATACATTCATCCCATACATCCAAGCACTACATATGCAATTGCTGCATTACAACGCTTCGCGTCGCGTCACGAAGCGGTAGTCGTCTCATTCAATATGAGCGGCGACCGACCGAGGTTCGAAGGCTAGCCCGTGAAGGGCTCGAGGCCGCCTCGCGTCAAACAGAGCCAGGGGAGAAAAACATAGATGAGCTCCAGCGGCCTTGCCCGACCCCTCTCAGAAGCGGACAGGGACATCTAGACTTTCTCGTTCGATCCTAACCTCGAGCCAAGCCTAGAAAATCTCCATCGAGAGGCCAGCGGGCCACCTAAGTCGCTCTCCAGAGTGACATGGGCATCTGCCGGGAGGCGGGTTAAGGAGCAGTGAAATGCCACATGAGTGCTATGCCAACCCCGTCAACGAATGACGGACCCGGATTCCACTCGGACATGCCAGTTAGCGAGCTCGCCAAGCGCGACACTCGAGCCATTGAGGCAAGTGTCGTTAGCTCAGCCCCTCCAGTTGAGAAAACCGCGGACGGGGTGACACATGAAACACGGCCGACCCCCACCGAGCCCCACGGGGCTCGAGCCGCCCGACCCGAACTCAGGAATCCACCTGACAGGGGTTCGATGGCCGGCCCACGAAGGGCTCGAGACCATCTCACGTCGAACAGAGCCAGGGCAGAAAACGCAGATGACCCCAGCGGCCTTTGCTTGACCCGCTCAGAAGCCAACAGGGTCATCTCGACCTTCTCGTTCGATCCTAACCTCGGGCCGAGCCCACAGAATCTCCATCGAGGCTGGCCAACGGGCCAACTGAGTCGCTCTCCGGAGCGACAAGGGCATCTGCCGGGAGACGAGTTAAGAAGCAGCGGAATGCCACATGAGGGCTATGCCGACCCCGTCACGAACGACGGACCCAGATTCCACTCGAACATGCCTGATAGCGAGCTCACCGAGCGCATCACCTGAGCCATCGAGGCAAGTGACGTTAGCTAACCCCTTCGATCGCGGAAACCGCGGATGGGGCGACGATCACAAAGACGAGCCGACCTTCGGCCGGGTCCCTGCTACGCGCAGGGGCTCGAGGAAAGTTGGACCCGCAAGAAGACCGAACGCGCGGTCGCAGAATGATGGCTCAGATCCTAGGGAGGGGATACGCACGAACACAAGAGATACTTTCTCCTACTAGTTTCACTATCCTCTCATCAATCTTTAGTGACACCCGGCCCCCAGCAACGGCAAGAGGTCGGGTCTCACTCGGGGGCTGATAAGGGTACACATACACCCTTTCTGAAACAGTCGCCGCTCCCGACACCCTTCCTCACGTTAAACCTAGTAGCCAGGTCTGCGAAAACGAACGATTGAGCAAGGCTAGTCGGACTGCGAGAAATCTACGCCCCAGCAGCTACGGCACTCTTGTTTACCAGCGTGATCAGAGTTTTCCTCCTACACCTCGAGCTCTACGGTCTTAACAAACAGAAGGGTCGAAACGCATGAACCCCTTTTCACACATAAAAAGGGAGGAAAAACAAATCCGTTCGCACCAAAACAAAAGAACAGACTTGGTCAAACGAAACAAAATAACAAGTCTGTTTAAATGATACACAAGGGTCGGCACTTGTTCGCTGATTAAAAGAATGATCGACGGACCTATTGAACTAACTAACCCCTCCGGGGAAGAACTATGCCTCCGATCCTGTCCAACAGGTCCTGCGAAAGGGGAGCCACCGCCGCTTCCATCCCCTCTAGCTTGTGGACTTCATAGCCAGGCGCGATGCCGTGGCTCAACGTCTCCATATCGATGTTGTCCCCATAGTGAAAACGAGCAATCGCGAAGGATTGATTGACCCCGTGAGAAGGGGATTCCTCTCAAGCAGGCACACCCGCGCCGTGATCTCGACAGCACGGGCCGCGACCGAACTGGTCCCCTCCGACTGTTAGTCGCTGAATTCTTACTCTTGGTAGTAGCAGAATTATTACTCTAATCGAGAAAGGATGACACTAGAAGGTCGCTGAATTCTTACTCTTGGTAGTAGCTGACTTCTTACTCTCATCGAGAGAGGATGACACTAGGAGTTGGGGCAATTTTCTGGTTTATTTCTCACTCTCACACAAATGCCACGCCAACCCGAGGGGTTGGGGATACATATTTATAGGCAGCTAGCCAGCCAAGCATATGCCAAGATGCTAGTCTAAGATGCTGTACTGGATGCTAGGATGTTGTCCTCTAGATGCTAGTCTAAGATGCTATCCTAGATGTTGTCCTCTAGTCTAAGATGCTGTCCTAAAAACAGCACAGCCCCACAAAGACCAGCACATGAGACTTATCCCATCATTCTCGCCCTAAGTCTTGTGCGTCGTCTCGTGGGAAAGTTGAACCATCCCGGTCCTGGAGCAGAGCTCAAGGAACTTGATCCTCCCAAGGGGCTTGGTGAGCAGGTCAACAAGCTGGTCCTTGATGTTGATGTAGCTCGCCTTGATGCCCCATTCCTCCAAACAACCTCGGATGAAGTGGTACCTCACCCGGATGTGCTTGCTGCGTTCATGGAAGACGGGGTTCTTTGCCAGGGCCAGAGCGGACTTGTTGTCCACCCTGAGCTCCACTGCTCTAGTGTCTCTGCCGAGGAGTGATGGGATAAGTCTTTGTGGTCATTGTGGAGCTGCAGCAGTCTTTGTGGGGCTGCAACAGCATGGTGGTCTTGCTGCCCAACACCCTTGACTAAAGGACAGCAGGGACTGGAGGACAATAGCATCTTGACTGGACAGCATCTTGGACAGCACTTAGAGGCATCTTAGGACAGCATCTCTCGCTGCGTCCCCGAGAAGTACAAGCAGATGGCTCGCTCGATCGAGTCCCTGCTGGATCTCTCGATCTCTCTCTCTCCACGATGTCGATCGAGGAGGCGATAGGTCGCCTCAAGGTCGTCGACAGCGATGAGCCACAGTCTCTCTCGAGGCCCATCACCACTGGCGGGAAGCTCCTTCTCACTCGGGAGCAGTGGCTTGCCAGCCAAGGTGACCGGAAGAAGGGGGAGCCTTCTTCCGCGACAGGCGGTCGCAAGCATGGCAAGCCACGCAAAGGCGCGCAGAGAAGCCAGGTGCGGGCGCGAGGACGTCGTCAAGGTGATGCCATGAGGCGCCAGGCGGCGCCGCCGGCGGCAGCCAAGCCGGCGACGAGACGATGCTCGCCAGAATTACTACTGCCCAACTTAGCCATTGGGCCAAGGACTACCGATAGCCACGACGTTGCCAGGCCCACGTCGCACAGGCGGAGGAGCCGGCTCTGTTCATGGCACATGCAAGCATCGAGCTACCTCCGGCCAGACAGCCGCAGCGATGGCCTCCTCCACCTTGACGAGCCAAAAGCACACGCCCTCCTCGGCGACGGCTCCGGCAACGACAAGAATGACGGATGGTGCCTCGACACCGGTGCCACCCACCACATGACCGGTCGACGGGAGTTCTTCACGGAGCTTAACTCTAGCGTCCGAGGCTCCGTCAAGTTTTGGGATGCCTCCGGCGTGAAGATCAAGGGCGTCGGCTCCATCATCTTCACCGCCGTGTCTGGTGAGCATGTGCGCCACCGAAAAGTCTACTACATCCCCGTTGAGGAACTCCATCATCAGCTTGGGACAGCTGGATGAGAACGGTTCGCGCGTGGTGGTCGAGGACAGAGTCATGAGGATTTGTGATCGTCGTCGTCGCCTTCTTGCCAAGGTATCCAGAAACGCAAATCGACTCTACGTCCTTAACGTGCAGGTGGCACAACCCCTCTGTCTCGGCCGCTTTCGTCGGGGGACGACAAAGGCGTGGCGATGGCACGGCGTTTGGTACCTTCACTTTGAGGCCACTGGCGGCTCGATGCCCGCGGAGATGGTGCGAGGCTGCCGTGCCTCGACCATGTGGAGCAGCTCTGCGACGTCTGCGTGTTGACGGCGCGGGCGACTCCCTTTCCCAATGAGGCGAGCTTTCGAGCCAAGGAAAGGCTCGAGCTTGTGCACGAGGATTTGTGTGGCCCGGTGACAACAACCACACCGGGAGGACGACGCTACCTCCCGGTTTGCCGTCTCGACCTCCCGCTACATGTGGGTGATGGTCCTCGGCGACAAGGGAGAGAGGTCGCGGGACGCCATCATCGCATCATGCAGTCGCCATGGAGGCGAGTGCGCGTCGCCGACGCAAGCTACGCGTCTTCTTGCCGACCGAACAACGGCGCGAATTCACGGCGGTGAATTCACATCGTCTTCGCTACCGACGAGGGCATTCAGGCGCCACTACTCCGCGCCGTCTGACACCCCGGCGAAGCAGCGTCGTCGCAAGCGCAACCAGACGGGTTGTGGGGATGGCTCGGGCCCTCCTCAAGCGAGAGAGGATGCCGCGATCTTCGGGAGAGGCGGTGGTGACGGCCGTCTACATCCTCAACCACTTTCGCCTACCAAAGGCGCTCGGCAGCGAGGCGCCATATACGAGGCTTGGCATGGGCGCAAGCCGCGCCTCTCCACTTGCGGGTCTTGGTGCGCCTCGCGTTCGCCAAGGAGCTTGGCCACATCAGCAAGCTCGACGACAGGAGCATTCCGGGAGTGTTCATCGGCAACACGGAGGGCTCGAAGGCCTACCGCATCCTCGACCCGAAGACACAGCGTGTGCGCACGGCGCGCGACGTTGTGTTCGACGAAGGACGAGGATGGGCGTGGGACACGGCGGTGGACGACGACCCGGCTCCGACGTACGACGACTTCACTGTCGAGTACGTCCACTTCGAGGGAGCTGGGGGAGTAGGCAGCTCTTCTTCGGCGAGCGCGTCTACCCCAGTCCCCGAGCCTCCACCGACCCCGGCGCCTGCTACTCCGATAGCACCACACTCTCCAGCCAGGACCTCAGCTGCGATGAGTTCTTCGCCGGCTCCACAACCGGCAACGCCACCGATGAGCTCCCGACTGCCGCCGATGGGCTGCCGAGCTCCTCCGGATTTGGTGATGGCGAACGTAGAACCTCTTAACCCTTGTACACGAAGCTTGTATCAATTGGCCCATATATAGTTGTAGTTGTAGTTGGTGGGTTTAATACAACCTTAGAAGTTTAGAAGGATGACAGCCAACTTATAATCCTTGTCATTCCAAACGTAGAACCTCTTAACCCTTGTACACGAAGCGAGGACGTAAGTGTAAGAAAGGTGTTATGCGTATGCGGGCCCGTTCCATGTGAGGAGCTAGGCCATAAGAAGATTTTGGACACGGAACGGCGCTGCATATGCGTTGCACCTCTCTTACACTTTTGTCCTTGCTTCGTGTAAAACGGTTAACCCAGAGATACTACGTTTAGAGCAGCAAGGATTATCACCCTCACCCTCCTAAACTTCCAAGGTGATATCTACCCCAACTATAACCATATATGGGCCAACTACTATAAGCTACTAATGGGCTAGGGTGTGCCTTAAGGGTTGTCGCCCTTGGCAGCTCACCACATACGCAGCAAACACCCAGAACCACCCCTCGGTACACGGTTGTGCCATTGCAGCCCTCATCGAGCAACGTACAATGCAACAAGCGCACATGCAGCGAGGGCATGCTCTAACACCCGTGTCCAAAATCTACTTTAAGCCCAGCTCCTCACGCAAAGAACAGGCCCACGTATAACATCTCTTTTACGCTTTCGTCCTCGCTTCGTATAAAAGCTTTAACCCGAAGATGCTACGTTTGGGACAACAAGAATTATAAGAATCATAAGTTGGCCCTCGTGCCACGTGGGCCAACAACACAATTACTACATGGTACTAATAGGCTGAGGTGTACACCCTTGCTTAAGGGCTGACGCCCCCGCAGCTCACCACATACGTAACAGATACCCAGAACCACTACATGGTACACGGAGTTTCCCTGCATTGTACCCCTCCATAGGCAACATACAACGCAGCACACACACACATACAACAAGGGTACCATCTGTAACACCGTGCGTCCAAAATCTTCTTACCGCCCAAGCACGCTCACGTGTAGCACTTATCTTACACTTTCCGCCTCGTTTCATGTAAAAGGGTTACCCCAGAGGTGCTACATTTGCAACGACAAGGATTATAAGTTGGCCTCACCCTCCTAAACTTACAAGGTGGTATTAAAACACACCAACTACAACCATACATGGGCCAACTACTGCGGGCTACTAATAGGTTGGGGTGTTATAACTTATTAGAGATAGATATGTATAGTCTAACACATGTATATCCTTTTGGCCTCATTTCATTTTCATAAAACAAAACAGGGTCATATATGCCTTTCGTTCTAAAAGTTTCACTAAGATACACCACTCTTAATAATTATCAACCGAAAACAACAATAATTCACCCAAAGCTCCTGATTTTTGGAACCAAAGCTATATCATTTTCGTCCAACTACATATAATTATAAAACAAAGATTAAATATAAAATAATGATACCAATAAACAAGGAACATAGTGCACATCTTTTACTATGTGAACATTCACTAGAGTTCTGAGGCCTTACTGCATTATTATGTAGCCCATAAATTGACAGTATAAAATAAGACCTTTCCAAGTCACATATTAAATAATACCTGGAAAAACATAGAAAATTATGATAATATTACAAAGAACATTGAAACATAAGTGGAAGAAACAAGATATATTGGCATTTCTAGTAGGCGGAGTAAAGGAACAAAATCTACATACATGATACAATCTTACTCATCTACATGATTATATCGTACTTTAGCTTATGAGAACCAGGTCACCAAACAAATAGAAACAAGTTTATAGACAAATATTACACCATATTGTTTGCATATGTTTTTCCTCCTTGGTTTTCCAGCCCAACATTGCAGCCAAAAGTAAAACCATTCTTAACTACTATATCATTTGGGTTCGGCTCTTCAAATGAAATGGGTTTGATTGCAGAAAATCACAACTGATAGAACTTGGCATGGTTTGGACATCCCTACACATCCAAATGTCCAAGCCACATTTGCCATCTTGGTGATCACAAATGTGGGAAATGGTAGAAGCACTTTATTTTGGACTCACCGATGGAATCATGGGCTCATGGCTGCTCATTAGTGGATATCGCCTCTGCTGTTTCTGCTACAGTGTGTCAGTACTGTACCAGCACAGCACGTGACGTGAAGAAGAGCAGGCGTTAGCTTAATGAACAAGGCATATTACAAGTTGTTAATTCCATTGCTTAGTCGTTAATGTTATAGTTAAGTTGGGCCTATGGGCAGTGAGAGGAGATGGTAAACACATATACATGTGACCCTGTGAACACTGTAAGAGACAAGTCTATTCTAAATCGGAAACAGAAAGGGATCGAGGTTCTCCTCCCGATATCGCTATCTCGTGCTTCTTGTGTGCGCTCACGTTGCGGGAAATCGGCGGCGGCCATGGGGCAATGGTTGGTATCAGAGACAACACAGCATGGGTGCAGGTTCGCTCGTTTGGCGTTTGGCGGCGGCGGTCCAGTGGCGGTATCTGGCGACGGGGTTGGTTTGGCGGCGTTTGGCGACAAGGCTCATCGAGTGGGATCCGACGGCCACGGCGGCGGTAGACCACCCTATACAAGATCTCGGTGTGTGGCAGCGGCGGCTTCATCGAGCGGACGGTGGCTTCTTTTCAAAATCATCGTGCGTTTGGTCATCAACCCAACCCTCGGCGCCCACCTGGTGGTCCTCGTCCTGAACAATGGCCTGAGCGATCTGCTGTCATTCCTCATCATACATTACCCAAAATGTCTTTTCCTCGCTTTGATGGTGTTGATCCGACCATTTGGAAAAAGAAATGCCTTGACCATTTCAAGCTGTTCACCATTGATGAGAGCATGTGGGCGACTATCGCTGCGTTACATTTTGAGGGCAACGCTGCCCATTGGTTGCAAATCTACAAGATGAGGAATGGACTGGGTTCATGGGACAATTTTGTTTAGGTGGTGGAGCAGAAATTTGGAGCTCATAGTTACTGCGATGCACTCTCAGTCAAATGTTGGAACTCAAATAAACCACTTCAGTTGAGCAGTTTGCCACAGCATTTGAGTCGCTGCAGTACCAGACTTGGATGCACAATTCCACCTATGATGAACTATTCTGTCTCTCACTTCCTTCGTGGATTGAAGCTGGAATTGCGAGGAGCTGTGAAATCTCAAGTGCCTGAAACTGTTGACCGCGCAATTTTGTTAGCCAAGATTCAGTAGGAAGTTCATGATAGTCCTACATTCAAGGGGACTAAAGCTCCATTTCAGCCGAAACCAACTCTTCCTGGGGGCACTTTGTGGAAGGAATGACAAGTTCGGGATCATCGCAAAGCCAATAGTCTATGCTTTTACTGTGGTGAGAAGTTTGATGCTCATGCGCCTAGTTGCACAAAACGGCCAACAGCTCAGGTTAACGCTATCATCGCCAATGACTTAGACATGCCTCTCAATTAGGGATGAAAACGGTACGGATATTTTCTAACCATATTCGAGACCGAATTCGTTTAGAGAGGTTCAGATTTGTCCGTATCCGAGTCCGGATATTCAACATCCAATACCGTATCCGTATACAAATACTCAAATCGCATATTTGTGATGTCGATACGCAATATTATCGTATCCGACATAGTTGATATTATCCGTATTCGAATCCGAATCCGAACAGAAATATGAAAACAAATGTAATATCGGTGATGTCCGTCTGTATCCGATCCGTTTTCATCCCTACTCTCAATGATGAGGTGTTGAATGAGCTCGCAAGCGCGGTCACTTCGAGTTCTTGGTCATGCCATTCGGCTTGATCAACGCACCAACGACGTTTCAGGCCTTGATGAATGATGTGTTGAAGCCTTTCATCCGGCACTTCGTACTTGTTTTTCTTTGATGATATACTAGTCTTCAGTCCCACATGGGCTGAACATTTACAACATGTACGAACTGTGCTACAGCAACTCTGTGATAACTACCTCTTCGCCAAGTGCTCCAAGCACTTCTTCGATGAGACGTCGGTGGCGTACCTTAGCCATATCATATCGGCTGATGGGTCTCCATGGATCGTGACAAGGTGGCTGCGGTGGAGGCCTAGCCGCGTCACCGTTTGGCTCGCGCCCTGCGTGGTTTCCTAGGGCTCACCGGCTACTACCGCAAGTTCATCATAGGCTATGGCGGTGTGGCTGCCCCACTGACAGCACTCCTCAAGTGGGAGGCCTTTTCCTAGACCGATGAGGCGGAGGCGGCCCTCCTCCAACTCAAGGCGGCGCTTGTGTCTGCTCCGCTGCTGTAGCTACCCGACTTTAGCAACTGCGTTTCTTCGTCGACTGCAATGCTTCAGGCGCAGGTTTTGGCGCGGTGCTCCATCAAGGCGATGGCGCGGGGATGACAACCCATCATGACACGCTGCGAGCCTATGAGAGGGAGCTCATCGGCTTGGTTAAAGCCGTCCGTCGCTAGCGGCCATATTTGTGGGGTCATGCTTTCACGGTACGCACGGACCATTGGAGTCTCAAGTACATCCTCAACCAAACTCTTTGGTTATGATCTCGCGGCACACATGGGTGACCAAACTCTTTGGTTATGATCTCACGGTCGAGTACCGTGCGGGGAAGCTGAATCCTGTGGCGGATCTCTTGTCCCGCCATGACAAGGCGCCTGCTGTCCAAGCGGTTTCGAGCCCGACATTCGCCCTCTACGACGACCTTCGGGCGGAGCACCTGCGTGATCCGCAGGTACGGCACCTGACGACTGGCCGCCGGTGGATGACATGTTGTACCGGGGACTCCTTTTCATTCCGGACGCCTCAGTACTCTGGCCGCACCTACTGCTAGAGGCGCATGGCAGACATGAAGGGGCGCAGAAGACTCCACCGTTTCCGAGCATCATTTTACAATGCTCGTGCCCATCGACTGGTCCGTGACTTCGTTTGTGGTTGTGCTGTTTGTCAACGGAACAAGACAAAGCATCTACATCCGGCTAGGTTGCTACAACCTTTGCCCATTCCGGATCATGTGTGGAGCAACATTGCCATGGATTTTATCGAGGACTTTCCGCGGGTCGGCGGGAAGTCAGTGGTCCTCACTGTGGTGGATCGGTTTTCCAAGATGGCTCATTTCATCACCTTGAGTCATCCATATTCAGCAAGTTCGGTGGCCTGTGCCTTCTTCGACAATATTGTGCGCCTCCATGGGTTTCCCTGCTCCATTGTTAGTGATCGCGACACAGTGTTCACCAGCAATTTTTGGGAAGAGCTCTTCAAGTTGGCTCATGTGAGGTTACTACGCAGCTCGGCATTTCATCCACAGACTAATGGGCAGTCAGAGGTGACCAACCACATCATTGTGATGCATCTGGGTGCTTGGCTGGTGATCGACCGCGTTCTTGGCTCCAATGGTTACCATGAGTTCAGTTACAATACCTCCTTCCAGTCTGCTCTCCGGGCTACTCCTTTTGAGGTGGTCTATAGCAGACCGCCGCCGCCTTTGGCGTCTTACCATCCTGGCTCGACCCGGGTGGCTGCGGTGGATCGACAGCTTCGTGACCACGATGAATTCTTGGCTGAGATCCGAGATCGGCTACGTTTGGCTCATGACGTGATGAAGGAGCATCAATATAAGCGTCGTCTGGTCGAGTTTGCTGTGGGTGATTGGGTTTTGCTGCATCTCCATCAGCGCACACTGGCATCACTACTGCTTCACCGTCCAAGCTTGGGCCTTGTTTCTTCGGACCATATCATGTGCTTGAGCGCATTGGGGCGGTGGCATACCGCTTGCGCCTCCCTCCCAAGGCGCGTATTCACGATGTTTTCCATTTTGCTCTCTTGAAGAAGCTTGTGGGGGAGCCGCCGTCTACTTTGGTTCCGCTGCCTTTGCTTCTCCATGGTCGGGTAGTTCCGACACCGGCTGCTGTGGCCCGTGCTCGCCTCAACTGTGTCCGCTGGTTGTTCATTGGCAAGGCTGCACACATACTGATGCTACTTGGGATGTTGTCAAAGATTTCAAGGATCGCTATCCTGCATTTCAGCTTGCGGACGAGCTGTTTAATGGGGAGTGGGGAAGTGTTGTGGACTCGCTTGTGGGCTGCCAGTATAGGTGTTGACCCAAAGCCCACAGCCCGAGCCATGGCTAGGCTCGGCTGATTAGGAAAGAGGGGGATTAAGGAAGGATTTTTAGTAGATTGGTTTTATTATTGTTGGCAGTGCACCTATACTATAAAGGGCACCTTAGGAGATTGTAATCCTTATCGAAGAAGGAATAAACCTCCCTGTGTATCGGGGTGGGGTTTTACCCTTCGACGGTGGCGTCTGGCGCTTCAGCCGCCGTCACCAGAGAAGCTCGCACCGCCGAGGTTCCCCGCTATCCTCTACGTTCCAATTCTCAGTCCCGTCTACTCCTCTGGTCTCCACTACGCTCAGCACATCGCCCACGCCGCATCACACATCGACCATGGCCACCACCACACAAGCCCGTACACCGACAACCATGCTCGGTGACACCAGATCCACAACCGGACTGCCAGATCCACGCACGGAACTCGGATCTAGACCCCCAGTCACCAAGCTCTGTGAGCCTTTCCCTTTCCCTTTCCCTGGCACTAGGCCGACGCAAGCTGAGCTTATGATGCTATTTTGGGCTACGAGTGGCTCGCGACACACAGCCCCATGACTTGTCATTGGAAAAATCGCATGTTGGACTTCTTGATTGATGGGAAATCAGTCCACCTACAAAGACTTTTGCCTCCAGATCAAACCTTGGATTCAATGGCTGCACTGACTCTACTCAAACTTGCATGCAGTTAATCTCAGTGCTTTTGCAATAGTTGAATGGGCTTCCACAACCGACCCTGTTATTCCTCCTCACGAGGTCCAGAATCTGTTAACTGCATATACAAATGTGTTTCAGACTCCAACTCAACTCCCACCACCTTGAACTTGTGATCATGTCATTCCTATTATACCTAGTTCCACTCCTCTGGCCTTACCGTTATTCTCCTTGGCATAAATCTGAAATTGAACGCCAAGTGAAAGACTTGTTGGCTGCAGGTTTGATCACACCTAGCACTAGTCCTTACAAAACCCACTAAGTCAATTTAGTTCGCTCACGAGGTGCAAGCAAAACATAGCATGTACACCCAAAAACTTGGAGATGATAATAGCTAGGAGGAATACCAAAAAGTACTTCACCAACACATTTGCTAGACAGTTTGGATGAGGGTTGTCTATTAATGAGATAGACAGTAGAAACAACTTCACCCCAAAAATGAGAAGGGACAAAAGATGAAATCAAAAGTGTGCAGGTAGTCTCTATATGATGGCGATGTATGCATTCAGCAACTAGGACAAGAAAGCTGAGCAAGAGTACACTAAGAGGACAAAAACTGTCAAACTGCATCAGATAAATACTCACCACCAGAACCAGAACCATACAAAGGACCGGTAAATGGAACATAACTAGGAACGATGTTTCATGAAATAAATCCAAGTATATCGAGAATGGTCATCAATGAAAACGACACTATTTATGACCACCCTTTGTCGGGAAAGGTGCAAGACCTCGTACATCTAAATCAATAAGATCTAAAGGCTTAGTAGAATGAGAATTACGAATATAATATGGGAGTTGAATTGATGAGGACACAACTGATGACACATGAGCAGAAGAAGCTGAAGGAAGACGTAAAGTGTCCAAGACATAAAGGTTAGAAGAATTTCTACGCTGATGACCAGTCCCAATCATCAAATTCAATGAAGCAGTTCATTATAGTGATTTGATAGACTGGAGATTCATTAGATAACTGAGGCATCAAAGAAATATCAAGTAGTACATAAAAATGAGAGGAAAAAGTGCCCTCATGAGTAACATGACAGGATGTACCCTCGGCTGTGTGCATAGTAGTACCCTCAGCAATTTGCTTGCAGTAATCAATTGAGTCTTGTTGATTTTTCATGGAAAGAAGCTCCTGAATCCAATATCCAAGATTGCGGAGCAATGTTATGAGAGCCAGTAATGGGAACACAGAGAACCACTAAGCAGCAGAATAGCACCACCATAGAACAGAGAGCACAACTGCAGTACACCACAGCAGCGGAACAACACAATAGTATTAGAAGTAGAGGAACTTTGTTTTCTACTCTTATCGTGCAGCAGTGTCTCTGATGGGGAGGCAGCCACGAACAGGCGACAACAACAAGCCAAGAGTCACGGACGGGCGACTCGTGCGACATGGACTGGCATCAGGCATGCTCGGACAAAGAGCCATGACTAACAGAAGATACAGAGTCGAGGCAGACAATAACCGAAGTAGTGGACGGTGTCCATCTGTGCCAGAATACATACGTGACGGGCGAAATCGATGGAGGCGCTCTGGAATCCATCCACAACGGGCCGAATCAATGATGAGGAGCTTAGCGATGGAGGAGCTTCAGAAGTTGTGTGCAAGCGGAAATAGTGATGGAGGATCTCTGGAATCCATCGGCGACGAGCGGACGATGATGCCATGATGAGCGGCAAATGAACACCGGATAGTGACGAAGGCAGGCAGACAAGGCAGTGACATGCCACCTACCCACAAGGAGCACCGCGATGGGAGAAGGTTGAAGAGACAAGGGATCCCCATGTAAAAAATGGATCTCAGGTGGATTAACTAGTCTAACTCAAATCCTTGCTTTGATACCATGTTAACCTTGGAGATGTGAGAAGCTCAACACTATCGCAAAGGAGATGACTATATATATAGGAGCCACATGGGCCATATGGACCTTCATACACTTAACATCTTTGTTAGGTATATTCTAGGGGTCTAATTGTAAATGTACTAACGGGCTTGTGTCTATATATATGAAAGTCACCCATCCCTAATGGGTGTGAGGTGTTCTACTGGCTCTGACATTCTACATGGTGTCCGCCGCCTAGGTTGTTTTTCTGGCTCGTCTTCTCCACGGCCGCATCCGCTCACCTCCCCGCGCCGCGCCGCCGACCCTTGGTCGCGCGTCCATCTCCTCCCGCATCGACGAGCGCGCCCAGCCCCATCTTCGTTGTTTCCTGCGCCGCCGATCCTCAGTCGCCCACCCCTGCCTCCCTCTGTGCCGCGCCCTCTTCCCTCCGCATGCTGCACCTTCTGCTCTTCCCCAAGCTCCTCGGCTCCGCGCGCCGTCCATTCCGCGCGCTGCCTACCTCACATACTTACCCGGCCCCTCTTCCCATGCGCACCGCACGCCGCCCTCCCTACCGCGACAAACGTAGTGCCATTCCCTCCGCGCGTGCCCTCTTTTCCACGGGAGCAAAGATGGATCCTCCCAAGGGCTTTGATACCATGTTACGACTAAAGGGAGACCGAACTAGATGATTGTATTGAGGCCCAAAGGGGACTATATATTAGAGAACACAAGACACTGGAGAGAAACCCTAGACTAGGAGATTACACTATTGCCCTTGACTAATATATACCTTACCACATGGCATTTTTGGCTTGTGCCAACATGAATCTATTTCTCAACGAGTCAATCTTTTTTTTGTAATTTGAAAAATTGAGCAGCCTTAGATGCCGGTAGGAAAGAGGGGCAAGCGGCATATTGGATTTCAAAAAAGGGAGGCCAAACAAGAAAAGTTCAAAATGAGGGCAGATAAGCTATTGTCCCAAATAAAAAAAGGGAAACTATAATGAAAACTTGAATAATTCTTTGTGCCAAGGAAAATCTCATTGCTTTGCTTTACAAAAAAAAAATCCTAATGCTTAGCACAGTTCAACGAGCTCAAATCATTACAAAAATGCTTGAGTAAGCACATCGCAATCTTGTTCACCCATGGAACACAGTTAAAAACATCAACCAACTAATGAGCTAGGTGGCCATGTAAATAAGAAACCTGATTCGTGGTGATGCCTCGAATATAGGTGGTGGGAGTGTACACACACACATCGTACTTCCTACCAACTGAACTAGTCTAAGGACCCTATGTATGAAACACATGGGAACCACAAAAGATTCATCTTGATTACAGTTTAACTGTAATCTCCAAATGCAACAGCATTGCATTCACGTTGCATTTGAGAGGGGGTGTTAAGGTAATAGTCAAGGGCATTAGTGTAATCTACCTAGTCTAGGGTTTCCTTCCTGTGTCCCTCATGTACTCTATATTGTCCCCCTTTGGGCCTCAATAGAATCAATCCAATTCAGTCCCTCTTTATTCTTAACAGTTATAACAGTTTCTTTAAAACAGAGAATTAGATCAAGAGCCAATTTCACTTCTTTCTTCCACATTACTATTTAACACTATCTCCTCAACTACAAGTACTGCAGATAGGTGCTTGAATGTTGCAACGGCAACAATAAAGCCTTTTAGTTTCAAGCAAGTTAAAGCAGGCACGTTGGAACATATGTTGGGCCCTGTTTGTTTTAGCTTGCAGATATGTTTTCCTCACATATGTTTTCATCATCTAATCGACCAGCCTACTAATCATAATTTGTCATCAACCAGCTCAATTAGTCAAGCTTATTTGGTCCTAATCGACAGTATAGTCCGCGTTTGCTTCCTAGGACTAAACCGTACATGCACCGCTGCATCTTGAATACTAGGGCCCACCTATCTCACTGTTTGGATGCCGGATTGAACAGATTCATCCAAGACCGAATTATCCAGATGCTTCAAATATTTTTGACAGATGATGTGCAATCCTATGCACCAGAAAACACCAAACAACGCCATCTAGGGCCAAAGCATCTCGCACTCGCTCGCCTCCAACCCCCTCCCCGGTACGAACTGCGGCTTGCTAGCGCCTGGTCCTCATCCCAGGTGCCGCCAACACAAGCTGTGTCGCCCAGGCTGCCGCTCTAGTGCTCCTGTGCGTCAACCAAGGCCAGTAGCCAGGGCTCTTCTCAGGCTGACACCATCCGTGCGCGTGGAGCCAGGCACCGCGCATGGAGACCAAACAACGGAGCTGTCGCGCCCAGCTCCAAAAACAGTCCGTTCACATCTCTGTTTTGGATTTTGTTTGTCTTAATTCCTTTAGATTTTCTTCATGACTCATTGTGTTTAGTTTTTCCTTTAACCAGCACGCGTCCGTAATGGTTGCACAGATCTTCATTTTGACATCTACTTAATTTTGTCTAGCGATGAAAAGTAGCACTGAGATGCCGCAAGAAGGCAATTAACTTTGCTGGTTCCTTTTCGCTAGGTCTGTTGATTCTTCTTGGCAGGCATGTGGAGATATTTTTTTCATCATCATGCACTGAACTAGTTCTTTTGAGTAATGCTGGACATGTTGTTGTCATCGCCACTGCTATTTGGAGCTATGGCAAAGACCGGAAGCTTTTACAAGGTGTCAAGGGAATAATTACTTATATGCTTGATATATATGACAGAGTGTCTCTGTATTGTAAATAAAGATATGGAAGAACATAGTAAAAATGAATCTCGATGTACAGTTTTAATACAATACAAGATTTTATTTTGTTTGTGATAAGTAACTTGCTAAATTACTATAATTGAGAAAATAGATGAATGTCGTAAAGATCAATTAGCTTTCTTTCCCTAGGTTTTAATTAAAATTCTTGGACGGATCTATACAATAAGCCAATCATAATTTAATACTAAGTCATACCATTCCAGATTAGTGTTCGAACAAACCATGGTAACACAGATTACTTCCCGATTAAAATTGGACTTCATCAAGGGTCAGCCTTAAGCCCGTATCTCTTTGCCTTGGTAATGGATGAGGTTACCAGGAACATACAAGGAGATATCCCTTGGTGTATGTTGATCGATGATGATGTAGTGTTGGTCGACGAAAGTCAGGCAGGAGTAAATAGGAAACTAGAGTAATGGCGGCAGACCCTTGAGTCTAAAGGTTTTAGATTGAGCAGAAATAAAACCGAATACATGAGATGCGACTTTGGCGGAGTTGTATAGGAGGAGGGAGATGTGAGTTTGGAAGGTCAAGTAGTGCCTAAGAAGGATACCTTTCGGTATCTGGGATTGATGCTACAGAGGGATGGAGATATTGATGCGGACGTGTTAGCCATAGAATCAAAGCAGGGTGGATCAAGTGGCAACAAGCTTCTGGCATCCTCTGTGACATAAGGGTACCACAAAAGCTAAAAAGCAAGTTCTATAGAACAGCGATTAGACGGGCTATGTTGTATGGTGCAGAATGTTGGCCTACAAAGATTCGACATGTTCAACAACTGAGTGTTGCAGAAATGCGTATGTTGCGATGGATTTGCGGTCACACAAGAATGGACCGAGTTCGGAACGATGATATACGTGATCGCCTAGAGGTAGCACCAATTGAAGAAAAGCTTGTGCAACATCGGTTGAGGTGATTTGGCCATGTCCAAAGGAGACCTCCAGAGGCACCAGTGCATTGTGGAGTTCAAAGCCAAGCTAATAATATGAGGAGAGTTAGAGGAAGACCGAAGACTGCATACAAGGGATTTTTTGTGGGGTCTATATCTTTTGAGCCCTGTGAAAGAATTTGGAAGACCTGGGCGCCGCCCAAATGCCGCTTCTTTGTTTGGTTGGTGGCTCACAACCGTTGTTGGACAGCGGATCGCCTTGCAAGCACCTCATCCCTTTGTGTTGTGTGATCAGGTCATAAAACCATTGATCACCTCTTAGTTCAAGTGTGTCTTTGCAAGAGAATTCGGTTCCGCTTCTTTTCTCGGATGGGACTCCAAGCCCTTTCCCATGATCCACGTAAATATCCTTTCACTGTGTGGTGGGAGAGAGTAAACAGGTCTTGCTAGTGACATGGCAAGGAAAGGAATAAACTCTCTCGTGATCCTGGGAGCTTGGACCTTATGGAGACACCGCAACAGTTGTGGTTTTGATGGTGCAGCCCCAAGTGTTGCAGGCGCTCTTGCTGTAGCGGAAGATGACAGAAGGTCGTGGTCTTTGGCGGGGGCTCGAGGATTATCCCTCTTGGATGCCCTCGCTCCGGGTGGTTAGCGTCATCTCTCTCTTTTTTGGTCGTTTTTTCTATGTCTAAGGCACGTTAGCTTCCTAGTAGCAGCAGCAGCTGCTGCAATGTGTTTTGTGTGTGTTGTGTTGTATGGGTTCTCACCCCCCCCCCTTTTATTATCTTCTTAATACAATGAAGCGCAGTTCTCCTGCGTTTTCGAGAAAAAAAAAAAGACCGAAATTGACATGGGGGAGGCAATAAAAAGATATTTGAAAGCTTGGGATATACCTAGAGATCTATGTTTGAATAGGAGTACTTGGAAAGCAGCTATTGAAGTGCCTGAACCGTGACTTGGGGATCTTGGTGGGTTTGAACTCTAGCCTACCCCAACTTGCTCGGGACTGAAAGGCTATGTTGTTGTTGTGTTGTTGTAAGTCATACCATTCCATACAGCCGTCCAAACAAAAAACATGTATCATCCTATACAACTAACCAATCAATCAACATGTACCATCTCATCTAGAATTGTCTCATACATCATCTATCCATCCAAGATAATCCATCCCATTCACCTCTATACGTCCAACCAAACACTACCATAGTCGTCCTGCCCAAATGCCCTGCTACATAGAATTATATACTGTATAGTTGGTCTTTGTCCTGGTCCAGAACTCCTGAATCTAACCCAGAGTGCTAGAGCAGCAGTAGTAGTAGAGCAAGGCAGGATGATGGAGGAAGAGAACAATAAGGATTAGGAGCTCATCTTCGTAATCCCGTGGAGCTGGAGGGGTGAACCGGCGGTCGGCAGTGGCACCTTCAGTAAGGGATCCAACAGTGCTCAAGGGAAGAGATCCAGCAGTGCTTGTCCGCTTGAGGCACCAGATCTGGTGGTGCTTGAGGGAAGGCGCCCTGACAGAGGTAAGGATGGGAGCCAGTGACTTGCCCCTCACGAGCTTCTGGGCAGCAAGCAATACTGGGCCACAAATGCAGGGAAGAGGTGGACGAAGCTGCAAAGGGAGGCGGTGGCATCTGCAAAGGGAGAAGGCGGCAGCGGCAAGAGTTTCTCTGCTCTCCCGCTCGACTGCAAAAGCTTGTATAGGTGGCAGATGGAGGGGAGGTGCCTAGGAGAGGTATATATGCTGAAACCCTATTAGGCGAAAAACACTTGGCCCAAGTGCCAAGTGCACAGCTGCCAAGCCCTACTTGCATTTTTCATCCCTTCCAGACTAGCTGTCCACCACCTAATCGGACGTTTAGTCGTGACAACTAAAAAGACGACTTGATTTCTAGTCGTTCTAATCGCATAGTGCCTAATCGAGGTCAGAGGATCGATTAGCCTGACTAACCACGATTAGTTTGATGACTTGAAAACATCACGATTAACATAACTCAATATTAGTTAACATATCTTTGAACTACCACTACCTTCATCTTCCTATCAATTAGCAACAATTTGCTGCTATTTAATAAAAACATAGAAATGCCTAAATGAAGAGTAATCAGATGGACAAAAAAAGGAACGGTATGATAAAGCAGGCACAACTAGGTCACTGGATATTAGGGATAAGATAACTTACAGTGGAGCAACATTGTCATGTCTTATGAAAAGAACAACTTTTCCCAAAACAGCAACGGCTTTGTTTAAACCCTCTGATAGAGTGGTTATGGTGGCTTTCTTGTGCGATGATTTCACTGCAACATGATAAAGGTATAAAGCGTATCAATAGAATTTTTTTTATAAGAAAAATATAGAATTTCAGTAATATCGGTGTGTTAGTAAGAGTATTACATTTGACACCACTCAAGGATGACACAAATGATGCTAATTTTTTGGATCGTAATTGTCCCTGTAGAAAAATTTAATTATAAGTCAGTGATTTTCCCATACAAGAAATATAATTTTCAAACCAGAATGTTGTGTTCATTTACTCAATGCATTCTCATCAAAATACCTGTCCAGTAAATGCAAACTAAAAAGTAAACTGCTTCAGCATGTCTGCCACAAATCACAGATAAGTATCATAGTGACTCACAGAAAAGCAACCTAGCCTGTGAAATGACTATATGATATATACCTGTGATGCATATCACTAAAAGGTAATGTTCAACTTTTAAGGAAAACAGAAAACAGAAAAAGATTAATGTCATTTTAGCATTTTGCATAAATGCGGTTAGTTTGACAAACGACAAACCTCATGAACATATTTGTTGTGGTCTGTGGACGCTTTCATTGGAAAGCAATACACTAGGAAGAAGGTGGCGCCAGCAGCCTCTAGTGGCTAACGCTGGGCCATAGTTATCTGTTAGGGGAGCTGCTGCTACAAGTTAGGATCTCGAGAGTAAGAATAGGAGATTGGTTAGCAGGCTTGTTAGTGTACAACAGCCATTAGGGGATATAACTAAGGGCCTGTCACCATCGGCGGCGAGGAGTTCAGCATCGACCTCTTCGTCCTGCATCTCGTCGACTACGAGCTCGTTCTGGGCTGCCAATAGCTCAAGTCCTTGGGCCCCATCCTTTGGGACCTCGACCGCCAGACCATGGCGTTCTAGCACCAAGATCACCGTGTCCGGTGGACCGGCGTCGCAGCGCCCAGGGGTCCCCGCCTCCAGTGATCATCAGATTCACCTCCCTCCTAGCACGACCCCGATCGCAGTCCGCCCCTACCACTACCCATAGTTTTAAAGGCGGTTAGGCGTCCAGGCGAGTGTTTGGTACGCCTGGACGCCTAGGCGGCGCCTTGACCACAAGGCGCCACTGTTTCCCAAGGCGAGCTGGGTACGCCTGGACACCTAGGCGTCACCTAGGCGACGCCTTGAAAACACTGCCGCTACCCACAGTTGCTCAAAGACGAGCTTGAGCGGCAGTGTGCCGACATGATCCACCAGCACATTGACGTTCTCTTCGCCCATCCTACTCGTGCGCAAGGACGACTCATGGAGATTTTGCATCGACTACCGCGCTCTTGATGCAAAGACGGTGCGCGACATGTTCCCCATTCCCATCGTCAATGAGCTCCTGGATGAGCTCCGCGGCACCACTTACTTCACCAAGCTAGACCTCCGCAGCAGCGGTTATCACCAAGTCCGTATGCATGCCGATGAAATCAACAAAGACGGCATTCCGAACTCAACCACGAGCACTTTGAGTTCGTGCTCATGGCGTTGGAACAAGGTTCTTTGCCCCTTCCTTCGTCGCTTTGTGCTCGTGTTCTTTGACGACATTATGATATACGGCACGTCCCTCGCAGAGCATCTGCAACACATCCGCACCATCTTCAACACGCAGCATGCCCACGATCTGTTCCTGAAGCGCTCCAAGTGCTCGTTTGCTGAGCATCGGGTAGAGTACCTGGGCCACTTCATCTCAGAGGCAGATGTGGCCATGGACCCGGCCAAAATCGATGCAGTGCAGAGTTGGCCACTGCCACAGTCCTCCGCGCACTCCACAGATTCCTTGGCCTCAAGGGCTTGCCGCTTCATCCACAACTATGGTGTCATCGAAGCACCACTAACGGCCCTCCTCAAGCGCAATGCGTTCCGCTGGACCAACGAAGCCTCTGTGGCTTTAAACACCCTCAAGTCAGCCCTCACCTCCGGGCCGATGCTAATCGACTGCGACACCTCGGGCTCAGGTTTCGGCGCCATCCTCCACCAGGGCAGGGCCCGATCCAGCACGCCAAGTTGGCTAGATCAGTGCCTCTCCACCATTCCACAGCACACATGGGTAAGCATGTTTGGCTATGATTTCAAGGAGTACAAGCCCGGGCGCCAGAACGCAGCTATTGATGCCTTGTCACGCCGTGACGAGGACGCTGCGGCCATGACTACTTGCGCCCTCTCCTGTCCGGACTTCGACCTGTTCAACGAGTTCCAGGCGGAGGCAGAGACATTGTTGGACATAGTCGCCAAGCGCCAAGAGATTGACAAGGGCCTTGCAGGTGCCAACTAGACCACCGTCGACGGCTTCGTCCTGCATCGTGGCCTCAACTTCGTCCCCGACTCCTCTGTAATGTAGCCTCAGCTCGACGGCTCATGGCGCCAGCCATGAGGGCGTTCAAAAGACGCTCCACCATCTGCACGCATCCTTCTACCGGCCCCACGCGAGCCGACGTGTCCGGGGACTTCGTGTGGGGCTGCGCCGTCTGCCAGCGGAACAAGACCGAGCACTTGCACCTGACCGGAACGTTGCAGCCACTAGACGTTCCCCACGCCGTCTGGGCCAACATCGCCATGGACTTCATCAACGGCTTCCCCAAGGTTGACGGCAAGTTAGTGGTCCTCACGGTGGTCGATCGCTTCTCCAAATACGCGCACTTAATCGCCATCGGGCACCCCTACAGCTGACGTCCGTCGCCCAGGCTTTTCTTCAACCGGATCGTGCGGCCCCATGGGCTCACATGCTCCATGTCAACGACAGGGACCCAGTCTTCACCAACTCCTTCTGCACCAAGCCCTTTCGCCTGTTCGGCGTCACACTCTGACTCAGCTCCGCCTTCCACCTCCAAACAGACAAACATTCGGAGGTCAATAACCACATCCTCGGCGTTTTCCTTCGCTGCCTTGTCATCGATCGACCGCGAAGCTGGCTGTCGTGGCTGCCATGGGCCGAGTTTTGCTACAACTTGTCCTTCCAAACAGCACTCAAGGTGACACCATTCGATGTGGTGTATTGCCGGCCACCACCTAGGCCTCACAAGGGTGGCCACACTGGACAACCAACTGACGGACAGGGATGAGTTCCTAGCTGTTGTCGGGGAACGGCTCCTCCAAGCCTAGAGCATCATGAAGCAGGGCCATGACGCTGCACACCAGGACTTGCCATTCAATGTGGGCGACTGGGTGTGGCTCCGCCTTCTCTAGCACGCTGCGACAGCCATCAAGAACAATCAGAATGCCAAGGCACGCATCCACAATGTGCCCACACCTGTGCTGGTGGGAAGCGGCCTACAGCACAGATCCCTTTCACATGGTGTTCCTGAAGAAGTTCCATGGCGAGGCTTCAGCTAACATCGTTCCACTGCCAACGGTGGTCCACGGCCATGCTGTACCAGAACCAAGTCACATTGCTCGGTTTCGTCTCAACCATGGTGTATGGGAACTCCTGGTGCAGTGGCTCGGCTAGGGCCCCACTGATTCCACCTGGGAGCTGCTGGAAGATTTCAGGACCACTTATCCCAAATTCTAGCTCGAGGACGAGCTGTTTTTAAAGAGGGTGGAAGTGTTATGGACGCTTTCATTGGAAAGCAGTACACAAGGAAGAAGGCGCCAGCAGCCTCTAGTGGCTAATTCTGGGACATAGTTATCTGTTAGGGGAGCTGCTACTACAAGTTAGGATCTCGAGAGTAAGAATAGGAGATTAGTTAGCAGGTTTGTTAGTGTACAGCCGGCCATTAGGGGATATAACTAAGGGCCGGCTGATTGTTAGAGGCAGGCAGGAGCAGAGTATTGTTGATCAGAGCCTCCCAAGGAGGGCGATCTAGCTCTGCTGCTGCCATTGCTTAGGTTTAGCCATTGTTGAATAATAATCCCCTGATCATGAATAAACCATCCAGTTCCCCTAGCCCTATCAATATTAAGCTTCCATTTGTTAAATGTATGAAGGCTCTTATATTATAGGCCTATATGGCCCGGCCCATGAGGCTCTCTAGCCCTCTATATATACCCATCTCCACTTCTGGAGTGGTTATGCTCTCAGATCCCCAAGGTTCGTAACATGGTATCAAAGCCATGGATTAGGGTTAGGATTAGCCTGATCTAATTCACCCACGATCCAATTTTTCCCCCTTGGGAACCTTCCTCTGTTTCGTGCGATCTGTCGTGATGCGTTTCTCTGCTCCGCGCGGCCCGTCGTCACGTCGGTTTTTCATCTTCGTGCGGCCCGTCATCGTACCATTCCTTCCTCTTCGTGCGGCCCGTCGTCGTGCGCTGGTCTCCCGTCGCCCACTCGTCCAACGTCTTCATCCCCGCGCGAGCTCTTCCGTCACCCGCAATCTTCGTCTCGCGGGCGGTAGCGGACCCGTGCGGAGCGGACTTCACGCGCGGATGCGCGGACTTCTTCGCGGACACGCGGCCTTCACACGGACACGATCCGACTCCAGGCGCGCGGTCTTCATGCGTGGACGACTCCAGGCGCGCGGTCTCCGACTCCACGCGCGGTCCTCACGTGCGCAGCATTCCCGCAGCGGCGACTATGGACTTCTTCACGCGCGGTGCTACACGTGGAACTACCGCTGCCTGTCTTCACGCCCGCTGCTTGTCTTCGAAGCGATCGCTCAGTTGTGGTGATATCCCTGCCACTTCTTTGCTTTTTACTGCTATTGTATAGAGTCCATCATGTCTCAGTCTCAGCTTTCTGCTATTGTCATCAATATCACACTGGATGGCCAGAACTATTTAGAGTGGGCTTTTACTGTTGAAACTGCATTGAGGGGTCATGGTCTTTATTTTCATTTGACTGATGATCCACCAACTCTTAACTCTAATAATAGTAATGCCGCTGCTGCCAAAACCTAGGAAATCAATGATGGAAAAGTCATGGCTGCTATGGTTAACAGTGTTAAACAAACCATGATTACGAGTCTGCGCAAGTTTAAGCAAGCCAAACCTTTGTGGTTTTATTTGAAGGACCGCTATGTTCAGGAAAGTGGTGCCCTTCAACATACTCTCATGCAGCAACTTCATGCTATTGAACACAGAGACATGTCCATTGATGAGTACTATTCTGCTTTTGATCGTTTAATGGGTTCTTTGGTATCCATGGTACCCCAGTGTATAGCAGGTCAGAATTGTACAGCACTTTCATTTATTGAGCAGTTTCTTACAGATTTGTCATGGGAGTCAGGGCAGAGTTTGATTCTATTCGTACAAGGTTGCTTCATACTTCCTCTACCCTGACCATGGCAAAGGCATTGTCTGACTTACTTGCTGAAGAGACGCGTCTTCAGGCTTCTGTCTTCTTTTGTGCCTCACCCTCACAGTATGTTGGCAGCTTCTCAGAGGACCAGTACATTCAAAGAACCCTGTAAGCATTGTGGCAGGACTAATCATAGTTCATATACCTGTTTTGCTAAGCATCCAGAGAAGTTGGCTGAATTTCATTGCTAAGCATCCAGAGAAGTTGGCTGAATTTCGTGCCCGTCGTGCTGCTCGTGGTCGTGGTACTTCTTCCATTCCTCGAGGTTCAGGTTCTGTTGGAACTGTTTCTGTTGCTGCTTCCTCGACTGTCAATGCTCCTTCATCTTGGGTGCTTGATTCTGGAGCCTCCTTTCATGTGACATCCGATCAGTCCCAGCTGGTTGCCTGCAAGCCAGTCACTGATGGCGCTTCTATTCAGACAGCTGATGGTACTTCTTGTCATATCACTCATTAGGGTTCACTTTGCAATAATCATTTTTCTGTACCCAATGTTTCTTTTGTACCTCAGTTGTCTATGAATCTTCTGTCGGTTGGTCAAGTTACCGACCAAAATTGTTTTGTTGGTTTTGATGACTCATCTTGTTTTATTTAGGACCATCGCAGCGGGAAAGTGATTGGGACTGGCCATCACCGTAAAGGTGCTTCCAGCCTCTATGTTCTAGACACCCTACGTCTTCCTCCGTCTGTTGCATCTACAGCTCATGCCTCATCCGCTGCATCGTCTTTAGCCTCCTTCGCCAAGTGGCATCATCGTCTTGGTCATCTTTGTGGGTCTCGTTTGTCCTCCATGATAAATAAAGATTGTTTAGGTCTTGCATCTATTGAGTCTAGCTTTCATTGTAAGGGTTGTAAACTTGGCAAACAAATACAACTTCCTTATTTTTCTAGTGTTTCTCAATCTGCTAGACCATTTGATCTTATTCATTCAGATGTGTGGGGTCCTGCACCTTTTGCTACAAAGGGTGGCCACAAATATTATGTCATTTTTATTGATGATTATTCTCGCTATACATGGATTTATTTCATGAAACATCGTTCGCAGTTGTGTTCCATTTATCAGTCTTTTGTTCGAATGGTTCACACAATTTTCTACTCCCATTAAAATTCTTCGCTCTGACTCTGAGGGTGAATATTTGTCTACTACTTTTCGCCATTTTTTGTCCTCTGAGGGTACCCTTGCACAACTCTCTTGTCCAGGTGCTCATGCTCAGAATGGCGTTGCTGAACGAAAACATCGCCATCTCATAGAGACAGCTCGCACCCTTTTGATTTCATCTTTTGTCCCTTCTCATTTTTGGGGTGAAGCTGTTTCCACTGCTGTCTACCTCATTAATAGGCAACCCTCATCCAAGCTGTCCGACCAATGCCCTAGTGAAGTACTTCATGGTACTCCTAGCAATGACCATCTTCGCGTTTTTTGATGCACATGCTATGTTTTGCTTGCCCCTCGTGAGCGCATTAAATTGACTGCACAGTCTGTTGAGTGTGTTTTTCTAGGGTATAGTCCTGAGCATAAGGGTTATCGATGCTATGACCCTTCTTCCCATCATACGCATCTCTCGTGATGTTAATTTTGTTGAGGACCGTCCTTTCTTTTATAACCCATCCACCAAGCCTTCATATTCCTCCAGAGTCCACCTTTTTGTGTCTTCCTCCATTTTCATCTGGCGATGACGCCTCCACACCTTCTGCTCCTATTTCCATCACGCCACCTTTACCTCCTGCAACAACTCCACCTCCACCACCTCACTCTTTTTCTAAACCACCTATTATTTGTGTTTTCAGCCGTCGTCCTAAAAACCCCACCCAGCTTCCATCTAGTTCTACCACCTTGGCCAGTCCTGACGAGCCCGCTGTTGATGATTCTAATAATAATAGTATTGATGAGTCATCTATTGTTTCTGATGAGTTACAGGTTGGTCCACGATATAATCTTCGAGATCGTAGCTCTATTCATCCTGCAGAGAAGTATTGTTTCTGATGAGTTACAGGTTAATGCTATTGCTGATGAGCCATCCACTTATCATGAAGCTTCTCGTATTCCAGAATGGCAGCTAGATATGTCTGAGGAACTTGCTGCCCTTGATCGTCAAGGCAGTTGGGATCTTGTTCCATTGCCATCACACATGGTACCTATTACATCTAAGTGGGTATTTAAAGTTAAGACCAAGTCAGATGGCTCTATAAAGAGGTATAAAGCTCAATCTTGTTGCTAGAGGTTTTCAGCAGACCCAAGGTCTAGATTATGATGAGACATTTGCACCTGTTGCTCATATGACGACGGTTCGTACATTACTTGCGGTGGCTGCTTCTTCTTCTTGGCCTATATCTCAAATGGATGTCAAGAATGCTTTTCTTCATGGTGATTTGACTGAAGAAGTTTATATGCAACCACCCTCAGGTGTTGTTGCTCCTCCAGGATATGTTTGTCGTCTTCGCCGTGCTTTATATGGCCTTAAACAGGCCCCTCGTGCTTGGCATGAGCGTTTTGTATCTGTGATACGGGCTGCTGGCTTTTCACCTAGTGATCATGATCCGGCCTTATTTGTTCATTTGTCACCACGTGATCATACTTTGCTTCTTCTATATGTTGATGATATGCTGATTAAGGGTGATAATGAGGATCACATTTCTTACGTCAAGCAACAGCTTAGTGCTGAATTCCAGATGTCTGATTTGGATCCTCTCAGTTATTTCTTAGGCATTGAGGTCAAGCAATCCACCAAGGGATATCATCTTTCTCAGTCTAAGTACATACAGGATCTTATTGCTCGTTCAGGCATCGTTGATAATTGAATTGCTGTTACACCTATGGATCTTCACTTGCAGCTTCGTCTCACTGATGGGGTACCTCTTGAGGATCCCTCTCGATATCGGCATATTGTGGGCAACCTTGTTTATCTCACCGTCACCAGTAGGGGTGAAAACGGTACGGATATTTTCCGACCGTATTCGAGACCGAATCTGTTTAGAGGAGTTCAAATCTGTCCGTATCCGAGTCCGGATATTCAACATCCGATACCGTATCCGTATCCGAATAATCAAATCGCATATTTATGATGTCGATATCCAATCGTATCCTATCCGTCATGGTTGACAATATCCGTATTCGAATCCGAATCCGGACAGAAATATGAAAACAAATGTAATATCAGTGATATCCGTTCGTATCCGATCCGTTTTCATCCATAGTCACCAGGCCTGATATTGCTCATATCGTCCATATTTTGAGTCAGTTTGTTTGTGCCCCAACTTCTGTTCATTTTGAACATTTACTTCGTGTGCTGCGATACTTACGGGGAACATCATCTCAAAGTTTATTCTATGCACATGACAGTCCGCTTCAGCTTCATGCTTACTCGGACTCCACTTGGGCGAGTGACCCAACAGATCGACGTTCCATCACGGGATACTGCATTCTTCTTGGCTCTTCTCCTATTGCATGGAAGTCCAAGAAACAAGCAGTTGTATCTCGTTCTAGTACGGAGGCCGAACTTCGAGCCCTAGCTACTACTACTGCAGAAATTGTATGGCTTCGATGGTTGTTGGCTGATTTTGTTGTTTCTTGTGATGTTGCCACACTTCTTCTGTGTGATAATACAGGGGCCATACAAATTGCCTATGATCCTGTGAAGCATGAACTTATAAAGCATATTGGTGTAGATGCCTTCTTTACTCGGTCTCATTGTCAACAGAAAACTATTTCTCTCCAGTATGTGCCTTCAGAGTTGCAATTGGCTGACTTTTTCACTAAGGCACAAACTCGAGAGTAGCATCGGCTTCACTTGATCAAACTCAATGCTTCCAATCCCCCGCTTCCACCTTCGAGTTTGAAGGGGGGTGTTAAATGTATGAAGGCTCTTATATATTATAGGCCTATATGGCCCGGCCCATGAGGCTCTCTAGATATATACCCATCTCCACATCTGGAGTGGTTATGCTCTCAGATCCCCGAGGTTCGTAACACCATTATCAACAAATATGCACAACCATTCTGTCAATGTGATACAGGATATGTTTGTCACATAATCTGCTATGCTTCGCGGCCGGAGTCCAAGTACCACCTCTGCTATGCTTCGCCGCCTACTCGTCCGAGGTGGACTTGGGCGTGTGGCTCGTCGAGGTCGATGGCCTGCGATGCCTTCCCCTACTCCGCAGTCGCCACCTCCTCTGCTTTTGCCTCTACTCGACGTCGTGAAGTGCGCAGAACGTCGCCATCAGGAGTTCTGGAGGGAGGGCTGTGAGCAGGTGGTGTTCATCCTCAACCGCGCGCCCACGAAGAGCTTTAAGGGCGTGACGCCGTTTGAAGTTTGGTACGGGAGGAAGACGGACGTGTCCTTCCTCAAGACGTTGGCAGCAAGGCCTATCGGTTGTTTGACCCGAAGGGAGGCAAGGTGGTGGTCTCGCGGGACGTGGTGTTCGATGAGATGGCGGCCTGGGATTGGGAGAATCTAGGCACAGGGGAAGACCGTGGCGTCGGTGGGACGTTCGTCATCGAGCACATGGTGATCCGTGGCGGTGGAGATGTGGGAGCAGAGGAGCTAGCTGTGATGGATAAGTCTCATGTGTGGTCTTTGTGGGGCTGTACTGCTCACATGGTCCTTGTGGCTGTTTTTCTGCTTTTAGGACAGCATCTTAGACTAGAGGACAAAGAGGACAAAGATCTTAGAGGACAGCATCTTAGACTAGAGGACAGCATCTTAGCTAGGACAGCATATTAGCATCTTAGACTAGCATCTTGGCATATGCTTGGCTGGTTAGCAGCCTATAAATATGTAACCCCAACTCCTCAGGTTGGCATGGCATTTGAGTAAGAAATAGACAAGAAAATTGCCCCAACTCCTAGTGTCATCCTCTCTCGATGAGAGTAAGAATTCTCCTACTACCAAGAGTGAGAATTCAGCCACAAGGACCATGTGAGCAGTACAGCCCCACAAAGACCACACATGAAACTTATCCATCATTGCTCGATACTTCTCCCCCTAAGTCTTGTGCGTGTCCGCCTTGTGGGAGTTGAACCATCCCGTCCCCGGAGCAGAGCTCAAGGAACTTGATCCTCCCAAGGGGCTTGGTGAAAGCAGTCCGTGGCAGTCGGTCCTTGGTGTTGATGTAGCTTCGCCTTGATGCTCCCTTCCTCCAAATGCAGCCTCTGATGAAGTGGTACCTCACCCGGATGTGCTTGCTGCGTTAAGGGAACACGGGTTCTTTGCCAGGCCAGAGCGGACTTGTTGTCCACCCCGAGCTCCACCGCTCTAGTGTCTCTCGCCGAGGAGATCACTGCAAGCATCCGAGCGAGCTAGAGCGCTGAGTCGAAGCGGTGGAGGCCGCTATGTACTCGACCTCGCACCGGACAGGCCACCACCGCCGCTTGACCGATTGCCATGCCTAACGAGGCACTTGCCGAGGAAGAAGAGGATCCCGCTTCGTGCTCTTGCCGTGTCGATGTCGCCGGGCGTGGTCATTCATTGTTTCGACGGCAGTGTGCCGCCCTGTGGCACCTCGGGTAGTAGAGGCCGTGGTCGAGAGTCCCCGCAACATAGCGGATGATCCTCTTCACACCTTCTTTGGTGCTCGTCGTCGGTCAGCATGTGATGAACCGACTAACGAGCCGACAGAGAATGCCAAGTCCGGCCGTGTGTGGGCGAGGTAGCGAAGGCTCCCCACAAGACGCCAGATTGCGCGAAGGCCCACCTCCTCCGTCGTCAATTGTCATGCTCATGCTTTCACCTCTCCTCCATCGAGAGAGAGAGCCGGGTTGCGCCGGTGAGCCCAGCTAGCTCAACGACGCTGGCTTATGTGAAGCGGTCTGTCAAGTGTGATCCCAGAGTCATTCGGTGCACCTCGATGCCTGTGTAGAAGGAGAGAGGCCCCGTGTCGGGCCATCCGGAAGGTGGCCTTCATCTCTTTCTTGAATGCCGCCACCTCGCATCCTTGGTGCCGGTGATCACCAAGTCGTCGACGAGACACCCACCAAAGCAGAGCGGTTCCTCCACCGCCTGGCCGGTAGATGGTCACCTCGTGCGGGCTTTGCTCAAGCCATCCCCTTTAGCGTGGAATCCAACTTGGCATTCCACGCCTCTCGTTCTTCGCCGCAAGCCATAGAGGGCCTTGCGCGCAGTGAGCACCTGCCCTCCTTGCCGGGATCGCAAATCCCGGCGGGCCGGTGCATCGAGATTCCTTCAAGTCGCCGTTAAGGAACGCCGACTTGACGTCCATGTGATGAACACGCCAGCCCTCCCCGGGCGCCTAGCGCAGCAGGAGAGTCGCACGGACTCCATCCGCGCCACGGAGCAAAGGCGTCGTCGAAGTCGACCCCTCCCCGCCGCACGAAACCTCGTGCCACCAAGCGAGCCTTGTGCTTGACGATGGCACCGCTTCATCCTCTTCACTTTGTACACCCACTTAAGGGTGATCGCGCGGTGACCACGAGGAAGGTTAGCAAGCTCCCAGTGTGCGTTCTTCTCAACCGCATCCATCTCCAATCGCATCGCGGCGCGCCATGCCGCCGCGTCTCTCGGCCTCTCGTGATACGACCGAGGCTCGCCGTCAATCACACGCAAGGTGCAACTGCGCCTCCGTGTCGTGAGGCACCGGTCCCAAAGACCGGTACCGGTCACCGAAAGGTTCTCCATCGTGACGGTAGATCAAGCAATGGCTCGCCGTCGTGGTACGCTGGCGCCGATCGCGCCTCGTCGTGAGAGAGCGGAGTAGCGAAAGCTCAACCGGGTTGTGCTCGACACGAGCCGGAGTACGCGTGCGGAGAGGTGCTGCGATCCGGAGTGCGTGGCGTTGCCGATCGTGGTGGAGCCGGAAGAACTCATCGCAATGAGGTCCCGGCCGAGAGCGTGGTCCGCTTGAGTAGCGGTGCGCCGGTCGGTGGAGGCTCGAGGACTAGGGTAGACGCGCCGCCAAGAAGAGCCGCCTACTCCCCCAGCTCCCTCGGCGGGGCGTGATCGACAAAGAAGAAGTCGCCGTATGTCGGAGCCGAGCCATCGCTCCACCGCCTTGTCCCCACGCCCATCCTCGCTCGCTCGTCAACCCAACGCCGCGCCGCGCGCGCGCACACGCCGTGTCTTCGTGGTCGAGGATGCGGTAGGCCTTCGAGCCCTCCGCGTAGCCGATGAACACTCCCGAGTGCTCCTGCCGTCGAGCTTGCCGATGTGCCAAACTCCTTGGCGAACACGAGGCGACCAAAGACCCGCAGTGGGAGACCGCCGCTTGCGCCCATGCCAAGCCTCGACGCGGCCCGCCCGTCGAGCGCGCTTTGGTAGACGAAGCGGTTGAGGATGTAGACGCCCGTCACCACCGCCTCCCCAGAAGATGCGGCATCCCCTCTCGCTGAGGAGGAGGCCCGAGCCATCCCCACAACCGTCTGGGTTGCGCTCGCCGACGACGCCGCTCTGCTGCGCTGGGCAGACGGCGCGGAGTAGTGGCGCCAATGCCTCGTCGGCATTGTGATCGACGACGACGCGAATTCACCGCCGTGAATTCGCCATTGTGTTGGCGGCTTAAGACGCTGCAGCCTTCTTGGCGCGACTCCGCCTCACTTGGCGCTTGCCACCGATGGCGATGGCGTCGCAGCCTCTCCCTTGTCGCCGAGGACCATCACCCACATGTAGCGGAAAAGGTCGTCGACGAGCAGCAGAAGTAGTAGCATCGTCCTCCCGGTGTGGCGGTGTCACCGGGCCACACAAGTCCTCGCAGCACAAGCTCGAGCCTCTCCTTGGCTCGAAAGCTAGCCCATTGTGGAAAGAGGAGTCGCCTCGCTTGGTCAACACGCAGACGTCGCAGAAGCCGCTCCCATGGTCGAGGCACGGCGACAGCCTCGCACCATCTCCGTGGCACCGAGCCGCCTGTGGTCTCAAAGTGAAGGTGCCCGAACGCTGTGCCCGCCAAGCACGCCTCGTCGTCCCGACGAGCGCCGAGACAGAGGGGTTGTGCCACCGCACGTTAAGGACGAGAGTCGATTTGCGCTTCGGATACCTTGGCAAGAAGGCGACGACGACGATCCCAAATCCTCATGACTCCGCCCTCAACCACCACGCTGCGAACCGTTCTCATCCAACCGTCCCAAGTCGATGATGGAGTTCCTCAACGCGATGATGTATTAGACTCGGTGAGCGCCTGTGCTCACCGTGACACGATGGTGAAGATGACGGAGCCGACGCCTTGATCTCCACGCCACGGGGTGAAGATGACGGAGCCGACGCCCTTGATCTCCACGCCGGAGGCATCCCCAAACTTGACGGAGCCTCGGACACTAGAGTCAAGCTTCGGAAGAACTCCGTCGACCGGTCATGTGATGGGTGGCGCCGCCGGTGTCGAGGCACCACCGTCGGGCCTTGTCGCTGCTTGAGCTGCCGTCCGAGGAGGCGTGTGCTTTTGGCTCGCCAAGGTGGAGGAGAGCAGCCGCGGCCGGTGTCGAGATCTCGGGCATGTGCCATGAACAGAGCCGGCTCCTCACTTTGTCTGCGACGGGCTGCCGCGTCGTGGTGCCGACAGCCCTTGGCCCAATGGCTGCCGCCGAGCTTGCGCGGTGTCGCCTCGCGGCTTGCAGGCTCGCCAAGCGCCGCCACAAGCGCCTCGCGGCATCACCCTCGCGTCCTCGCTGACTTCCACTGGCGTCTCTGCGCGCTTGTGCGCCTTTGCCACGCTTATGTCACTGTCGCGGAAGAAGGCTCCCCTTCCTCCGGTCACCTTGGCCGGCAAGCCACCGCTCCCGAGTGAGAAGGAGCTTCCCGCCAGCGGTGATGGGCCCCGAGAGGATCAGGCTCATCGGCCGTCGACGACCTTGAGGCGACCTATCGCCTCCTCGATCGACATCGTGGAGAGATCCAGCAGAGAGACTCGATCGAGCGAGCCATCCGCTTGTAGTTCTCGGGACGCAGCGAAGAGCTTTTCGACGCCTCTCTCCTCTCGCCGTAGGTGTCGCCGCCAAACCGCACCATCTTCTCGCAATAGAGTGTTGAGACGGAGAGCAAAGTCATCAACGCCCTCACCGGCTTGAAGGCCAAGTTCTCCCACCTTGCGGCGTGCTCGTGGTGTGGACTTGGTATGCGGTCATCTGCCGGCCGTCGTGCAGCAATGATGGCGCCCCAAGCCTCCTTGGCGCCCGCTTCTTCGTAAGCGAGAATCGCATCTCGGGTGGGACTGCAGCGATGAGAGCATCCAGCATACCGTCGATCTAGGTCGTAGTCGACGTCGCCGTCACGGACCCGCCTCCCACATGTGCCGCATGATCCGAGCTTTACCTCATCACCGCAGCCCACTCGACGAGTTGGTCTTGGTGAGGTAGGCCACCCACCGCCGGGACCGACGTCCCTCGACAACAAACTGAGCCCGTGGTAACCACGGTCCGATCCGGGAGAGAGCCACGCCTGTGGAAGGCCACGCTCTCCATCGACCCGTCGGTACGATCCGGGAGAGAGAGCCACGCCGCCGTGAAGGCCGCGCTCTCCATCGATCCGTCCGCCACCGCTGTTGCCGTCGCGCCTCCTCCAGAGCGCGCCGCCGCCGCGCGCCTCCTCCAGAGCGCCACCACCGCGCGTCCGCGTCGCGCCGTCTGCCGCCGCCGCGCTGCGTAGCGTCGGCGCCCAGAGAGCGCCACCGCCAGCGCGCCTCCCTCCAGAGCGCGCCAGCCCGGTCGCGTCAAGCGCCGTTCGGGCTGCCCCTTCACTGCGTGGCGTCTTGCGGCCGCCCATCGCGCCCAAGACGCGCCAAGCTGCCTCCCTCTCTAGCAGCTCGAGGTCCGCGTCGGCGGTGTCGTCAGCGGAAATGGAGCTGCTGATGCTGCCGCGCAGAGCCTCGACCTCCAGCGCCACACAGCACGCGCATCCGCATCCGCCGCCGCTGCTGCTCCCGCTCACAGCTCGCTACGCCTCCGCCATGCGCACTGACGCCTGCCGCCAGCCAGCTGGCGTCTCTCTGCTGCCATCTGCTCTCGTTCCTCAAGCAAAGTTCGGCCTCCCGCCGACGCCAAGCGTGCTCGAGGCGACCGAGCGCAGAGACGGCCCTCAGACATGGCGGCGCTACACGGGGCTGCTGCGCGTGGGGAGAGGGCTGCAGACGAAGCCGCTCATCTCACTGCAGAGGGAGAGGAGGAGCAGGAGCGACCGAGCGAGCTGCTACTCTCACTCAAGGGCTGCTATGAGGTCAAGCAAGGGATGAGCAGGAGATGCTCAGCTCACAGGATACTACTGGCTCTGATACCACTTGTTAGTCGCTAAATTCTCACTCTTGGTAGTAGGAGAATTCTTACTCTCATCGAGAGAGGATGACACTAGGAGTTGGGGCAATTTTCTTGTCTATTTCTTACTCAAATGGCATGCCAACCTTGAGGGGTTGGGGTTACATATTTATAGGTCGCTAGCCATGAAGCATATGCCAAGATGCTAGTCTAAGATGCTAGTCTAAGATGCTAATATGCTGTCCTAGCTAAGATGTCATCCTCTAGTCTAAGATGTCGTCCTCTAAGATGTCATCATCCGTCCTCTAGTCTAAGATGCTGTCCTAAAAGCAGAAAAACAGCCACAAGGACCATGTGAGCAGTACAGCCCCACAAAGACCACACATGAGACTTATCCATCAAGCTGTGGACGCGCCAAGTCCAGTAGCTGTGGCGGCACCGACTGAACCGCCAAGTCCGACCGTGGAGGGCGTAGGCGAGCAGTCTCCACCAACAGTTGCGCACAAGCCTCCACCACAGTTCCCTGCTGCGGCAAAACAGGGGACACCTCCGGTCGAGTTCACCTCTCCTCCGAGCGACATCGATGAGTACGTGGACACCTTCCACGACAGCGAGGAGGTGCACTTCGGCACTCTGGACAACCTCGTCGGCGACTCGACTGCGCCAGGCTTGGCAAGCAGGCTACTCGGCAATCAAGTGCTGCTCTGCGTCAACGCAAGCCGAGCGCGATGCAAATTGGCGGCGGGCAATGTTGGAGAAGATGGAAGGCCATTGAGAACAATGAGACGTGGGAACTCGTTGATCCACCTCCAGGCTACCGGCCGATCGGGCTGAAGTGAGTGTACAAGGTGAAGCGGGACGAGCGCGGCGCCATCATCAAACACAAGGCGCGTCTCGTAGCCCGCGGCTTCATCCAGCGCAACGGCATCGACTTCGAGGAAGCCTTTGCGCCGGTGGCCCACATGGAGTCGGTCCGCCTGCTGCTGGCCTGGCAGCAACGAAGGACTTGCATGTTTGTCACTTAGACATCAAGTCGGCCTTCTTCAACGGCAAGCTGGCGGAGACAGTCTTCGTCAAGCAAGCTCCAGGCTTCGCCGTCAAGGGAGCAGAACACAAGGTGCTACGGCTGCACAAGGCGCTCTACGGGCTGCGGCAAGCCCCGCAGGCGTGGAATGCCAAGCTCGACGCCACGTTGCGTGCGCTTGGGTTCACAGGCTGCACAACAAAGCACGCGCTCTACACAAGGCAATGGGGGAAGGAGCTCGTCGGCGGCGTGTATGCGGACAACCTCTTCGTCACCGTATAGCGCGCCGAGGACATCGAAGGCTTCAAGCGCGAGATGGCGGCTCGGTTCCGCATGAGCTACCTCGGCCAGCTCTCCTACTGCCCCGGCATCGAGGTGAAGCAGGGGAGCGACTCCATCTCCCTAGGACAGCGCGCCAACGCGGAGAAGCTGCTGGAGCGCGGCAACATGGCGGACTGCAAGCCCGTGCGCAACTCCGATGGAGGAAAGGCTAAAGCTGTCAATGCACAGCACCACGGCGAAGGTGGACGCGACGCGCTATCGGAGCATCGTCGGCGGGCTGCGCTATCTGACTCATACCAGGCCGGACATAACGTTCGCAGTCGGGTATGTCAGGTGGTTCATGAAGGATACCCACAAGGATCATTGGATTGCAGTGAAGCGGCTGTTGCGCTACGTCAAGGGGACGGTGGATCAGGGGATCGTCTTCCCCAAGATCGGCGGCGAAGGTGGGCTGCGGCTCACAGTCTTCAGCGATGCACTCCCCAAGACCAAAGACGGAGGTGGGCTGCGGCTCACAGTCTTCAGCGATTCTGACATGGCAGGTGACAATGATGGACGGCGGAGCACCTCTGGCGTGCTCATCTTCCTTTGTTCGGCCCTAATTCAGTCACTGAAGCAAAAGGTGGTGACATTGTCTACGTGCGAAGCAGAGTACGTCGCGGAGGCCACAGCGGCGTGCTAGGCTGCGTCGGCTGCTAGGTGAGCTGACCAACGAGGAAGCTCGTCCGCCAACTCTGATGGTGGACAATCAGCCCGCCATCGCCCTTGCCAAGAACCTTGTCCTCCACAACCGGAGCAAGCACATCGACGTCAAGTTTCATTTCCTACGGGATTGCGTCGATGGAGAACAGATCATCCTCGAGTTCGTCAAGACCGGTGGACAGCTCGCGGACATCCTCACCAAGCCACTCAAGCGCCTTCAAGATTGGCATGGTGGAGCTCAAAACCAAGGAGTAGAGGCAGCAGAATTAGGGGAAGATTTGTCAGATAATCTGCTGCTCTCCCCTTACTTTTAAAGCACACAGTGCACATCCAGTAGCAGCAGCTGCACACACTTACTTTTAAAGCATACAGTGCACATCCAGTAGTAGCAGCTGCACTCTGCTGCACACTTACTTTTAAAGCACACAGTGCACATCCCACTTTTAAAGTGCACAGTAGTAGTACCAGGTCCTTTGATTAAAGTTGTATAAATCAGGTTGTTTAGCAAATGAAAAGGCAGTTCAGTTTGCCACAATTCAGAGCAGCTTTGCTGCTGCTCGTGCTGTGCTCGTGTGCTCTCTGTTTTCTCACCCTTTCTTCAACCTCCAGCCGTGAGTGTGTGTGTGTGGGGTGCTGGTAAGCTAGCTGCTTACCTGTGCAGGGAGATCCAGGGCCAACAATGTTCTCGGCAGTCTACATAACATAGTTACATACAGGGACAATTTCTATATATTAAAACTTACCTTCATTGCATTCTCAAGCTTATCAAGGAGACTGATGATCTTCTGAACTTCTGTATCAGCACCAAGCCCAGGATCTTTTAAAGCTGCAACTTCAAATCCACGAAGGGCCCTTTCGTAATTCTCTAAATATTTGTCAGCCTAAGAGGAACGCGGTTGAAATCACAAGCAAATAATTATTGCACTTAGTAGGTTTGGGTATCTAAGAAATTGCTATTTTTTAAGACAAACTAAAAAAACTTATAAATAACTATGCCTATCTTGTTTCCAAATCAAAATCCTTTTTCACATGTACAGTGGCAGGCAGCACTAATTTGCGATGCCACTGGGTAGCATGGCCATACAAAAAAAAAAAAAAATGGAGTTTATTTAAAAGATCCTGGGTGGCGGGCAGCACTAGTTTATTAACCTTTTTATTTTTAAATAAACTTGGTGTGTCTTTGATCTCCAAATTTAGCTAGAGCTTTATTGCTCGCTAAAGAGGAGCTGCTGGACTGGTCTTTGGCTGGGGCTAAAGGAGTTCCCCATCTCACTGCCATTGTGCTGGTTGGGGAACAGTAGCAGGCTTAGGCTTTGTCGGGTCGTGTTTGTCTTTTGTCATCGGCGATCTATGCAACCTTTTGTGAAGTAACGTGTAAAATTAGGCACAAGGAAATAGTAGTTTGATTATAGGAGATGTGGTGTTACACATATATAGGCAAGGATGGCCGAGGGTTTATAGAAACAGAACCAATCAGCGGAGATCCTTGCCAAATAGAGATCAATCTATCTATCCTAGCCATATAGGCACTAGGCCCAAATATAGACGTGCAGGCCCAATGAGGGGCTGCCGTACCCTTTGTCTAACACGCCCCCACAGTCGAAGCAGCAGCTCTGCGAACGTTGAGACTGGATCTGAACTCGGTAAAGACGGAACTTGGAAGCCCTTTGGTGAATATGTCAGCGAACTGCGACGTTGTGGGAACGTGCAGAACCTTGGAGTCACCTAGCGCTACACGCTCATGGACAAAGTGGAGATCAATCTCAACGTCCTTGGTGCGCTGGTGCTGAATGGGATTGGTGGACATAAGCAAAAAAGTTAAAAAGGTGTCAGACTTAGAAACGTCCAAACATAATGACAGCAATCAACAAGAATGACCAGGTAATATTTGTATCCAGAAATGCTGGCTAAGGGAGAAGTCCACAAATCACAATGAACCAGATCAAAATTATGTGTTGCCCGTGACATAGATATATGAAAAGGAAGACGAGTATGGCGACCAAGTTGACACACATGACAGACTGAATTGGTGTCTTTATTACAATGCGGAATTAAGGAAGCACGCATAAGACTTGGAGAGAGCGTACGGGCTAGGATGTCCGACACGGTGGTGCCACAAGGACGTGGAGGCGGAGGGCATGAAGGGCACCAGCAGCAGGAAGGCGCAACGGGTAAAGGGGCCCGAAGCTATTGCACCTAATGATCTCGTTCCGAGACTGAACTGTAGAGAGATAGGGAAACACCTCACACCCTCTCAGGGGGGTGACTTTTCATATATATAGCCCAATGGGTTGTGGGTATAACATGTCCAAATACAACGTATACAGGACTAGACTATACATGTCTAATACCCGCCCGCAGTCAAAGCGGGAGGATCTTGGACGCAAAGACTGGACCTAAAGTCAATGAACAACTGTATAGGTAAGCCCTTGGTCATGATGTCCGCGAACTGATGACTCGACGGGACATGGAGCACCCGAACCTGTCCCAAGGCAACCTGGTCACGGACGAAGTGAATGTCGATCTCGATGTGCTTCGTGCGACGATGGTGGACAGGATTAGCGATCATATAGACGGCGCTAACATTGTCACAGTATACAACGGTCGCAGAGGCAATGGATGCGTAGAGCTCCTGTAGAAGCTGACAAAGCCAACAGCACTTGGCCACGGCGTGGACAACCGCGCGGTACTCAGCCCCAGCACTAGAGCGGGACACCGTCGTCTAGCGCTTGGAGGACCAAGAGACCAGGTTGTCGCCGAGGAAAACGCAGTAGCCGGACGTAGAGCGCCTAGAGTCTAGACAGACTGCCCAGTCCGCGTTGGAGTATGCGGTGGGGGAGTCAACCGGCCCGGCCCTTCACATAGTGCAGAATGCGCTTGATCAACGTGAAATGGGGCTCGCGAGGATCGTGCATGAAGAGGCACAACTGCTGGACCGCGTAGGCGAGCTCGGGACGGGTGAGCGTCAGGTACTGTAGGGCGCCGGCGAGACTCCGGTACTAAGACGGATCGGCGACCGGAGCTCCGTCGGTGGCGGAGAACTTGGCACGAGTGTCAACTGGTGTGGAGGTAGAGTGACACTCGGCCATGCCCGCCCGCTGTAGAAGATCCACAGCGTACTGGCGCTGGGAGAGGAAGAGACCCTCTGGCGAGCGCGTGACGGCGATGCCGAGGAAGTGGTACAGGTCGCCAAGCTCCGTCATGGCGAACTCGGAGTGGAGACGCGCCATGATGCACTGCAGGAGGTCAGTCGATGATGTTGTGAGGATGATGCCGTAGACGTATAGGAGCAGGTAGGATGTAGCGTCCCCCTCTGAGCACAAAGAGAGACGTGTCGGAGACGGAGGCGACAAAGCCGAGGAGCCTGAGGTAGGCGGCGAACCGCTGGTACCAGGCCCGAGGAGCCTGTTTCAGGCCGCCGTTCCAGCCCGGCTTGCCCTTGCCCTTGCCCTTGCCGCCACCGCCGCTTTTGTGCCCGCCCAGACCATTGCTCCTCACTGTCGTAGCCGGGGGAGTGATCAGAGTGGCCGCCGCCAGAGGCGCCGTGCAGCCAGAGCCGCCACCACGCGAGGAGGGGCGGTGTTGGCGACGGTCTTCTCATCGTTGGCCAAGCCGAGCTCCTTAAGAACCAGCATGTCGTGGGCTCTAACGAACGTGGGAAGAACGGCGGAGTTGGCGATGTCGTCGCGGTGGTGGAGAAGCGAGGGTTGAGGCCGCACAGTAGGGCAAGGACGAGCTACGAGTCCTGCACAGGAAGGCCGACGTCACGAAGAGCGGCGGCCTTGGTCTTTAGGCGCTGGTAGTACGCCGAGATGGTGGAGTCGCCTTGCACCATGGAGTGGAACTCGTTGACGAGGAAGATGGCGCGCGGCTCCTTGTTGGCGTGGAAGATCCGCTCGATGGCCGCCCAGAGATCGCGGGCAGTAGCATCGGCCTCATCCATGGCGAGATCGAGGATGGAGTCATCGACGGAGCCGAGGATCCAGCCGCGAACGCAGCACTCTGCGGCGTCCCACTAGGGGTCATTGGGTTGAGGAGGAGCGGAGCCGTCGATGTGCGAGCAAAGACCAAACTTGCTGCACAGCGATTTGAAGAAGAACGCCCACTTCGAGTAATTGGAGGTCAGCTCCAACGTGAAGGGGACGTGGGATTTCACGTTGACCGTGGCGTAGGGATGATCCACGATCGGTGGGGCAAGACCGGCGCCCTGGGCAGCCATGGTGCCGTCGCCAGTGACCGAGAGGGTGCCGTTTCCGGTGGCTGGCAGGGAGTCGAGGCCGGTTGCAGGCGCGGTGCTGCCCATCGGGAGGAGGGGAGAGGGAGGCCAAGCCACCGGTGAGAGTGGACGCGACGTGAGGAAACACACGCGGTGGGTTGGGGCGGCGGCGAGGGAGCGCGAGGGAGTCACTAACGACAAAGGAGAAGGTCGCGATCGGAAAAGGAGCGGAAAAAGATAATCTAATTGGCTGATACCATATAGATAGATAGGGAAACACCTCACACCCTCTTAGGGGGTGACCTTTCATATATATAGCCCAATGGGCTAGGGGTACATGTCCAAATACAACGTATACAGGACTAGACTATACATGTCTAATATGAACATCCTTCACAGAACAAGGGTCAAATTGCACAGAGCAATTATTATCAAACGGAAATAAGGTTCTTAATATGTTTTAGAGATACAAGAACATGACTAAGATGAAGGTGACCCGAGAGGGTTGTTGCGCCAGGAAGAAGAGAACTGTTACGACAACGATCTAAGAGGGGACAAGGTACCAGGGAGGAGAGGTGTGTGAAAGAGTACCAGCGTCGGAAATCATGTGCGGGGTGGCCCCTGAATCGAAGTACTAGTCTAGTTGTGGTTGTTGTTGCAACATCATGGTGTTGAAGGAGCGAGCGAGGTTCGCCTGATTCCATCCTGGGGCGGCCCAAGGATTGAACCCCGGGGATGGAGACGGCACCGACGCCTAGGCGTTCTGCGCACCAGCAAGGAGAGCGTGTGGAGGTGTCGACTGCTAGAAGTGTGCCTGGGCAGGAGCCTACTGGGGGGGTCCGGTGGGGATGGGCGCAAGAGGAAGACGAGGTCCATACATCTGTATGGAGCCAGTCCATGGGTGGAGTAGGAGGGCCAGGGCACGCCAACCCTGGGGGCGCCGCCCTGTCCACCGTTTGGGCGCAGCAGTGGGCTGTCCACCACGTTTGCCCCACCGAGTATTGGGAGGAACGCCCCCGGAACCGGCGGGTTCCGACTCCCGAGGATGGTGGAGGCGGCTCCTGACAATGTGGAGGCATCGGAGGAGCACAAGGTGAGCTGGCAGCCACCAGGGCAGTGGAGGGTGTGGTCAAGCGATGCGCGTGGGGGAGAGACTACCGCGCTGAAGGTAAAGACCGATGGAGGCGAACTTCTCGTTGAGGCCACGGATCATGGTGAGGACGAGGGTGTGGTCGAGGACGTGCTCGCGAAGGTCCTCGAGGGCGTCAGCCATGCCCTAGAGGCACCGCCAGTAGTCGGTGATGGAGAGGTCCCCCTGGGCGAAAGTCCGAAACTCAGCGATCGAGGTGGAGGGCGCACATCTCCACATTCCCTAGGAACCGTGACTCCACGGACAGCCACACCGAGCGAACGGAGGAGCGAGAACAGGGCACCATGTCGGACAGCTCGAGGGAGATGGTGCCGTATAGCCAAGACTTGACCACGCAGGGTCGTCTTGAAGGACATGGTCCTCGAGGGCGAACTTCCCCAAGGCGAGGAGGAACAGCTCGCGTCACCTCATGTACTGGCTAGAGGAGAGCTCGAGGACGACTGGCACTAGAGTGCGGGTGTTATGGACGCCGACGGCCTAAAGGGGAGGTTGGCAAGGACCGTGGCTTCATGAAGCAGAACATCGTGGAGGGAGTGCGGAGGGCCACTAGGGGGCGGGGGTGGGCGGCACACCTCATACCACGCTCATGCTGATGGCGGCAACAAAGACGCCGCCCCACCACATCGATCATCACCACACCACCCACAAGACAGCAGACAACGCAACACGCTTGCGCTTAGCAACAAGACAAGACTCACTCGTCGTAGAGAGAGAAGGCGTCGGCCAATGATGACGACGACCGTGAGGAGGATATGGTGCAGGGGTGCGCCTAGGCAGCGGAAGAAGGGCCAAGAGAAACCCGGGCGAATGATACCATGTAAGATTAGGCACAAGGAAATAGTAGATTGATTATAGGAGATGTGGTGTTACACATATATAGGCAAGGATCGCCGAGGGTTTATAGAAACAGAACCAATCAGCGGAGATCCTTGCCTAATAGGGATCAATCTATCTATCCTAGCCATAATAGGCCCAAATATAGACGTGCAGGTCCAGTGAGGGGCTGCCATACCCTCTATCTAACATAAAGTATGCTGAACTGTGTTTTTGTTTTTGTGGTGTGTTGTGTGTTGTAAGGGTTCTCGCCCATTTTTCTTCTTAATGCAAAGAAACGCAGCTCTCCTGCATTTTCGAGAGAAAAAAAACAAACAAAACTAATTTAGCTTGTTCCGAAGCCACTGAATTTGTCTAGAACACTCACTGTGGCACAATTATAGTAGAGGTCTGGATTTAAATTCATAGTTTTATCCTTCTCCTGCACATAAAACGAACACAAGATCAACAGTAGAAATGAGGCACAGAAAAATGACAGAAATCTACAAATGAAAGGTTATATGTCACACTTCTTAATAAGTTTAACCAGAGACAAACAAAAGGTACAAAATGCCAACTTACAGCATTTTGATATGCTTTCACTGAATGATGAAGCTTAGTGTGATCCCAGGCTCCTCCCACAAAGAAGCTAGTGAGATAAGCATTTCCCAGATTATCTGAAGTTAAAAGGGCATATTAACAGCCTTTGTTAAAGGAATATTTGCCTAAGTCGCTGATTAAATTGCACTCCCAGTTGTGCTGCTGCTTAGCCAAATGAACTTTGGCAAAGTTAAGGAATATGAGAAAATATTGCATGTTTAAACTCAAATGGTTGCATTTGAATGTGCATGGATCCCAATAGGGCATTGGTTTTGGTTATGCGTCCATACAACTTGAAAATGGGCCTAAAGAAGTAGGAATCCCTTCATGCAAGATTCAAGGTAGATAATACAACCAAACCATACAATCAAAGCATCTATTTTCCAGTGCAATGTCGTAACAAGAAAGTAAGAATGCAGCAATGTTAAACAACATGTGCTACAAGAATACTAGACTGCAGACATGGTTATGGACTCCTATATAACAAGTGTGAACTATGTACTGAAACAGAACCTCTACAGCTAAATTTAAGTAAAAGAACTCTTACACCAAGAATTGCCATCTCTAATGTCCAGCATAATAGCTTCTTTTGCGTGCTTAATGCTCTCTTCTACTAAAAGCGCCTGGTCTGCACTACCTGAAAAACAAGAACACAAAAAAGGAAACAACTAACTCAGAAATCTTCATTTGAAAAAAAAATGATGTGTTTTTATTAAGACCATAGGTGCGAAATTAACATTGGAGAGCTATTATTGATATAGCAGCAGCTCAGCACTAAAGTACAAACGAGAGCTTTCTGCAGCAGTGCCCTTCAAAAAACGGTCATTTGAGCATCAGGGAGGCAAAATATATAAACTGAAGCCCATGTGCTACATATAGATTTCAAAAATTGGTTCAGGTTAAAACTCTGTCCAAAAGTAAGCCAAACTCAGTCCATTTTGACCTCAAAATCAATTCAACCAGAAAATTAAGCTATCGTACCGAGGAAGACATTTAAAAAAAATTGTCAAATCTCCATCAATTTGATGGATTTTTATGATGGCAATTGAAGTGTTGAAGCATGTCTACATTTGCATACAGTTATCAAGCTCATTCAACCCCAAGCTCAAAGCACATCGAAGCTTGACTTGGTCATTAAGGCAAGCATACAATTCAAGCTGAGTTTAGTGCACAAAAAGTATGCAACCTGCACTTTTGCAGAGGTCACTTAAACGATGTCTCATCAATCAACAATATATTATTCATTAGAGTCATTAAAGGTGTAACACGTCCGATAGCACGCGCCCAGGCCCGAGCCAGCAGGCCAGCCGCGGCCCAAGGAGGGGGCGCGCGCCTAGGGGCAGCGGCGCAACCTCTGTGTCTCCCGCCGCCCGGAAGGAATTAGAGGCATAAGATAGGAATAAGGAATAAATTAGGAAAACTAGAGTTTGGATTGATTAGGAAAGGAGAATCCAATCTATAAGGATATCTCTCTTAGTTGCTTGGAATACAAGTCCTATAGGGACTATAAATATAGGGAGGATGTAATCAATCTAATCAAGCAAGAATAGAGCTATCGCTCCTTCCTCTCTCTTTCCTCCTCCTCCGCCTCCCTCTTCCTCTCCCTGCGCCGCCCCCTCTCCCCCACGCACTAAACCCTAGCCGCCACCTCCATAGCCGCCGCCAGCCCCCTGCCCCATCACGCCTCTTACAAAAGGTGTTACTAAAATGTTTGTATTCATAGAAGGGTGCCATTCCATGAAAAAATGTGTATGTTTTCACAAACATCCAGCTTTCCATAAGAATTTTGGGATATTAATATTATTATTATTTTAAAATTGAGTATGATCAGATGGTTACAGTTTAGAGGAGATGCTGGCATAACGTGGATGCTGCATGACATATCACTTTTAGCATAAAGGACAAGAATAAACCAGGCCTTGCAGATGTTGCTCTTAAGCTCAGTTGAAACAGCTGCATCCTTTGAAATGTATTGTTTTATTGAGAACTAGAAGTTGCTTGAGCTTAGAAAACAAGACAGAAATACAAGCATGATTAATACATCAATATGTTTAAGATTTGACATAATAATTGGTTATAAGATATAGACGCCGCAGAGAGAATCAACTGTGCAAAATTTATTAGAATGCGAACTATTTATATATATAGGGACATCCTCACCTTGAGCCATACTTCTTTCAAGCATGGAGATCTGGCACAGTATTTTCTTATCTGAACCCTGCCAGACAAAAATATGCTGGATACTTCAGAAATATTGAAAAGCATACTTGGAAGTTGGAACTACTTACAGGTTAACATTTACCTTTCCTAGTGCTAATGAAAAGCAATTCTTTGCTGCAGATAGATCCCCCTTCTTCCAAATGCAATTACCCAAACATAACCATGCATCTACAAGAGATGGATTCAGCTTTACCTAATACATATAGTAGCAACAGAAAATGTTTAATTTCTTATCAGAGTAATTGTATACAAAGAGATGTTTAGTCCCTGCTACATACTGCTTTGGATAAATGATCTTCAGCCTCCTTATGATAGTCAGGAAAGACATCCAGTATTTTTCCCCTCAAAAATTCATAAACACCACGCAGTTGTGGAGACTTCTTTTGTTCTGAAAGTACAAGAAAAAAAGAATGATTAAGGACATGGTATGAAATAATTTGATAAAGCACAAACCATCATAGACTCATAGGCCAGCATCAAGAACAATTGTTCAAGCATATGGAAGCTGTTAGGAATTAGGCACGCCGAAACAGAGGGATGTGGTATTCTTCAAACTAATAACTTTATCATCTCTTCTCATACACACATGCAGCTCAAGGCTATTTGAAGCTAGCACAACACTGTTTCTAGCTTCTAACTAGCTTCAATCTACATAGAGCTCAAGGCTATCTGAAGCTAGCAACTCTTACAATCTAATTTACTAACTTACCTACAAAGGAGCTCAGCATGATATAGGCCATTTGGGTCAGTTTGCTACAGTAGCTGACATTGTTATAGTAACCAACCTTACATGTACAGCACACGTTACACAGAATGCCAGCTAATACTCAATTTCTATTTTACTACTTCCTTTTGCTAAACTTCATAGATCTGTCCTTCGATTCCAATAGCTTTTAGTAGTATCTGTAAGATAATCTGCTGCACTCTCTTGATGTTTTGCTGCAGGAGGAAGTTGGCAATAGGTCATTTCCTTGCTGTCCATCTATCTATCTCTACTACTGTAGAAGTATGACAATAGGTGACTTAGTCATGGCTGATGTAAGCCAAGGTACAGGTACTAGTGTACATCTTAAGTTGGTGAACTACCACCACTAGTTGTATATACACCAAGGAATCGAATGGAGAGAACAGTTTCAGTTGCTGCACTTGTGTGTGTGCTATGTCTGTGCTCACCCCCCCCCCTCTCTCTCTCTTCTACCTCCAGCCGAGTGTGGGTGCGTGCGTGCGTGTGTGTGTGTTAGTGGTATTAGAGCCACGGTGATCGCCAGCGATGCCGAGTGGTGCAAGCGACAACAGGGACAGGACTCCACCCGCTTCCTCGCCGTGGCACTCCCGGTCACCCAGTGATGGGAGATGGTGGTGCAGCGGACTGTCAAGGAAGTGGGCGGCGCAAATTGGCCAGTCCTCACCAATGATTTCAAGTCGTCCGATTAATCGCGATTAATCGTGATTAATCGTCAATCGGTCCGCTCGATTAGGTACCTCGACCCGATTAGCTCGATTAGGGGCACGGTCGTCACTAATCGCGATTAGTCGTCCGGATTAGGGGTGGGACGACTAGTTTTGGCTGTTTTTTTTTGTTGCTTGGGCGTGATGGGAAAATTTCATGGTGGTGCAGCGGATCGCACCAAGGAAGTGGCGCCGCCTGCATTGCTGCCTGGGCCTCTCCTCACCAGTCCGCCCACACCACCTTCAGATCTCGCTCCGGCGTGTGGGCTCACTCGCCCTGCTGCTCCATGGGTGGTCGGGCGCTGACTCTGCGCTTCGCCCTCTCTCAGTCCTGCGGTGCACAGTGCGCTCAGTGTGTCTGCTCCCGCCTTTGATCTCCTCCGAGGCTGCCAAATGAGGGCAACAACGATCTATTCCCGCCACAACCTCCCTGCCAGGATAATCCTTCCTCATCCCTGCTCCTGGAGGATCTCTACAAAGGAAGGCAAGAAAACAACTCCCACAAGTAAGTCACTTACCAAACACTAATGTAGTCTTGATGCTTGCTATATTGTGTACACTATATAGTACATATAGGTATATATATAGTATGTATATGTCCCGATGCATAGGAAGATTATATGGACGGATCAGAGGAGAGGCTCGACTTAATCGGCACAGTCGGCGACTAATCACGATTATTAGGTCGGTCCTATAGCGACTAGGTTCGACTAGACGACCTGAAAACATTGGTCCTCACCCACACCAACTACGGCGAGTGGGCGGCGCTGATGAAGGTGATGCTGAAGGTGAGGAAGCTGCCCAGCGAGGCAAACAACCAGTAGACTACCAAGCAGAGGATAATTTATGTGGAGGACTGGAGGAACCAGTAGATACCAAACAGAGGAGGATCTATGCGTTGAGTAGAGGAGGAAGAAGGGAGGGATCAGAGGAGAGAGGAGCAGGGGAGGGTGGAGGCAGGGAGCTGAGGAGAGAGGAGCAGGGGAGGCCAGAGGCAGAGAGCAGAGGATGAAGGAGCAAGGGAGGGCGGACCTTACATTGAGGCTCAGGGTCACAACGGCCGACGGTGAGGAAGCAGCTCCGGAGGCACGGGCAGCAGGAAGGAAGCTGCCAGGTGAGAAACAGTTTCACGGTCGGTAGGCAGCTGGAGGAGCGAGAGCGGGACTCGCCGGCCCTCCCTCCCTCCCTCTCCCTCTCTCTGGCCTCCTTATCCTTCCCGTGTGGCCACTTGCTTTTCACGTGTTCCCGCCCGCCCCCGCGTGCTCTCTGGCCTGCCAAAAAAGAGCCCCCGCGCACACGCTCCTGCTTCAGCGGCGCCTTGTCCACCTTCTCACCGCTCATGTGCCGCGGAAGCGCCGCCTAATGCCACGGAGGCGCAGCCACAGCCTTGAGGCCCTCCTACCCCCCTGGTCGCCGTGGTACACCTCCGCCCAGCGCCTACACGGGCTGGCCGGATCCCAACAGTATCAAGGACCTCTTAACTACCAAAACTCAATTTGCTTTGACTTGCATCTTTCCAACTCATACTTGAGTCCAGTTTCTCTCCCTCCCTCCCTCCCTCCCTCTGGCCTCCTTATCCTTCCCGCGTGGCCACTTGCTTTTCGCGTGTTCCCGCCCGCCCCCGCGTGCTCTCTGGCCTGCCAAAAAAGAGCCCCCGCGCACACGCTCCTGCTTCGGCGGCGCCTCGTCCACCTTCTCACCGCTCATGCGCCGCGGAAGCACCACCTAATGCCGCGGAGGCGCAGCCACCGCCTTGAGGCGCTCCTACCCCCTGGTCACCGTAGTACATCTCCGCCCAGCGCCTACACAGGCTGGCCAAATCCCAACAGTATCAAGGACCTCTTAACTACCAAAACTCAATTTGCTTTTGACTTGCATCTTTCCAACTCATACTTGAGTCCAGTTTCACTTCTTCCTTTTTCTGTCACAAATTTCATGACTTTAGACTTTGCTAGAAGCTTCAAGGATCAACTAGTTTTTTTTTCCATCTCAAGAAAATAAATTAATTCGAACAGAAGCAGCAAGAAAAAATTAATCCTGAAGCAGTTTGACTTACATCTAACTCAGAAATAGAAATGATAAATCTAGCATTTGCATATAGAAAAGATGATGATGCTACCAAATACAGCACCATCGCGTATGTTCAGCAAACAGAGGAACAACATTAGTCTTGTTCCTCTTCTATGTTGTGAACACCCAAATTTTCTGCAACATGCTAGTTCAGCAAACAAAGGAACAACATTGGTTTTGTTCCTCTTCCATGGTGTGAACACCCATTTTTTCTGTAACATGCCAGGTTCCTGGTACAATCATCAAGTTTTAACATAAAAACAGAGCTTATGTTCAGAAAACAAAGGAATAAATTGGCTTTGTTTTGCTTCCTCACATCATACAAATAAGGGCACCAGCAACACAAGCAACAGTTAATGTTAGCCCCATCTGTCAGTCATTTAAAGCCAATGTTCTCTCAACGCAGCTAGTATTTCTTACTGGTCCCCTCCACTCCCTCTTCTCTCAAATTGATTTCACCGAGTATGTACATGGGCACAACTGACTGGCGCGTTGCCTTGCCTGGGAGTGGTCCTGGAGAGAAGCGATGTCAGGATGGGGCATCTGTTCGATGCAACGCTCTCTTCAGCTACTGCCTCGTTCTTTTGTCAACTGAGGACACCGCCTCTTCTGCAAGCATACCTGACACACTGCAAGGCTACCAAAGGATATGACATGGACACCAAACGCAGATGTGGCACTTGGGGCAGCACGCCAGGGTGGAGTGTTGGTGAAGGCCTAAGTAGCTTCTCCACTCATGCACAAGATGAAGTCCACAATAACCACTATGCAAACACCCAACAACTATACAGATGTTCAATAGATACATAGACTAGCCACCAAGCTCAAAAGACCCAGGGGGCAGGCCTTCAGCATCAAATCCAGCAGACTAAATCCTAATTCTAACATTGCTATCAAGAGCGTGCTTCTCTACAGTCAAAATGACGAATTAGCATTTCCAAATTCCATTTTACTGGACTAGCATCATCGAGTTGGGGACAAACCAACGGAGATTGTAAGTGGTCAGTGTTAGTAATCGAATTAGTGGCTGGCAATCCGCACCGGCTTCACTACTACCCAGTGTGGTACTAACTGAATCAGATGCAAGAAAACAAAGGATAGTGGCAGTTGGGAAGATAGAGGACGACGCGTACCGGACGGGAGGGCGTCGAGGAGGGCGAGGGCGGCGTCGGCGCGGGCAAGGAGTGCGGCGGCCTTCTCGGCAGGGTCGCGGGGGAAGAAGGTGTCACGGAGGCGGTACAGCTCTTCCGCCGCGTTCGCCGCGTCCGCTAGAGGCGTCCTGTCCCCTCCCTCAGCCTCGGGCGGGGTCGGAGCGGAGCTCGTGCACGCGCCGGTTAGCAGATTCTGGGTGGACATGGATCTGAGGCAGGACAGGGACAGCCGAGATGGGGAGGCAGGAGGGGACGGAAAGACGGGGGGAAAAAATTGGATGCAGTCCCCTGTACCGACGCAGTGGGCAGACTCCCAGTCATACGTTTTAGGTTTTTTTTTTTAGAGAGAGAGAGAGAGAGGGGGAGAGTGCGAGTAAAAGAGGCGTATGGGATGTTTAATATTAATAAAAAATAAATTATAGAATCCATCAGTAATTTATAACATAAATTTATTAAACCTAATTAATCTGTCATTAACACATGTTTATTGTAGCACCACATTATCAAATCATGAACTAATTAGGTTTAAAAATTTCATGTCACAAATTAATTTTAATCTGTGTATTTAGTTTCGTAATTAGTCTATATTTAACACTACATGCATGTGTCAAACATCCGATGGGACAGCTACTAAAATTTAAGAGGTGGAACAAAGACCCCCTTACACGCGTCTACCCGTCCCACAAGAGCCGGTGGCTGCTAGGCACATCGGCTTGCTCCCTTGGCTCTCGATCTGGCTTGGCTGTCTCCAACAACGAGATCTAAACCTAAAATGGGTCTCCAACAGAATATATATAGCATCCAATAGAGTACCTATATGGAATACTTATTTTAGGTGTTAGAAAAAGTATAACCCAAATTTGAGTATCCTCTCTCCTGGAGACCCATTTACAGAAAAGAGTTCTCTTTTAGGTCTTGTTATTGAAGAAGACCAAAAATAGGTATTAAACCATTTGTCTGTAGCGCTATCTTAATATGGAATGGGTCTTGTATATTGGGTAACGGTTGTTGAAGACAGTCTTATAAAGTCATAGACCACAAAGCGTATTATCGCCGCAAAGCGTATTACCCCGCCCAAATGACGCAAGAATAGCCTGCGACGCCAACATCGTTACTATATGAGCGCCCTCAATGACGCTTGACGAGAATCAAACATAGGGGTATGCCAAGTCCCTGCGAGAAAGACTCGTAACCGAGTGACCCTCAACCGACACCTTCAGGATCGCTCAGGGGCTCGGCGGCTATATCCATCGGGTACGCTCACGCGTACCCTTTAGCTAAGGATCAAGCAGAGGACGAGCACACCCTTGGCCTCTGCTCAGGGCTCGGGGGCTCGCTAGAGCCTTGGGCGCCCAACCGACGACACACTCGAGCCTTATCCCTCGACCCCAGGGCGAGCCAGTGCCCGGGCAGGAATCCTACATCCTGGGTGATAACCAACCCGCCGAGCATCCAAGGCTCGGGGGCTTCCCTAGTGCCACCCCGACCGACGGGCACACGGCACCCGCCCCTCGACAGAGTCACACAGGCGGTGTGACATAGGAGAACAAAACCCTCCACCGACTCTAGGGGCACGGGGCTCCCGGGCCTGCTCGTTAGCCTTCCAAGCCAAGCGCCTTTTGATGTAGACAAGGCCCGATCTTCCGATATGTAAGATCACATTGATTGGTGGAGACTCGACGTTCACGATCTAGGCTTCTAACCAAGACTGATTTGGACCCCCATAACCGTTACACCACTGCTCCATTGGTTATCAATCACGCGTAACGCGATTGACCTCGTTGAGAAACAAGCAAATCGAGAACACAAGCAAGAACGGATAAACATAATCTAAAATTGCAAATAAATATAAGGCTTATGAACTAGTATTTATTCGAAAGGTCAAATCGCCACAGGCGAACAAGATCAAGAACTAGGGCCCTGGTTCACAGCAAGCGACATTGACGATATAGTTGCAACAAATGATATCTGTTTTACGAGGAAAACAAGAAAGCAAAAAAAACCAAACCCTAATGAGAGCGGCGATGACTAATTATAGAGTCTTGGTCGCCACCCCATGGATGTGCTCCCTAATGGGCTCTAAGATGATACACGGTTCAATGGACTAAAATATAGTGTCACAGCACCCTGGCTATTTGTGGACGCTGACTTATTTCGACGATCTAGTTGACTCAGGAAAATTTTGACGTGAAACCAAATCCATTGGTTAGCTTATCAAATCATCTTTCCAAGGGTATCTAGATCATCGAAAATAGAGTGTGTATGATCCCTAAGCGTTGATTTTACCCGCGCTGCAACTGCTCCTGCAATCTGAGATGGACTCCAACTTCAGTTGGACTGGGTCTCTACCATGATGAAGACTGTTGACGGGCTCTACCGCCAAAATAAACCGTCAATTTTACCTGCTCAAATCCTTAAAATCAAACATCACCATAGGTTTAAAAGCTTTAAACTAACGAATTACACAAGTCTTGGTGAATATTTGCATGTAGGTGAATTTAGCCATTCTATGAGCCAAAATGAGCCAAAATACGTGAAGTAATTTTGATCCACGACAGACTCAATCCAGAAGAGCCCATTGTCATACACATCAAGTATATAAAATGACGTCACCAAATGGGCAATCACGTGAAAACCTACTCAAGATGGAGTATGTACGTATCTGTCAGAAGGAGAGGCCCACCTACCATGAAAGTAGGTCGACCAACCTATGGTGACCCCCGTTCGGTCTCCCCTTTGATGTGGACTCTCCACCGCCGTTGAGGATCAATCTCCACCATGATTAAAGGTCAGTTTGAAGTGGGTTCATCCAACGGTGATCATGGGAGTTGACGCGGATTGATGACGTGGCAATGCCTTGCCCCTACTCCATCTCCCCCTATAAAAGGACCCCTGACCTTCTCTAGAAGACCATCCTAGAGCCATCCTCAAAGATGTTCATCCTTTATCCTTCAGGATCATAGATAGAAATTGAAGAGAAGAGTAGTCCTCTAGTAGGATCTATTCTTTGTATATAATAGTGAGTTAGAGAGTGAGGGAAGAGTTTGAAGGAAGTATTGGCTTGTTGGTGCTACTTCTACAACTTGTACCTTGGTGGATGTGGGTTCTTCAAGCCTGCATTCAAGATAACTCTGGTAGTTGATTTTTTATTTAAAGTAGTTTTGTGTTTTGGTGTTTATCAAGATCACAACTCGTTTGAGTGCTTTTATCCTTACTAGTAGGAGTAAAAGTAGTAATCGTTAGTGTAAGCATGGTGCTTAGACTCTTGGTTACTTATGGATGCACCCTATAGGCCGGAACGTATGGTAGACCAAGTAGAGTGATAGCTACGAGGTTCTCTGTAATCCACCTCCTATTTGTAGGACTAGTAGGACCCAGTTGCGAAGGAAGAGGCATATTTAGCTATACTCTTCATTAGCGATGTCCCTTGGTGAACACTAGAATACAACGCTAACTTAAGTTAGAAGTTAAAAGCCTTATAAGTCCTCTCTACAATCCTATTTATCCTTAACCTTATTGCTATCCTTAGTTAAGTTAGACTATAGTTAATCTCATATGTTTTCCTGTGGATACGTTACTTCGAATACTCTGGGTGAAAAGCTACTATGATATCCATGCGCTTGCAAATCTTTTCTACGTGCACCCATAGGTGCCAAAAAGCTTTTCTGACGTCATTGTCGGGGAAACGGTTGCTGTGTTAACTACAAACCTAGCTTAACTTTGTATCTTTTTATTTTGTTGTAGCATGGATAACACATCTATATATCAATATGTTGCACCTACGAGCACAAGCCTAGAGCTACCAAAATCTTTAAAGCATATCCTAACACCCGGCTATGAGCTGTGTCCGTGTTTAATAAAAATGATTCGGGAACAATCCTTCTCGGGAGAAGGTGATAAAAACGCATACTTACACCTACTAGAATTTGAACAGACTTGTGCATACTTGCATATCACTGGCAGGCTGACGAGACCTTAAGGTGGAAGTTATTTCCGTTCTCTTTGACGGGAATAGCTAAACATTGGTATAGACAAACCGTAGAAAGTATGCAAGGAGATTAGAAAACCTTATGTTCTAAATTTTGCTTATCTTCCTTTCCCATCTCTAGGGTAGTTAGCCTTTGAATAAAAGTTTTAACTTTTAAACAAAAAGAAAAAGAATATCTAGGTGCATCATGGACACGTTTTAATAGCTTAATAACCACTGGTCCAGACCTTGCTATTTTAGACCCGATGCTTCTTCAATATTTTTATATGGGTCTTAGTAGGGAAATCGTGCGATTTCTTAATAATGCTTCAGGAGGTTCGTTTTTGCATATATCTGCTAGTAACAGGAGGAACATTCTTGGTAAAACTTTAGAGAACACCCCTTACACTAGCGAACACGATGAATTCCATGAAGATGTAGAAGAGATGCTACCCGAGATAGAACCTCAAATAGTTGAGCTTGAACCCAAGCATGTACAAAGTCCAATACAAATCTCAACTATCCCAACTCCCAAACCATCAAAGGAGGAAGAAACTCCACTTACGGATTTCATGCTGGAAATCGAGGATGACATTTTTAATGCTGATTTCGGAAACACCTTAAACTTCCAGCTACATAAGAGACCTTCTAGAGAACACATTTCAAATCCTCTCAAGGAAGAATCTTTTAGAAAGCCTCCTTATTCGCATGTAGGACATCAGGAAGAATTCAAGGATGACATGTCTAGTGAACCTATAGGAGAACCAAGCCATTTAGAAGCCATTCCTATCCTCTCCCCTTCTATGCCCACATTAGATGTCTTATCCGAACCCATCTCTAAACCTATCCTTGACCCTAATGATCCCTCTTATGCTTTTTCTCCTAAGTCTCATGATGATCCTAGAAATCCACTGTTGGCGGTGCTTAACTCATATTTTCACCCACCAACGTTACACAAAATCCATACAAACAAGCACCAAAACTTAGTAAATAGGGTTTTACACTGACATATTCCATAAGTTTTGGTGAGTTGATCATTTTCAAGACATACACATGGAATACATAGGAAAACACATAAAAAGGCGCAAACCAGAAAAAGCGTAACGCCATCTTGCGCAAAGTAAAAGAGGGAAAATGCCTACCTACCTGATACAACTAGGCCCCAAACCCACAAAGGCGCAACCCAGGACCAACAGGCAACCTACCAGAGTAAGGCGGTCGTGGGGCGGCTCCACCTAGGTGCGGCTGTACCCAAGATGCGTCCGCACTGCCAGCTCCACTGCCTCCAGCGTGCCTGCACATGGGCCCTCTCATCAAGGTTCCATACATATAGGATCTCTGGGAATATTCCCCCTAAACCGACCGCTTGAGCACTATATAAGAAGGGAGAGACCCCTCCTCTCTCAACAATACACCAAGGAGCAAGAGCACCACACTTGAGCACCATTCCAAGGGTTTAGGCCCTAGATAGCTAGTAGACTTGGATATGGAGAGATGTGACTAAGAGTTTGGGGAAGCGCCGAGCTTGTCGGTGTCTCCCCAACTTGTACCTCCACGAACACCTGTACCTCAATGAGTTCTACCGCTAAGTGAGTGTTTGTGTTTTCTATGGTAAAAAATCTTTTTTAGTTCAGCTTTACTCTTACATGTTTATGGGTTCATCGTCCGTTCTCGTAGCGGATACTCCTGCGCACGCTAGAGTAGTAGTCGATAGCGTAGACGTGATGTCTAGGCTAGAGGCTACCTTCGTTTGGCTCATACTCCATGGTTGAGGGGTAGGTAGCAGGTGGTGATAGCCCTGTCCGTCCCTTGTAATCTTCCACGTCCGGGTATGGCGTAGAGCTACAGGCCAGTATCACTTGGTAGACTAGGTGTATGCCAGTGCCCAAAGTGAGCAAGTAGAAGTAGAGTTTATCTATCCATAGACTCTAAAATCATAGGAATCTATCTCAACCTTTACCAACTCTACCCTTGTGTTGTCCTTGGATGAACTAGCTAGAAGAAGTACCTCTGTTCCTTGGACGAACTAGCTCGACCAACAAGAGGAGGCACTCAAAACCGAATTCGAAATTCCTTCAAATCCCTCTCACGATCTGGTTGTCATAGAGCCTCCTATTAAGGGAACACACCACACTCTAGAGGATGACAAACCTCATCCCTCTTCATTTCCCTTTGAATTTGAGGAAGATTTTTTTGAAGATTTTGGTAATGTCTTGAATTTACTAGTTCAAGTGAAGCCTCTGACACACTCCATGACATCTGAGGATGATGATGGTCCGCACAATGAGTCCTTCCTTATGGAACACATCAAAGGAGTATCGGCCATCATGAGTCAAGAATGGTTGGTAGAAACAGAGTTATCCACTGAGATAGCTCAAATCATTGCCCCATTAGATGTTTTATCTAGCACCTTTAAGGAAACCACCATAGACGCTTGCTATAGTCCTACCGTTGGGATAAATATCATTTTAAAAGCCTTGGCTGAAAAACTTTGCCCCAACGAGTCCTTGATCCCATCTCATAAGCTTTTGAGAATTCCTTCAGGAGTTACTCTTGAAAGTTATGGGGTCATGAGGTCTATTTCTTTACGCATAAGAGGCTCTGAGTATCGTCTAGATTTTCACATCTATGACATCTCGGACGCATCCCTTTTGGTTGGTTTACCTTTTGGGACACTCTTTCAGGAAAGACCAAAATAGGGTCTCTTGAATTTAAAATTAGGAAGTTCTCCTATCGCCATTTTGCTTACACGCTCACACAACGCGATAGTAGAACCCAAGCCTGAACAAGACCCTATTGAGGGTGTCTTAATGGCTACTCTAGAAGACATGGCCCAACCAGCTCTAGATGATAAAGACTTCATTCAAGAAGAGGAACAACTGGCAGAGCTTGTCGAGCTAGACCAAACTGAAATGCCGTCACAACCCTCAATCGAGCTAAAACCCCTTCCTTTAGGCCTAAAATATGTCTTTCTCAATGATAATAGAGAAACCCCTGTCATTGTAAGTGACAAACTCTCTCAAGATGAAACCCGTAGACTTGTCGCTGTCCTAGAAAGACATAAATCAGCCATAGGCTACTCACTCCAAGACCTCAAAGGGATTAGTCCCACTCTCTGCACTAATCGTATCCCTATCGATCATGATTCTTCACCATCGAGGGAACCCCAGCGGAGACTTAACAACACAATGCGAGAGGTTGTTGAGAAAGAGGTCCTCAAACTGTTGGATACCGGGATTATCTATCCCATGCCATATAGCAAGTGGGTTAGCCCTGTCCAAGTCATACCGAAGAAAGGAATGATGACAGTCGTTGAGAATGAAAATAATGAACTTCTCCCTCAATGAACTGTCATCGGGTGGTGGATGTGCATTGACTACCGAAAACTCAACAAGGCCACTGAGAAGGATCACTTTCTATTGCCATTCATTAATGAAATGTTAGAATGCCTCGTGAACCATTCCTTCTTCTATTTCCTTGATGGGTATTCCGGGTATCATCAAATCCCGATCCACCCCGATGACCAAAGTAAGACCATGTTCACATGCCCATATGGAACTTACGCATACTGACGTATGTCCTTCGGGTTATGCAATGCTTCATCTTCTTTCCAAACGTGCATGATGTCTTTTTTCTTCGACATGATTGAGAAAATCATGGAGGTGTTCATGGACGACTTTACTATCTAAGGCAAAACCTTCACCGATTGTTTGGAGAATCTAGACAAACTCTTACAATGGTGCAAAGAAAGCACTTAGTCCTGAACTGGGAGAAATGCCATTTTATGGTTCAAGAAGGAATAGTGCTAGGACACAAGGTGTCCGCCCGTGGGATAGAGGAGGACAAAGCAAAAATTGAAGTCATTGAACAACTTCCACCTCCCACGAATGTGAAAGGCATTCGTAGCTTTCTAGGCCATGCAGGGTTCTATAGGCGATTCATCAATGATTTTTCTCAAATCGCTAGACCCCTAACTAGCCTCTTAGCTAAAGATGCACCATTCATAATCAATGATGAGCGCCTCGAAGCCTTTCAAATTTTGAAGAAGGCACTCATTTCAGCTCCAATCATCCAACCACCAGATTGGAAGTTGCCCTTTGAGATCATGTGTGATGCTAGCGACTTTGCTGTGGGGGCCATTTTGGGCCAAACAAAGGATAAAAAGCACTATGCTATATCATATGCAAGCAAAACTTTATCAGGGGCACAACTGAATTATGCCACAACTGAGAAAGAGTTGTTTGCTATTGTCTTTGTAATAGACAAGTTTAGATCTTACTTAGTGGGGGCAAGCTAATTGTTTACATAGACCATGCTGCTCTCAAATACCTCCTCACTAAGAAAGATGCTAAGCCTCGACTAATCTGATGGATTCTTCTGCTCCAAGAGTTTGACATAGAAATAAGAGATAAGAAAGGAGTAGAAAATTCAGTAGTCGACCACTTGTCTAGGCTTCAACATAGGGATACACATGAGTTACCTATTAGTGACTATGTAAGGGACGACACACTCCTCAAAGTAATGGACTTGTATCCATGGTATGCAAAAATTGTGAACTATATAGTTGTAGGATATGTTGCCAGGGGAGGACAGGAGGAAACTCAAGCATCAAAGTCATTCCCACTTGTGGGATGACCCGTACCTCTACCGAGTCTACGCTGATGGATTGCTATGGAGATGTGTCCCAATGGTTGAAGCCACAAAGATCATAGAGAGATGTCATGCATCACCCTACGGAGGACACTAGAGCATTTCGTACACATGCCAAGATCTAGCAAAGCAGATTCTTTTGGCCAACGATGTATCAAGATACAAAAGAGTTTGTAAGAAGATGTGTCAGATGCTAGAAGCATGGAAATATCAATGCTCGGGATGCAATGCCACTCATGAACAACCTCCAAGTGGAGTTGTTTGACGTCTGGGGGATCAACTTCATGGGACCATTCCCAAAGTCTAGAGATACAGAATACATCTTGGTGGCGATGGACTACATGTCCAAGTGGGTAGAAGCACTGCCATGTCGGACCACCAACTCTAAGCACTCCAAAAAGATGTTCCATGAAGTGATATTCCCATGGTTTGGAACACCTCGAATGGTCATAAGTGACAGAGGGTCACACTTCATCGACAAGACCTTTCGGCAGTTCATAGCAGAATATGGAGTCAAGCACAACGTTGCAACTCCATACCATCCCCAAATAGGCTATCAAGCTAAAATATCAAATAAGCAAATCAAGAGCATCCTACAAAAGACCGTTGATGAGATAGGGAAGAAATGGAAGTACAAGCTGCATGATGCACTATGGGCATACCAAACAGCTTACAAGACACCCATAGGCATGTCACCATATCAGCTTGTATATGGAAAACATGCCACTACCTGTGGAGTTGGAGTATAAGGCCCATTGGGCAATTAAGAAATGGAATATGGATCTCTACCTAGCTGGCAAGAATAGACAAATGCAACTCTCCATGCTAGAGGAATGGAGAGAAAAAGCTTACCGCAACTCCAAGATTTACGAAGAAAGAACAAAAAATGGCATGACAAGAGAAACAAACACAAATGGTTCACACCTAGAGATAAGGTTCTAATGTTCAATTCAAGGATGAAACTCTTTGGTCATGGAAAACTTCAAAGCAAATGGGAAGGGTCATTCATGGTGATCGAGACCTCCTCACATGGTGCCGTCACGCTCCAAGATGATGAAGGTAACGTATTTAAGGTAAATGGCCAACGTTTAAAAGTTTTCCTTGAACCACACAACTTTGAAGAAATTGACTTGATTGAATTTCTACAATTGAAAGATTCAATCTAAGAAAATTCAATCTTGTACCTTTTAGATTTTAGATATCCTTTAAGTTAAACAAAATTTTGACTCTATGATATTCCTCACCAGAAGAGTCCCCTTTATTTTCACCACCTTTTGTCATTGAATAAAAAGTCAGATATAGCTCCAAAGAGGTGTGGGTGTGTGCAACACCCTCATTGAAAATTAAAAAGCATTGAACTACATCATGTACTAGTGGAGGAGCCTGCACACAACTCGATTTCAGTCCTTCCCACCTGTTCATATGCTTACTTCCGGTTCTACACTCGTTTAAATATACAAATTAAAAAGAACCAAGTTTCACACTTAGACTCAAATTTTGAGAGTGAACATGAATATAGCTCTTTGAGAATGGCATGCATAATCTTTATTCCTTACATACACTTAGTGCTTGTGGGAAAAATATCATATAGGAAAAACATATTGACTAAGTTGTTGTGAAGTGAGATATGGCTTTGACATGGAAATCCAACCTTTTCTATTCAAAGTACTTGGATAATTTCCTTTTGATAAAATGTCAAAATCCATAGCTTCACACACTCCTCAATGGTGAGAAAAATTCCTACCAAGGCCAAAAGATCATGTTGAAAACCTTCTACATATGCTACTTGTGTTTGTGTTAAAATTTGTTAAACTTTGTTGACCTTTGTTGAGAAAGTTATCATGCTTTTAAAATCAAGATCACGCACATGCTACCAAATATATGCACTACTCCTACACTAGGAGTAGGCGCAAAACATGCATTCCACTTAGATCCATCCAAAAATGTTCTACTCCTACACTAGGAGTGAACAAAAATATGTTTGTTAGGTTCCATCAAAATAAATGCTCTAACTCCTGGTTGATATCTCTGTCAAAAGTTTGGTTGCAAAAAGGCATGAGGCTATCATAAAAAAAGGGAGAGAAAGAAAAAAAAAAAGAAAGAAAAAGAAAAAGAGATGATAAGAAAGAAAGAAAAGAAAGATGAGAATAAAGATAGCCCATGTTCTCACAAAATTTGTAACACCCCAAGTGTTAGTCACAAGTTAAGCAGTAGATTTAGACTTAAGTAAACTTTGTCAAGCAATGATCATGATCTCTAGTTCATAATTTTGAAGTGATGATGAAGGTTTTGTGGTCCAATCTATGAAATTGAGTCCCAACTTGAACTTGGACAACACACCTTTGCTTACATGTGGACCCTAGTTAAGATTTCTTAAGAGTAATGTTAAACATGCTTGTTTCATGTACATTACATCAACATGCATCCATCTTGACCAGTGGAAAAGTTTCGTGAAGTTTGGAATCAAGAAGTCACATAAAATGATAAGTTATAATCTTCCTTGAATCGCTTTATGTGACTTCTTGATTCCAAACTTCACGAAACATGCATCCATGCTTGTTCTTAACTATAACATGAGATGTCAACCAAACCTTGCAATATTGCTCAAACAACTCTACTTAAACTCATGAACAAAAGTTATGAAGGGTTCATGATGAGCAAATGTTAAGAAAATGCTTCTAAGTGTGGGAATGGCTAAAATTTTCTTTTTCGTGGTATGGTTTTGACCTGTGTTGACCAACTATTTGGATTGCTTGCATGGAGTTGGACCTTAAATAAAAGTTGAAGTTTGAACAGAGTACAACAAACTTTATTTTTGGACCAAGCCCTGATTCAACCCCTAAGTGGCTCAAACAGTGGCCTCAAGTTTGGATGCAGTGTTATTTTGTCCCCTCTGAAATATTCCTGTCCCTGATTGACAGCTGGAGTTGACTTGTTGTGACATTTTTATCTTCCAAATTAATATTGTAACCTAATTGGATTCCTTAATATGAGTTGAAGTACACTTTATGCTGGAAACAATGAAGCAAGTCTCATCAAGTTTGGAGTTCATTTGGATCTTCAAAGTTAGTTTCAAAATTAGCAAAGACTAACTGTTTCTAGGAGTTAACTGAATCTTAGTTTTAATTTTGTGTACCCCAATTTGGAGCCTTGTGTCTTCCTAACCAGGCTGAACTAGTCCATGATCCTTTAAGTAAAGTTGTAGACTACATTAAGTAGAACAACTTTTGTGTCGGTACCAAGACCTGGTTCAGCCTCTAACCTAGCCAATTAGGGACCCCAAGATCGAATCCTATACTGTTTTGGGATGTTAAAATTTTGGCTAAGTCTGAGATTTCAATATTGATGATGGTTGGCATTTCGTGTTCTCAGATTTTTGTTAAACAACTCAAGTTGAGCCAGATATAAAAGTTGGAGTTTACATCTTGGAGAAGGACATACAAAAAGTTGGATCAAATTTGTTCGTGTTTTGACCAAGTAATTCGAGCTCAAGCAGAGCAAGGCTTAACCCTCGTTAAGTCGTTGACACTGTCAAATTGGAGCTTAATTAGCCGCTAATGGAAAACTCTACTGGCCGAGCACCCTTAATAGAAGTTGTAGAGCAATTCGTGGGCTTCAACTTTGCTTTTGGGCCTAAGGTCCATTTTGGCCCGTAGCTGGCCCAAAACAACATCCCACAGTGGCCACACCATCGTCCCGGCTGGCGCCCCCACCATGGCTGACGCGCGCCTCCTACCTCTCCACGTGCCTGAGCTCCCTATCGGCCTCCCTCACTCGCTCTCCCTACTCCCAGCGCTCACTCTCGCCCTCCCTTGCTCCCTTCCTCGCCTCATTGTGGCTCGCATGCACAGAGCGCGGTCATGATCGCCATAGACGCGGGAGCAGAGCTCCCTACCATCACATGTGCCTTGCCTACGCGCCGCCTTAACCCTAGCCGACCACCCTATCCTCTCCGTCTATCCAAGGAGCTCATACGTTGTTGTTTTCTCGGCCACCGTCGTCGATGAAGTGCCGCCGCCGTCGATGCCGCTTTGGACGACCCATGCAGGCAACCTACCGGCCCTACATGTCGCATCTCCAGCCAAGCCGAGCCCCTCCACGGGTGCACCCATCGCTGGGCCATCTGGGACCCAACAACTGTCTTCGCCCGCCAGGCCACCATCGAAATCCGCCTCCACCGGTCGACCCCAAGCCGATCCCCTGCCAGCTCTGTTCGATGGTTGAGGAAGAAGAAGGATAAGAATGGAAATAGAAACTCTTTTCTGGGTCCATATGTAAAAGAGCCAGAGAGTATATTTTTAGATCTAGGCTTAGTTAATTAGAAGAAAGTCTAGGGTTCCCGATGCAAAAATGTTTTTTCCTTTTCTTTTTTTATTGCATTTAATCGGCTAAAACTTTGAAAAATCATAGTAAATCATAGAAAATTCATAAAATAGAAAATGAAGATGTTTTGGAATCCTTGTGAGTAGATCTACACAGTAGATTCATAATATGATATGTGTTAGCAGAAGGTTTTTGCTGTTTTTTATTATATGTTAATTAGGGTTTGGTAGGAATAAATTTATATCTGAAGTTGTGGTGCTCCAATTATTGTTAAATTTTTATGATAGGCTATTGATGCTATGTGTGTGTTGTGGTAAAAATTTCATGGTCATTGGATGCAGTATGATTGATTTAACTTGTTTATGGCTTGATAAATGGTTTTAAATAAGTTATAATTTTTATGTAGGTATAAAAATGTGAAATGTGGTTCCTTTGCCCTTGCATGGTGATAATGTGGCTTGAGAAACCTTAATATGGCTATATGATTATAGAAAATAATGATCTTTAGATTTATCTTGTTCTCACATGTTTATTAATAATTAAGATTTGTCTTTTTCATAGCAATTAAATTATAAATACTGAGCATATGAAATTTGTGCAGTAGTCATGTTTTGATAATGTCTACCACTAATAAAAGTCTCAGCCTCAAACTAGTTGTTCTCATATAGTACTAAAAATAAGACATATGTTGCATTATTAAAGTAGAGGATGAATGTTGTGAGCATATACATGTATTTATTGTCATGTGATGCTTCTAGTAGATTTTCCTACATGCTATGATTATTTGAATATGATTCCAAGATGTTTGGGGTAGCATATATGTCAAGAATATGTTAGTTTGTAGCAACTAAATGGTAGATGAATGTAGTATGCCTCTGTTGTTCGGGCTGCATGTATAGTTTTTTTAAGCAATTAATTTCATGGTGATAATGATGTTTTCTGAATGTATTGAATACCAAAGTTATAGATAAACTCCTTATATTTCTTTTCCTAAAATTTCATGATTTTAGGCCTGCTGGTTTAGGAGTTATAGATTTTACAAGTTTACTATCAGCTTTTGCATGTGCTCTGAATAGATCTGAATGATTGTATTGTTTGGCTTATTTAAACATGGAATCATGTATTGGTGATAATAGTAGAGTTTTAGTGCTTTTCTTAAGATTTCTAAAATGTTTAATATCATTGCTTTTGGTGGTCTAGAACTCTAGTTATTGATGTTCAAAGTAGAATGTCAGATTATGTCCAAATCTGGACAGGGCCTTTCTTCATTGGGTCTTTTAACCTTGTTAGCTATAGAATCCTCTTAAGATGATAATAAGAAAGTTATATATAGATTAATAAGCTTTTTATAAAGTTAAGGATCATGCTTGTGGGATGAATGTAACTTGAGATATGCATTTCTGAATTTACTATCAGTTTTTGTCCTTAGTTGTATAAGCTCTACTTCATGATATATTTTAACCTTGTTATTTGTTGAATCATCTTTTGGTGTTAATAAAAAAGTTTTAGATAATATCATTAGCTTTCCAGAAAATCTAGGATCACACTGTTGCATGGCTAGAACTTTGGGTATGGTTAAAACAAGCGACTGTGGTGCTGCTGTTCAGAATTTATGTTTGTACCTAAAATTGTTTGCTTCACCTTGCTTTGCTTTGTGTGTTACTAAGTGTGGCTCATGCCTTTGATGGTGTTAAGTTAATGTACCTAAAACCTTGTGAAACTTGTGTCATGCTTGGTGCTACCTTCCTTGCTATCCTAGCATGATAGGTTGTGAGATGTTTAATTAAGTAACGTGGAGTGCTTATATATGTTCGGTGTAACCTTGTGCTCATCTTTAATACTTTTATGTGAGGCATCTCATATTGACATTCTCCGCATTCATGCACTTGCATTGTTGCATCTCATCTAGGTACGCTAGATGCACCACGTGAAGGACGTGATGTTGGAGCCGAACCTGAAGATGGAGTTTGGTGAATCCATCCAGACGACGGAAGGACTAAGCAAGTGTCGAGATGGGAGATGCTCGCCAAGCGAGTGTCATCTAACAAGCACTGACCTAGTGTTGGATCCCAGGCTAGCCCCGAAGCATTCTAAGCCTCCTATGTTTTTACAAATATCACTTACGTCCTTTATGTTTGATGCATTCGGTTATAAGAGTTGGTTGGAAACACTTGATGCATAGAACTACCTTGTCCAGAAATATACCTTGAACCCTATGTAGGTCTAGGATCAAATATATGCTTAGACCGGTAGAAGTCATGTGATTTCCTATCACCTACAAGATATAGGTGGATACCGAAGCACAGTTGGCTATATTTGCTATCATGGAACAGAACCATGGGGTAATGTAACTTGAGGCCAGGCAAAGTCTATGTGTAGGGTGACTCATATGATCCCGTCTGTGTCGATTAAGGACCATACCATTGCTGGCACTTCTACCGAGATTGAATGCATGCCTCTCACTTAGCTGGCCGGATAACTCGTTCCGACCATGAAGCCGAGTAGCTCAACTCAGGCCGGGCCTCGTTCTGTAAGAGTGCGCACTCTGGATGGTAGTAAGGATGTGCGGAGAGCCAGACGTGAGCCCAAGGGCAGGCCAGGACTGAACGTCCTAGCAGCTGGTCATCCCTGATTGTGCGGCGCTGTTTGAACCCGTGAAATATGGACCTATGTTGTACCAAAGGTGACCTAAGACTACTTTGGTGTAGGTATGTTTAGGTCTGTGTTAGGAATAAATTTCTAGCTGTTTGAAATCAATTCGAATCGCCGTCTCTCTCGGATAATAAGAAACTCGACTAGCTCCAGCATCGTAGTAATTGGATTATGAAATATGATGGTTCTGATGAATATGAAAATCTCACACCAGCTATGGTTACTATTTTTATGCTACTAAATGATATACCACATGTTTGGCATAGGTTAGTTGCTAATCTAGAGATAAATAGCTATAATTAACTTAATGACCAAATTATAAATGTATAGCTAAATTAGTGGCTTTTTATGCAAAGTGTTGTCAAGCTAGCTCCACTTATAAAGCCTTGCATAATCCTTTATGTCACTTTATTTTTGGTTTATGATGGGTAAGTCTAGTTGAGTACATTCGAGTACTCAGGGTTTATCCCACCATGTTGTAGGTGAAGTTCTCGACCTGCTGAAGATAGTGGCTAACCGCCAGTGGGCTCAGGATTCTATATAGTGTTTTTATCTATATGCTTTTGTTAGAGGAGGTCACGTATGCTAGCAATGTATTTGGAACTTATATTATTGTAATCAGTTGGAAACTATGTTGTTTTCACTAATTGGTTTTGAAACCCAAACTTGTATTATTATTTGTGAACTCATTGTAAACATTATTTCCGCTGCAACTCTATGTATGTAATGTATATTTGCTTAATCGTGCGATCTTGGTTGTGATATGGATTTATCGAGGTCCTTCGTGACACTTGGTGGACTACCGGGTTTATATAAGTGAAAGTATGTGCGCGTCAACGTGTTAAATGGGGACAGCCATACTTGATCTTGTATAAATTGGGCGGTTCTATCACAAAATTTTTCCAAAGTCCAAATAAAGAGAGAGATATGTTTTAAAGAGCATAGTAGAATTAGGTTAGCCACCCTATAAATGTTCCACACACATGCACATCTTGATTTGATTGTATGACATCTTTCTCCTCGGATCCATTGTATGACTTAGCAAAATATGCAATGCAAGTATGCCCTCATACTTTTCCCTACCTAAGCTCCACATAAGCTTCTTAGAAATAGGAAGAAAAAGAAGGCAATGCTATGATATGCCTTGGTGAGGAACCAAACACCTTTGAGAGATTCGAGAGTACCATTCAAGGAGTACATGTGAACTATGCTTTATTTCAAAAAGTTTACAAAAACCTCCAAGTTACTAAGGTAAGAAAATGGGAAGAGATGACTTTGTTTTAGAGCCGTTCCACTTTTGAACCACTCAAGAAGATATGTTAGCCACTTCACATATCCCATAGGTACGAGGTGAAGTTTTGGAATAAACCTTATGCTAGCCCATATCTTAAATAGCTATGTTTATGTTTACTTTATCCTCAACGCAAAGATCTAAGTGTGGGGGAGCTTGTTGGTGGTCCTTAACACCTAAAAATAACCGCCAACTCCCACATAAAATCCTCCCATATAAACACTAAACTTAATATTAGGGTTTATAACTAATAAATTATCCGTGTGGTAAGGAAAAATGGGTAATCTATTCCTTAACAAAAAAATTTAGACTCTCAAACTTTTTGTTTATACAATAGTGATATTCTTTGTTTCCCTCTTTATCTTTTGATTCTTATCTAATGACCAAGGACGTAATCTTGGGCGTGAGGGGGTACCTACAGATGCTTTGACCAACCCTGCTCCTGCCACAATATTTGCACATTTGGATGCTACTACCATAGGTTCGATTCCTACTTGGGGAGATTTGATTCATTCTATAATGTAAGAATAAAGAATTGAATTAAAAGGCTTGCTTTGACCCTTAGGAGTAGGTAACCCATTCGCTATCCTTGTTTCTATTGCATTCTATCACCAAACTTAGTATTAGGTTTATAACTACCAAATTCCATGAGTTTTGGTGATTAATCAATTGCAGGAGGACATATCGAGAAAACATGGAAAAATTCTCAAAGTGCCCATTTAGACAAAGAGCAAAAGCATATTAGCACAAAGAATAAATGAGAAGGCCCACCTACCTATCACATCTGGGTGCAGAACCCACATAGACGCGACCTAGGCCCATCAGTGAACCGCCATGTGGAAGGCGGTCACAGGGAGGCTCCACCTAGGTGTGGTCGCACCCCCCAGGCTGTGCCAACCACCTCAGGCTTCCACATGGCATCCTCTGGTGGTCTCCCCTACGTTGGTTGCATGGGGACATGTGAGGAATATTCCTTCCAACTAACCATTCCATAGCTATAAATAGATGGGGAGGCCTCCTCATTCACACACTCTACACTCACTACTAGAAATATTCACTTCTATGACGAAAATGTTAATGACGGATCCAAAACCATCATAAAAATAGCTTTTTATGACAAAAATTTCGGTTTCATCATAGATCATCGGTGACGATCCTCGAGCCCCCCTTATCTATGATGAAATCGGGCATTGTCACAAAAAACGTCATAGAACAGCACATGGTTTCGTCACAGATCACTCACGTGACTGTTCCTGCTCATCTATGACGATCTTATTCAGAACTGTGATGAATGGGGCTTCATCATTAAATTAATTACTGATCTATGATGAACAATATTTGATCTATAATGACGGCGCTTCATCATAGATCTCCACATGGTACTTTCTCCATCTTACGTGTACCTATGGGACCTACAGTTACTCATCCGTGATGCTCGCAATTGGTCATAAAAGTCTCCGCTCGATCCTTTCTCCATGCGACGTGTATCTGTGTGACCCTTGTCCATCTGACCTATGGGACCCGATGGCTTACGTGTCACGTGTACTTGTGGGGCCTTTCTCCATCTCCATCCGACCTGTAGGACCCGATGACTTGCGTGTCACTTTGTGCTGGTGGACCCATCTCCATCCGACTTGTGGGACACAATGGCACCTTTCTCCATCTACATTCGACCTATGGGACCTAATGGCTTGCATGTCATGTGTCTGACATGTGGGACCCGATGACACCATTCTCCATCACCATTCAACCTATGGGACCCAACGACTTGTTTGTCACGTGTACCTATAGGACCATCCGACCTGTGGGACCTGACGGCTTGCGTGTCACTTGTGGACCCTTCCTCCATCTGATCTAGGGACCCGACGGCTTGCGTGTCACTTGTGGACCCTTTCTCCATCCGACCTGTGGGACCCGATGGCTTGCGTGTGGCTTGTTGCCGCTGGGGTTTAATAAATTCAAACTCAAAAAAACCATGAGACTTGGGAGTCGAACCCGGGACCTAGAGCAGGGAATAGACCGCCTTCACCATTGCGCTAGATGCCTAGTTGTGTTGACATGTCTTTGGAGTAGTATATGTCCTCTATGTGGATAGGTTGACTTATATATTGGATATATCCCCTGCAAGTGGAAACAAATCTGTGCCTGTTGGATTTGTGGCGGTGACGGTGGTAACGGAGGATCCCCAGTGTACTATGGTGGCTTAGGCGTCCTTTTGGAGGCTAGGCAGCGGGTCTTCCCGGTGGAGCATGGTGGCATTGGCATCCGTGTCCATCATGTGCTATGGCAGTGGCATTAGATCCGATCCGTAGGTCTCCTTTCTCCCCTATTTCTGTTCACTTCACTATTTTGGTCCTTGCTAGAACATGAGGTATACAAGAAACATTGTAGCATTTTAGATCTAGTTAGGCCAATGATGATGAAAAGAACTAGGAGGTGGCACTGGTTGGTTTTCTGCCGATGCATGTCACTTGCAGATCTGTCTAGGCAAACAAATAGGGTCTTCGCTTCTGCCTTAAACTATTTTTTTCTATCTAGTGCTTGCTTGATTCTACATTTATGTTTCGTATGCTCCAGTGCCACCAGTGAGTCCTTATGGTATTTTGAACTTGTAACATATCTGTGTCCACATTTTTGGGCCAATGATGTCTATATGGCTGTTGGATGTATTAGGATGCAACTCATATGTTTGCTTTCTGTGTCTTCTCCTTGTTGACAACCAAGTTATCCATTTGGTTCCAAACAAGATGAAGACATTGAAAGCAAATCAATGCTTTGTGTTCATCATTCACAAGACTGAGGCCACTAATGTCTAAGCTGCACATGTTGCTACTGATGCCAATGATGATCACTACCACTTGTTCACTGACATTCTACTTGTGAAAACTGAGGCAACCTATTTGGGTTGTGTAGATTTGAGAAGAGTCATCCCTTCTATGTTGTGTTTGATGGCCATGAGCAAGGAGTTTACTACAACAGGCCTGACTGCCATATACAATTTCATAGGTTTCATGGTGCTGTTATAAAAAGTACAACTCCTATGAAGAAGAAATTGCTGCATTCAAGTCAAGAACCAACTCAAATCCAGCCTTAGCTCATGATGATGACTTCTATCTTCAAAACCCAATAGCTGCTCCACCCTCTTTGTCCTTCAAAACTGTTGTAATTGTAGTCCTCTTAATCTTTGTCTGTCTCCTATGGAAGAAGCTCTAAGCTCATGTACTGATTGTAACTGTGATGGTTAGACTTGATTTAGCTAGAATTATAATGGTTACAACTCCATTAACTACTACTCTAGTTTGAGTTATATATATCTATATGGTGCTACTCTAAATTTAGATGAGGTCGTACCATGAAAATTGTTAATGGTTGTTAAAGTTGCACTTTGGTATGAGTTGTGGACTTCATTGATGGATCTTTGTTGGATTATTTTCCTCCTTAGTGATCTCATTACTGAGTAAGCTCTCATCCTACATCATGCACACTGACGAAATGGAGGAGGCCCCCAACAAGAGGAATGCACTGGCCAGCGTCATGGACAGTGTCTTTGTCGAGATCCTCCGCCGCCTCCCCGCCCACTCCTTGTTCTGCTGCAAATGTGTCTGTTGCTCCTAGAAACACCTCATCTTGGACAACCATAAGTTGATGCCCCAGACTATGGCTGGCTTCTTCTACGATGGAATCTATGACCAACGAAACTTCACTAGCATCACCAGTGTTTACCCCTCCTTGTCCTTCTTGCCCTTCACCATGAACAATGTAGCTGTCTTAGATTGCTGCAACGGCCTCATCCTATGCTGGTGCCTTGGGGATGATGGATACCGCTATGTCATCTACAATCCGGCAACCCATGAGTTGAAGGTACTACCGCCTAGAATCCATTCTGTTGGTGAGGCTCGATTAGGGTTCGATCCGATAGCCTCCTCGCACTTCCATGTGTTTGACTATGTGGAGGAGGATGGTTAGTGCGTGGGTGTCGACATCTACTCATCTAAAACTACATCATAGATCTTTAAGGAATCTAAATGGGGCGAGGAGACTGAGTGGATATTTTCAAAATCAGCAATTGTGTTTCTTAACGGTTGTCTACACTATATTGGATTCTGTGAGGGTTACCATCGTATACTTGCTGTGGATATGGAGGAAAATTCCTAGCAGACCACGTGGTTTTTCACGCTGCACCCATCTAGCTTAGGGTCACTTGTGTCAATGTACTGTTGGTGGTCGCAATATGTCCAAGCTTTCGATCTAGATCCTTGAAGACTATGGTACTAATAATAAATGGACATTGAAGCATACTATCAGCCCACGTAAGTTGTTTGGAAAGACTAAGAAACAAATGGGTTACTTTGATTTTGAGTCATGCTACACAACGGTTATAGTTCACCCAGAATGGAATTTGGTTTTCTTTGTTGGGGTTGGAGTGGAAAGAGCCGTCATCGCATATAACATGGACAACAGAAAAGTTCATGTCATCCCTACACATTACATTCCATGTGGTAGACGTGACATCCTACCAGAAATTATCGGTAGACCTTACTATCTTCCCTATATTCCCTTGTTCTTGGAGTTGGAGTCATTAGCAAAGTTGTAAATAAAGCAGTGTTTGCCTAAACGGCCACTAAACAGTAAACGGTGGTAAACTATTTTGTTGAGGGGGTAAACGGAAATTAAATGATTGACTGTTTAAACGGTCAAAAAATAGGAAAAACGGTCTAAACGGCCTAAATGGAACGGAGATAAACTATATTAAACGGGCTAAACAGCTGTTTAAACGGCTGTTTAGGTGAACACGAGGTAAATCTAGTTCAGTTTTGTATGGATAAATTTATATACTTAAGTTTATTATATTTATAAAATGTACACTTGATATGTTACATGCATAAATATCTATATTTGGTTCTTTTCACATGCATAAATATATATACATACCAAAATAATTGATTTTTACTCGGATAAATATGTATAAATGCTAGAATACTTTATTTTTTACATGCACATATATAATTATATGTATTTTTTTTAAAGTACAAAACCGTTTAGACTGTTTAACTTTGTTTGAACATTGTGTAAATAGCCTAAATGCTAAACAAAGGGCGACCGTGTAAAGACCGTTTACCGTTTAGGAAAACCTTGAAATAAAGCTGCATTTGATGTATCTCTCTGTCATGACATATTTAAATGGATCAATGTTGTTTGATTGACTATAGACATGTTAATTTCCTCTTGGATGGATGTTGTCACTATTTTGCAACAACTTTAACTTGTTTGTAATGTAAGCTAATGTCTGTGCAGTGTGTCAGACGCGTTCAAACGTACAGAGGTCGAACTTTCTTGTGTGTGCAGTAATATTTGATGAGGACATCAACACCAGCGATACATCCACATCGATACAAGTACCAATTTTTGGTCCTATTACTCGCGCCCGTGCTCGTCAACTTAATCATCAAGTAAGGTCACTCTTGAGTTCCTATCCATCATATTTAAACCATGGAGACGCGTGTACTCTTGTTTTGGTTAGGAACCAGGGAGACGACCGAAAGGGAAAAGGATTCGCGCAGGCTGGATTCGGACTCCAGGACAGCTCCAACTTGTGATGGTCACCACAGTCGCATACTGACTCAGATTGGGGCATTCAAGTACTTCATGGAGTCCTTACGAAGTCTATTTTCATATGGATCTAGAATCAAGTCCATATATATTCTAAGGCGGCCGCTATTACCGAATTACTACCGAGAGGTTTTCTGTCCAAAGGTGTTATGTCGCCTTAGTTTGGCCAATGGGCCATGTATCAAGTCGGGTCCATTAGGGATGCGTCCTAGGGTTGGAGCATGACCCCAACACCCTGGTGGTCATCCCTCCACCTTCATATACCCCTTAGCCACCACCAAGAATAGTTGGGTTTTGTTTAGATCAAGTTTAGCTCTCGCTACTTGCTTGTAAGCGCGCGTGCTAGATTAGCCCCCCATCTTCTTATCTCTGAAACCCCACCTTATTTGAGATTCAGTACTTGTTATACTTGTTCTTGCTAGTTCTTCGATTGCTTGCAGGACGAGTGCCCTAGTGGCCGGGGGACGCGCTCCACAAGATCGTGGTAGTCATTGGAGGTGGTGTATCGGTTGCTAAGGCGCAGCTTGGAAGGCTGTAGTCAGGCTGTGAACATCGTCTCGATCCACCAATCGAGTTATCCGACGCCCTCTCATCGAAAGTTTGGGATTCAACCCTAGCGGGTTCATACCAGTTGGTAATCAGAGCAAAGTTTATCGGTGAGAGACTTCGAATCCTTCGCTATTTTTTCAATTTTTCCTATAGTCCAGAAAAGCCAAAAAAATAGTAGATTAGTTTACCCACAATCCTATAAACCCTTTGAGCCTTTGCTAGCACTGCTTAGTTTGGGCTTGTTGAGTTTTTTGTTGCATCGGTTGTGTCGAGTTACTGGTCTTAGTGTCTATTCCTTTAGAGTTTTGAGTTCTATCATGTTTTGGTCACCACGAGATCCACCATCACCATATACATCTTTGCTTTGTTTTTGCCACCACGGATCCATATGATGTCTGATTTGAGTGTTTAAATATAATCTGGAAAGATAAAGTTGTCTTCTTTCCAATGCATCTGACCTTTAAGAAAAATACGTTTTGAGTGCTCCACAATCTTCCTAGAGATTTCGTCATCTGCTGTAATAACAAGATTTGTTAAATATGAATTTGAAGGGGCTGTGTGCAATAGCCTTATTGTTTGGGTTGTCATAGTACCAAACAAAATATTTAGGGCCCTGCAAAAAAGAAGAAGAAAAAAAGGACAAGAGAAGGAGAAGAAAGAAGGGGTTGAATCTGTTATTTTCTTCGTGCTGTGCTAGTTGCTCTTTTTCAGTGACTACCTTTGTGCCTAGGCTCATGTCTCTAGCATGGTTTAGCTTAGGACCAGCATAGTACCACCGTTGAACGATTATTCAGCTTGCTTTTGTGACTAACATGGTGCTAGTACTTTGTTGCTTCAGCCCACCTATAGCTCCACATATTTCGACTATAGCTTGATAGTGTGTTGTTGCGGCACCGATACACTTCATTCCACGGTTGCAGACTTGTTGGTTGCTGTCCCCTCCTGTTGAGCAAGGTAAGAATTGGTAAGAGCTTGTGTAATGGGTTGAGAGTGAGCGTCTTAGTGTAGCTACATCCTAATAGTTGTAGGGCTTTTATTTCTTCACATGTTTTCTTATTGTCCTTGTCTTTTAAACCATGTTAGGATTAGAGGAGGTTAACAAGATGCCACAATCTCCTCGCACCAAGGGCATCATTCAACATTTTACAAGGCAAGTGATGCTGCATACAGAAGGACTTGATCAAGATTTATAGGTGACCAATGACAAGATTGGGCAATTGGAGGCCACCCAACTTGCCACCACCACCAAGCTTACAGGATTGGAGGCATCTGTTGCTCGTATGGATAGAAGCCTTGCTGCTCTTCTGAAGCGTTTTGATGACTTCCACATGAAAGACAAAGAACAGCATAATGAAGACAACAAGGACGAAGAGCGACTCGAAGATAATTATGATGATGATTATACTGCTGATACTGAACATGATGCTCATGACACTCGTGACCGGCGTCGCCTACGCCATAATCATAGAGGTATGGGTGGTCACCGCCAACGTGAGGTACCCAATAATAATGATGCTTTTAGTAAAATTAAATTTAAAATACCTCCTTTTGATGGTAAGTATGATCCTGATGCATACATTTCTTGGGAAATTGCTGTTGACCAAAAGTTTGCATGTCATGAATTTCCTGAGAATACACGTGTTAGAGCTGCTACTAGTGAGTTTACTGACTTTGCTATTGTTTGGTGGATAGAACATGGCAAGAAAAATCCTAATAACATACCACGAACTTGGAATGCTTTGAAACAAATCATGAGGGCCAGATTTGTTCCTTCTTACTATGCACGTGATTTGTTAAATAAATTGCAACAACTAAGACAGGGTGCTAAAAGTGTAGAAGAATATTATCAAGAATTGCAAATGGGTATGTTGCATTGTAATTTAGATGATGATGAGGAACCTGCCATGGCAAGATTTTTGGGTGGGTTAAATTGTGAAATTTAGGACATCCTTACGTATAAAGAATACACTAACATAACCCGTTTGTTTCATCTTGCTTGTAAAGCTGAAAGGGAAGTGCAGGGGCGACGTGTCAGTGCCAAGAATAATATTTCTGTAGGGAAGACTAATTCATTTTAGCTCCACACGACTACTACTCCGACTACACATACTCTTATGCCATCATCCAGTGACAAGCCTCGTGCTACTCCCGCAAATTCAGTGGCGAAGATGATCTAGAAGACTGCTGTGAGTGCTTCATCCATGGCATCTACAGGTAGAACAAGAGACGTTTAGTGTCACCAATGCAAGGGATATGGACATGTGGTGCATGACTGTCCAAGCAAGCGTGTTATGGTCATCAAAGATGATGGTGAGTATTCCTCTACTAGTGATTTTGATGAAGATACACTTGCTTTGCTTGCTGCTGACCATGCAGGTGGTGAGGAACAACCAGAAGAGCAGATTGGTGCAGAGGATGTAGATCATTATGAGAGCCTCATTGTGCAGCATGTGCTTAGTGCACAAATGGAGAAGGCAAAGCAAAAGCAACGACATACATTGTTCCAAACAAAGTGTGTTATTAAAGAGCGTTCGTGCCATTTGATAATTGATGGAGGTAGCTGCAACAACTTGGCTAGCAGTGATATGGTAGAGAAGCTTGCACTTACAACAAAACCGCACCCACATCCATATCACATTCGATGGCTCAACAATAGTGGTAAGGTTAAGGTGACGAGACTGGTACGAATTAATTTTGCTATTGGATCATATCATGATGTTGTTGAGTGTGATGTTGTACCTATGGAAGCTTGTCATATTCTGCTAGGTAGACCATGACAATTTGATATGGATTGTATGCATCATGGTAGATCAAATATGTATTCTCTCATACACCATGATAAGAAAATTGTTTTGCTTCCTATGTCTCCTGAAGCTATTGTGCGTGATGATGTTGCTAAAGCTAAGAATACTAAAACTAAGATCGATAAAAATGTCAAATCTGTTAGTAATAAGAAAGATGAGATAAGATTGAAAGGACATTGCTTGCTTGCTACTAAATCTGACATTAATGAATTAGTTGCTTCCACTTCTGTTGCCTATGCTTTGGTATGCAAGGATGCTTTGATTTTAGTTCATGATATCCAACATTCTTTGCCCCCTGCTGTTGCTACCATTTTGTAGGAGTATTCGAATGTTTTTCCAAGTGAGATACCAGCGGGACTGCCACCAATACGAGGGATTGAGCACCAAATTGATCTTATTCCTGATGCATCTTTGCCAAACCATGCGCCATACAGGACAAATCCAGAAGAAACGAAGGAAATTCAACGACAAGTGCAAGAACTACTCGACAAAGGTTATGTGTGTGAGTCCCTTAGTCCTTGTGCTATTCTTGTTATTTTAGTGCCTAAGAAAGATGGAACATGGCGTATGTGTGTTGATTGTAGAGCTATTAATAATATCACCATTCGATATCGACACCCTATTCCACGTTTGGATGATATGCTTGATGAACTGAGTGGTGCTGTTGTGTTTTCCAAAGTTGATTTGCGTAGTGGGTACCACTAGATTCGTATGAAATTAGGAGATGAATGGAAAACTGCTTTCAAAACTAAATTTGGTTTATGAGTGGTTAGTCATGCCTTTTAGGTTAACTAATGCACCTAGTACTTTCATGAGATTAATGAACGAGGTTCTGCGTGCTTTCATTGGAAAATTTGTTGTAGTCTACTTTGATGATATATTGATTTATAGCAAATCCATGGATGAACATCTTGATCACTTACGTGCTGTTTTTAATGCTTTACGAGATGTACGTTTATTTGGTAACCTTGAGAAGTGCACCTTTTGCACCGATCGAGTGTCTTTTCTTGGCTATGTTGTGACTCCATAGGGAATTGTGGTTGATCAAGCCAAGGTAAAAGCTATACAGGGATGGCCTGTACCAAAGACTATCACATAAGTGCGGAGTTTTCTAGGACTTGCTGGTTTCTATCACCGTTTTGTGAAGGACTTTAGCACCATTGCTGCACCTTTGAATCAGCTTACAAAGAAGGGAGTGCCTTTTAGTTGGGGCACAGTACAAGAGAACTCCTTCAACATGCTGAAAGATAAGTTGACACATGCACCTCTCCTCCAACTTCCTGATTTTAATAAGACTTTTGAGCTTGAATGTGATGCTAGTGGAATTGGACTGGGTGGTGTTTTGTTACAAGAAGGCAAACCTGTTGTGTATTTTAGTGAAAAATTGAGCGGGCCTATTCTGAATTATTCTACTTATGATAAGGAATTGTATGCTCTTGTTCGCACATTAGAAACATGGCAGCATTACTTGTGGCCCAAAGAGTTTGTTATTCATTCTGATCATGAATCTTTGAAGCTTATTCGTAGTCAAGGAAAATTGAACCGTAGACATGCTAAGTGGGTTGAATTTATTGAATCTTTTCCTTATGTTATTAAGCACAAGAAAGGGAAAGAGAATATTATTGCTGATGCTTTGTCTAGGAGATATACCTTGCTGAATCAACTTGATTACAATATCTTTAGATTAGAAATAATTAAAGACCAATATGTTAATGATGCTGATTTTAAAGATGTGTTGTTGCATTGTAAAGATGAGAAGGGTTGGAACAAATTCATCTTTAGTGATGGGTTTGTGTTTAGAGCTAACAAGCTATGCATTCCAGCTAGCTCCATTCGTTTGTTGTTGCTGCAGGAAGCACATGGGGGTGGCTTGATGGGGCATTTTGGAGCTAAGAAAATGGAGGACATACTTGCTGGTCATTTCTTTTGGCCAAAGATGAGAAGAGATGTGGAGAGATTTGTTGCTCGTTGCATGACATGTCAAAAGGCTAAATCACGGTTAAATCCACACGATTTGTATTTGCCTCTACCTGTTCCTAGTGCTCCTTGGGAAGATATTTCTATGGATTTTGTGTTGGGTTTGCCAAGGACTAGGAAGGGACGTGATAGTGTATTTGTGGTTGTTGATAGATTTTCTAAGATGGCATATTTCATACCCTGTCATAAAATGGATGATGCTACTCATATTGCTGATTTGTTCTTTTGAAAAATTGTTCGTTTGCATGGTGTGCCCAACACAATTATTTCTGATCGTGATGCTAAATTTCTTAGTCATTTTTGAAAGACTTTATGGGGAAAATTGGGGACTAAGCTTTTGTTTTCTACTACATGTCATCCCCAAACCGATGGTCAAACTGAAGTTGTCAATAGAACTTTGTCTACTATGTTAAGGGATGTTTTAAAGAAGAACATTAAGGTGTGGGAAGATTGTTTGCCTTATATTGAATTTGCTTATAATCGTTCGCTGCATTCTACTACAAAGATGTGCCCATTTTAGATTGTCTATGGTTTCTTGCCTCGTGCTCCTATTGATTTGATGCCTTTGCCATCTTCAGAAAAACTAAATTTTGATGCTACTAAGCGTGCTAAATTGATGTTAAAACTGCATGAAACAACTAAAGAAAACATAGAGCATATGAATGCTAAATATAAGTTTGCTGGAGATAAAGGTAGAAAGGAACTAATATTTGAACCTAGAGATTTAGTTTGGTTGCACTTAAGAAAGGATAGGTTTCTTGAATTGAGAAAGTCTAAATTGATGCCTAGGGCTGCTGGACCATTTAAAGTGTTAGAGAAAATTAATGATAATGCATATAAGCTTGATCTGCCTATAGATTTTGGGGTTAGTCCCACATTTAACATTGCAGATTTGAAGCCATATATGGGAGAAGAAGAAGAGCTTGAGTCGAGGATGACTCAAATGCAAGAAGGGGAGGATGATAAGGACATCAACACCAACGATACATCCACGCCGACACAAGTACCAGTTTCTGGTCCTATTACTCACGCCCGTGCTCATCAACTTAATAATCAACTAAGTTCACTCTTGAGTTCCTGTCCATCATATTTAGACCATGGAGACGCATGTACTCTTGTTTTGGTTAGGAACCAGGGAGAGGACCGAAAGGGAAAAGGATTCGCGCAGGCTGGATTCGGACTCCAGGACAGCTCCAACTTGTGATGGTCACCACGGTCGCATATGGACTCAGATTGGGGCGTTCAAGTACTTTATGGAATCCTTATGAAGTCTATTTTCATATGGATCTAGAATCAAGTCCATATCTATTCTAAGGCGGCCGCAATGACCGAATTACTACCAAGAGGTTTTCTGTCCAAAGGTGCTATGTTGCCTTAGTTTGGCCAATGGGCCGTGTATCAAGACGGTCCATTAGGGACGCATCCTAGGGTTGGAGCATGACCCCAACACCCTGGTGGTTGTCCCTCCACCTTCATATACCCCTTAGCCACCACCAAGAACAGTTGGGTTTTGTTTAGATCAAGTTTAGCTCTCGCTACTTGCTTGTAAGCGCGCATGCTGGATCAGCCGTCCGTCTTCTTGTCTCTAGAACCCCACCTTATTTGAGATTGAGTTTGAAAATTTTTGTCTTCATCTAGTAAATTCAGTACTTGTTATACTTGTTCTTGCTAGTTCTTCGATTGCTTTTAGAACAAGTGCCCTAGTGGCCGGGTGACATGCTCCACAAGATCGCAGCTAGCTATTAAAGGTGGTGTATCGGTTGCTAAGGTGCAGCTTGGAAGGCTGTAGTTGGGCCGTGAACGTCGTCTTCATCCACCAATCGAGTTATCCCATGCCCTCTCATCGAAAGTTCGGGATTCAACCCTAGCGGGTTCATACCAATATTTCAACACCAATGGCTCCTCTTTGTTTCAAAAAAAAACACCAATGGCTCCTCTATAGTAGTGATATATTAACCGCCGTGATCTCTTTCGCAACTCCGCTTGTTTTCCTTCCTTCCCCGAGCCCTCCCATTCCCACTATAGATCTAAAATCACCAAGAACGTGCGGTTGCCTTCTTCAAACCTACTTCACTCTTAGCCACCACCATGGTGAAGGGCGAGCCTTCTAGAAGCGTGCACGGGAGGGGGATGATGCCGTGCCCATGGTGAAGGAGGATGATGCCGTGCCCATGGTGAAGAAGGATGATGCCATGCCCATGGTGAATCAAGATGAAGCTCTGGTGGATCCCTTTGGAGATAGAGATGATTGGGCCATTGACATCATGAGTAAGGCTTTCTTAAATGAGAAGTGAATCGAGAAAAAGAGCTTTTGACCACCATGACACGCTTGAGACTTGAATGCTTGGTGCAGTTGTGATAGGTCTTTTTCTGTACTTATTTCACTTCAATCCAAGTAGTCAAGTAGTCAAGGGGTAGATTGATTGCTATGACCCTCTACTGTCCTCAATATTTTCCTAAATGGTAAACGGTCTTTACACGGTCACCCTTCGTTTAGCGTTTAGGCTATTTACACGGTGTTTAAACGAAGTTAAATGGTCTAAACAGTTTTGTACTTTTAAAAAAATACATATAATTATATATGTGCATGTAAAAAATTAAGTATTATAGCATTTATACATATTTATCCGAGTAAAAATCAATTATTTTGGTATGTATATATATTTATGTATATGAAAAGAACCAAATATAGATATTTATGCATGTAACATATCAAGTGTACATATTTATAAATATAATAAACTTAAGTATACAAATTTATCCATACAAAACTGAACTAGATTTAACTCGTGTTCGCCTAAACAGCCGTTTAAACAGTTGTTTAGCCCGTTTAATACTATTTATCTCCGTTCCGTTTAGGCCGTTTAGATCGTTTTCCCTTTTTTGACCGTTTAAACGGTCAGCCGTTTAATTTTTGTTTACCCCCTAAACAAAACAGTTTACCACCGTTTACCGTTTAGTGGCCATTTAAACGGTCGTTTAACCCGTTTAGGCGAACACTGACTATCCTACGAGATCAAATACACAGCGGCCGGACTTTTTTGCGTTTGCAACAAAAGTCAACAGTTTTGGCTCCTTCGTTCTGCAATAGATCGAGGCGAGACTTGTTTAGATGAACTGCTCGCTGCATGGTTCTTTCAAGTTCAACAAATTTTATTAAAGACACGAGTTGATTTTAACAATGATCAAAGGCACTAATGAATGTTTAGAAATTAAGTTTCAGATGAAAGACAACCAGAAAGAAATCTGAAGCAAAAAGAAACCAACTACAAAATGACCAAACGATCTGAGCTACACCACGCTCAACAGAGTTTAACCCACCTAATACAAAGTGTAACAAAAGTTCACATAGACATACATGCAAATAAGAGTTCACATATTCGCAAGGGCGTCCCATAGATCAAACCTAATAGTACTACTGGTACGTCCCACAGACATTACAAGAAATGTGTGTTTTTTTGACATTCTATTATGTCATAATATATGGAATTTATGTCACAAATTGAGTTTTTTGACATTCAGTTGACGAAAATCCAAATGTCAAAAAGCCACCGTCACAAATTGATTATATGACGTTTGTATATTTAATGTCACAAGCTTATGGTAATGGTTTATTGTCACAAGTCCTTAGACCATGCCATATAAGCAGATGATGTGTCGCTGAGTTGGCAGGTCAATAAACGTCATAAAATTAAAATACAGCCTGTTAAAGGCCCATGTGTTGGCAGACTTATAACAAGCCCAAAATATTATTTGGTCTGTTTTTTTTACACCGTGGCCCACTTATTTTGTAATTTTCAGCCCATTTAGCTTTCTCAGATTTTATTTCTAGCCCACTTCATTCTCAACGGTTTTTTTGCGGCCCAAATTTTCTGTCAGCCCAGCCCAACAACATACCGTGGCATGCAACCTGATTTTAATTTGGTACAGCCCATCAAAACGGCCCAATCATTACAAGCAGCCCATGTATCACGTATATGCAACAAATTTATATTTCATCAACTATTCATAGCACAGTATTATCCATATCCACTTAAGTTTCACTATTGACCAAAATTCACTATTTTACATATAGGATCTCATCAGGTTCAATTAAAAGTACTTCCTATAATAACAATACACATGCAGCGATCTTTCATCTCCATTCTTGGTTCTTGTATTCTTTGGAGCAGATGGACCAGGTACGGATTTCCCTAAAATTACACAAAAACACATAAGTACACATTCACTCATGTGTTCCGAAAGCATGGTTAATAGTTGTAGCTCATGCAAACACATAACTGCATTTGAATTGAAATTAATGTAAGAGTTCTGGTGGAAGTAATTTGCAAGAGAACAAATTCTTTGGAATTATATGTAGTCCAGCAGCTAACATTTGCCATAAAAATCAGTATGTATGAAGTTCAAACACACAAGATGTCTACTTGCTATCAAATAGCCTATGAACACAAGATCATGATAGGAAGCTTATAAAATTATTGTAAAGATCTATAAGTCCAAAGTTCACTTGTTTCACTTGTCCGGATCTATAAGTACAGTTCGGAGGAATCAACTTTATTTTCATTAATCACAACAAAAATGCATATGTCCAAAAAAAGATTAATCGGAGAGCCTCAACCTGGGAGACTAGCGTCGGATCTCACACACCCACAGATGCTAGTCTATCTCGACCACATTCGTGCACCGGCGCATCCAGGCCGCCTACCTGCCCACATCAAAACAAATTGGATGACCAAACGAACACAACATATGTAGAAGGAAAAGTTGATTGCGACAAAACAAATAGGAGGTCACGGAGCATACAGAGAAAGCGAACTTTGTTTTGATATTGGGCTACCGCCATCTCCCTATGCCCACTCCTCCTCCGGCTGCCCGACACCACACGCACAGAGCACATCGCCACACAGGTACCGAAATCAACAACAAAATCGAGCGGAATTGAATCCAAAAGCTGCGGACGCAGGACGATCCAAGATGAGCGGGCGTCGGTCGCACCTGTTGAGATCGGAGGCGATGGGGCGGTGATGAGGAAGGCGAAGGCCAGCGCAGATCTCACCTCGAGCATGGCGTTTCTGCTGCATGGCGAGTTCGCGAGTGAGAGGACGCCGGGAGGACAGGGAGCGAGAGGAAGCTAGCAACCGCCCTGCTGTGATCAAACGTCGAACTGTGTGCACGCATGGGCACGGTGGCAGAGCACCTTAGATGGGATACCTGTCGGACCAACCAAGGGGCACGACACGCATCTCCTTGGCCCGCCCGAGCGCACCTGCTCTGTGCTGCTGCGTCGATTGAAAGGGCTAGCAAAGGGAGGCGGCGGATCTAGGAGGGGAGCGACAGATGGAGCTGAGATGAGGAAGACACTGAGAGCTACGGGGGTGGAAATGATTTGGCTAGGGTTTTGGCTGGAAGGAGCGTGTGGTGCTGTTTATATACAGGCGTGGAACCATTGCTGGCCGTTCCTCTTCCAAATAAACGGCCAGAAAGATTATGGGCCAAACAGGCTTTTGATATTGGGCTGCACATCGATGTTGTCCATCCCATTACTGTATATATTCTTTTCTTTCTAGGGAAGTTTTTATTTTCCTGTACATTCTACATGAACCTTATGCACCCAATATAATTTTAATATGATGTAAAATCTGAATCGAAATACATGGCCATACACTAAAATCATGTTGTTATGCAAGTTTGTAGATTTCCAAGTTTGTAGATTTCCCTAACCAAATTTAGATATTATTACATTTAAATTTCAATATATCAGAAACTTAGACATGATTTTAGGACCATAAATAAATCCAAATGAAAAAAATCATGAACTACAAAGCTGTAGACCTCATTGAGATCTGCAGCTTTGGTTCCAGTTATTTTCCCATATGAGTTCATTTGAGCAATTCAAAAATTTGAATTTCAAATTATAAGTTTAAATAAAATTTAGGATAGTTAATGATTTGAAATAGAAAAAGATGTCAACTATGAATTTTGAGAATTCATCTGGATCTACTACTTTTGTTTTGGTCGTTTTCTTCACTAGTCCATCACGCGCGCTGGTTAAAGTATATAGAAAATATATGTTAAATTTAGTTTCGGGCATTCAATAAGAAAATTACGCCAAATACTTAGCACATGAACATCAAGTTAGAGGATCAGCGGTATAGGAAAGAACACCTCTGATCATTGTAAGTGAAATAGAATGCTAATTATCAATATCTCATAAACCACTCTCAAGAAAATATGGAATTTGGGAAGCTGAGAAAAGGTAGACTACTATAATATCAGGGTTTGAGCTTACGCTTTTATTGAGTGAATTAGCATTGATTTGTCGAAAAAAAATCTTGAGAACTCAGTCACAACCTGCAGGGATCTAGGAATGAAGTAAAAGGTGGCTAATTTGGTAAGGACTTCGCTGAGCAAAATTTGTTCGGGTTTAGCATTAAGCCTAACTTTGAGCATTTGGTAAACATGTTTAACTACAATAATATGAGGAAAAGAAGTTCATTGCAGGATTAATGATCTAAATCCAATTAATATATATACATGATGAAATTAAACTAAGTGGTGCATTTGAGCAATATACCTGAAGATAAAGACTACATATAGGTTACCTGGTTTCTCCAATTGGAGAGACTACATGTAGGTTACCTGGTTTCTTCAATTGGACAGTTTATGCAGACCTTCAAAAAATGGAATTAACCGATTAATTATACTGCTATTGTCATTCGCTAACATTTACGAAAAATATGGAGGAAAGTTTATAATACAAAACCACTGAACTTGCTCATAATAGAGGAAGATAACTATTTTGCTGATCAGCATGCACTAATTTAGGCATGGATACCAAAAGCTATAAAAGTGACTCGTCAATGGACAATGTAGGTAGTTTATTTTGGTAAACACAAATCATAGTACTTAAATGAATTAGACACTAACAATGGTACACTCAATCCATATATATGCAAGAGAGAATTATTCAGTTTGACATCCATTAAGAGCAGCCAATACTGTGAAAACTGGGAACACGTGGGAAGAGTAGAGCACAGAGCCAAATCTGAAGGTTCATAATTTGAGTATATTATTTCACTCCAGTTAGGTAAAAAAGATCATCATGGTAAACTTGAATCATTTTGTGAGACCTAACTGGTGCTGGACTAAAAGAATTAAATACTATTGTTTGAGCATGAGTACTTTGGCTACTAGTTTCAAAGCCGTCTTATCATTTTTTTTATCATAAGTCTTATGGAACTCTATAAATAAGCGCATCAAATTTAGCTAAAAGCACCAAAACATAGGAAAATAAGAAAGAATTCAATGTAAAGCATTTTTTTGTGGCCTTCAGAGTTCTTAAAACCTTAAGGTCGAGTGATCCAGGTAATGATGCCTCACCTGTTCAACCTGCAAAGGTAAATGTACTTTGAGATAGAACTATAGAGGAGTCGTGTGCATACTGCTTTGAGTAGTCGAAGAACATACCGTTTAGTGTTTGTGCACAAAGCTATATCTTCTTTCTCGGAGCTTCAATAGTCTTGTGCATGCTTGCTAAGGTCCTACATGAAAGCATATATAGGTGGATTCAGTTTATATATATAAAAAGGAAAAAAGGAAAAGTGGTCTGTTATGATTATAGAGTGCAGAGATAAGAGAGCAGTCAGCATTAGATGAGCAAACGCAATAGATAAATTGATGGAAAAAATATGTGGTGGGTAGTGCCATAATAAATCTATAAGGAAGGTGTGTATATTAGCTATAAAAATTACAGTACCAACTAAATATGTAAGTTGCACATTAGCTATAGAAATTACAGAAGAAACCACTGAAATGGCAAGAGTAGAGCATGTAACTCATTAACCTGTTTGTATTGGGAATTTTGAAGACTGACAAAATAGATATAGCATCAATTTTTAAAGTACACTATGTAGATGTAGCACTAACTTTACGTGATCCTAGCTATGAATTTCATCATTTATTATAATAGAAAAAAGTTTTAGGAGGCAGCCATATCGAGTCTATAGACAGGTAAGAAGTCTTTTTTGAAGAAGGGGTAATTACCGTTCGTGCCCATAAAGGACAGCAACAAAAGGATAGAAAAATTCCTCGTAACGAACAGAAACAACATGGTAACAGGCTCATGAAGAATATGTTTTTTTTGGCACAAGGTTTGGAATTTGTTTAATATGGCTACATATCATGGAGTATTAACTATCATCAGTACCTACAAGAAAAGTGGCATACATAATTTTTCATTTGCTGGCAGAAAAAATTAGCTGTTACAAAATCATGGTGGCCAAGTTTGGATAGCACATTTACAGGTGCTTGCAAAATGGATCTAACCACAACATTATTTCATATAAGAACTGAAAGCCTAACATGCTTAAGTTAGGATCTATGAGATAACCATAACTTTATTTTATATAAGGTAAAGTAACTGCAAGCTTAGCCTTGAAGAAGCAGGCACCCAATTTGTACCGATAGGAGCTGTGCATGAGATCCAATTAACAAATTCCAAATTCCATTCACTTGGTGAAAACACATCACACAATAGAGTCTCTGTTACTACCAATTTTAAGGATAAAATTGAATGCACTAAACTCATGTGCGACCAGGGATCAGTTACACACATAAGCTGATAAATTATAAAAAGTATCATCACGGTGTATCTTACATCACGATTAATAACATAATATAGTCTTACACAACATAGCGGAAAATAAAAAGATAGCTCTCTCGTGGAAGCTCCAACACAGGGACAGTCAACTAGTTGACCACAAGCCTAAAAGTCCTCTGGAAACTCCTCATATCCGTTGACATCTGTTACCCATCCGAATTTTTATCCAAATATTGAAAGTAAACAAGCGTAAGTACTTCTCGTACTTAACAAGATAACATGGGGTTATGATGGCTCAAAAAGGAGGACACTGGTTTACTGCAGTTAGCACTTTTAGTAGGTCAAGATTTTATCATCAATTATTATCAAGTTATGCTTAAGCTTCCATTTAAACCCACATAATCAGATATCAGAATCATTTGCATCATATTATCATCGTACAACATCATAAATGAACAACAATAATTAACCATTTATTCTATAAGTTTTTCGGGCCGCTCGTGACCGTGAGCACGGCTGTTATAACAATTTGTAACCCTCTATAGAGGTTGTGCACATTCACCGCGAGTCGTGATTCCCATATGCCCAGGTTAATTACTCCCATATCACTGCCAAGGTGAGCGGGCAGGGTACACTATGAAGCCATTTCATAGGTTTCTCTAACAAGTTAGGGCCGCTAGGTTTCCTTGACAGGCAGATGTAGGAACCCCCTTTCTTATGGCACATATCCATCGTAGCTATACACATAGGAATAGAGGCAGTCCTATACCTAACGTGGCAAGCCCCTTTTGCGCCATAAAGGTAACCTCTAACAAGCTAGAAAAGGTCTAATTACTGAGCTAAAGTCAGAGCCATGTGACCCTCACGTTTGCACTATCAGTCCCAGCTTTTGCCGACAGATAAGTCCTTATGGAGGGCCGAGAGCATCATGATCAAAAGTCATATGCTCGTTCGCCCTATAATTCAGTTGTTCAAACGCAAATTTTACCTTTTTGTTCCATAGGACCATTATTCATTATGTAGATCAAGTACATTTACATTGAGCGCTAGCAAACTACCCACATGCATATAACCCATAGGAGACAAGGAATAGGACAATCAATCACTAGGATGTCCATACGGGTATCAAAATTAGACACATACAAATGAGTAATTAATAAATGGTGAATAGGCATCAAGGTAGATCCCATGCTATTCTTGCCTTGGTTAGCTAACTCCTGCTGATCCTGCTGGTCATCAAGGAACTCTTGGTCACCAACGTTCTCCTCACCGTCTGAACGAGACCAACACGGCAACATACAACATTCCAAAGGCATTCATGCAAAGCAAACAATCCTATTATTAGAACAGTATACCAGCAGTATAGAAAACAAGATAAAATGTTTATGAAAAGAATCTATGTCTCGCTACGATCACGTCAACGCGAAGTTCACGAAAATCGGAGCTAAAACGCGAAAGTTATGAATTAAACGAGGTTTCCTATAGCAATTTATTTAATTAAACCTAACCATAAAATTTAAAAGTTGCAAACATGATTAATAGTGGTACTAACACGTAGATTATGAAATTATGAAACTAACGCAATTTGAACGGGTCGATTCGAGCTAAAACAACGATTTTATGAGCAAAACAGTGTAGTGACATTTCTATAATTAGTATGAACTATTTTTGGATTTAAATAAATCAATTTTGGAATAATTAAACAGCCGAGGACAGCGGGTTCAAAATGGAAAGACTTGGGGGTCTCTTTAGAAAATTGACCCACGAAGGGGTATCGGCCTCTCTAGGCCATTGATCAAGGAATGAGTGGCTCGGATTAGAAAGGGGGAGAGAGAGAGGAGTCCGGCGGCCGGAACAGTGGCGTCCACGGTGGCACAGCCATGGCCGGCGATGAGGAGCATGCCGGCGTGATCAGTACGGGGGCTACGAGCCATGGTTTGCCCACCCGAGAGCACCGGGGGAGAGATAGGGTTCACGCGACCTCGGCTAGGCCGAGAACGGGGCCAGAGGACGCGATTGGCACGGGGGTGGCCATGGCCAGCGGCGTGAAGCACGTCGGCGCTCACGGATTGGGGTCTACGGGCCATGAAACTCGCAAATAACAGCACGGGAAGAAAGAAGGGAGCAAGGGGGTCTCACCACAGGGAAAAACGGGGGCGGAGGCGGCTCGGGGACGGCTGTCTACCCAGAGGGGCGGACGGCGGACCTCGGCGTCCTTGGAGCGGCGATTGTGGCTTCTACTGCGCTCGGCGAGTGCGAAACTGGAGCGGGGAGGCAGCAGGGCGGTGGTGACGGGGTCAGGACTCCCTTTTGAAGAGGCCGGGCGTGGGGGAGGACGCTCCCACGTCCGAAGTGGGTGTGGCGGCGGTTGTGCTTGACCGGGCGCGGGGCGTGCGGGAGGAGGTTGAGGATGGCGTTGACAAGCAGGCCCGAGCGGTCAGTAGATGATCGGGATGGGAAAGGGGCGCGGCAGCGGTTGCCTTGCGGTGCTGGGCCACGTGAGGCAGTTGCCAGCTCGGGTGGGCCGGCCCAGGAAGGAAAACAGAAGGAGGAAGGGGGAAGGTGAGCGGGCCGGCTCGGCCAGAGCGAGATGGCCAGCGGGGAAAGAAAAAGGCCAAACGGGCCGAAAGTGAGGAAGGGAGAGAGAAAAGAAAGAAATTCCTTTTCTTTTTCCAAATAAATTTTCCGAACCCATTTTCAAGTTGAATTTGAATTCAATTCAAATTTTAGTCAAAACTAATCATTACAAAAACAAATGTGCAGCAGCATGTATGCATCAACTTGTATCTATTCCTTATTATTGATTTTAATTTCACCAAAAATATTATTTCCTACATTTGAATGCTCACATAATTGCACAAATAAATCAAATTTAACTATTTTGAAAGAATGCAACTTTTTGGGTGTTACAATTCTACCCCCCTTAAGATGAATCTCGTCCTCGAGATTCAGATGATTGCTTACTCAAACAGTTGTGGATAAGACTTTTACAATTCCTCTTCTCTTTCCCAAGTAGCCTCATCCTCTGTATACCAATTCCACTATACCTTGCACGTTTTTATAACTCGGCTCCTTGTAACTCTTTCTGTCATCTGTAAGATCTTTATCGGATACTCTTCATATGTGAGATCTTCCTTAACAGCAAGTTCTTCTAAAGGAATCTGCTCTTTTGGTACTCGCAAACACTTCTTTAATTGAGAAACATGAAACACATCATGTACACCTGACAAACTCTCAGGCAGTTCCAATTGATAGGCTACTTCTCTAGGTGTTAGCACTTTTCCAAGTCATCATCAATCTAATTCCAATGAAGATATCACAAGCTCAAGACCAAATTGGTGAAGATGTCCTATAGATTCTTGTGATCCTCCTATATGTCACTTTTACTTCCAAGAAGATAGTACTTTCATGCTCCACAATGGATAACTCCAAATAGCATGTCAATTAGTTTAACTCACGCTTCCTTAGTTGACTTAATGAACAAGCCACTTCTTTGGGTACCACCACGCTTCTGCTGCACAAACTAGAACGTATGACACTTCAACTTGCAAATTCTTCAACTTGGCTACCCCCCTTAAGAAAAGATAGACTAGGGGACACCAAAGTATAGCTTACATCTACTTCTTTTAGATGAGCTAACTAGTATCAAGATGTTCTGACATCCCAACGATACTCTTGTGTATGGGCAAGAAACCTAAAATTCCTCACGAGACGAAAAACAACAGTGCAGTAAAATAGCTGTAACTCCCATTCTGTTAATCTAATGAAGCTGTAGCTTATACAGTGGAAAGCTTATAAAATTCTCCACAATTTCTTTATAGAACACTTTTCCAAATTCTGTAGTTAACTTGGTCAAAAATAGTACACAACAGAAACTACTCCATATTCCAAACAGCACAGATGCATCGCTCGGTGGTTTTCGCATCTCCATAACCAAAATAGCTATCAAGCTGATTCTTGTGCTCAGAGAAAGATATTGAAATGTACTATTGTTCAGAATTTTCTCATGATTTTTGGTTGTCCAAGAATAGAGATATAAACTAAAGAGTGTAGACTGCTCCGAAAAGATAGGATAGAGAAAACAGAAGAAAACCATAACCTAACTATTTATTGCACTGATCTTATACCTTAGGCCTATGAAATTGTGGGAACACCCAACAAGATCATTGTAATCATTACAAAGATTCAAAACAATCATAAGCATAATGACAATTCAACAAGCAATAAAGGTGCACAACTCAATCATTAACTCGACTTGCGATACTATCGTCCTTATTATGCTAGGGGTAACAATCCTAAGACTTATCTTCAGATTACGCAAGAAGGTGGTGATGAACAATTCTAAAAGCATACCAACCAAGGAGTGAAAATGAGAACAAAGACTTTAAAATAAACACCAAGGTAGAGATGGATAACAAAGGTAGAGATATAGTAGAGAAGAAAATATCAAGGTTTATAGAGCAAGGGTTTTTGTAGCAACATCTAAACCTTAAAAACCACCAGTTTCTACTAGGCTTATGTCCTACAGTCAACACGGCTCTGATACCAATTTGTCACACCCAATTTTAAGGATAATATTGAATGCACTAAACTCATGTGTGCCCAGGGATCACTCACACACATAAGATGACAAATTATAAAAAGTATCATCACAGTGTATCTTACATCATGATTAATAACATAACATAGTCTTACACCACACAACGGAAAATAAAAAGATAGCTCTCTCGTGGAAGCTCCAACACAGGGATGGTCAACTGGTTGACCACAAGCCTAAAAGTCCTCTGAGAACTCCTCATATCCGTTGACATCTGTTACCCATCCAGGATTTTTATCCAAATATTGAAAGTAAACAAGCGTAAGTACTTTCCGTACTTAACAAGATAACATGGGGTTATGATGGCTCAAAAAGGATGACACTGATTTACTACAGTTAGCACTTTTAGTAGGTCAAGATTTTATCATCAATTATTATCAAGTTATGCTTAAGCTCCCATTTAAACCGACATAATCAAGATATCAGAATCATTTGGATCATATTATCATCGTACAACATCATAAATGAACAACAATAATTAACCATTTATTCTGTGAGTTTTCCGCGCCGCTCGTGACCGTGAGCACGGCTGTTATAACAGTTTGTAACCTTCTGCAGAGGTTGTGCACATTCACCACGAGTCGTGATTCCCATATGCCCAGGTTAATTACTCCCATATCACTGCCAAGATGAGCGGGCAGGGTACACTATAAAGCCATTTCATAGGATTCTCTAATAAGTTAGGGCCGCTAGGTTTCCTTGGTAGGCAGAGGTAGGAACCCCCCTTTCCTATGGCACATATCCATCGCGGCTATACATGTAGGAACAGAGGCAGTCCTATACCCAACGTGGCAAGCCCCTTTTACGCCATAAAGGTAACCTCTAACAAGCTAGAAAAGGTCTAATTGTTGAGCTAAAGTCAGAGCCATGTGACCCTCATGGTTGCACTGTCAGTCCCAGCTTTTGCCGACAGATAAGTCCTTATGGAGGGCCGAGAGCATCATGATCAAAAGTCATTTGCTCGTTTGCCCTATAATTCAGTTGCTTAAACACATATTTTACCTTTTCGTTCCATAGGACCATTATTCATTATGTAGATCATGTACATTTACATTGAGCGCTAGCAAACTACCCATATGCATATAACCCAAAGGAGACAAGGAACATGATAATCAATCACTAGGATCTCCTTACGGGTATCAAAATTAGACACATGCAAATGAGGAATTAATAAATGGTGAATAGGCATCAAGGTAGATCCCATGCTATACTTGCCTTGGTTAGCAAACTTGCTGGTCCTGCTGGTCGTCAAGGAACTCTTGGTCACCAACGTTCTCCTCACCGTCTGAACGCGACCAACACGGCAACATACAACATTCCAAAGGCATTCATGCAAAGCAAACAATCCTATTATTAGAACAGTACACCAGCAGTATAGAAAACAAGATAAAATGTTTATGAAAGGAATCTACATCTCGCTACGATCACGTCAACGCGAAGTTCACGAAAATCGGAGCTAAAACACGAAAGTTATGAATTAAATAGGGTTTCTATAGCAATTTATTTAATTAAACCTAACCATGAAATTTAAAAGTTGCAAACATGAACAGTGGTACTAACACGTAGATTATAAAATTACGAAACTAATGCAATTTGAACGGGTCGATTCGGAGCTAGAACGACGATTTTATGAGCAAAACAGTATAGTGGCATTTCTGTAATTAGTATGAACTATTTTCGGATTTAAATAAATCAATTTTGGAATAATTAAACAGCCGAGGACTGCGGGTTCAAAATGGAAAGACTTGGGGGTCTCTTTAGAAAAGTGACCCGCGAAGGGGTATCGGCCTTTCTAGGCCGTTGATCAAGGAATGAGTGGCTCGGATTAGAAAGGGGGAGAGAGAGGAGTCCGACAGCCGGAACAGTGGCGTCCGCGACGGCACAGCCATGGCCGGCGACGAGGAGCATGCCGACGTGATCGGTACGGGGGCTACGGGCCACGGTTTGCCCACCCGAGAGCATCGGGGGAGAGAGAGGGTTCACACGACCTCGGCTAGGCCGAGAACGAGGCTGGAGGACGCGGTTGGCGTGGGGGCGGCCATGGCCAGCGGCGTGAAGCACGTCGACGCTCGTGGATTAGGGTCTACGGGCCATGAAACTCGCAAATAACAGCACGGGAAGAAAGAGGGGAGCAAGGCGGTCTCACCACGGGGAAAAACGGGGGCGGAGGCGGCTCGGGGACAACTGTCTGTGTGGAGGGGCAGATGGCAGACCTCGGCATCCTTAGAGCAGTGGTTGCGGCTTCCGCTATGCTTGGCGAGTGAGAAACTGGAGCGGGGAGGCAGCAGGGAGGCGGTGATGGGGTCAGGACTCCCTTTTGAAGAGGCTGGGTGTGGGGGAGGACGCTCCCACGTCCGAAGTGGGCACGGCGGCGGTTGTGCTTGACTGGGCGCGGGCGTGCGGGAGGAGGTTGAGGATGGCGCTGATAGGCAGGCCCAGGCGGTCAGTAGCGGATCAGGAGGGGAAAGGGGCGCGGCAGCGGTTGCCTTGCGGTGTTGGGCCGTGTGAGGCAGTTGCCAGCTCGGGTGGGCCGGCCCAGGAAGTAAACAGAAAGAGGAAGGGGGAAGGCGAGCGGGACGGCTCGGCCAGAGCGAGATGGCCAGCGGGGAAAGAAAAAGGCCAAACGGGCCAAAAGTGAGGAAGGGAGAGAGAAAAGAAAGAAATTCCTTCTCTTTTTCCAAATAAATTTTCCAAACTCATTTTCAAGTTGAATTTAAATTCAATTCAAATTTTAGTCAAAACTAATCATTACAAAAACAAATGTGCAGCAACATGTATGCATCAACTTGTATCTATTCCTTATTATTGATTTTAATTTCACCAAAAATATTATTTCCTACATTTGAGTGCTCACATAATTGCACAAATAAATCAAATTTAACTATTTTGAAAGAATGCAACTTTTTGGGTGTTACAATTCTACCCCCCTTAAGATGAATCTCGTCCTCGAGATTCAGATGATTGCTTACTCAAACAGTTATGGATAAGACTTTTACAATTCCTCTTCTCTTTCCCAAGTAGCCTCATCCTCTGTATACCAATTCCACTATACCTTGCACGTTTTTATAACTCGGCTCCTTGTAACTCTTTCTGTCATCTGTAAGATCTTTATCGGATACTCTTCATATGTGAGATCTTCCTTAACAGCAAGTTCTTCTAAAGGAATCTGCTCTTTTGGTACTCGCAAACACTTCTTTAATTGAGAAACATGAAACACATCATGTACACCTGACAAACTCTCAGGCAGTTCCAATTGATAGGCTACTTCTCTAGGTGTTAGCACTTTTCCAAGTCATCATCAATCTAATTCCAATGAAGATATCACAAGCTCAAGACCAAATTGGTGAAGATGTCCTATAGATTCTTGTGATCCTCCTATATGTCACTTTTACTTCCAAGAAGATAGTACTTTCATGCTCCACAATGGATAACTCCAAATAGCATGTCAATTAGTTTAACTCACGCTTCCTTAGTTGACTTAATGAACAAGCCACTTCTTTGGGTACCACCACGCTTCTGCTGCACAAACTAGAACGTATGACACTTCAACTTGCAAATTCTTCAACTTGGCTACCCCCCTTAAGAAAAGATAGACTAGGGGACACCAAAGTATAGCTTACATCTACTTCTTTTAGATGAGCTAACTAGTATCAAGATGTTCTGACATCCCAACGATACTCTTGTGTATGGGCAAGAAACCTAAAATTCCTCACGAGACGAAAAACAACAGTGCAGTAAAATAGCTGTAACTCCCATTCTGTTAATCTAATGAAGCTGTAGCTTATACAGTGGAAAGCTTATAAAATTCTCCACAATTTCTTTATAGAACACTTTTCCAAATTCTGTAGTTAACTTGGTCAAAAATAGTACACAACAGAAACTACTCCATATTCCAAACAGCACAGATGCATCGCTCGGTGGTTTTCGCATCTCCATAACCAAAATAGCTATCAAGCTGATTCTTGTGCTCAGAGAAAGATATTGAAATGTACTATTGTTCAGAATTTTCTCATGATTTTTGGTTGTCCAAGAATAGAGATATAAACTAAAGAGTGTAGACTGCTCCGAAAAGATAGGATAGAGAAAACAGAAGAAAACCATAACCTAACTATTTATTGCACTGATCTTATACCTTAGGCCTATGAAATTGTGGGAACACCCAACAAGATCATTGTAATCATTACAAAGATTCAAAACAATCATAAGCATAATGACAATTCAACAAGCAATAAAGGTGCACAACTCAATCATTAACTCGACTTGCGATACTATCGTCCTTATTATGCTAGGGGTAACAATCCTAAGACTTATCTTCAGATTACGCAAGAAGGTGGTGATGAACAATTCTAAAAGCATACCAACCAAGGAGTGAAAATGAGAACAAAGACTTTAAAATAAACACCAAGGTAGAGATGGATAACAAAGGTAGAGATATAGTAGAGAAGAAAATATCAAGGTTTATAGAGCAAGGGTTTTTGTAGCAACATCTAAACCTTAAAAACCACCAGTTTCTACTAGGCTTATGTCCTACAGTCAACACGGCTCTGATACCAATTTGTCACACCCAATTTTAAGGATAATATTGAATGCACTAAACTCATGTGTGCCCAGGGATCAGTCACACACATAAGATGACAAATTATAAAAAGTATCATCACAGTGTATCTTACATCATGATTAATAACATAACATAGTCTTACACCACACAACGGAAAATAAAAAGATAGCTCTCTCGTGGAAGCTCCAACACAGGGATGGTCAACTGGTTGACCACAAGCCTAAAAGTCCTCTGGGAACTCCTCATATCCGTTGACATCTGTTACCCATCCAGGATTTTTATCCAAATATTGAAAGTAAACAAGCGTAAGTACTTTCCGTACTTAACAAGATAACATGGGGTTATGATGGCTCAAAAAGGATGACACTGATTTACTACAGTTAGCACTTTTAGTAGGTCAAGATTTTATCATCAATTATTATCAAGTTATGCTTAAGCTCCCATTTAAACCGACATAATCAGATATCAGAATCATTTGGATCATATTATCATCGTACAACATCATAAATGAACAACAATAATTAACCATTTATTCTGTGAGTTTTCCGCGCCGCTCGTGACCGTGAGCACGGCTGTTATAACAGTTTGTAACCTTCTGCAGAGGTTGTGCACATTCACCACGAGTCGTGATTCCCATATGCCCAGGTTAATTACTCCCATATCACTGCCAAGATGAGCGGGCAGGGTACACTATAAAGCCATTTCATAGGATTCTCTAATAAGTTAGGGCCGCTAGGTTTCCTTGGTAGGCAGAGGTAGGAACCCCCCTTTCCTATGGCACATATCCATCGCGGCTATACATGTAGGAACAGAGGCAGTCCTATACCCAACGTGGCAAGCCCCTTTTACGCCATAAAGGTAACCTCTAACAAGCTAGAAAAGGTCTAATTGTTGAGCTAAAGTCAGAGCCATGTGACCCTCATGGTTGCACTGTCAGTCCCAGCTTTTGCCGACAGATAAGTCCTTATGGAGGGCCGAGAGCATCATGATCAAAAGTCATTTGCTCGTTTGCCCTATAATTCAGTTGCTTAAACACATATTTTACCTTTTCGTTCCATAGGACCATTATTCATTATGTAGATCATGTACATTTACATTGAGCGCTAGCAAACTACCCATATGCATATAACCCAAAGGAGACAAGGAACATGATAATCAATCACTAGGATCTCCTTACGGGTATCAAAATTAGACACATGCAAATGAGGAATTAATAAATGGTGAATAGGCATCAAGGTAGATCCCATGCTATACTTGCCTTGGTTAGCAAACTTGCTGGTCCTGCTGGTCGTCAAGGAACTCTTGGTCACCAACGTTCTCCTCACCGTCTGAACGCGACCAACACGGCAACATACAACATTCCAAAGGCATTCATGCAAAGCAAACAATCCTATTATTAGAACAGTACACCAGCAGTATAGAAAACAAGATAAAATGTTTATGAAAGGAATCTACATCTCGCTACGATCACGTCAACGCGAAGTTCACGAAAATCGGAGCTAAAACACGAAAGTTATGAATTAAATAGGGTTTCTATAGCAATTTATTTAATTAAACCTAACCATGAAATTTAAAAGTTGCAAACATGAACAGTGGTACTAACACGTAGATTATAAAATTACGAAACTAATGCAATTTGAACGGGTCGATTCGGAGCTAGAACGACGATTTTATGAGCAAAACAGTATAGTGGCATTTCTGTAATTAGTATGAACTATTTTCGGATTTAAATAAATCAATTTTGGAATAATTAAACAGCCGAGGACTGCGGGTTCAAAATGGAAAGACTTGGGGGTCTCTTTAGAAAAGTGACCCGCGAAGGGGTATCGGCCTTTCTAGGCCGTTGATCAAGGAATGAGTGGCTCGGATTAGAAAGGGGGAGAGAGAGGAGTCCGACAGCCGGAACAGTGGCGTCCGCGACGGCACAGCCATGGCCGGCGACGAGGAGCATGCCGACGTGATCGGTACGGGGGCTACGGGCCACGGTTTGCCCACCCGAGAGCATCGGGGGAGAGAGAGGGTTCACACGACCTCGGCTAGGCCGAGAACGAGGCTGGAGGACGCGGTTGGCGTGGGGGCGGCCATGGCCAGCGGCGTGAAGCACGTCGACGCTCGTGGATTAGGGTCTACGGGCCATGAAACTCGCAAATAACAGCACGGGAAGAAAGAGGGGAGCAAGGGGGCCTCATCGTGGGGAAAAATGGGGGTGGAGGCGGCTCGGGGACGGCTGTCTGTGCGGAGGGGCGGATGGCGGACCTCGGCGTCCTCAGAGCGGTGGTTGCGGCTTCCGCTATGCTTGGCGAGTGAGAAACTGGAGCGGGGAGGCAGCAGGGAGGCGGTGATGGGGTCAGGACTCCCTTTTGAAGAGGCTGGGTGTGGGGGAGGACGCTCCCACGTCCGAAGTGGGCACGGCGACGGTTGTGCTTGATCAAGGCAAGCGTGCGGGAGGAGGTTGAGGATGGCACGATAGGCGAGCCCAGTGGTCGAGAGTCGATCAGGGGGGAAAGGGCGCGCGGCAATGTTGCCTTCTGCGGTGTTGGGCCGTGTGAGGCAGTTGCCAGCTCGGGTGGGCCGGCCCAGGAAGGAAACAGAAGGAGGAAGGGGGAAGGCGAGCGGGACGGCTCGGCCAGAGCGAGATGGCCAGCGGGGAAAGAAAAAGGCCAAACGGGCCAAAAGTGAGGAAGGGAGAGAGAAAAGAAAGAAATTCCTTCTCTTTTTCCAAATAAATTTTCCAAACTCATTTTCAAGTTGAATTTAAATTCAATTCAAATTTTAGTCAAAACTAATCATTACAAAAACAAATGTGCATCAACATGTATGCATCAACTTGTATCTATTCCTTATTATTGATTTTAATTTCACCAAAAATATTATTTCCTACATTTGAGTGCTCACATAATTGCACAAATAAATCAAATTTAACTATTTTGAAAGAATGCAAATTTTTGGGTGTTACAGTCTCCAACTTTAGAACAGGAGGCAACACAGTTTAGGAAAACTTACCGAGTTGCATCGAAACCTAGGTACATCAGGAAACAGCTCCAGCACCGTCAGATCTAGCCGCCGAGCTTCGCCGCCGCCGCCGAGGATGAAGAGGGTAGCCGCCGCCGCACAGCCACCTAGGGTTTCATCGAGCATAGGAGCACAAGCTCCCTTGCGGGAGGAGGCATTGAGGAGGCCGCGCGGAGGATGGGGAGAGGAAGGGTGGTGGCCGAGCCCTACCCTCGCCGGCGCGTCGCCCACCGGGGGCGCCATCGCCACGTCGCGCCCGCCGCCGCCTCGGGAGGGAAGGGGAGAAGGGAGAGGAAGGGGAGGGAGGGCTGAGGAGGAGGAGGAGGAGGAAGAGGAGGAGGAGGAGGAGGAGCGCCTGACGCCACCGCTGCACTGGTCGCCCCTGGCGCCATCGCCCGTAGCGTCGGGAGAACGAGGGAGAGAAAGCGAAGAGAGAGAGAGAGAGGAGGGGGTGAAAGAATCTGGAAGGCGAAGCTAAAGCTGTTGCATATATTTGATTGCATGGATTCTCATGGGAAGTGGGAGAAGCAGAGGATAAGGGGGAGAAGGTAACCAGAAGCAGCAGAATCGACTGCCATCGAGAATCCGCTTCGAGCGATCTGAGCCGTCGAACGCGAGATCGGACGCCTAGGGAAATTCGGGGCGACGTGGCCACCCTGAGAGGCGGCTAAACCAAACTGCTTTGATATATAGAAATTCGAGTTTGTTGGACCAACTCTTCCGCAGTTGACCGGCTAGTGTTGACTTGGCCGTTGATTGAAACTTGGACGGCTATCCATTGCTCCGAGGCACGACTAGAGTCCGTCAATGTGGTTCTTGATTTTATAAAAGTATACAAATATATGAATGGTTAACTAAACAACTAGATGGATGCCAAAGTATACAAATATGAATGAACAATGTTACTTAGTCCGGAAGAATACTAAAATAATATTGAGAAATAAATGTAATAATGACCAGAATTTGAATTTTTTCAATGACCATGGATGGAGAAATGACCAAAATAAAAGTTATAGATCTCAAAAAGTTATGAAACTTTGTTGTTTATAGCTTTTTCATTTGAAATCATTTATTGCTTCAAAATGCTGTTTGAAATTTATTTCTGAAATTATTAAAGAACTCTGATTTCTTTTTTTAATCTCTGGTTAAAACTTGTAACTAGTCTTTCTCCCTCATAGTAACTTCAAATTTGATGATTTTTCCTAACATTTTTAAAATCATACTCTATCAATTTGTTGTGTTTTTACTACTATCATTTTGTCCATCTTTTCATATGACCTTATTTTATCGATTTTAATTTTGAATTTAAAAAATAGCAATTTAAATGTCATTTTGAAACATTAAATGATTTCAGCTGAAAAAATCAAGAACATAAAAGTTGTATAATACATCAAGATCTACAACTTTTATTTTAGTCATTTCTTCATCCGATAAAGTGATAGTAACATTGTTCACAAAATTTACATCTCTATTGTAGTTTCATAAACTGTAAGAGGGATATGTAAAATTTGCGAATAATGTTACTACCACTCTGTCGGACGAATAAATGACCAAATGACCAAAATAAAAGCTATAGATCTTAGGAAGTCATGAAACTTTGTAGTTGACAACTTTTTTATTTGAAATCATCTTGTTAAGGAAAACAACGTTTGAATTTCTAAAATTTGAAAATTAGATTTTTCAAACGACTTCGGATAGAGAAACAACCAAAATAAATGTTGTAGATCCCAAAAAGTTATGAAACTTTGTAGTTAACAAAATTTTCATTTGAAATCATCTTGTCAAGAAAAACTACGTTTGAATTTCTAAAAAATTGAATTTTGAATTTTTTAAACCACCTTGATAGACAAACAGTAGAAACAAAAGTTGTATATCTCGAAAAGTTATGAAACTTTGTAGTTGACAGCGTTTTGGTTCGAAATCATGTTGTCAAGAAAAACTACGTTTGAATTTCTAATATTTGAAATTCAAATTTTATAAACGACCTCGAATGGAGAAACTAACAAAATAAAAGTTGTAAATCTTGAAAAGTTATATAACTTTATAGCTAACAACTTTTTTTATTTGAATTCATTTATAGCCTTAAACAATTAATTTGAATTCGGTTCAACTTTTTCGATTCGATGATTGCTCTCGATCTGGGGCAGGAGCCCTTGAGGAAGCCACTGCTGGAGCTTACGGCCCACGCTACGGTAGAGTCGAAGCCTAGAAGGAAGCTAAAAGTATCCTGATTCTCAAAAAAAGTTAAACTGTGCTATGCGTAAAAGTGTCTTTATATTTTAAATAAATAAAGGCGTACTGCCTAAAATATCACAACCGTTCCCGTAGCCCAGTGGTATGGCAGCTTTTGCGGGTGCAGTAGGTATAGATGTCCATTGGGCCATGCCAGCCCGGCGGGCCGTGCCGTGCCGTGCCGGCGTCGTGCCTACACGGGCCACCGTGCCGGCCGTGCCATGCCGCTGCCGTGCTCGTGCCGCGCCTCTGGCCCAAGGCACGGCCCACGGGCCGTTTTTCCGTGCTGTGCCGCCCGGTGAGCACGGCCAATTTCACTGGGCCGTGCCGGCCCATGGCCCGGCTGCCAAACAACCTCTCTTTTTTCATCAAATTTTCTAAGTGTTTCACTTTCACAATTCACAGATTCCATTTCACAGACAATAAGACATAAGAGAGATATTATCATAATATCAAAATGAGCTGTTTGTGCAATGCTGCCTCATTAAAAACCTTTCTAGGTAAAACTCACCCTTGTGAGAAACCCTAGAAAGAAAAAAAGAGTACAGCCAGCTCTAAATTGTCAAAGTCTTAGTTCTATCCTATTACAATAGCCAACATCAGTGGCAAAGTCATAGTGAGACTTAGTGAGTTCACATGATCACATCACAGCAGCAAGAAGTTCTATTTCTATCCTATTACAAAAGTTCATGTTCATCCATCCATCATCCTTGATCGTTGACTTACTCACTGCCTCAACTATGTCACAAACTCACAGTCCAAAAGTACCTACAAAATGTCAATGTTAGATTGTTACTTTGTTAGACATAATGAACTTCAAATCTTGAATGTAAAGAAGTTTCAGTTTAGTGACTACCTCTCCTCTTCTCTTCTTCTTCTATCCACCACCAACAGCAGTATCGCCGCTGCCGCTGTCGGTGCCAGTGCCGCTGCCTTCGCCTTGTTCATCGAGGAAGAGGTTGTTGAATTCCTCTAGTTTCAGGTCCTCAGGTGTATGCTGTTCCCTTCTTGCACCTTGTTCCCAGTCCTTGATGTAGGTGAGCATCTCAACATGCTCAGGCAACAAGCGCCGCCGCCGATCTTCGAGTATCCTGGATGTACAGCTGAAACAGGACTCCGAAGAGATAGTAGACATAGGGACAGACATAATATCTTGAGCCATAATCGACAGGATTGGATAGGTTAGCCTGTGGTCACACCACCAGAGGAGTATGTCAAAGGATTCCTCATAACTTGTGATAGGGTCACTGTCCAAGTAAGCTTTGAGCTCACTAACAGCAGATGGAGTAGATGAAGATGAGGGGGAAGAGACATGGGATTCACCAGGACCTCCAAAGATCCATCCCCATGCCTGTTTTGTCTTACCAGTATGAGCTGAAGGGACTGAAACCCTTTGACTCCTCACTGCACAAAATTTCTGTTCATACTTGGCAAACAGTTTATACAATTCATCTTTGACATCAGCATAGTACACACTATAAGTGCATCCAGTTGCCTTAGCAAGCAATTCAAGCACATTAAAGAACCCTTTCATCTTAGCTCTAGGATCAAGAATGAATGGATATGAATAAATGAGTGGAATTTTCTCCCAATATTAAAGGAATTTAAGCTTCATAGGAGTAGCAATCATTCTAAAATTAGCATCTCTTTCAGCATTTTGCAAGTGTTCAGCCATGTCAAGCATATGGTGCAAAACAAGTGGAGTCAGGGATAATACACACCGAATGTAACAACAATTGGAATTATAGAAGAGTTCTAAGAATATCATTATTTGTTCAGCAACATACCAATGCTGTGCAATCAACAAAGTAGAACCATAATTTAATGTAATGAACACATGAAAGACTTCCTTATATGGCAGCAAATGTTTAAGCATCGAATACGTAGAATTCCATCTAACATCCATATCCAAGCCAAACTTTCTAGGTCTAAGACCCTGAGCTGTGCAGTAGTTCTTAAACAATGCAATTATTTGATTAGAGGAATTTAAAAACTTATTGCGAGTTCTGAAATCTTCAAAGATAAGGTTTCAACCTCTTCATGCCAGATTTAACAATCAAATTTATTATATGGCATGCACAGCGTTGATGCACAAGCAAATACTGCACCTTGTTAGGATCATCTCTTGTAGGTGCATGATAAGAACCTAAATAGCCAAAGAACATAGGTTGCAAAATCTCAAAAGCCCTAGAATTAGCAGAAGCATTGTCTAGAGACACAGAAAAACCTTGTCAATCAAATAAAACTCCTCAACCACACTAGCAATCCTATCAAATGTGTTTTCACCGAAATGAGAAACATCAATCATCCTTAAACCAACAACTTTTTTCTCAGTAATTCCCAATCACACTAACATAATGAGCAACAACAGAAATATAATCCTCTTTAGCATTACCAGACCATATATCAGATATTAAAGAAACAGAAGATGCAGCAGGCAACAAAGATTTCATAAGCATAGCACGTTGTTCATCAAACAGTTTAGACATATCTCTAGTGGTGGTCTGCCTAGAAACCTATTAAAACAGAGGATTGTGAGCACACTTAATGTAATCCTCCCAAGCCTAGGTCTCACCAATCCCTAAAGGAAGGTCTAGCCTAGCAATCAAATGGCACAACTCAGTGCGAGCAAGCATAGGATCATACACCCAATTTTTCAAACCATCAGGATTCATAGCAAGTTTAGACTGGAACATACTAGCATGCTTACGTTTTTTCATATAGGAAAACATGTGCCGTCTCAAATGCCCAATGCCAGCAGCAGACCTAGCACTGTAACGCGCACCACAGTGTTTACAGATGGCCCTCACTCGAATTTTATTCTCCTTAATCTCATGGAAGTAATCCCAAACATTAGAAACTTTCTTACCAGAGGTGGATGAGGTTCCATGAGTGTCAGTGGAGACCTCAACTCCACCATCACCGTCATCGCCATCGAGATCGATGGGCTGGTTGCCATCACCGTCACCGAGATCGATGCTGAACAGACCGGCTGCGTCATCACGCAAGTCGTCGTCATTCTCGATTTCCAGCTCCTCGTCCGGGTGCGGCGCTAGGTCCTCGCCGTCGACAAGGGGGGGATGCTGATCCACCCCCCGCGTTGCGAGCCTAGCACCAGCACCAGCCTGAGCCCGACCCCGACATCCAGCTCCAGCACCGCCCCTCGACGGGTGCTTCGGCGGCCTGGCCATGTCCACTCTAGAGGAGGACGCGGCGTCAGGCACGCACCTACAACTCAAAAAGACAGAGACAGAGTGAGTAGAGAGGACAAGAACTGACGAGCAGATCCAAAGAAAGAGTAGGGTTAGGGTTAGGGAAGAACAAGATGAACCTACGCTCCGGAGCCCGGTGCCGAAGATGAAGAAGCCAGAGCCAAAGGTGGGGAGGAGGAGACAACGATTAGAATCGACGGCGAGGTGGGCGAGGTAGGGTAGGGAAGATGAACACAAACTCACATGGCTCACGTTTCACCGAGAGCGAGAGGAGAGGGAAAGGAGGGAGGAGACAGGGAGACAATGGGACGGGGTTAGCGAGGTGGAGTGGAGGAGCACCGGCGAGGTCACCGGAGCCGAGGATGGGGCCGATGGCGGTGGCGGCGGTGGATCGAGATCTAGAGCGAGCGAGAGATGTGTGAGCGAGAGAGAGAGAGAGAGACAGGGGCGGCAGGCGAATAATGACGGGGAGCGAGGTGGAGTGGAGGAGGCCAGCGAGGTCACCAAGCCGAGGACAGAGGCGATGGCGGTGGCGGCGGTGGGATCGAGATCTAGAGCGAGAGCGAGAGAGGTGTGGAGCGAGCGAGAGAGAGAGACGGCTACTGGGCGGCGATGACGGGGTTAGCGAGGTGGAGTGGAGGAGCACCGAGGCGAGGTCACCGGAGCCGAGGACAGGGCCGATGGCGGTGGCGGCGGTGGATCGAGATCTAGAGCGAGCGAGAGAGAGTGGAGCGCGAGCGAGAGAGACGGCTGGCTGCGGCGAATGACGGGTTAGCGAGGTGGAGTGGAGGAGCGCCGCGAGGTCACCGGCCGAGGACGGGCCGATGGCGGTGGCGGCGGTGGATCGAGATCTAGAGCGAGCGAGAGCGAGCGAGCGAGCGAGATGAGAGGATTAGGGATTGGGGAGGGCTAGGAGGGAGGAATGAGGATTGGGGTACAGCCGGGCAGGGCTCCCGCCTCTCCAGCTCTCAAGCTGCGCGCTTATATTGACCAAGGGCAGGGCAGGCCGGTAGGGCCGACCTTCGTGGGCTGCCCTCTGTTGGGCCAAATGGGGCATCGGGCCGTCACCGTGCTGGCCTGCACCACCGTGCCATGCCCGGGCCGTGCCACGGGCCAGGGTGGTGGCCCAGACGCGGCCTGGTCCATCGGGCCTGTGCCGGCATGGGCCCGCTGGCCACCGGGCCATGCCGACGGGCCTCGGGCTGCATGGCTTTCTATAGCAGTAGGTCTTGTGTACGAGTTTTCCGCGGAGCAACAATTTTTTGCTACAAATTTTTCGCAAACCGCCCCGCCCCTGAGCCTGATGCGCCCACGTTGGGCCAGCCCATTGCGAGGCCCGCTGCCCTCGCAGCCCGCGCCTAAAGCCTTGGTAAAGGTGCTGCGCCCGCATTGGCCGGCCCATCGCACGGCCTGCGCCTGAAACCGAGCGCCCAACCTAAATCCAATAGCTGTTTCTCAGAAAAAAACTAAGTCCGATAGCTATTGTAAAAGGAAAAAAACGAACCACTAATATATGCCCTCTAACTCTAGTGGTAAAGGACATATTTGTTTAGGTCCTAATAAGTTCGAGTCTTTAAGGGCCCTAATTTTTTAGGTGGCGTGTGTGGTGTTTTTTTAGTTTGTTTTCTTTTTTATCTTCTTTTCTTCATTTTTTGATATACATATCAATGTATATATCTATTAATTTTTATCTCTCCGCTTCCCTTTTCTACATATCCTCTTCACATCACAAACCTATATTAAATTGAGTTTAGAAATAAACAATTACACACAGGATAAAAAAACAACTCAATGTTTCTTTTTTATTATTTTTATATAAAATAACGCATGCATACATTTTATATTGCGACTGACTGTAAATCTTAAACGACCAACCATCCATCGTGTGTTTTGGTATTTTGGTGACACCCTCCGATGCTAATTTTAGAATGTGGCATAGTGCACCCTACCTAAGTGTCAGGTTATAGGTTCACACCCACGGTTGCATGTTTTGTTTATTTTTTCAGTAGTGATTCGGCGTATATAAAATAAACCACCACATTTAACAAATACCGGCCATGAAATATATATAACATGGGAAGAAAATGTTGGAAAAAACAACAAAAATAAAAAAGTATATGGACCACCTGACCAGTAGGCGTGGAACATTCCAACATGAACAACAATGTTTAAAAAGAATAAAAAATTATTTTGTGACACAAAAAGTCTCTCAAAGATTGATGGGATTTGTAAATTAAACTTTGTGACACAGAAAATACCTCTATGACGTAGTAAATATCGTAATTGGATGAAATTACACTAGCTGTATGACGTTTTTTTGACATACACCTTTTTATTGTCACTAAGTCGAAGTACCTAAAACATAATGTCATAAGCCGGATGATATAATGACATTATCACCTGTTGTCATACTAAATATGTCAAAAAGCCACATATTTATTGTAGTGAGATCAAGGGTCGAGGTGGGCATGCAAGATCTCATCCACGTCCACCTTCGCTAACACGACGTTGGCGGCTGGCTCAAAACTCTCGATCAGATTGATGATGTTATCGTCCTTCGATTCCGACAGAAAACCCTGCTCCGCCACTCGGACGTTAACCGTTGCGTCAATCTGAAGCTGGGTAGCAGCCAGCACTGTGGCAGCCCCCTGATGAACGGCTTCGGTCACCATGGCTCAAAGGCAGAACAACTAGGCTCGGAACGGCTCCTTTGCGATGAACAGATTATCCATTGCTCGCACGGGGAAGCCCGAGTTAATGGCGGCTTGCACGCATAAGACGAGGCTATCGACCCGCGTCCTCAGATCTACAAAAAGGTTCATCATGTTTTGGCCCTGCTCCAGGTGGATCTCCCAGTCGACTCGTGCCTTGGAGACCTCAGTCATGGAAAAATGAAGTGCATCACTTGAGGTGTCTAGCTCAGCGCGCAACATCTCGACGTGCAGCCTGGTCGATGACAAATCCACTTGGGCCTCATGGTAATCCTTCAATAATTGATGGTACTCTACGTCATTTGAGGATTCATGCTCTTCTAACAATTCTCTCACTTCAGAACCAGAGGGCTATGCGGGGACAGACGGGCTCGGCGGCGGCAAGCGGCGATGGGATGACTCTCTGGCACCACCGGGGGAAAGCCCCACGATCGGGGATGGTGCCACCATGGAGGAAGTGCTGCACAATGCAAGCCAAGTTCAAGCCCATATAGGATAAAGGGGAGAGCGATCTGATTGAGAAGGCAAACGACTTTTACCGAACTAACCGACGTAGCATGGCACGGAATCACGGGCGGCTGCCTCCATCGGGGATGCCTCGTGGGGCCACTTTTTGAGCGAGACCACAAACAAAGAACTGGGCTCTAGGGCCAACGAGGCTTGGGATGCCATCACACCCATGTCCTCCTATTGAGATAGTAGGCAAATTCCAAATACTAGTTAAATTAAACAGCATGAACATAAATACTAGTGTGAGCATTGCTCGCATACTCTAGTTAAATGAAGATAAACAACATGAACTGCGATACGGTGATGATCCACCTCCAAAGGGGAACTAGTAGGTGAGAGACCATGCCGACGAAAGGTCCATCTGTAGGTGGAGGATTGCCGACGTGGAAGGCCTCCAAGGCCTCCCCATCAACAGATGACCTCGTTGGCTCAGCCATGGTCCTAGCAGGAGGCGTCGGCAGCGTAGTAGGGTGAAAGACAAAAGCGTTGGGATGGAGTCGAGAGCTCTGGAGAGAGAAGGCAGTAGGTGTACAACCTTCCTTCGCGCCCCTTGTCTTTTCTGCTATAGTTTGGGGACCGTCGACCATCCCACACCCAAGACGTTTGTGTTGGTGGGCGGTGGGGCTTCACCCTGTCACATTAATGTGATGGGCCAAAAGCGACATCCCCTGCTGTAATAGGCTGCCGATGCCACCCACATGCGCGCACTTGCGCGAGAATGAAGGAGCACGTCGTTCGAGTAGTCAATATTTCAGATGGTCGGACCTTGTGTGATCCTGTGAATTATAAAAATTCTAAACAAAAATAATCTTTGATGCATGGTTCTTACAAGTTCAACAAATCTTATCAAATACACGAAAATAAGATGAGTTGGGTTCAACACAGATCAAAGCCACTCCATAGGCAATAGTTTTACTCACAGCTCTGTAATGTATTGTGTTCGACAAGATGAAATGTGCCGCATGGGACTTTCTTACGAGCGCAGTAAAATATTAGAGTGAAGCGAATGTGGCAGGAAAGCTAGACACAAGAAGTTAATCGAGAAAAAGAGCTTCTGACACGCTTGAGACTTGAATGCCTAGTGTAGTTGTGATAGGTCTTTTTTGTACTTATTTTATTCCAATCCAATCAGTCATGACAGTTGAGGGGCAGACAGAAGAGTGAAGAGTGAGATGTGTCCAGCTCGGTCAGATTTAGTCTATCAGTTTGGTTAGATTTGGTCTATCGGTGGTAAAGTCAGAGTGAGTTAATTCCTAACTACTTGAATCACCATTACTTGCACTTCCCCATCTTCGGCTGGCCTATTTAACCTAGGCCTAGATGCACCTCTTGGGCTCAATCCACACACTCTTGAATCCACACACTCATGAGCCAATCATCTTTCTTCATCGCTTAGAGGTGCTGGTGCAAGTTTTCCGTGGTGCTCCTTCTCCATCCTTTACGAGGTGCTACCGTTGAACAGGAGCTTGACCTAGATGATTGCAGATCTTATGTTAACAGAAGAACTATAATCATCTAGTTCTCTTCTGTTCAGGGGCTCCATACTCGATTGGGGTGCTTCAAGTTTGTGAGGTGCTCGTTCTTCAAGATTGGGTGCTTAGAGCATCTCCAAGAGTTTCTAATAATTAGCCAATTAGTTGTGTTATTAGTCCATACCTATTTCTATCAGTGGTTCCTCTGCTCTGCATTAGACTGAGGTGACACTTGCTCCTCGTTGCAAGGTTCTTGCAAGTTCAACAAAGATATTTCGTAATAATCTAATGATATTTATTTAATATCATAAATAATGAAAATACATTTTGCAAGATTGAAGAGAGATATTTTGTAATTAATCTAATAATATTCAATAAGAACCATCATCGCATATACACATGGACAGCAGAAAAGTTCATGTCATCCCTGCCCTTGCCATTCGGTATGGTAGACGCAGTGTCCTGCCAGAGTTCATTAGTAGACCTTATTCCCTATGTTCCCTTGTTCTTGGAAAATTAGCAGAGGAGTAAACAAAGTTCCATTTGATGTATGTCACATTGCATGGTGCACTAAAGTCCGACCCATATTGTTTCTTAGTGGCGGACAATCCTACGCGCCGACCAAGATTTAAAAATAGGGCCCAAACATAAAATTGTAAATGACACAGTAACAAAGCATCACAGGAAAGCGAGGAAAAACGAGACTTGCTTGTCTGAACTTGTCGCTGCCATGGTTGTTTCAAGTTCAATAAATTTTATCTAATACAATCAAATAAGAGGAGAGCAGTGCCATCCCACTATTCAATGTCATCCAACTACTACCAAGACATACTAGTCTAACTACAGATTATTAACATGACTTCATACTAGCTCTAACTACTGATACATCCCATAGATCAAGGGTTGAGGCGGGCGTGCAGGATCTGCTCCATGTTCAGCTTCATTAAGATGCTGTTGGCAGCCAACCAGAGGCTCTCGATGAGATCATCGATCTCATTGTCGTCCGATCCTAGCGGAAAACCCTGCTCGACCACTCGGACGTTCACCACCTCGCCAAAGTGAAGCTGGCAGCGGCCAGCGCCATGGCAGCCGCTTGACGAATGGCTTCAACACCACATCCGCCTTGTCTTCTAGCGCCTAGGCGGCTTCTTGCTGGGCCATGACAGGTGTGGTGCGTGTGGCCACCAAGTCACCAAGCATCATGTCGGCATGTATCCTGGACGCACACAACAGCGCTTTGACCTCGTGGTAATGCTTCAATAACTTACGATATTTTTCGTCGCTTAAAGATTCGCCCACATTAGAACCAGAGGGCTGTGCGGGGACACACGGGCTTGGCGGCGGGACAACTCTCTGGCACCATCGGTAGGAAGCCACATGATGGGGGCACCACCGCCATGGAGGAATCACTGCACAATGCAAGAGAAGTTCAAGCCTAGATGATAAGTGGGATAGCGGCTGGCATGTATCATCAGCTTCTGGCTCTCGAAGACAGGAGTTGCGTACCCGTGCCAACAATCATCCTTCGAGTCCATTGTAATGCAGCCCGGAGAGCGCTAGGACATGTCCATGGTGAACGCCGAGTGGGAGCATGAGGATACATGAGTCCTGCTCGTGGTGTGGGCCAACAAGAACAGAGGAGTCCATGTAGCCGGTGACGACAGCGAAGTGGAGCGCACCAAGAGTGGTGGTGGTGAGGGAACCACCAGTGCCACTAGCGCCAGCATCGTCGTCGAGGGCAACAGGGAGAGCAATGGTAGTCTAGGAGACGGTGAGTGAGAGCATGACAGGAACACTGGCCTCCCATGACTGGACTTGGACATCGACACCGCCTCCACCGACACCGAAGTAGGGCGCACCATCGGCTCAGCCTCCTTTGAAGCGGGGAGAGCTAGTACACTAGAGGAAGCGAGGACCAGATCCGTGTGACCCTTCATTGAGTAGTGCTTCATGGGCATGGCCTTAGTGGCAAGCGATGAGGAGGCGGAGTTTGGGACTTTGCAAGGCGAGGCGAGGGTTTTTTACGCAATGCAAGGTGGAATCAAACAATGGGAGCAAGGCTAGGCTTTATGTACACACAGGGTGGACCTTCTGTATGCTATGAAGTATATAGGCTTTATGTATACATAGGGTGGCACTTCATGGATCAAGATTCTTGATTAAGCTCATTATTAGATTTGGTATAAAATGCTGTTCTATTTGCATGATTCGGTGAGATCTTTTGTGATGTTTTGGATTGTACTCGTGTGACTGCATTTGTGCAAATTAGATAAGCTTATGTTCAAATTGGTGTGATCTTTTATGTCATAGATGTTGTTATTATTTCCTATAAAGTTAGTCAAACTTAAGATTGTAAATGACACAGTAACAAGCATCACAGGGAAAAGAGGAAAACTACGGAGGATACTGTCCGATGCGTTCAAATGTACAAATGCTCGACTTTCTTACGCATGCAAGGGTGCATGCTCGTATGGAAAAAAATACGATTAGCACCAGCAGACTTTGAACAATGAGATGCATATATAGTTGATGTTGTTGCCAAATTAAAATAAAGTCACCAACTAGATATATATACATAGATGTTTAACACAACTTAACATGCACTAATTCAGAATTAATCTACCACACTAATGTGAATAACTTATAGCACTCCCATGAGATCCTACACACCTCGCTGCAGAACCTAGCCCACAAGTCCCATTCTTCAAATCTAATGGGCTCGCCACAGCCGCCGCTTGTGCAATGCCCGTTTTGGGGAAGAACGGGGTGAAGAATGGGCTCTACATGCTGTGGCACCATCTCCTGCAGCCGACCAGTACACGTCTTTGCGGCACCATGTACAGGTTTGGTTCTTCCATGGCAGTGCAGCCAGCCTCGCTTCGTCAGCACCTTCGAGCTCCCTCAACAGGCGCAGGGCAATGTCGTTACTGCCGCCACCGTTATTGGACCTATAGAGACGAGGGCGAAGACATACATACCAAATTTATGGCCTGCCTTGGCAGAGTGCTCAAGCCATTCAATCGATGGCGTCAATGACCTATGGGCTTCCACGAAGACGGGACGCAAGCCAACGAGGAAGCAGGTCTCCAGGTTGCCCACACTGGCTAGCCTGGTGGTGAGCAGGACACGATAGTCATCGTAGTAGTAGTGGTGCTCATAGAAACCTTGATGCTACAGCACCCAATGCAGTGGTATGCGCTAGCCGACTTCATGGGTGCCACACACCCTGCGCATGAACGAGCAGGTTGCCTGCAGGCTAGCAATGTTGTCCATGGGGGCATATGACTGTTTAGTGACGTGGCCAGTGATGTCCGTGGCCAACTCTTTCGAGAGCCGATCCATCATGACGTAGCCGAGGAAGAAGCAGAGTCAGAGCGTGTGCGTGACGAACGACGATGAATGCGGCGTCAGAGCGGAGTACGAAGGCGTGACTATGACGAGGCATAGAGCACTAGGGAAATAGGGCTGGTGGTTTATGTAGGCAGAGACTCCGCATTCTTGAAGGATCGCGTATACCATGTAAACGTGTCTCGGGGAAATGAATCATCCAATGCGATGGTTCTTTCTTGAGGAACCAATTGATGCCTCGCTCGAGTTCTAGGTGTCCATGTAAATGTGTCTTGGGAACATGAATTGTAGCAAATCTTGTGTTAACAGAAGATCTGTAATCATCTGGTTCTCTCCTATGTAGGGGCTCCATACTCAATTGGGGGTGCTTCAAGTTTGCGAGGTGCTGGTTCAGGGGCTCCATGTTCCCTTGTTCTTGGAAAATTAGTAGAGGAGTAAACAAAGTTCCATTCAATGTATCCTGTTGTTTCTCAGTGGTCGGACAATTGTATGCGCCAACCTAGATTTAAAAATAGGGCCCAAACTTAAAATTGTAAATGATATAGTAACAAGCATCACAGGAAAATGTGGAAAACGAGACTTGCTCGTATGAACTCATCGCTGTATAGTTCTTGCAAGTTCAACAAATTTTATCTAATACATGCAAATAAGAGTAGAGCTATGCAATCCCACTACTCAATGTCATCCAACTACTTCCAATACATACTAGTTCTAACTACAGATGATTAACATGACTTCATACTTGAGAAAATGAGCTTTTGACCACCATGACACGCTTGAGACTTGAATCCCTGGTGCGGTTGTGATGGGTCTTTTTTGTACTTTTATTTGACTCTAATCCAAGCAGTCACAATAGTCGAGGGGAAGACTGGTTGCTACGACATTCAAAACTGATGACCCTTTATACTGTGTCCTATGAGATCAAATATACAGCGATAGGACTTTCTTGCGTTCGCAGTAAAATTCAATAGCTATGTCTCATCCGTTATGCATTAGATCTAAGGCGATACTTATTGAGATGAACTCCTTGCTGCATTGTTCTTGCAAGTTCAACAGGGCCTAAGACAGTCCGATACTAAAGAAATGTTGATAGGCTCGGATCATAGTCTTGATGAAACAACAAAATACTGATCGTGTCAACTCTTGTGCCGTATATGTGGAGTCATGGGCGCGTAGCCGCATGCGCATGGGTCATGGGGTGGTTGACCCCACGACCCATGAAGGCGCGAACTATATAACAACAGAGACAAAGGACGAGAGGAAGGCTCTCTAGAGCTCCTACTTTAGTTCCATCACAAAGCTTTTGCCCTCTACCCTACTACTGGGCATCATTGTTCTTCGTTTTTTTTTCATATTGTTTTCTTTTTTACATAGATCATGGATAACTATGATCATTCTATGGACACGTCTGTGTATCACTATGTCTTCCGTGAGCTTTGTGTTCACCATGGCCTACAAACAAGGGTTGTAGTGCTTGTAGTGCATTCTAACTTTTAAAGTAGGTGGTACATTGCTTTTGTAGTTGTTCATCAAGTTCTTAGCCATCAAAACTACCATCTTGCTAGGGATCATCTAGGACCCTATGTGTTTGTTGCGGTTCATTCAAATGTAGATCTCTAGACTTTGCTTTCATACCGCTATGATTTTCGTGGTGTAGAAGTATTTTCTCATCGTATCCGTTATCTTACAATCAGTCCGAATGATCTAGAGATTGGTCAAGTTCGTGCAGTTCCTTTCAACTGAGCAGTAGCAATATGGTCAAATGATGTTAATGTTTAGTATCTATGGCATTAGAGATATGCCCTTGTTCTGTGTTTCTGAAATAGGTGTGATGTTCAAGTATCTCATAACATTGATGTTTTGATTTGTGTTTTCAATGTTCACTGGAGACAATTGTGATGTTCTATAGTTTATCTTGTTGTAATAATATCCATGTAAATGGACTTCTGTTGAACTTTGTATTATGTGGGTTAAACTCTATTGACCAAATATATATACACAAGTACTCCCTCTGTCCATGAAAACATACAACTATGGGTTGTGCGCCAGAAAAAGTAGTTCACATTTGACCAAGTTTCTAGTGAATAGTATTCATATTTGTGGCTCCAAATCAATTTATTATGAAAATATATTTCATAATTAATCTAATGATATATATTTGATATCATAAACATTGATACTTTTTTATCTATAATTGGTTAAACTTAATATACTAAAATGTGGCACTATGCTAGAATTGCATGTTTTCTTGGACGGAGGGAGTACAATATTGATGAAATGACGTTTCCCTATTTCTTGTAAATCGTATGCATGCCTCATTGTTCGAGTCATGTAAATTTGACAACCACATGTTCCTCATGGTTTAGATCTGCAGAGGGAATGGGAGAGCTCTGGGAATGTAGGAAATAAAACAAGCGGAGTTGCGGACGAGATCGTGGCGGTTAGAGCGACGGAGCAGAGATTTACTCAAAGGTTATGAATTTTGAACAAATACATATGGAGGAGTATGATGCATAATAAGTATTTTATACAACATAAAGCAATAAGCTTAATCAATAATCCTTTTCGGTGAAGTGCGAGAGGAATCTCTGCACTGTCGGGTCAAGATACATAGACAAATCTCATCGGCACATTAGGTAGGTGGATCTCTAGCCAACCACTTGGTGATGCACTTGTAGTGGAATGCGTGGCCGCAGCCAGGCATTTCCATAGCATGGCCAGCCGTAGGATTAGATGTTTCATCCTCTAGGCATATGCTGTAGTCCCAGCACCCCACTAGCGCTGCCTTCGCCTCCACGTAGAGTGTCAAGAGCGCCTTGGATGCGATGAACTTCAACTGTTCGTCAACCCAAAGCTCAAGCGTGGCATGGGCGATGCAGCCATCCTAGCAGGCCTCGTGCACTAGGGCCACGAGTTCAGGAACCTCAGGCTCAAGAAGAATGTCCTTCCACTGCACATCAGTGAGGTTGAGTTGCTACAGCCACATGAATGTCCTCATAAAGCCACGGAGGACATCATGGACACCTTCCTGGTCGCCGGGGATGTCCATGGCTTGATTTGCCTTCAAGATCCTGGTGGCGCTGCCTCCTTTATATAGGAGGTAGACCGGCTGCCAGTGACCACCGGCTTTGAGGGTGTTGGTCACTATGCATTCCAAGGTCATAGAGAACGATGCTTCAAGGATGCTCCCGCCACATGGATCCTTGATGGTGAAGATATTCTTTGACGTCATTTTGCACTTGACGTGGTGTTTGAAAGTGGAAAACTAGGCAACAGGATCTCTGGCGAAGCTCATGGGTCTAGTGGCTTAGTTTGTAGCTATGATTTGAATTGGTTTGGAGTTGGAGCAAGGACGATTTAAAGGGTACCCGGTGTTAAATAACTGCGGGATGAACGGGGGACAGTTACGAGATGGAATTTCAAGTGAATCGCTTTGAATGTAGAGGACCTTAGACGACTTATGCCGTCCTAGATTTCAAGGGTTGGTCGAACAGTTTCCAATACTGGACGTGTTGGGAATATTCTGGTATAATGTGAGATGTGTCCGGCCCGGTCAAATTTACAATGCTCGGACTTTCTTGCGTGTGTTGTAAAATTTGAATAGCTATGTGGCTCCTCTATTAGGCATTACATCAACACGAGACTTGATCGGATGAATTTCGTTATGCATGTTTACCATACTATAGATCAGAAAGAGAACAGAAAGAAACCTACAGGCAAAACCAACCAACAGGGTCATTTTGTTGTTGAATTTGACTATGAACGAGAAAGTTCGGCCACTATATATTTGATCTAGTAGGAGTCCTACAACACCGACTATGACCCTAGCGAGGAGGAGGACGATCCGGAGTACTAGCAAGTCGGTGAATCGCAAGCGCACTAGCCAGGAGGAGGATGCTTTAATTTTTTTCTCTTCTCTAGAAACTCAAAGCACCTTAGAATCCATGACTACTTTTTTCAAGGTGGGAAATCCATGGGAGTAACATTTGAATAACCCATTTAGTTTTTTTGGAGGGTTTACCATCCCTGGGAGTGAATTTCGCTTGCTTCCTAATTATAGGCCTTAGTTCAAACAAATTACAGATGCAGTCACACACACAAAAAAAATCACCAGTTGCAGCGCAATAAGTTGCAGTGAGCAAGTTTATTTTTTTATTTTATTTGGTAAATTTTAGGTGTCAAATTCATGGATCTTTTAATTGTTTATTATCATCCATTTTTAGTTTTATGTTTATTTATATTATGAAAAAACCAAAAAATGCAACAACTTAGGCCGCTCAAAATTCCGGTCTCTGCTGAGCAGACGGGACGGTCTGCCCGCCCAAAAATTTGATTTCGCACCGCGCCGAGCAGTCCCGCCAACATGCACCGAAAATTAGATGTCTCTCTTTTGCCCTCCATGCGGAAAATAGGTTTACCATGTCGTCGGTTTCAGACAAGGACATTTGTGGTAATGTGATGGCCACATAAAAGCGTAAAGAGTCGCCGTCGCTGTCTCCGCCTCCATCTCCATTCTCCAGCCGCACCATCTCTCCTCTAGCTCCAAATCCTAGTCCCATGGCCTCCTTTCCACTCTGCTGCCACCCCCTCTACCACCCCGCTCTGGACCCTAGGCACCATTGGAACAACAACTCGACTCCCTCACCACTCTCTAGCCCGCACCCTCTCTCATACATTTCCGAACCCTAGCCAAAGCCGGGTCCCCTTCGATTCATAGACAGCAGGTCAATTGGCTGATGGCGGAAGGACCGCCTCAATGACGGTACAAGCAGAATCTAGATCTCCTACCTAGCTCGGCACCTGTCATGACCGACCGCGATGACAGGACGACGGTGCCGACAACAAAGCAAAGCCAGGGAACATGGAGGAAGAGGTACCCAAATTCCTTTTATGATGTGTGCTCTACTATAGTGGCTGAACCAAGGATATATGGATAGTGATGGGGTTACATATTTCCTATAGTTTAGTGTAGTTGATATGTGTTTTATTAGATTAATGACTTCCATATAAGCTGTAGTTACTAGTTAGGTGCTTATTTGCATACTCTTACTCTATTGTGTTGACATTCTGTAGAAGCTTTAGTTAATAAATGCCTTTGTAATCTAGATGAACAGCCACTAACTGCTTATGAATGAGCACGGGATGCACAAATCGTAAGGAATCATAAAAAGATGGAAGAACTTGGAATATGATATGTGGGCCCAAAACCTATGTCTCTAAAGGAAAAAAGTCAAGCACAAAGGGTAGACACGGTGAAGATTTGGAATATATCCCTAAACTAGGGGAGGTAGTTGAGGGATTTGAGGATACAGATGAAACAGATTTAGATTTAGAAGATGAGCCAGTGCCCCTATCAATTGAGGTGCTTGTTCTATCTTGTTTTTAGTTCGGAGGAGGAGGGGGGGTGTAGGTAGCCATGCAATGCTTTACTGTTTGGATAGAAATGCAATTTGTATATGCTTGTTGCTTAAGTTTGTATCTCCAATTTTAGTGTCTAGGTCGAAGAAGCCATAGAGGAGGCTCTGCTAGCAGGACAAAAGGCAGCACTGCCATGAGTCCTAGGCAAAGGCTCTCCAAGCGAGTGAGGTCAACACCACTAGAAGAGGCTGCTCATGGATTTTGTACTTGGAGGTCTTCCACTGGCAAAAGGGTGGAGGTAGCAGCAGTAGGTGAACATAATTCTCCATCACGACCGACACTTGGACCTAGGGATCAATTCTAAGTTCATCAATTGACTAGAGATATTGGTTGGGATGACACCCTACCTAGCCCTAAGAGAGACTCCTCATGGCCAGATGATGATAGCCCAGCTAAAGAGGAGCCCTCTCAGCAAACTCCCTCCTTCCCCAACCTATAGAATGATGAAAGTTGCCTAGGTTGGTATTACCTTACAAATGTCTATCAATCAATTTACACTAGCTATTTGATATCCATGTAACTTTTCTAACAATCTGAATGTATGAAACTGTGTAGTGCCATTGTCGGGAAGAGTAAGGAAACCAAGGCCTCAAACTCATGGAATTATGCTTGACAAAATGAGCAAACCACTAGGAGGAGTGAGGATGCACATCTCTATTCTCGAGGGGAATAGAAGCCCACATGATCCAGTGCAAGCTACCAAGTTTGCCATAGAGGCAGGTGTAGTAGTCAGGAGTGAAGTACCAATTTTGATGCATTGGAAACAATGCAAGGGGAAGAGGCCCGGTGCCGTCTATTGCAAAAGATTTGTGGAGAGGCTAAATGTTTGTATGGGTATCCCCTCTTCACTTTCAACAACTTTAACGGATTTACTTTTCATTCACACTACTATGTGCAGTGAAGGCTGTGCATTAACGATGCTCACTCAACAACAAAAGAAGCTTGTCGGAATGTAATGTAGTCTACGGTACGACTAGAATGCTATAGGTTGAAGAGAAAATACGTCAGTGGTGTCCCTGCTATTCAGATCCGTATGACCTCTCCTGTCTCATCCATGAATGATGAACAATGGTGTGAACTTGTCAAGATTTGGTATAGTGCTAAGAACAAGGTGTGTGAACCCATCGATTTCCTATGTAGTCTTGCTATGGTCTACTTGTGCTGCAATCTAAGACAAATGAAGCTATAGGAAACATCTGAGAAGAACAAACGAAACCGTGCAAAAGTGAAGTACCACCAGGCTACATGATCTTGCTCCTATGTTGTCTAGATGCAAAATTTGTAAGTGATGGTTGTGTTTTATTGTTACTATTGCCTTTGTATAAATATAAACTAAAATTCATGTGCAATATGAATAGAAGAAGAACAAGAGGGAGGTAGCAGAACATGATCAAGGATTTGAAGAAGAAAATGGTCCACTTGATGAAGATGTTAATGCTGTGGAAGTCTGTAGGGACTTCCATACTAGTAGGAAAAAGGGTCTAAGCGATGCTACAAGAGCAGCAGTTGTAAGTACCTTCTTTTGCTTACCTTGAAATCTATTGAAGCCATTGCCGTAAAAGAAGGAGATGTAGCAGGAGCCTAGTGTTATGGAAATCTACTGAAGCTTATGTAATCTCTATTAGTAGTAGGCTGAGGAAGACCTACGCATTACTTGTTATGAATCAATCTCTTGGGTTTTCAATTGAAGTCCTCTTTCATTATCTATAACCTAATGTTTTACTGATTGAATTTTGTAGGAAGCTATGGAAACTATGCAAGCAGAACCTATTGCTGATGGGCAGCAACTAGTTACTAGTGTTGATGTTGTTTGTAAGGTCCTCTGCATCTACCAGGGCAATGCCCCCTCCCAAGGAAGCGGCAACAACCTTTTTTTGGAAGAATGCTGGTAACCAGATAAGCTCCACTAGAACAGAGACATCGGTAGAGAGAATGTTTCAGGAATATCTTGCTGCTGAATGAAAAAGTTTTGCTACCCTCGTTGATCAAGTGGATGAACTAAAGAGGAAAACAGAAAAGACTAAAAGGGAGACAAGAAATGACAACAGGAGGAGTACAACAATCTCTGTGAGCTATGCACACGCATCAGCTCTTTTGGTAATTCTTAGTCTTCAACTCCTGTGGCTTGATGCAGTGAACATTTGTGGTTTAATGTGTGGACTCATGTGCCTGTTTGATGTGTGGACTTGTATGCCAGTTTGATGTGGTGATAGTTGTCAATGGTTCGCTACTAATGTGTGAAATGTTAATTGTTGTTATTTGATTGCTAGGCTAAATAGTTATGTAGTCAATCTGTGTAGTAGTGACGATCTCAAATTACTTCTATGATGAATTGATTGTAATCCACGCAGTAGAACCAAGACAGGCCACGTGAACAGATAAAAATGCGACACGTGGATGAACTAGTGCATGACATGTGCAATAGCCAGGACTCAACACATGGGCTATTAAAATCCAACACGTGGAAGGAAGTCGTGAAGCCATGTGGCTGAATAAAAATACAAAATGTGGATAGACAGCACCGTGACACGTGGTTGAATAAGAAACGGCCACGTGGACCAACAAAAATACGAAACATGGTTCAATGAAGAAGTGACACGTGATCCAACAGCAACAAGACACGTGTGCTAATAAAAAATTGACATGTGGAACAAAATGGACCCAACACGTGGTCCAGTAAGAACTTGATATGTGCAAGAACCAAATATGGCCACGTTGTGCGATAAGGTGACACGTACCCAAACCATCTCTAATGCAACTAGCTATAGCATGTACACATGGGCTATAGCATGTACACATGGAAAGCATCTCCAACAGAAGCGCCCACTAGCGTGGCTAGCCCCCTGCCACGCATACCAAAACAGTTCTATAATGATCTATTTTTTGTCACAGATCAAGACACTTCTATGATGATTTTGTCAGATTCATCATAGATGTGCAAGAATGACGCGACTTCTATGACAAACCGTTTTTCATCATAAATTCATCATAAAACTAAAATTATGATGAATTTGGCTCCTTTAGTGATGAAATCTATTCATCATAGGAGTGGATATTTCTAGTAGTGACTTGAGCTTCACTCTTCATCTATTTTTAGTAGTAGTGTCCCTCTAGTTGCATGACACCTACACTTGAGCTTCACTCTTCATCTATTTTTAGTAGTAGTGTCCCTCTAGGTGCATGACACCTCGGATTGGTGTTTTCATAGAGCTTTTGTTAGCCTTCCCCCGACCACGTTTTCTCACCCCCTCGAGGGTAAGAAAGGTACCACTGCTCCGAAGTAAGTGAGTTTAGTAAGCCTGAACCTTAGTTATCTAGTTTATCTTAGGAAAACCTTAGAAAACTCCTCTCTACCCAGAAAAACATTTTTATCTTGGACGACCTTGATTCTTTCCAATACACTTCATGTTCCCCGTGGAAATTGATACCTTGGAATACTCCCGAGTGAAAGCTACAGCCTTATCTATGCGCTTGCGGATTTATCTGTTTGCGTTAGCAAATACCAACAATGAGCTTCTCTAAAAAAATCTTATGTCATGTTACTAATCTTGGTTTGTCTCTACCATTAAGCCATGCTCAATTTGCTAAATAAACAACTGTGCTCTTTCATCTCCATTTGAGTAAATATCTGTAGTACTTTCATACTACCTTTTCTACACTAGTATGTTTTGATTTGGAGTATTAATTGAGCATGATTATTAGATCAAAACATGCTTGTATAGAATTTGGTTGTATCTATAGACTAACCCATGTAGGAAACTCTCAATTCAATTTGGGTAAGACACAAGATGAATTCAAACTAGAGTTCAAGCAAGGCACATGATGAACTCCAATAACTTTGCACAAAGAAGACATGGCTCATTCATCATGGATGGAAGAACTGTAAGTATCAAAGTTCATTCACTTTGTCTTTTGCTGCAAGTTACTTTTGCCTTGAACCATGCTTATATAAACATGATAAACAAAATCTATGCTAAAGTAATCCTACAACCATATTTTCATTAGCATAGTTGTAATTCACAAAATTTATGGACAACATCCGATAGTCCAAATTTGTTATATTTCTTTGGGTATGTGTTGTCCACTAATCCCTTATAGGTATAAACAAATGAGTGGGGCGAAATGTCCAACAAGCTGTCAAAGATCAAAGAGCAAAAAGATGGCATGACAAAAGGATACGAAAGAAGGAGTGCAATCTAGGAGACAAGAAGCTCATGAACAACTCAAGATGCCAGGCTAGCCAAACAAGGAAAACTTCAAGCAAAAGGGAAGGACCATCATGAGTCATCTACCCTTTGTCACATGGTGCTATCACACTCCAATGACAAAGGCAATAGCCTAAGGTAAATGGTCATTATTTAAAGAGTTTTTTCTTAATTCTGGTATGCACATAAATAAGAAACAAACATGTTTGAGTTACAACTTACTTAATCCAATCTGATTAACTCAACATGTTTAGTTCTTTAAGCTTGTTCCTAGCACCACTTTCTTAATCTCGTAGTCTTAACCAAATGAGCTAAAAAGATGCATACCTTATCCTTGGAAGATGATAGTCATAATCATGTAAAGTTCGATACATTATGTAAAGATAGACAATCCTTCCATAGGTTAAGCAACTCAACCCTTTTAGTTAAATGTGTTTAAATACTACATTCATGCTCAATCTTCTGATCTTATCACCCATGTTATAAATGAACAAAGCATATAATATCAACCTTATCATATTCAAAGTGCCTAAAGTTAGAGAAGAATAAATAAAGTTTTGGTTTTGTTGGTGTTTTCCCACCAACAGAGCCCATGCACTTGATCTCTATCTTGCCTTTATGAGCAGGACACACTTCAAGCAAAGTGTGTGTGTGGGGGGTGGAGTTAATCGATTCCCCAATTTCCACAAGTGAAAGTTCTAAGACTATCAAACCAAAATCAAACTCAAAACCAAGACAGGGTTTGGCGGAAGAAGGTGTCATCACAAGAATCCTCATCTTCGGAGCAAACCGAGGTACTTGATCAATGAACTTCACAAGGAGAAGTCCGATTCGAAGGACTTAAAACACCGAACCCTCACCAAAAGAGCCAGCTTGGGGGAGACCCATCTCCATGTATGTAGGTAAGTATCCTTCCCTTTATTTAGTTTTTAGTTTCTTTTAAATGGTTAAAAAATGATGAATGAAACAAAATAAATAGTTATCCCTGTAGTAGTAAAATAAAAAGAGTGTATATCTATGTTGCTTTAACTTTGATTTTTAAGAGCTGAATAAATAAAGAGGACTCTGAATAATCTCTTAAATGGAAATGATGAATAGTTGCTCTGTTGTAATTCCTTTCAAGTACCTAGTTTTTGACATTGAATTCTCCTGAGTTTTGGATAAAACTGGTTTGATATAAAGATTTACTCTAAACTTAAAACTCGTTAGCATATGCCTGATCGAAGTCTAGGTAATTGAAGGATATGATATGAGAAGGTATGAGTTGTTGTTTAACTTGTTCCAAGTGACACCAAAATTCTAGAGATTTACTTTTTGAAAAACACAAAAATTCTATGATAAGTTCCTATATGACAAAGCTTGAATTCCTACTAGAGCCATACATGTTATTTAAGCTAGGAAAACTTCCACATATATGTTGCTTGCTTTTGCATTAGGTTTTGTTAAGCTTTGTTTACCCTTATGAGAGATTTGTCATGCTCTTAAAATCAAGATCATGTACACACCACCCAAATATGCACTACTCCTACACTAGGGGTAGGCACAAAAACATGCTTTCTCATAACCTCACATGCCACCGCCTATGCATGTCACTAGAGCACCGCCATTCAAAGATGTGGACAAGAGCGCCAGGGGCAGTGCGCTCGCACCCAGGGTGTGGCCGCACCCTTGCCAGCCTGGCTCACCACCAACTTTGCGTGGTGGACTCTTGGTTGGGCATGGGCTGCACCTCAAGTGGTTTCTTGCTCGGATTACTTGACACTACTAGAAATATCCACTTCTATGATAAAAATCTTAATGATGAATCAAAACTATCATAGAATATCGCTTTTTATGATGAATATTTGTGTTTTGTCATAGATCAGTGGTGACGATCCTCCAACCCTCCCTATCTATGATGAAATTAGGCATTATCACGTGAAAGCGTCATAGAACAACACATGTTTCATCATAAAAAAGCCTCGCGTGCCTGTTCCTGCTCATCTATGACGATCCTCTTTAGAACTATTACGACCAGGGCTTGGTCATTGAACTAATTACACATCTATGATAAAGTTTTCGATCTATAATGAATGACACCTCATCATAAATCTTCACACGGTCCTTTCTCCATCTAACATGTACCTATGGGACCTACAGTTACTCATCCGTGACGCTTGCAATTTGTCATAAAAGTCTCCGCTCGGTCCTTCTCATCCGATGTGTACCTGTGGGACCCTTCTACATCTGACCTGTGGGACCAGACGTCCAACATGTACTTGTGGGACCTATAGTTACTCATCCATGACGCTTGCAATTCATCATAACAGTCTTTGCTCGGTCCTTTCTCCATCCCACATGTACCTATGGGACCCTTCTACATCCAACCTATGGGACTAGATGTTCAATGTGTACCTATGGGACCTAGAGTTACTCATCCGTGACACTTGCAATTTGTCATAAAAGTCTTCACTCAGTCCTTTCTCCATCGACGTGTACTTGCATGACCCTTTTGCATCTAACCTGTGGGACCTAACGGCTTACGTGTCACATCTACCTATGGGACCTTTCTCCATCTCCATCCAACCTATGGGACTCGACGGCTTGCGTGTCACTTGTACCATGTGTGCCATTGGGTTTAATTTCTCAAAAAAGGTTTGATAGCTAGGAGTCGAACGTGGGATCTAGATCCAGGAATGGAACGTCTTTACCATTACACTAGACACCCGACTATGCTGATATGTCTTTGGAGACGCTATAGTATCCTATTGGCTACGTGGATGCCCTATGGGTTTGACCCAAATTGGATATCCCCTGCAAGTGGAAACAAATTTGTGCCCATTGGACTTGCGACGGCGGTGGAGGCGGAGGATCACCAGTCTGCTATGGTGGCTCAGGCATCCTTTGGTGGCATGGCGACACTCTCGGTGGAGCATGGTAGTTGTTGTCCACGTGATCAGGTGTGTGCCATGGTAGAGGCGCCTTGTAGCCGAGCTGTGCTAGTTCATTGAACAAAGGTATGAGTACCTTCTTCTGTGATTATAGGATTGCATTTGTTGTACACGATAAAGTAAAGTTCACATAAAGAAAGGCTATTCTATATGAATTTCAATTGAAATCAATGCTTTTGTCACACAAAAATAGAAAACCAGATTATCCCATAGTATGATATGAACAAATGCATAGATTAGTGGTCTCGAACACTATATGCTTTGTTCTAATGCTTGTTTTGCCATTGTCCACCCAATGGTCTAACTCTAATGGACTTTGCATACTTTTGCTACAATAGATGGACACATCCTGGATTTGTAATGGGAGACCATTCTCGCCGATGCTCACCAAAGGAGTTGAAGTGTTCATTGAGTGGGTTAAACAAAAATTCCTAGAGCAAAAGATCCCTTGCCCGTGTACACAATGTCTTAACCAGGTGGATACAACTTGGTAGGAGGTGAAGGACCACTTACTTATGAACACAATGTCACCCACATACACCACATGGATTCATCATGGGTAAGAGGGAGGAGGTACTGACAATATAGAGCCATCAGATGTGCATGGATCTCATCATGATGGTTGGATTGTAGAGGAGGAGGAGCAGGAGGATGGCGACGATAACATATTACCTGATTTTGATGATTTAGTTAAAAACCTATTGACATATGAAGAGTGAGCTGGAAGAGTCCCAAAGTTTAAAAGACTGTTGGAGGATTTGAAGCAATTAATTTCTTCTAGATCTACCTTCTCAAGATTCTCCTTCTTTGTCAGGTTGCTCTATATCAAGTCCCACTATCAAGTTAGCAACAACTAGTTTGATGCATTATTGGCATTGCTGTCAGATGCATTCCCTAAGAGCAACGTACCAAAATCATGTGAGGAGGCACACAAATATATTTGAGAATTGGGACTTGGTTATGAAAGTATCCATGTGTGCAAGAACAACTATGTGTTGTTTTGGGGTGATCGTGAGAAATTGGAAGTGTGCCCAAAATGCAAAGAGTCTAGATGGGAGGATGCAGATGGTAGCAGACATGTTCCTCATATGGTTTTGAGGCATTTTCTACTAATACCGATTTTTAAAATCTTTGTTGCTCGAGGAACAGCAGCGGACGCCGAATGGCACGAGACTAACCGAGAGAAGAATACCGGTGAAATGAGCCATCCAGCAGATGGAGAAGCATGGCAGAACTTTGATAGAAAGCACAAAACATTTGCAGATGATCCAAGGAACTTGAGGCTTGCCATCGCCACAGATGGTTTCAATCCAATTGGCAACTTTAGCTCGACATATAGTATGTGGCCTGTTCTTGTAACGCCTCTAAACCTGCCACCATGGGAATGTGTGAACCCATCGAATTGCTATATGTTTTACTGATCCCGGGCCCAACCTCTCCAGGAAATGATTTTGATGTATTCTTAGAACCTCTTATAGACAAACTGCAAGAACTATGGAAGGATGTCAACACTTTTCATGTACTACATATCCTGATAATAAGGATGGCTTCACTCTGCGCGCTATCGTGCTTTGGTGCATACATGATTTTCCAGCATTGAGCACCTTGTGAGGCCAAACTACAAAAGGTTATTATGCATGTATTTATTGTGATAAAAATCTATTGTCAAGGAGGCTAAGACATAAGCTAGGCTACCTTGGACACCGTCGTTACCTTTCTAGGAATCACCCTTGTAGGAAGAGCCTAGATTTTGATGGAGAAACTGAGGACCGAGATGCACCAGAAAAGTTCACCTTACAGTAGGTCCTTGAGGAACTTGGGAAGGTTAAAGATGTCTACCTAGGTAAGCATGGTGGAAAAAAGAAACGAAAGCATGGAGAGCCAGTGATTTATAATAAAAAATCTGCTTGGTGGGGGCTGCCGTATTGGAAGGATCTGTTGCTACCACACAATCTTGATGTCATGCACATTGAGAAAAACATATGTGAAAACATTCTTTGGACATTGCTAAAAGTGGAGGCAAGATAAGGACATAACGAACGCTAGGCTAGATTTGCATGATATGAACATAAGGCCTCAATATCAGGGCATATAGCAAGGCACCTTGCTTAAATTCCTAGAAGCTCGCTATGTCTTGAAGGAAAAACATAGAGCAAAATTTTGCAAGTTCCTTAAAGGTGTCAAGTTTCTAGATGGTTATGCCAACTAAGCAAAATCCATAACTATAGATGGTACCAAGGTAGTTGGCAAGCTAAAAACGCATACTTGCCATGTCCTTCTCTAGAGGGTCATACCTATAGGCTTAAGAGGTTTTGTTCCCAAAGATGTATACAAAGCTATTTCAGAACTTGGGAACTTCTTCAGGCAACTATGTAGTAGGACACTGAGGAAAGAAGTCGTGAAAAGGCTAAATGAGACATCCCACTCATCTTATGCAAGCTTGAGAAGATTTTTCCACCAACCTTTTTCGATGTTATGGTGCACTTGGCTATCCATCTACCTGATGAGGCACTTCTTAGAGGGCCCGTACAGTATGGGTGGATGTACCCAATAGAACAACAACTGGGCACATTGAAGAATTTCTTAAGGAATAGGGCAGGCCTGAAGGATCAATTGCAAAGGCTTACTTTGAAAGTAAGATGTTGGCATTTTGGGAGAGTTTCATGGATGATGATGTTAAAACAAGATATAATCGGGACAACAATATGTCACATGATGGGCTAGCAGATGGTGACACCTCTGTTTTCATGCATGGTGTCAAGCCCATTGGCAAGATTAAGGTAGTGAACATCGATGATAAAGCCAAAATCAATAAGCTAGCTTGGTATGTGCTTAATAACTATGAAGAGGTTAGACCATATGTGGAGTAAGTATGATTTTTTATATGCTAATTTGCTCTTTCCTATATTATGTAATGTTACCAATAATAATGCTTATATGTGCTACAACATATACAGACAAATTTTAGAGGAAGAAGGGGCAAGTGATGATGTTGATAGTAGGCTAGCAGCAGAGTTTCTAGCGTGGTTTAAGTCTCATGTATGTGATTAGCATATTTTAGTTTTGTTAGGCCGATCATTGGCAGAATTATATGACAACTTAGTGGTGATGATGGTTTCATGTTTGTGCGCAGATCGAGGAGCTACGTAGAGAGAAACCAACAGAGGTCAGTGAAGGTTTGTATGCACTATCATGTGGTCCTGATACCCGAGTCTAGGTCTGTGCAGCTTGCAGTATTAATGGAGTCAGGTAAAGCACTGTTAACTACGAGAAATCCCTACGTACACAGAACAGTGGAGTCATGACCATTGTCACACATGAAAGCCAATCAGTGGAATTTTATGGTGTCCTTAGAGAAGTTATTCAGTTGCTGTATAACTCCAGCATACAAAGTGTTGACGGTAGTTAACAACCGTTATAAAACATCAATATAATATGCATAAGGGCATAAATATAATCACCAACGAAGGTCTAGGGGTTTAAACTAACAAATTCCATGAGTTTTGGTGAATCTGTATTTTCTATAGGGTTTATCAAGAAAACCGTCAAGGTGGACCTACATGTTAGATTTAATCGTGCTTATCCACAGCGAAAATGACCCCAGAAGGTCCCAGAAGACTCGAGAGAACTCCACACTGAAGCAGAGGGTGAGATGTTGCCAGGTGGGGCCGGCTGACCCCACTTGTAGGCCGCCCTTCCCCCTAGGGCCCACATGTGATCACCCATTATTATGTTGGTTCTCCACTGCCTCCTAGGTTGCATCTACACCGTCCTTTAAGTCGGTTTGATCCAAGGGCTGACGATTGATGCTCCTTCCTATATATATTAGTCCCTGCCACCCCTCTGAGGCATAAGTCATTTGAGAAGATAGAAACCCTAATCATCCTATGAGGTCCACCATATTCTAGGGCATAGCTAGTTAGGCTAGGTCTAGAGGGAGGCAAGCAGGCTTCGCTTTGATTCCTGATCTTGTCAAGAGAGCGGTTTAGTATAATCTTTGTACCCCCTCTCTTTTGTATCTCTCATTATTTCCATATGTTTGCTACAATTGTTATGACAACATTGGTATACATAATATTCATGTTCTTAGTTATAATGTTCATCGTCTACTTTGATTATATACTTAGTATAGCTAGTTTATCATTATGTTTATGCATAAGTTCATATATGTACATGGGGTGAGTGGTCGACATTTGTGTAAGCGTGGGGCTTATACTTTGTTTACCTACGGATACACCCTATATTCTAGGCCATGTGGTAGATCACGGATGTGACACTCCCATTGAGTCCTTTCTAGTCCACTCCTCGAATATAGGTGCAAGTAGGGTCCGGTTACGAAGGATGTACAAGCTCTATTCTTAACCTTCCTTAGTAATATCCCTTATGTGTAGATATAAAGATGACCTTAGCTATGACTACTAGGTGTAATTGCACTAATCAATGTATGATTTGACTTGTAATTAAGAATGACTTAGGAATTATTCCTCTAATATTCTACTTAACCATGCTAATGCTATAGAAAGGAGTACTCTAAGTGATTTATCATCAATCCATATTTATCATATACATAATTTATCCTATGACTTACCCCTATTGTGAGTAGAATTTGGTTATGCTTTACTTCTCCATCAATAGCATAAGTTATCAATACATGTCCGTGCCAGACCTTCCCTATGGTAAAAATAGAAATAACTGTAACACCCTAGAGTTAAGCTTTGCATTTGGCACCTGCATTTCATGAGCACAAGCATCATCCAAGCATTCATGAACATGAGCATATGAAATTTCATCTCATTCTTATACCTTATCACATGAAATGTTGATTTTATATAAATGCTTATGCTTGTAATCATATGTGACCAATGTATGAAATGGTTGTGAGGTCATGAAAACACCTTATACACATCTAGAATGATAATTGGAACAATGTTTATATTTATGACATAGACCAAATTTGCTTTTTAGTGTTGGTTTCATTTGAAATACCATTTCATGATGCTAGTTTGACTAAAGTTGAATAGTAGCTTAGATTACTTGCATGGCTATGTGACCTAAATAAAAGTTGTAGTTCTTATCATAAGTAACAAACTTTATTTAAGGGTCATGAGCTAATTCAGTGTCTAACTTAGTCAAATAGGTCTCACAAAAATCAACAAAATGTTGTTTTGAAACTTAGAAAATTTTGCTGTCATGTGCTGACTATAGTTTCAAAGTACTCTACTTTGGATCCTTGTAGTTTGAAAACCATTGGGAATTAGGCTAAACTCCTTTAACCATTTTTATAGTACTCACATAGCTCTATAAATTTGATTAAGGAAGTTTTCAAGAATTCACCATGGATTAGGAGTTATGGAGTCACGAAGCCGCGCTGTGAGTCAAGTTCAGCGGCGTCTGAATCGGCACCGCGCGCGCGTGTCGTGGCCTACCGGCGCAGGCCACGAGCACTACGTGGTGGCCGTACGCAGGTGCCATCGCCCCGATTAGGCCGATGCGGGCAACAAAACCGCACGATGCGCGCCTCCCTCCCTCGCTCGCCCGCATTCGCACTCCTCTGCCTCGCTTCACCTCTCTCTCGCCGCGCCTGAGCGAACCGTAGCGCCGCGCCATTGCCGCCACGCCTCCGCCGAGCTCATTCGCTGCCACTATCGCACCACCGTCCAATCCATCTTGCTCACAGCTCCGCCATCATCTCCTCTACCTCCCTGAGCCACCATTGCCACCGTTAGAGCCCAGGCAATGTGACATTTTACGTCGCCATCGCCGCCATGGTCACGGAGCACCACCGAGATCCAAGCTCATCGTGGCCAGCCCTATCTACCGCTCCTCCATTCTCTCTCTCTCTTGATTCATCTTCGTTGTAGGTCCTAGAAGCTATAGCCATAGCTCGTTGAGCCGCTACCATGTCACCGGTGCAGGAACATGAGCCGTACCGCCGTGAGCCGAGGGTGCCGCCGCCATGCACGTCATCATGGCCACGCCTGTCCGTGGCCATTCATTCTCTCTTAGTTAGGCGTTAGGGTTTAGCCTTAGGACGGCGAAGCTCGTGGGGAATATGGATGCATGCTTGCGTCACCTTTCCTGCTAGAACATCACCGTGCCACCACCATGTGAAAGGTCCTAATATGGCTTGAGGGGGGGTGAATAGCCTATTTAAAAATCTACAAATCAACTAGAGCAATTTGATTAGTACAACAAATAGCAAAATGCAAACTTGCTCTAGCTCTACAAGGGTTGCAAGCCACCTATCCAACAATTCTAGTTGCAATGATTACTAAGCACACAACTTGCAATGTTACTACTCACTAAGAGCTCCCAATCTTGCTACTCAAAAGAGCTCCACTAGATGAACTTAAAATAACAAAGCAAGCTATCAATTCTAATTACACTAAAGAGCTTGCCACAACTAGTTTACAAGAATATAAATGAGTGAGTAGGGTGATTATACCGCCGTGTAGAGAAGTGAACCAATCACAAGGTGAATATTAAATCAATCACCGGGAGAATACCAAATGGCAAGAGACAACCAATTTTCTCCCAAGGTTCACGTGCTTACCAACATGCTACGTCCCTATTGTGTCGACCAACACTTGGTGGTTCGGCGGCTAAGAGGTGTTGCACAAACCTCGTCCACACAATTTGGACACCGCAAGAACGTACCCACAAGTGAGGTAACTCAATGACATGAGCAATCCACTAGAGTTACCTTTCGGCGCTCCATCGAGGAAGGTACAAATCCCCTCACAATCACCAGAGATGGCCACGAACAATCACCGACTCGTGCCAATCCTCCTCCACTGCACCAAGCTGTCTAGGTGGTGGCAACCACCAAGAGCAGCAAGTGAATCCTGTAGCAAAACCCGAGCACCAAGTGCCTCTAGATGCAATCACTCAAGCAGTGCACTTGGATTCTCTCCCAATCTCACAATGATGATGAAACAATGATGGAGATGAGTGGGAGGGCTTTGGCTAAGCTCACAAGGTTGCTATGTCATTGAAAATGGCCAAGAGAGTGAGCTTGAGCCAGCCATGGGGTTTAAATAGAAGCCCCCACGAAATAGAGCTGTTGTACCCCTTCGCCGAGCATAACGTGGGGTGACCGGATGCGCCGGTCATTTTGACCGAACGTAGGACCCCAGCGTCCGGTCCTCAGATCTTTGCCACGTGTCCCCAGCTTTAAACACTGATCGCCCGATCTCAATGGTCAAGTGCTGACCGGACGCATCAGTTAGAAAGTGACTGGATGTAGAACCCCAGCGTTCGGTCATTTCCAGTAAGGTTCCAAACGTGAAATTTCACGACCGGACATGTCCGGTCATGCTCGACTGAACTCACCCGGTGTCTGGTCACTCAACGTTTCCTCTGTGCGCCTCACGTCAGCGTACGTCAGCACTGACTGGACTCAGACCATGAGCGTCCAGTCAGTTTACACGCCAGCATCCGGTCACAAGACCGAGACCGTGTGCTTACTGCTGTAACTGACCGGACTCTGAATCCAGCGTTCGGTCACAGCACCACCAGCGTCCGGTCACTCTGTGAACCCCTGTCTTTTCTATATAGGGCGCCGGAGGCACCGTCGGACTGTCCGCACTCTATGGGCAGACACTCCGCCGGTGAAGTTTCTAACCCTTGCTCAAATGTGCCAACCACCAAGTGTATCACCTTGTGCACATGTGTTAGCATATTTTCACAAGCATTTTCAAGGGTGTTAGCACTCCACTAGATCCTAAATGTATATGTAATGAGTTAGAGCATCTAGTGGCACTTTGATAACTGCATTTCAGTACGAGTTTCACCCCTCTTAATAGTATGGCTATCGATCCTAAATGTGATCACACTCGCTAAGTGTCTCGATCACTAAAACAAAATGGCTCCTACTATTTATACCTTTGCCTTGAGCCTTTTGTTTTTCTCTTTCTTCTTTTTCAAGTTCAAGCATTTGATCATCACCATGCCATCACCATCATCATGATCTTCGCCATTGCTTCATCACTTGGAGTAGTGCTACCTATCTCATAATCACTTTGATAAACTTGGTTTGCACTTAGGGTTTCATCAATTAACCAAAACCAAACTAGAGCTTTCAATCTCCCCCTTTTTGGTAATTGATGACAACCCTTACACAAAGATATGAATTGAAATTTAATTGAATCCATGTTGCTTGCCCAAGCATATTTACCATGTGTGAAAGAATATGGACAAGTTTCATGAACTCCAAATGGTAGCAATTGCTCCCCCTACATATGTGCTAAGAGTTTGGATTGTAGCTTGCACATATGCTTAGATAGGAAATATAGGAGACAATTTCTACCAAATGATGCTAAGGTATGAGAGATGGACCTTTGAAGCATGATACTAATCGGAGTGCACCAATATACCATCCTTAGAACCATTAGTAACTAGACATACACAAAAACTAGAATATCCCATGAGATCAACATTACAAGCAAGGGTCTAATTTTCATATGATGAACATAAGTCTAGTTACTTTAGCCTATGCATGCTAGTTTTTCATTTTACCATTCAAGCTTATAGCTAGCATACACCACATAAGCATGGATATTGAAATTTAAAACTTGTGCCATGCAAGCAAATATATGAAATGCACATTCAAATGCAACATACAAGTTTATGAGTTTGCTCCCCCTACTTGTGTGCATTTTTGATTGATCCCCTTACAATGTCATTTCATTTTATGTCTACCTATCTCACTATCTTTGTGAATTTCTCTCCCCCTTTGTCAACAATTAGCACAAAGGGTGAGCTCAAATTATAGATAGGTTGGGGTGAAATCATGTGAGATGAGGATCATTTTCCCAATTTGGTTCAATCTAGATCACTTGCAAAAGATATTTAACTCAGTTTGATCCAAGGATAAGCTTCTTCACACCTCTAAATAAGGGTTATCTTGTACCATGTTGAGTTAAACACTTATAGCTTATTTTCTAGATCAAACACTAGGTTTACAAGCCCACAAACATGTCATATGCTACCACTAGATCATTTCAAACATACAAGCAATAGTGGTACCATACAAGCATCAAATTCATTTGATTTTCATGAATGAGCCTATTTAAATGTGAAAGATGTCTAGATGCACTAAACATGTCCTTAGCAAGGATGTATGCCATGCCAATCAACTTTTACCTTGAATTTGCTCGAAGGAGAGGCATATCATATAAGTGGAGGGTGCATCAACACATATTGGAGAAGTCAAGTATGTTCAATTCATTCCTTAGCTTGCAAAACCTCTTCTCATCAAGTGGCTTGGTGAAGATATCAGCAAGTTGATCTTCGGTGCCCACACTCTCAATGCAAATGTCCCCTTTTTGTTGGTGATCTCTTATAAAATGATGGCGGACATCAATATGCTTTGTTCTTGAATGTTGAACCGGGTTGTTAGTGAGCTTTACGGCACTTTCATTGTCACATAGCAATGGCACTTGCTTGAATTTGATTCCAAATCACTCAAAGTAGCCTTCATCCAAAGTAATTGAGCACAACAACTACCGACCGAAATGTACTCCGCTTCGGCGGTTGAAAGTGCTACACTATTTTGCTTCTTTGATGACCAAGACACAAGTGACCTTCCCAATAGTTGACATGTGCCCGATGTGCTCTTTCTCTCAACTTTGCATCCCGCATAATCAGAGTCCGAATATCCAATCAACTCAAATCTTGCTCCTTTGGGATACCACAATCCAACATTTTGTGTATGCTTCAAGTACCTCAATATTCTCTTTGTTGCCTTCAAATGACTTTCTCTTGGTGAGGCTTGAAATCTAGCACACATACATACACTAAACATCACATTCGGCCTTGATGTGGTCACATAGAGTAGGCTTCCAATCATAGACCGATACATCTTTTGATCCACCATGTTGCCACTAGCATCATTATCCAAGCTTCCACTTGTTCCTATTGGTGTACTAATAGCTTTAGCATCATCCATTCCAAACTTCTTGAGCATGTCCTTGATATACTTGCCTTGACTCACAAATGTGCCATTCTTCATTTGCTTGATTTGAAGATCAAGGAAGTAAATAAGCTCTCAAATCATGGACATCTCAAACTCACTTGCCATCATCTTGCCAAACTCCTCACAAAAATCTTTATTTGTTGACCCAAATATGATATCATCAACATAGATTTGCATTACAAACAAGTCATTTCCATCTTGGTGAAGAGAGTGGTGTCAACCTTTCTCATCTTAAATCCATTAGAGATTAGGAAATCCCTCAATCTCTCATACCATGCTCTAGGTGCTTGTTTCAACCCATACAAAGCCTTTCTCAACTTGTAAACATGGTTGAGTTTCTTTACATCTTCAAAACTAGGAGGTTGCTCAACATACATAAGCTCATTGATGTACCCATTGAGAAATGCACTTTTCACATCCATTTGGTACAACTTGATGTTGTGGGCACAAGCATAGGCTAACAAGATCCTAATTGCTTCCAATCTTGCAACCGGGGCATATGTTTCTCTAAAGTCAAGACCTTCAACTTGAGTGTAACCTTGAGCCACTAATCTTGCTTTGTTTCTTATTACTATCCCATCTTGATCTTGCTTGTTCCGAAAGACCCACTTGGTTCTAATCACATTGTGATCCTTAGGCCTCTCAACTAACTCCCATACTTGGTTTCTTGTGAAGTTGTTTAGCTCTTCATGCATAGCATTGACCCAATCAACATCCTTCAAGTCTTCATCTATCTTCTTAGGTTCAATGGATGACACAAATGAGAAATGCTCACAAAATGAAGCCAATCTTGATCTAGTTTGCACACCTCTCGAAATATCACCAATGATAGTGTCCAATGGATGATCTTTTGCAACATTGGTTGGTTGAAGCACTTGCACTTGATGGCTTGCATTTGATTGATCATTTGGTTGAGATGATGAACTAGCCACTTGTTGTTGATCTTGCACTTTGTCATGACTAGTACTTGCTTGAACTTGATCATAAGAACCACTAGATTGCACATTTGAGTTAGAGAGCACTTCATTCTTGTCATCTTCAACATCAATCACCTCTCTAGGCCTTATATCACCAATGTCCATGTTCTTCATTGCATTAACCAATTGAGTGCCTCTCACATCATCTAGATTCTCATCTTCCTCTTGGGAACCATTTGTTTCATCAAATTCCACATCATGAACCTCCTCAAGAGTACCACTAGCCAAATTCCAAACTCTATAAGCCTTGCTAGTAGTGGAGTAACCAAGCAAGAAACCTTCATCACATTTCTTTTCAAACTTGCTCAATCTAGTGCTTTTCTTCAATATGTAGCATTTGCAACCAAAAACCCAAAAATATGCTATGTTGGGCTTTCTTCCATTCAAAAGCTCATAAGGTGTCTTCTCCATCATGGGGTGACAATAGAGTTGGTTGCTATAATAGCAAGCCATGTTAATTGCTTCGGCCCAAAATGAATGACTCACATTGTACTCACTCAATATTGATCTTGGCATGTCAATCAAAGTTCTATTCTTCCTTTCAACTAAGCCATTTGATTGAGGAGTGTACTTGGCCGAGAATTGATGTCTAATTCCAAATTCACCACACAACTCATCAATTCTAGTGTTCTTGAATTCACTACCATTATCACTTGTAACTTTCTTGATGGTTGTTTCAAACTAATTGTGAATGCCCTTGACAAATGATTTGAATGTTGCGAACACATCACTCCTATCAACAAGAAAGAATACCCATGTGTATCTAGTGAAATCATCCACAATCACAAATCTATATTTGTTTCCACCAATACTTGTGTATGTGGTTGGTCCAAACAAGTCCATGTGCATCAACTCAAATGCCTTAGATGTGCTCATCATGCTCTTCTTAGGATGTGTGTTACCAACTTGTTTTCTGGCTTGACATGCACTACATAGCTTATCCTTCTCAAATATGACATCTTTCAAACCTCTAACTAAGTCATGCTTAATCCACTTGTTCAATTGTTTCATTCCAACATGACCAAGCCTTCTATGCCATAACCAACCCATGCTAGACTTGGTGATCAAACATGTTGACAATTGAGCCTCTCTAGCATTGAAATCAACCAAGTATAGATTCTCATATCTAAATCCTTTGAATATTAAGTTAGAGCCATCTACACTTATGATCTCTACATCATCCACACCAAATATGCACTTGAAACCAAGATCACATAATTGAGCTACCGACAATAGTTTGAAGTTCAAGCTCTCTACTAGTAGCACATTGGAAATGCTCAAGTCATTGGATATTGCAATCTTACCAAGCCCTTTGACCTTGCCTTTGCCATTGTCACCAAATGTGATACTATCAATCCCATTGCTCTTGTTTTCATTGATTGAATTGAACATCCTTGGATCACCGGTCATGTGTTGTGTGCACCCACTATCAAGCACTCAATGCCTTCCTCCGGCTTTATAATTGACCTATAAAAGAAGATCAATTCTTTTTACGTACCCAAACTTGCTTGGGTCCTTGAAGGTTAGTTACCAAGGTCTTTGGTACCCAAATAGCCTTCTTCTTTGGGCCCACAATTGGTGTACCAATGAACTTAGCCTTCACACCATTGGCACCCTTAAAACCATGTAACAAGAATCAAATTTAATTAAGGATACATTAGGTGGCTTGTTCTTGTTAATTTTGCAATATTGCTCTACATGCCCAACTTGCTTGCATCTATTGCAAAACTGACCATTGCCCTTCACAAAGCTAACTTTGGGAGTGACAAAAGTCATCTTGCCTTTCTTGGGGTTATAGCCTAATCCCTCTTTGTTGAGAAAAAACCTTTGGCTACCCAAGCACTTTAGCAAGCGGGCATCTCCACCATAGGCATTGCCTAAGGCACAAGTGAGCTCATTCACCTCCTTCTTGAGGGTCTCATTTTCCACCATTAGTGAGGCATCACAAGTGAGACCATCACTCAAAGGTGAAGTAGAAGTAGTAGTGCTACAAGAAGTGTTAGTGGGAGCAACTATAATGGGCTTATAAAAAGATTCATCAATAAGATCACATGTTAGTCCCACATCACAAGACACGATCACTTGCTCCTTTTTGGCCTCCTCCTTGACATGCTCGATGAGAGAAGAGTGAGCTTTTTCAAGCTTAGAGTGAGCTTTGCCAATCTTGTCATGGGCTTCCATTAGCCTCTCATGAGTGGCATTAAGCTCATCAAGGCATTACTTAAGAAATTTGACTTTCTTGCTCAATTCCTTGCACTCCTTTCTCTTTATCTCAAAGCAAGTATGCACTTGCTCACACATGTCCATGAGCTCCTCCTTGGAGTACTCCTCATCATCATCATCACTCCTACAAGCATCACTTTCACATTCATCATCATCACTCACATCATATTTTACCTTGGTAGGTTTTGCCATGAGGCATGTCGAAGGAGTGTCGAAGATGGATGGCTTGTTGTTGATGGCGATGCTTGCTAGTACTTTCTTGATAGATTTCTTGCCATCATCACTACAGTCATCACTATCCCAAGTGACCACATAGCCTCCACTCTTCTTCTTCTTTTGGAAGGTCATTCTCTTCTCCTTCTTCTCCTTCTTTTCTTTCTTATCCTTCTTGTGCTTCTTCTTCTCATCCTCATCATTGTCACTATTGTAGGGACAATTTGCTACAACATGGTCGGGACTCTTGCAATTGTAGCATCTTCTCACATATTCTTTGCTTTTGGTGTGATCTCTTCTCTTTCTTGCACCATAGCCCTTCTTATTCATGAATTTTCCCATCTTGCATACAAAGAGGGCCATAGCTTCATCATCAATATCACTAAGATCATCATCATCACTTGATTCTTTCTTGGACTTGCCCTTGTTCTTGGATGATGATGATGAGCTAGCCTTGAATGTTGTACTCTTCTTCTTCTTGTCTTCTTCTTCCTTCTTGTCATCCTTGTCATCCCCTCCCTTTCCACACAGTATGCCTCTTGGGTCATGACATCACCTAGTACTTGGTTAGGGGTAATCTCCTTCAATCCTCCTCTTATGATAAGCAATCCCAACATCTCAAATCTTGGAGGTAAGCACATCAAGAACCAATGAGAGACATCATCATCCTTGATCTTCTCTCCCAAGGCCTTCAAGTCATTTACAATCACTTGCAACCGATGGAACATTTCTGAAATGCTCTCATCTTCCTTCATCTTGAAGCTTGTCAACTTATCCTTGAGAATGTATAACTTAGCACTCTTCACCACCGGTGTGCCCTCATATGTTTCCTCCAATCTCCTCCACACCTCATTTGCTCTTTCACAATCCTTGATTTGCTCAAACACCTTGGAATCAATGGCATTGTATATGGTGTTGAGAGCCATTGTATTGCATTGCTTGTTGATCTTGTCTTGGTTGGTGGGGTCATCGGGATCAATGATAGCATAGTCATTCTCGGTCGATTCCCATACTTGATCATTGATTGAACCAAGATACATCCTCATCTTTCTCTTCCAATAAACATAGCATGTGCCATCAAAGAATGGTGGTTTGCCCCCATGGTTGAACACAACTTGAGCCATAATTTGACACCGAGGTTGTTAAGCCTTCAATCAAACGGTGACCATGGCTCTGATACCACTTGAAAGGTCCTAATATGGCTAGAGGGGGGGGGTGAATAGCCTATTTAAAAATCTACAAATCAACTAGAGCAATTTGATTAGTATAACAAATAGCGAAATGCAAACTTGCTCTAGCTCTACAAGGGTTGCAAGCCACCTATCCAACAATTTCTAGTTGCAATGATTACTAGGCACACAACTTGCAATGTTACTACTCACTAAGAGCTCCCAATCTTGCTACTCAAAAGAGCTCCACTAGATGAACTTAAAATAACAAAGCAAGCTCTCAATTCTAATTACACTAAAGAGCTTGCCACAACTAGTTTGCAAGAATATAAATGAGTGAGTAGGGTGATTATACCATCATGTAGAGGAGTAAACCAATCACAAGGTGAATATTAAATCAATCACCAAGAGAATACCAAATGGCAAGAGACAACCAATTTTCTCCCGAGGTTCACGTGCTTGCCAACACGCTACGTCCCCGTTGTGTCGACTAACACTTGGTGGTTCGGCGGCTAAGAGGTGTTGTACAAACCTCATCCACACAATTTGGACACCGCAAGAACCTACCCACAAGTGAGGTAACTCAATGACACGAGGAATCCACTAGAATTACCTTTCGGCGCTCCGCCGGGGAAGGTACAAATCCCCTCACAATCACCGGAGATGGCCACGAACAATCACCGACTCATGCCAATCCTCCTCCTGCTGCACCAAGCCATCTAGGTGGTGGCAACCACCAAGAGCAACAAGTGAATCCCGCAGCAAAACCCGAGCACCAAGTGACTCCAGATGCAATCACTCAAGCAATGCACTTGGATTCTCTCCCAATCTCACAATGATGATGAAACAATGATGGAGATGAGTGGGAGGGCTTTGACTAAGCTCACAAGGTTGCTATGTCAATGAAAATGGCCTAAAGAGTGAGCTTGAGCCGGCCATGGGGCTTAAATAGAAGCCCCCATGAAATAGAGCCATTGTACCCCTTCGCTGGGCATAACGCGAGGTGACTGGACGCGCCGGTTGTTTTGACCGGATGTAGGACCCCAGCTTCAAACGCTGATCACCCAATCTCAACGGTCAAGTGCTGATCGAATGCGTCAGTTAGAAAGTGACCGGACGCAGAACCCCAGTGTCCGGTCGTTTCTAGTAATGTTCCAAACGTGAAATTTCATGACCGGACGCGTCCGGTCATTCTCGACCGGACTCACCCGGCATTCGGTCACTCAACGTTTCCTCTGTGCGCCTCACGTCAGCGTACGTCAGCACTGACCGGACTCAGACCATGAGCGTCCGGTCAGTTTACATGCCAGCGTCTGGTCATAAGACCGAGACCATGTGCTTACTGCTGTCACTGATCGGACTCTGAATCTAGCGTCCGATCACAGCACCACCAGCGTCCGGTCACTCTATGAACCCCTGTCTTTTCTGTATAAGGCGTCGATGGCACCGTCAAACTGTCCGCACTCTATGGGCGGACACTCCACCGATAAAGTTTCTAACCCTTGCTCAAATGTGCCAACCACCAAGTGTATCACCTTGTGCACATGTGTTAGCATATTTTCACCTGCATTTTCAAGGGTGTTAGCACTCCACTAGATCCTAAATGCATATGTAATGAGTTAGAGCATCTAGTGGCACTTTGATAACCGTGTTTCAATACAAGTTTCACCCCTCTTAATAGTATGACTATCGATCCTAAATGTGATCACACTCGCTAAGTGTCTCGATCACTAAAACAAAATGGCTTCTACTATTTATACCTTTGCCTTGAGTCTTTTGTTTTTCTCTTTCTTCTTTTCCAAGTTCAAGCATTTGATCATCACCATGCCATCACCATCGTCATGATCTTCGCCATTGCTTCATCACTTGGAGTAGTGCTACCTATCTCATAATCACTTTGATAAACTAGGTTAGCACTTAGGGTTTCATCAATTAACCAAAACCAAACTAGAGCTTTTACCATGCTCGCGTCACCATGCCGCCATGCACGCAACCAAGCTTCAACGCCGCTCCACCGTCGCCCTAACCTAACCCTAGAGCTTCTCTAGAACCTGCTAATGTTGTAGCCGCGCTCGCCTGGACATGCCGTCTCCGGAGACAACGAGTCCGCCACCGCGCTGTTGCCTCCGAGCCACCTTGATCACTGGCGAGGTTGCTCCGATGATCCTTCGAGCTAACCGAGGGTACCTGTAGGTGCGGAATAGTATGGGGAACACGTTGGTGCTGACCTTATCGCCGGTGACCTCGCCGTCGGTGAGCTTTTCGCCAGTCAAGCCGATGCTCTTCTCTGTCTCTCTGTTGCATGGGACCAAGTTGACTATGGGGCCCAGTCATTAGTCATGGTGGGGTGTATACACCAGGTGCACCTAGGTGTAGCGCCCGATTTGAAATTTGATTTCTTGATTAATTTTTTCATAGATTTAGTTACAAACTTCAAAAATTCATATCTAGAGCTAGGATTGTCCAAATGGGGTGAACAAAATTTTGTTGGATTCATCATGAAGTGTAATATTTGATAAAAATATTAAATCTACTGTTTAGGTTATTTTTCTAGGAGAATTAAATTGAACAAGATAAGTGCTTTTAAAATAGTTTCTAGATTGTAAATTGCATAACTTAAGTTAGAAAGGTGATAAAATTGTGATTCCAATTTTCCTAGTCTGGTGTTGACATGCTCTAGATAGGAAAATACTAAACCTATAGTAGACATACTTGAAATATGGTCTTCATATTTAATCCTAATTAATTGCTAGTTTCTAGTGAAATAAATTGAGGTACAAATACATAACATATGATCATACAAATTTTTACACAGTATTCTCATGCTAGGAGGAAAGTAAGAAAAATATTAAATCTTTTGCTTGATACTTTTCACTATGCTAAACTATTTTTGCTAAAATAAGCATATAGAACTTGTCATTTTGGTAGAGGTAGCTATACTTATCCAAATAGTATGAAATTTGTACAGTAGACTATTAGGGTCATTTGTAGGCTATTGTAATTTTCTAGGAATTTATTGAGCAATGGAAATATTTATCCTTTAAATCACCTTATTATCTAAGAAAATTAATAAATGAATATAAATAAATTAGTTAGGCTTAACCATGATGTTTTATGTGGTGCTTGTGAAGCATATAATCTGTTGATGTTATTAGTTAGGCTTAGAAGTAATTGGTTGTATGCAACTAGTTAATTATTGCTTTATAATTCAACTAGATGGCTACATATATAGTTTCTGTTGTGATGATAATTTCATGATGATAATGACCTTTTCTGTGAAACTTGTTAGGAACAAAGTTGTAGATAACTTAATTATCTACCTTGTGTTCAATTTTGATAGTCATAGGCCATATGGTTCATGAATTATAGCTGTTCAAAGTCTGCTGTCAGAAATGCTTGCTCTCTGGGCAGATCTAAAAGATTGAATTGTTTGACTTAGATAACTGCTGAATCACATTAAGATGATTAAAAGAAAGTTGTAGACAATTTCATAAGGTTTCTAGAAAGTCTACAATCATATTAGTTTGATGTGTATAACTCTAGTTATGATCAAAACAAGTGGCTGTTGTCTTGTAGTCTAGAAAATGAGTTACATAAGTGTTTGTTTGAGTTACTAGAGAAGAGATATGCACCTACTCAGAAAAAGAAAATGTAACTTATTATCACCTTAATGCAATGCTGTTGAGAACACTTATGAGGATGCATTCATCACATCATATCATATTATACAAGTCATTATATATGCATCCATGATATCTTATTTCATACTCATGCATATAGGATTGTCCGAGGGGATAACTCTGTTGGAGTTCGAAGAAGAGCCGGAGGAACAATAGGAGGCACCTCAGGCCAAATCTCTAGAAGGAGAGGAGCAAACTCTTGAAGACTTACCTGAGTGCCAGACCATAGGCCAACTTGTTTTATCAAAGGCAAGCCCTAGAGCATTTTAAGCCTCCCATGCTTTACAAAATATCACTTGAGTCCTTTATGTTTGATGCATTAGGTTATAAGAGTTGATTAGAAACACTTGATGCATAGAACTACCTTGTCTAGATACATATACCTTTAATCGTGTATATGTCTAGGATCAAATATATGCTTAGCCATGCTTAGACCGATAGAAGTCGAGGGATTTCCTGTCACCTACGAGATATAGGTGGATATCAAAGCACGGTTGGCTATATTTTCTATTGTGGAAAAGAACCATGGGGTAATATAAATGGAGGCCAGGTGGAGTCTATGTGTAGGTTGACTCATGTGATTCCATTTGTGTCGATTAAGGACCATACTATTATTGGCGCTTCTATCATGATTGAACGCATGCCTCTCACTTAGCTAGCCGGATAACTCGTTTCGACCGAAGCCGAGTAGCTCAACTCAGGTTGTGCCTCGTTCTGTTAGAGTGCACACTTGGGATGGCAGTAAGGATGTGTGGGGAGCCAGACATGAGCCCAAGGGCAGGCTAGGCCTGAACATCCTGGCAGCTAGTTGTCACTGATTGTACGACACTGGGTGAACCCATGAAATATGGACCTAAGTTGTACCAAAGGTGACCTAAGGTGACCATTGATCTGGTCTGCCTAGGTTTGTGTTAGGAATAAATTCCCAGCTGGTTGAAATCGATCGTCGTCTCTTCCAGACAGTGAGAAACATGGCTAGTCCCAACATCGTAGTAACTGTGTTATGGAATATGATGGTTCGGATGAACATAGAATTATTATACCGGCTATGGTTACTACTGCATGCTAATAAATGATATACCACATGTTTGGCACATGTTAGTTGCTAATCTAGAGATGAATAGTTATAATTAACTTGATGACCAAATTATAACTGTATACTTGAATTGGTAAGCTTTTTATGTAAAATGTTGTCAAGCTAGCTCCACTTTAAAGCCTTGCATGATCCTAGGAGTCACTTTATTTTTGGTTTATGACGGGTAAGTCTAGCTGAGTATCTTCTTGTACCTAGGGTTTTATTCCCATTGTTGCAGATGGTACAGTTTATCATGGCTATTGCAAGAACTGTTTATGTCCCACCGTGGACGAGGTGTAAGCCTAGGGCAGACATCTCTTATTAATCCATCTCTTATGCTTTTGTAGAAGTGTGATCGTGAGCTGGCACTATATTTAAACAATGTTGCAGATGTTGGTTTCAAACTTTTAATTTGCTTTCGCTACTATCTTACCTGAACGTTGTTTGTAATAACTTTAATTCGTACTCTGATGGATAAACTGTATTTGTAAACTTTATGTAACGTGTGACATGTATGTTCAATCATATACAATCTTGGTTGTATGTTGGTTGAATCGAGACCCTTTGCGGTACTCGATGGACTATCGGGTTTATATGGGCTCAAGTATGACAGTGCGACCGCTTGCGGGTTGCCATTGTACTTGTGCTCTTATAAATTGGTCGGTTCTGCTACAGCTGGTATCAGAGCAAGATTCAACATTAATTGCCACATGTGTATTTAAAACAAAGGTTTTTGTTTCCCAAAACTAGTTTCTAGCAACTAATATATATATATAGGTGTTTAAACCTAAAGTTTGAATCTAAAGTGTGCCAGTGATCACTTCCTTTATGCCCAGTTAAGGATTTCAGGTGGCTAATTAAGTACTAACTTGGGGGTTTTTATTTTTGTCCTCCATACGGCGTGCTTTTGTATGAATGCCATTCACTTGAGTGGTAATGTATGGATCAAATGCCTCTATGCCCAAGGTAAGATGCCACTCATCATCATAGTGGCCTGACCACAAGATGTGAGCATGCGGTCTAATGGGGAGAGTTAGCTTTGATACTAAAGTATATATATGTCTCATATATATACGGAGGTATTTAATTGTGGATTAGCTTTGATACGACTGTATTTGCATATTTATATGTATATATGGGACATATTTACTTTCAGGTAGCTTTGATACGGAAGTGTATATATATGGGTATATATATGGAAGTATTTAGCTTGCAATTTAGAGCCCAGATTTACATTATGCATATATAATTGTGGGGTTGGGCTGAAATGAAATTCTTGTGTAGGTACACTAATAGCGAAACATGTAGCCCAACTAGTTACGTTATATATGAGAGAACACTTGTATGCCACCGTGTATGCCATTAGAAGTTTTAGATTTTCCTAAGTTTGTGAGAACGTACGAAACATGCATGCATCATGATAAATCATTATTATTACACTTGCATTGTTCCTCCCCTTATGGATTTCTTACTCGGTTATGTAACCCTTATCCATTATGACATTGTCTCATGAGAGTTGCACCATGTTGTTGGTATAGATGGCAGCACTGGTTAGAAGTGAGACTTTCCTATTGATGTTTGGTACCCCTGCCCTACTTTGGAGAGTCTTGCATTATGCGGGGTATTATGAACCACCCCTCTATTACTAGAATGAAGTATACCCAGAGGGAGAACAATGGTATGAAGTACAAACGTGACCATACCATGCTTCGATAACAAGCACTTACCTTCTTTTCCTTGGGTGGATATCGAATGGAGGCATTGATCCGAGAGGGATGAGCGGGCGAGATAGCTCTAGTCCTGCGAAGAACTCCTTGGGACGTTGCCCAAGTAGTGGCTTTTTGAGGTGCTTAGTTAGATATGTCACTCATATGTAGCATTGAAATCTCCACACCCAAATGGAGCAAGTTGTTTAGTTGTTTAGCCATGATGAGCGGGATGAGCAAGAGTGGATGATTAGGTAGTGCTAGCAGGATCGGGAGCAACCAGTACGCTAGTGGATCTAAGCAAACAACTGTGCAGCCTGGCGTATAAGCGATACTTTTCCTTGGGTGGATCCATCTATAGTAGTTTGGGCATAGCGCAACCGCAATGCATTGATCCGAGATAGGGATGAGCGGGCAGATAGCTCTAGTCCTGCTATGAGTGCAATGTTCGTCGTGATGAAGATGTTCTATACTTGTTAAGACACCTGAGACTTCGAGCAGGAGTCCTATCCACTTGCAAGGATAGGCTTATGAGAGCTGAAGCTGCATAATAGAAGCTAAGGAAGCGTGTGTGCAAGCACAAAAGGCAGCAAGTGAGGCTCGATGGGAAACTGATCACTCATATGTAGCATTGGGAAATCTCCACACCCAAATGGAGCAAGTTGTTCAGCAGAGAGCTGCCGCCCAAGAGACAAGAGTGGATGATTAGGTAGTGCTAGTAGGACTGTGGGAGCAACCAGAGGAGCCAAATCAATACTGCTTTATCTTTTGAGGCGCCAAGCCTCCTATCTTCAAAGAGGCCAAAGAACCGCTCTAGGCGGATGAATGGCTTAACACATGACTATCTATGCGCTAGTGGATCTAAGCAAACAACCGTGGACCCATTTCCTGTAGCCCCACAGTAGTAGGGCAGTTCAAGTTATGAAATAGAGCCAAAGCCCTAACCATGCCAAGACCCTTACCGAGTGCACCATGTTGAGAGGGATTTGCGCCAGGAAAGAAGATAGAAAGCTTTAAGAGAGGCCTTGGCACCAAACATAGACCACTAGCTTTTGACGTGGTGGTTGATCTTTAGCATGAGGTGCATTTTGAACAAAAAGAAAATGTCGCCTACAAACAACCAACCGCACTCGACTCGCTTAAAAGATCCTAGATGAGGAAGAAGAAGATCCAGAGATGTTAGTTGAAGATGACGGTTGGGAGGAAGAAGTGGATCTAGAGGATGAGGACAATGCTATCTCTGACCTCAACAGTGAGCACGCTAAAGATTAGAGTCGCCTAGTAACTAGTTAAAGTGTTAGATGTATTCCTATTATTCATGTAATGGACTTGTAGCTTGAAGTTCGGTATTCGTGATTTGAATTCGGTGTAATATTGGCACTTTGCATGCCGTTTCACTATGGGTTGAACTTTAATGAAATTCTAGTTTTATTTTACTAGTGATATATGACATGCATGTTAACGCATTGTAAGCACGATAAGTGATCTAATTGGTGCTGTCATGTTATGAGAATGAATTATTATGCCTCTGTTTTATTGGTGCTCGCAGGGAATATAGATGCATGCTTGCGTCACCTTTCCCATCGGAACATCATTGTGCCACCAACAAAACCACGTTGCTCACACCGCTCGCCAAGCACGCTCCTCCGCCATGCACGCAGCCGAAGCAAGCTTCACCGCCGCCGCCGCACTAACCTAACCACCGTAACCCATCTCGCTCACTCGAACTTGCTAATGTTGTACCTTAGAGCCTGTGTAACGCGCTTTACATGCCATCGCCGGAGATGAAGAGTTCGCCACCACACTACTCCTCCAATCTCTCTCTATCTTGATTCATCTTGGTCGAGGTCCTAGCCGAGCCGCCATGCTCGCCGACGAGGTGGCTCCGGTGATCCTCCAAGCTAACTAAGGGTACCTGTAGGTGCGGAATAGTATGGGGGACATGTTGGTGCCGACCTCGTCGCTTGTCAAGTCGGTGCTTTGCTTTGTCTCTCTATTGCATGGGGTCAAGTTGACCCACGAGGATCGAGTTCGCCGTGCTCGCCCGACGCAGGTGGCTCCGTGATCCTCCAAGCTAACCGAGGGTAGGTGTATACACATGTTGGCCGACCTTGCCGCTTGTCAAGTGCACTTTGTCTCTCTATTGCATGGGGTCAAGTTGACCATTTGAAATTTGATTTCTTGATTATTTTTTCACAGATTTAGTTACAAACTTCAAAAATTCATATCTAGAGCTAGGAGTGTCCAAATGGGGTGAACAAATTTTTGTTGGATTCATCATGAAGTGTACTATTTGATAAAAATATGAAATCTACTATTTAGGGTATTTTTCTAGGATAATTAAATTGAGCAAGATAAGTGCTTTTAAAATAGTTTCTAGATTGTAAATTGCATAACTTGAGCTAGGAAGGTGATAAAATTGAGATTCCAATTTTGCTAGTTTGGTGTTGACAAGATCTAGCTAGGAAAAATACTAAACCTATAGTAGGCATACTTGAAATATGGTCTTCATATTTAATCCTAATTAATTGCTAGTTTCTAGTGAAATTAATTAGGGTAAAAATACATAACATATGATCATGCAATTTTTTACACAGTATTCTCATGCTAGGAGGAAAGTAAGAAAATATTAAACCTGTTGGTTGACACTTTTCACTATGCTAAACTATTTTTGCCAAAATAAGCATATGGAACTTGTCATTTTTGTAGAGGTAGCTATACTTATCCAAATGGTATGAAATTTGTACCGTAGACTATTAGGGTCATTTGTCGGCTACTGTAATTTTCTCGAAATTTGTTGAGCACTGGAAGTATTTATCCTTTAAATCACCTTATTATCTAAGAAAATTAATAAATGAATATAAATAAATTAGTTAGGCTTAACCATGATATTTTCTGTGGTTCTTGTGATGCATATGATCTATTTATGTTATTAGTTAGGCTTCGAAGTAATTGGTTGTATGCAACTAGTTAATTATTGCTTTATAATTCAAGTAGATGGCTGCATGTATAGTTTCTATTGTGATGATAAGTTCATGATGATAATGACATTTTCTATGAAACTTGTTAATACCAAAGTTGTATATAACTTACTTATATACCATGTGTTAAATTTTCAAAGTCATACGTCTTATGGTTTATGAATTATAGATGTTAGAAGTCTGATATCAGAAATCCTTGCTCTCTGGGCAGATATGAAAGATTGAATTGTTTGACTTAGATAACTGCTGAATAACATTAAGATGATTAAAATAAAGTTGTAGGCAATTGCATAAGCTTTCTAAAAAGTCTACAACCATATTATTTTGATGTGTATAACTCTAGTTATGATCAAAACAAGTGGTTGATGTCTTATAGTCTAGAAAATGAGTTACATAAGTGTTTGTTTGAGTTACTAGAGAAGAGATATGCACCTACTCAGTAAAAGAAAATGTAAATTGTGATCACCTTAATGCAATGCTGCTAAGAACACTTATGAGGATGCATTCATCACATCATATCATATTATACATGTCATTATATATGCATCCATGATATCTTATTTCATGCTCATGCATATAGGATCGACCGAGGGGATAACTCTGTTGGAGTTTGATGAAGAGCCGGAGGAACAATAGGAGGCCCTCAAGCCATAGCTCTAGAAGGAGAGGAGCAAACTCTTGAAGGCTTACCCGAGTGCCCAGACCATAGGCCAACTTCTTTTATCAAAGGCAAGCCCCATAGCATTTTAAGCCTCCCATGCTTTACAAAATATCACTTGAGTCCTTTATGTTTGATGCATTTGGTTATAAGAGTTGATTGGAAACACTTGATGCATAGAACTACTTGCCCAGATACATATACCTTTAATCATGTGTAGGTCTAGGATTGAATATATGCTTAGCCATGCTTAGACCGGTAGAAGTCAGGTGATTTCCTGTCACCTACGAGATATAGGTGGATACCGAAGCATGATTGGCAATATTTGCTATGGTGGAAAAGAACCATGGGGCAATGTAAGTGGAGGCTGGGTGGAGTCTATGTGTAGGTTGACTCATGTGATTCCATCTGTATCGATTAAGGTTCGTATCGTTGTTGGCGCTTCTGTCGAGATTGAACGCATGCCTCTCACTTAGCTGGCCGGATAACTCGTTTCGACCATGAAGCCGAGTAGCTCAACTCAGGCTGGCCCCATTTTGTTAGAGTGTGCACTCTGGATGGCAGTAAGGATGTGCGGAGAGGCAGACATGAGCCCAAGGGTAGGTCGGGCCTGAACATCCTGACAGATGGTTGTCCCTGATTGTGCGGCGCTGGGTGAACCTACAAAATGTGGACCTGAGTTGGACCAAAGGTGGCCTAAGGTGACCGTTGATCTGGTCTGCCTAGGTTTATGTTAGGAATAAATTCCCAGCTGGTTGAAATCGATCGCCGTCTCTCCTGGACAGTGAGAAACTTGGATAGTCCCAACATCGTAGTAACTGTGTTATGGAATATGATGGTTCGGATGAACATGGAATTATTATACCGGTTATGGTTACTACTACATGCTACTAAATGATATACCACATATTTGGCACAGGTTAGTTGCTAATCTAGAGATGAATAGCTATAATTAACTTGATGACCAAATTATAACTGTATACTTGAATTGGTAAGATTTTTATGCAAAATATTGTCATGCTAGCTCCACTTATAAAGCCTTGCATGATCTTTGGAGTCACTTTATTTTTGGTTTATGATGGGTAAGTCTAGCTAAGTTCCTTCTCGTACTCACGGTTTTATTCCCATTGTTGCAGATGGTACAGTTTATCATGGCTATGCAAGAACTGCTTCTGTCCCACCATGGACGAGGAGTAAGCCCTAGGCAGGCATCTCTTATTAATCCCTCTGTTATGCTTTTGTGGAAGTGTGATCATGAGGTGGCACTATATTTAAACAATGTTGTAGATGTTGGTTTTAAACTTTTAATTTGCTTCCGCTACTATCTTACCTGAATGTGGTTTGTAATAACTTTAATTCGTACTCTGATGGATGAACTGTATTTGTAAACTTTATGTAACATGTGACATGTATGTTGAATCATGTACGATCTTGGTTGTATGTTGGTTGAATCAAAACCCTTCACGGTACTCGATGGACTACTAGGTTTATATGGGCTCAAGTATGATAGTGCGACCGCTTGCGGGCTGGCATTGTACTTGTGCTCTTATAAATTGGTCGGTTCTGCTACAATAACGATATATGGAATACTCCTAGGTGAAGTGCTATAATGGTATAATTATCTATGCGCTTGTAGATTCCTTTTATTTATATATATTCTGTCTAGTCACATGAAATATTAAAGTACTTCTTAGTGTCATTCTAGAAGTGGCACTAGGTTTTATCAACAAGCATTTTTGGCACCAACACTAGGGATGACAACTTAGTAGAAGATGCTAAGGAATGTAAACAACATAGGGTGACTACTTAAAACAAGTGACACATTAATAAATACCAACACAAAGCCATATGATGGTGGTTCTTCTGTGCTATGACTGGTAAAATCTAGCTGGCAATACGAAGTCTGCAGGCATTGACGATGACAGACATTTCAGATCCATCAACATTAAATCATTCTAGTACAATGTTGAACTTTGAAAATTCGTAGTAATTTGTAGAAAACTCGTAAAATAGTAAATGAGTACTTTTTGGAATCCTTGTAAAATTCTCTATGTACTAGATCTATAATATTACATGTTTAAGTTTAAATAGTTTGCTGTAAAAATAGATTTAGGCAGTTAGGTTCTTAATGCTAGTCATGTCTTGTCCTTTTTATAACTGCAGTTATTTTACTCAAATAAATGTGAAATGTTTATGGAGTGTTACTGATGTGATTAGTGATGTCTAGTAAAAATTTCAGTATTTTAGGCTTGATAGTTTAAGATCTATAAAAATAACAAATTACCTGTATTGCCTTACCCCTATTCTGAATAGGCTTGCAAGATTAAATTAATTGGCTTAGTTAGGTTATGAATCATGACTTTGTGATAATACATGAGTTGTAGTACTGTTATTAAGCTTTTCAAAAAGCTAAATATCATGATTTTTGGTTAAGTAGATCTTGAGTTATATTTGATTATATATCAATGACTGTTTCTGCCCAAACTCTGACAGGGTTCCCTTGTTGGTATTGTGGGGCCTTCTTAATAGTAGAATTAGCTTTAGGTGTTTACAACAAAGTTGTTTGGAATTTGATAAGCTTTCTAAAAAGTCTAGAACCACATTTATTGGACATATATAACTCCATTTATATCTGTTTAAAGTGGCATGCCAGTTTCTGTCTATGTTTTGGACAGAAATGCAATTATTGGATTAATTGACCCTTCTAACTGTAGAATCATCTTAATATGAGAATAAGAAAGTTGTAGGTAACTTCCTAATCTTTTCAAAAAGTTATGTTTCATGTTTGTTGGAGGTCTAGAACTCCAGTTATGCTTCTCTGAAGTTCCTATCAGTTTTCTGTACCACTGCTGTTGGGTTGCATTTGCAGTTTTGCTTGTGCAATTATTTTCGTGGTGTAAATGATGTTTGCTATGGTTGTAGTGAATACAAAAGTTGTAGAAAATTTCATGATCTTTCTTGTGTTCAAATTGTAAGGCCATAGGCCTGATAGTGTAGGAGTTACATGACTTTTAAGTCTTCTGTCAGGTTTGGATTGTATTCTGAGCAGATCTGAAAGATGCTAGTGTTTGATCTAGTTAGGATTTGAATGAGCTTTTGGTGATAATAACAAAATTGTAGATAATTCATGTATCTAGCTGCTGTTAAAATTTGGTAGTATTTGGTCTTGTGGTTTGTGAGTTATGCCTGTTTAAAGTTGGGTTTTATAAATGGCTGCTCTCTGTCAATTGTGGACCAGTTTCTATAAATATATAATTTCGACCCACTTAACTTGAGAATCATGCTACGATGATTAAAGATTAATTGTATAAAATTCCATAAGCTTTCTAGAATGTCTTGTTGCATGGCTATTGGATTTGTATAACTCTAGTTATGATTCAAACATGAAGCTGTTGTTTCCAGTCCTAAAATAGACATATGCTAGTTGTGGTTGTTTACTCCATATGTTGCTAAGTGTGGCTTATGCCCTTGTCGATGGTCAAGTTATGATACTTGTGACCTTGTTAAACTTGTGTCATGCTTGATGTGCTTGCTCTCTATAGTTAGTTGTGTGATGTTAGTTAAATAGCTATTGGTGTCTATGTCTTGCATAATCTTGTGTTTCTCTTGAATGCTTATGTGATGCATCTTGTGTTACCATTCATACACATGCATCTTGCATCTCATTTAGGTATGCTAGATGAACCACGTGAAGAATGTGAGGTGGAGCCGAACTCAAAGATTTGGTTTGGTGGATCTATCCCGAAGATGGAAGGACTAAGCAAGTGCTAGGACCGGAGATGTCACCAAGACTGTGCAAGCTAACTGAACTGACTTGTGTCGGATCCTAGGCAAGCCCCGGAGCATTCTAAGTCTCTCATGTTTTTACAAATATCTTTAGTATCTTTTATTGTTGATGATGCATTAAGTATAGGAATTGTTTGGAACCAATTGTTGCATTATATCCATACCTTGTCCATATAAAATCCTATGAATCCTAATTAAGTGTAGGATCGAATGATGCTTAGCTATGCTTAGACCGGTAGAAGTCGGGTGATCTCCTGTCACCTGCGAGATGTAGGATGAGCTCTGGTCATGGTTGGCTATATTTGCTATCATGAAAAAGAACCATGTGTTAATAATGAAAGGAGACCGGACGGGATGATGGTAGTGCAGCAACAAGGCATGGAGGTCTTGGGTGTGAATCTATCCCCGTCTGTGTCGTTTAAGGACTGATACGCTGTATGTCCTCATGTCATGTTGAATGCAGCCTAACACTTAGCTGGCCGGATAAGTCATTCCGATCGCGAAGCCTAGTAGCTCGACTCAGGCCGGGGATGTGAGCAGTGGTGTGCATTCTGGAGGTAGTAAGGATGTGCGGAGAGCCATTGGCATAAGTCCAAGGTGTGTTAGAGTCCCAAACAACCTTGGCAGAGTGGTTCTCTAAGAATGTCGATCTGTTCGGACTCGCGACTCCTGAATCGTACCAAAGGTGACTCATTTGCGACCCTAACGGGGGAAGCAGGGTTTGTGTTTAGGAATACCCCTCCAGCTGGATAGGAATCAATTTGAATCGCCGTCTCTCCCGGATAGTGAGAACTTGACTGAGCAGCGGCAACGTAGATTCACTAAATTTAAAGATATGGTTAAATGATGATGATGATTATTATTATGACAATGAGCCATGAAATACCTGATATGGTTATTATTGTTTGCAACTTAATCAAGTGATTGATTAGTACAGGTGCTAATATAGATGGTAGGTAATGGCTAAAAGTCACTGCTATAGTACAGGTGAATAATGCTAATGGTTACTCAAGCTTTTATGCAAAAAGGTTGTCCGGCCAGATCCACTAAATTAAGCTATGCATGATCCTTGGTGTCATTTGTTTTGGTTTCCGATGGGTAAGTCTGGCTGAGTACATTCGAGTACTCAGGGTTTATCCCACCATGTTGCAGGTGGAGTTATCGGCCTGTTGAAGATGGTGGCTAACCGCCGGTGGGCTCGGTGATTCTATAGTTGCTTCTCATCTATATGCTTTTGTCGGATGATGTCACTTATGCTAGCAATATATTTGGAACTTATATTAATGTAATCATTTGAAAGCTATGTTGTTTTCACTAAACGGTTTTGAAACCCAAACTTGTACTTTTTATTTGTGAACCCATATGTAATATTATTTCTGCTGCAACCCTGTCTATGTGATGTGTATTTGCTTAATCATGCGATCTTGGTTGTGATGTTGATTTACCAAGGTCTTTCGGGACACTTGGCGGACTACCGGGTTTATATAAGTGAAAGTATGTGTGTGTCAACGTGTTAGCGGGGACAGCCGTACTTGATCTTGTATAAATTGGGCGGTTCTATTACAGCTGGCATCAGAGCAAGATTAAGCATAATACTGTCATGTACGTTATTTTAAAAACAAAGTTTTGGTTTTAAAAAGCCTATTTTGACTAAAACTTTAGCTATAGGCAAATTTGTCAAAACTTATTTGCAAAACTATGCTAGCGACATCCTCCTTTATGCCTAGTTAAGGACTATTAGGTGGCTATCTAAGTACTAACATGGGGGTTTTTACTTTTGTCGTCCATACGGCATGCTATTGTATGGATGCCATTCGCTTGAATGGTAATGTATGGATCAATTGCCTCTACGCCCAGGTAAGTGTGAGTTGTGAGAGCATGACCATCCAACTATCGATCTAGGGGAGAGTTAGCTGTGGTTATTGGAATATTTACATGTTACACACATGTATATATGAAGGTACTTAAATGTGGGTATATCTGTTGGGTAGCTATGGATACCAAAGTATATATATCTGGGGATGTATATATGGAGAGTATCTTAGTTTACTGCTTTCATTGTGTGCTTGTTTATCTCTTGTGGGGATGGGTTGCAATGAATTTGCCTGCAGGTACGCTAACCACGAATGCGTAGATTGAATGTAGCTAACGACTAGCTATATATCGAGAGAGTACGTGTTATGCCACCGACATAGAACGTGATTGTCACCTTAGGCTGGCAATTTTGTGAGGACGAATAGGGTGAGCATGCATCATGATTGTGCTTGTGCATAAATATGCTTCCCTCACCTTGTTCTAATGCTAAGTAACTTGTGATCAATGTGATGTTACTATCTTCCCTGTGTGAAGCTAGACAAAATGCCTTGTCCCATGCTGCTTGAATAGCTATGCTTGAAGTTAGTGTGTGATTAGCTTTGCCTCGTATGTTGGCTTCCAAAGGAAATAGATGACAAGTTATTAATTAGCAAAAACTTCACCCCTTTGAAAACTAAATTGCTAAATGTAAGTAAAACTTGTTTTATAGAGATATCCACCTACTCAGTAAAAAGGAAATAAAAGATAACAGTACCTTACCACCAGGTTCGCATGTTTATGTGTAATGGTGTTACTGTAGGCGACTGCTTATTATGTACGAGCTTTGTGCTTAGTAATAGTCGCTTCAGCTAATCGGATTGAGTGTTTCGAAATGCTCGCTTAAGACCATGATGTAGGCGTGGATGCTCGTTATCTAGGTAGTGCCGTAGTTGTCACCCTTTTGTCCTCGGTAAGCATATGAGTGTGGAAGAGCGCTATCCTGGAGCAGCGTCCAAGTTTTGATAATCTCATGATTGTCGTCTCCAATTAAGTTCTCTATTAGGAACCTAAGCCTGTACATGTGGTTGCTAGCCTTGAACGTTGTGCTACGAAGACTTTATCTATGTCTTTGCTTGACCTTAGGCCCAAGCTTAGTTCCCTTGAATGCTTGCATGTGTTGTGGTTGTCCCACTTCTATGTGGGAGGACCTTGCTCAAAAATCCTTGTCGGACTTTATTGCTCTTTCTCCCACTGATGAGCTAGTGAAACGCTAATCGCTATCTGCCCTGGCTTTGGAACCTTTTCTGCGCTGATCATGTCATTGCTTTATCAACTGAATCCCTAGTTAGTGCATTGGCTCTGGCCCTCGAATCTCGTTTATTTTGCCTCCAACCCGTTCAAGTCCCTAGATGTTTATCAGTCTTGATCTCATGTTGCTGCTCGACAAGACCAAATCTCATGTTAATCTTTATCTGGTAATCACTTTGGTGGACATAATGCGTTTATGGAAATTAAGCAAGAGTCTTCTGCTTAGTTGCCTTCGGTAATTAGGCTATGTTCTTTTGCGCTGTGTTTTGATCTTTGGATCACCTCCTTATTGAATCCTCACCTTGTGACTACCTTTGTTTGCTATTCCTCCTTTGCATAGTGCTTGTTCTTATGACCCAATCTGTGCAACTTGAAAATTCACTATGGGTGTGTGATCAGTAATGGTGTTATGAGTAGCAACTACGGTGCCGCGACAGAACCTAGGGCCTCCTTGTGGCCGGCCGGCACATGGTTGTGCTGCTGGGTGCGCGCCGGTATCGAGGTTTCTAGTCATGATCCATTGTTGAACTGCATCGTTGTGTTATTTTCATGTGAGCTCTTCCTTGGTTATCTCTCCATATCTTATCGAAGATCCATATATCAGACTGAAAGTAGTAGAGCTTCCTTTTGAAGTCACAAAAAGGATAACCTTTGAAGAACTGGTCACCGACATAAACACTAACAGACTACAAGAGGTGGTAGACAAGTGACTCCACTTGATTGTCCCAGTATTGATGTTCGTCACCTAGTGAACAACTTATGTCATCCATGTTGGATCAGAAAGGTACCCAACCCTTAATGTTGGACAAGTTATCAATCTAATGATAATGGATGGCGATATCATGTGGTGTAACAGGTCACTGGGTGCTCACGAACCTCCCGTTCAAGTTCTTGATCTGTAGGTGCATGATGGTCATACAGTTGAAATCAACCATCGCTAGTGTGACTCCTTATCTGCAGACTTCGATGGTGACCGTCTGTTTGTGCCTCGATTGCAATTATTGTTGTGGTCAAGAGTAAGAATTTGGAACTTTGAGTATTGAGAGACAACTGATTAGTTACCCATAGTTAGGTTAATCTCTAGCTAGGTGGCAACTTTTTGCTAATTACGAAGGCTATGTCTCACAGAGCAATGTTAAGCAATGAAACAGCAAGCCGTTTAGCAATGCAACTACTGCCTTGTTTTCCAAAACCTGTGCTATCAAGTCAATTCCATCTTGGACAATCACGTCGATAGTACAAGACGTTGTATCGGCTATGTAAGGAGCTAGCTAAAGCATGTGCCTAGTGTCGATCAACATCATTGTGCCCCTAGGTACCACAAACGGATTTGTTCAAGGTTCTATTGGACCAAGTGCCAGAGAATATTCAAAAACAGTTCCTTGTCTCTGTAGGAATGCCCTACCTGTGGAATACTGCCTTGTGCCCTGCGAAAACAGCCCACAAGTCCAATGTTTGTGCATAATCAAGTTGGTGTCTAAATCAAATGATTTAAGTTGTTTCCTGAGAACCACATATGGAAAACCTTAGTCTACATCCTTAGAGAAAAGAGCTGCTGCTGCGGCTGCTATACAAAGAGATCGAGAGTATAAATGTATAGAACACACACCACAACGTGTGAAGCAAAGAAAGAGAAGAACGAGAAATCTGTCTAGATTTTAAGGTACAAGACCGAACATCTTCAAGCCAACGATTAGTGACTCGAACGAAGTTGGATTGACCCCAAACTTGGTGATCTCATTCCTTGCTTAGGAACCTTCAATGTCTTAAGTTGGTTTGAGTATTGGTTGAATAAAACATTGGATTTGAGAGATATCTTGTCGGCTTGGTTTGCTGCCATTTCAGAACACAGCAGTTTTGGTAGATAAATTGTTTGGATGGTCAAACAGTGTCCGGTTGAGTTGAATTTTGGTGAGTAGTTAGAAGACCCATGGATATACATGCCCACCAAAATTTGTACATATTGGAGCAGTAGTTTGTGAGATATGAATAGAAAACAAAAGGGTACAGAATCTGCAATTTCGCTGTGATTGCGATCATCCCTTGCCTTAGATGATTGTGTTTGTAATTCATACCAAGAAATTACAACGTGTAGGTATATTGCTGTTAGACAACCCTCCATACCCTTGAGAAGACTAATTGCACCCCTATGTGCCTTGCTTTTGCCCTCATAGATCAGCAATGCGTGAGCAGTCAAGGTGTTCTAGAAGTCAAATTGTGCCCTTGCAATTCGAAAGTAATTGGAAAGGTGTCAAACCATAGATTTTTGGATTATGGTTTTTGAGATATTGATTGGCCTAAGAATGGAAGCCTCGACGTCAAATATAGTTTAAGAAAGCTAGTTTTGCTACGATGCAAGTCAACCCAACTTGCTGTGCAACTACACCACGAAGGCAAATTGTACTTAACCTGCTTGGTAGTGAACTAGTCACTAGTTTTGTGATTACTTGCAACTTGTGTTGCCCTCCAAGCCTCGCTAACATCGTTCAGCATCAATGGTTCTCCAATGCTGCCATGCCTAAGGTGTCTTCCATGTGTTTTACCCAAGGGGTTGCCTCAGATACAACTTAGATAACTGTTGCCATTTGGATACGAGAATTCCCTTAAATAATGGTCGTTGAAAATGCTTAGTCAACAGAGTCAGCTATCACATTCACCGCTCACTCAACTGGCTCAGGTAATACAGTATTATTATCAGAGAAAGAGCACTGCACACATGGAACATTATGTAGACTTCAATCAGTTGACATCTGAGTGATTGCACTGCTACAACCAGTTTGGATATTGGTTAACTAGCTTCTCATACCCTCAAAAGATGTTTACCCTGTCTATGATCACATCCTTTACGAAAGGTTGTGCTCAAGCCACTTTTGTAGAGAACTGCTTTTCAAACCTTGGGAACAAATATAGCACTGTTGCAAGGAATATCCGTCAACAGACTACGGTCTAGTGCAAAGTCCATAAGGTCCGTGCTATATCCACTAGGGAAGTAGATGTTACAAGTATTTGGTATACACCTGTATCACTCTTCGTACATCGAGGACGAAGTACGCAGGACAGTGCTATCTTGGATTCCTTCCAATGTAACAATGCTTTATGGACGCCAACGAAAGAAATTCTTCAGACAACAACTTACGACGAAGAGCAAGTATCATAAAGTGTCGTGGCCAAATTAGCCTCTCTGCTACTTTGAAGTTAAGTAGCCTAATGCTATCACTGATGTTGGAAACTAGATGACAAGTTTCTCTTCCCATAAAAGTCTTTCGCACTGAATCTCGGGACGCGATTCCTTTAAGGGGGAGGGATGTAACACCCCAGGTGTTTGTCACTAGTTAAGCAATGGGTTTGAGCCCAAACATGACATGTCGAGTGGTAATGAAGGTGTCAAGATCAAATCTACATGATGGAGCTCCAACTTAAACTTGGGCCACGCACATTTGCTTACATATGGACCCTTGTTAAGATTATGCAAGAGTAATGTTAAACATGCTTATTCCATGTACATTACATCCCCATGCATCCATCTAGACCTGTGGAAAAGTTTCATGAAGTTTGGAATCAAAAAGTCACATGAAATGATAAGTCATATCTTTGCATGAATTGCTTTATCAAGTCGATGGAAACCTATGAAGTCAACCAAACCTTGGTACCTTGCTCAAACAACTCTACTTGCACTCATGAACAAAAGTTATGAAGGGTTCATGTTGAGCAGGTGGCCAGAAAATGCTCCAATGGATCAAAAAGGATAATTTAAGCCTCATCATGATCCTACATTGGTCAAAGTAGAACAGTAGGTTCTATACTAGTTTTGAGGTTGGACCGTAAATGAAAGTTGTAGTCCATATCATGTAGAACAAACTTTGTTTTTGGAACAAGAGCCAGATCAACTTAGAACTAAGTCAAACAGAGGCTCAAAAATTGAATCAGCGGTTGTTTTTAGACTTAGAATTTTTCTAAGTCTGGAATTCATCGTCGTCGCCATTGGCATTCCGCGTTCTCGTGTTTTCGTTAAGAAACTTGACTTGACCCCAAAATAGAAGTTGGAGCTAATTCATTGGAGAAGATCATACAAAAGGTTGGGATCAGTTTGACCATGTTTGGACCAAGTAGTTCGACTTCAAGCAGAGCGACACTTAACCCTTGTTAAGTCACTGACAGTGTCAACTTGAGGCTTGATTACCTCCTAATCCGAGAGTTTAATGTCTATGCACCCTTAATAAAAGTTGGAGAGCAGCTTGTGCACAACAACTTTGCTACAGGCGCCCAGGTCTGAATCCAAGCCGAATATGACGAAAACGGACTCCAAGTCGGGCTCCATCGCGCGCGCCACGTGTTCGATGAAATGGCATCGTGGCAGCCATGCACCGCAGAGCGCCCCGACATGGCCGACGCGCGTCCAACCTGCATGCCACGCACCGCCTAGCGCCCTGCTGCTCCAAAACCGAGCGCCTGTGTGTCTCCTTGCCTCCCTCACTCGCTTCCGCCAACCCTGGCGCTCTTCCTCCGTGCGCACGCACGCCAGAGCGCGGCCGCCATGTATGCGCCACCGAGCTCGCTGCCGCCAACGCTGCTGTGGTCCCTTGGCCTCGCGATGCCCAGCTACACACTCGTTACCGTCCACTGCCCTCTCCTTAGCCTTGCGAGCCCCTCCCCGGCCCTTCTTCACCGTCGTAGCGCTGTCGCCACCGGAGCAGCCACCGGCGCTCCGCCTGCTCGCGTGGCCGGGCCAACTTGGGCCGCCTCGGGCCGAGCTGAGCCGTCCCATGGGTGCGCATGGTTCTCGAGATTCTCGCTGCCCTTCTTCGCCGGCACCGGTGTCGTTCCTGCCGGCCGAAGCCGCGAGTCCGGCCATCCTCTGCTCTGGTTTCCGACCAGGGACTTCGCGCTCGAATTCATGGAAAGGGAGGGTTCTTTCTGCGAAGTTGTGACACATGTGAATAGTGCTCAGGAGGACCTCTTCGCTGATGTTTGATTTATATTTTCCGTAGGGACCCCGATGCAAGTTTACATTCCTTTCTTTTGATTTTTATAGATTTGAATGTTGAACTTTGAAAATTTGTAGTAATTTGTAGAAAACTCGTAAAATAGTAAATGAGGACTTTTTGGAATCCTTCTAAAATTCTCTATGTACTAGATCTATAATATTACATGTTTAAGTTTAAGTAGTTTGCTGTAAAAATAGATTTAGGAAGTTAGGTTCTTAATGCTAGTCATGTCTTGTCCTTTTTATAACTGCAGTTATTTTACTCAAATAAATGTGAAATGTTTATGGAGTGTTACTGATGTGATTAGTGATGTCTGGTAAAAATGTCAGTATTTTAGGCTTGATAGTTTAAGATCTATAAAAATAACAAATTACCTGTATTGTCTTACCCCTATTCTGAATAGGCTTGCAAGATTAAATTAATTGGCTTAGTTAGGTTATGAATCATGACTTTGTGATAATACATGAGTTGTAGTACTGTTATTAAGCTTTTCAAAAAGCTAAATATCATGATTTTTGGTTAAGTAGATCTTGAGTTATATTTGCTTATATATCAGTGGCTGTTTCTGCCCAAACTCTGACAGGGTTACATTGTTGGTATTGTGGGGCCTTCTTAATAGTAGAATTAGCTTTAGGTGTTTACAAAAAAGTTGTTTAGAATTTGATAGTATTTCTAAAAAGTCTAGAACCACATTTATTGGACATATATAACTCCATTTATATCTGTTTAAAGTGGCATGCCAGTTTCTGTCTATGTTTTGGACAGAGATGCAATTATTGGATTAATTGACCCTTCTAACTGTAGAATCATCTTAATATGAGAATAAGAAAGTTGTAGGTAACTTCCTAATCTTTTCAAAAAGTTATGGTTCATGTTTGTTGGAGGTCTAGAACTCTAGTTATGCTTCTCTGAAGTTCCTACAGTTTTCTGTACCACTGCTGTTGGGTTGCATTTGCAGTTTTGGTTGTGCAATTATTTTTGTGGTGTAAATGATGTTTGCTATGGTTGTAGTGAATACAAAAGTTGTAGAAAATTTCATGATCTTTCTTGTGTTCAAATTGTAAGGCCATAGGCCTGATAGTGTAGGAGTTACATGACTTTTAAGTCTTCTATCAGGTTTTGATTGTATTCTGAGCAGATCTGAAAGATGCTAGTGTTTGATCTAGTTAGGATTTGAATGAGCTTTTGGTGATAATAACAAAGTTGTATATAATTCATGTATCTAGCTGCTGTTAAAATTTGGTGGTATTTGGTCTTGTGGTTTGTGAGTTATGCCTGTTTAAAGTTGGGTTTCAGAAATGGCTGCTCTCTGTCAATTGTGGACCAGTTCTGTAAATGTATAATTTCGACCCACCTAACTTGAGAATCATGCTACGATGATTAAAGATTAATTGTAGAAAATTCCATAAGATTTCCAGAATGTCTTATTTCATGGCAATTGGATTTGTATAACTCTAGTTATGATCCAAACATGAAGCTGTTGTTTCCAGTCCTAAAATAGACATATGCTAGTTGTGGTTGTTTACTCCATGTGTTGCTAAGTGTGGCTTATGCCCTTGTTGATGGTCAAGTTATTGTACTTGTGACCTTGTTAAACTTGTGTCATGATTTATGTGCTTGCTCTCTATAGTTAGTTGTGTGATGTTAGTTAAATAGCTATTGGTGTCTATGTCTTGCATAATCTTGTGTTTCTCTTGAATGCTTATGTGATGCATCTTGTGTTACCATTCATACACATGCATCTTGCATCTCATTTAGGTATGCTATATGAACCACGTGAAGGATGTGATGTGGAGCCGAACTCAAAGATTTGGTTTGGTGGATCTATCCCGAAGATGGAAGGACTAAGCAAGTGCTAGGACCGGAGATGTCACCAAGACTGTGCAAGCTAACTGAACTGACTTGTGTCGGATCCCAGGCAAGCCCCGGAGCATTCTAAGTCTCCCATGTTTTTACAAATATCTAGAGTATCTTTTATTGTTGATGATGCATTAAGTATAGGAATTGGTTGGAACCAATTGTTGCATTATATCCTTACCTTGTCCAAATAAAATCCTATGAATCCTAATTAAGTGTAGGATCGAATGATGCTTAGCTATGCTTAGACCGGTAGAAGTCGGGTGATCTCCTGTCACCTGCGAGATGTAGGATGAGCTCTGGTCACGATTGGCTATATTTTCTATCATGAAAAAGAACCATGTGTTAATAATGAAAGGAGACCGGACGGGATGATGGTAGTGCAGCAACAAGGCATGGAGGTCTTGGGTGTGAATCTATCCCTGTCTGTGTCGTTTAAGGACTAATACGTTGTACGTCCTCATGTCATGTTGAACATAGCCTAACACTTAGCTGGCTGGATAAGTCATTCAGACCGCGAAGCCTTGTAGCTCAACTCAGGCCGGGGACGCGAGCAGTGGCATGCATTCTGGAGGTAGTAAGGATGTGCGGAGAGCCATTGGCATAAGTCCAAGGCGGGTTAGAGTCCCAAACAACCTTGGCAGAGTGGTTCTCTGAGAATGTCAATCTGTTTAGACTCGCGACTCCTGAATCGTACCAAAGGTAACTCGTTTGCGACCCTGACGGGGGAAGCAGGGTTTGTGTTTAGGAATACCCCTCCAGCTGGATAGGAATCGATTCAAATCATCGTCTCTCCCGGATAATGAGAACTTGACTGAGCAGCGGCAACGTAGATTCACTAAATTTAAAGATATGGTTAAATGATGATGATGATGATTATTATGATAATGAGCCATGAAATACCTGATATGGTTATTATTGTTTGCAACTTAATCAAGTGATTGATTAGTACATGTGCTAATATAGATGGTAGGTAATGGCTAAAAGTCACTACTATAGTACAGGTGAATAATGTTAATGGTTACTCAAGCTTTTATGCAAAAAGGTTGTCCAGCCAGATCCACTAAATTAAGCTATGCATGATCCTTGGTGTCATTTGTTTTGGTTTTCTATGGGTAAGTCTGGCTGAGTACATTCGAGTACTCAGGGTTTATCCCACCATGTTGCAGGTGGAGTTCTCGGCCTGTTGAAGATGGTGGCTAACCACCGGTGGGCTCGGTGATTCTATAGTTGCTTCTCATCTATATGCTTTTGTCAGATGATGTCACTTATGCTAGCAATATATTTGGAACTTATATTAATGTAATCATTTGAAAGCTATGTTGTTTTCACTAAACGGTTTTGAAACCCAAACTTGTACTTTTTATTTGTGAACCCATATGTAATATTATTTCCGCTGCAACCCTGTCTATATGATGTGTATTTGCTTAATCGCACGATCTTGGTTGTGATGTTGATTTACCGAGGTCTTTCGGGACACTCGGCGGACTGCCGGGTTTATATAAGTGAAAGTATGTGTGTGTCAATGTGTTAGCGGGGACAGCTGTACTTGATCTTATATAAATTGGGCGGTTCTGTTACATAGGCGACGGCGCGGCTTGCTTGGCAATGGCGGAGCGGCTAAGCTCTGTTGCTGCTCGCGAAGGAGGCGATGGAAATGGAAATTGAGCTTGCGAACTGGTCGGGTAGGCGCGTGGGAGGGTTCACGTCGTGGCCGGCCGTGCTAGGATGTCCGCGGCGCGTGGCCGTGCGGTCAGACGGCCGACGACGGGTGGCACCACACGTTGGGCGTTTTCTAAAAATGGTCGTCACTGTAGCTTCGTTTGAGTGAACCCGAACGAGCCTGATAGTGTTACTTGATGGCCCTCTTTCTCCTAATCCGTTGGTCATTAGTGAAAATAGTCAAGATGAAAGTTGTAGCCCGTACTTCCATCTTCAATTTCTATTCAAGTACCAAGGACTAATTCTCAAAGGATCATGAGTAAAATCAGCCCCAAAATAGAGCCAAAGAAACTGAAACTTGATCTGTGACTTAGAAATATTTTCAGTGTTGAATCAGCTTTCACTTTTGACTTGTGGGCCCTTTTTGAGCATGTTGTGCACATTTTCATGAATTGACTTATAAACAAAGTTTGTTCCTTATAAAATTTGCTACAACTTTGCTTTAGGTTGCTCAGACATGCAAACACTCTAAGCTACACTTTTTAAACAGTCAAACTCAGGAGCTCTAGGGGTCCAAATTGGTCAAACCATGACTTGGAAACCTAATTAGGCAAAATGATCAACATGAACCTTGTTCCTAATGACATTCTAAGTATAACTAAGTTGCTTAAGAGCATTATTAGCCACACCACACATTGGTCACACCAAAATCAAGCATCACAGGCATTGAAACAAGGAAGAACAAGTGAAGTGTTACTTTTGTTTCAAGGCCATGTTTCATATGTTTCATGAGTGTGTTGCATAGTACTACTAACCATGTTTCACTAAAGTGAGTTACACATGTTGCACTTGAGTGTTGCACACTTTACCTTTCATAAAAGAAACAACACACATGAAATATACAACATGTTGCAATGTTTCGAAATCATGTTTCATGTGATATAGGTTCACGAATGGATGCATGATGCTCATGTTCATGAAATGCAAGTGCAAATGTGGAAGCCAAACACCTGGGGTGTTACAGCCCCTAAATATATGCATACATATAATGGAGAATATAGTTTATGCATAATTGGCAAAGTAATGCTCAAGAGAGTTTAATCTATATAATATATGGAGAAAGCATATAAATATCAAAATGAAATCAACATGATGATATTGGTTTAGAAATACCACATGTGGAAACCAATTTGATTTATACCACTTACAATAGGTGGTGGATATTTGAAGTATGATGCTTAACTCCGGGGACACCATTTTCCTTGCAGTGAGACTACTACACATGATAAGCTTGAAAGAGTGTTAGTCTCAAAGCATCCAACTTGTAGAGTAACCTCCCCTAAATTTGTGCGCACAACTATGGAATACTTGTAGCATACATGTACATTGATTTTAGAATCAACAATACCACTTGAAAGATGACATCACATGAATGTGAGAATCATTTTCGAATGTGATATTCGGTAGAAATTATCTATAATTTGGACTTTGGCACATATTAGATGAACAATTATAAAACAAACTATGTGTCATGCTTCTAAACAATTTAAACCATGTAGGTTTGCTCCAAGGGTTAGAAGTGAAACCGAGCAAGCCTACCATAAGATATACCTAGTGTATGCATGACAAAAGATATAAGCATGCAAATGCAAACCTAGGCATGAAAAGTAACTAGATGCTAAATGATACCAATTTGTAACAAATACCACTTGTAGGAAATACAAATTGAAAGAAATTACATCTAGTTACCTAACATGGGAAGGGGAATTTGGGTCCATAGTATTCACTAACCCACTTGGCAATGACTTTGTCCATAATGATGCACCCTATGAAATGCACCCATACTTTGCCAAGTCTCCAAATTTCCCGAAGTCCATTGGACTTCTCACTTCTCTTTCGGGATCCAAACCTTCTTGGTGCTCTTCATGTTGGAAATGATCTCCTTTGGCACCCAAAAGTGTTTGACCACATTGTTGGCTTGCTTGTTCACCTTGATGGCTACCACCTTGTCATTTTTCTTCTTTAACAAGTATGGTGTGGAGGCCTTCTTGTCCACCTTGTTGGTGTAGGTGTTGGAGAGCTTGCTTGTTTGGTTTTTCTCTTTCTTCTTAGCTCCCCCCCATTCTTCACCTTGCACTCATAGGACTTGTGGCCTTCCTTATGGCACATGTAGCAAACCATGGTTTGTCCTTCATCAAGCTTCTTCACTCTCTTAACGGTGTTATCTTGATGAAGTTGGGCTTGCTTTGTCTTGCCTTTCACTTAGGTCAAGTCCTTGGTGAGGCAAGCCACTTCTTGCTTGAGTTGCTCATTCTCCATTGCAACCTCTTGTGTGCATGTATCTACAACAACTTTCTCAACACAAACTTGGTTGCACAAGGGTGAGTCTAAACATAAATCATTTCAAGAAGTAGACGCATCCTTTTTAGGCATGTTAAAGATAAAACTTTTCTTTTTAGATGCCTTGGTGGGGGTTGTACCAATGGCTTCAAGATTAGCAACTTTATTAGTTAGCTCATCACAATGTTTGCACATGGTTTCCATTTTAGCAAGCAAACTCTTATAAGCATCTTGTGAGCTAGCTAACTTTTCTTTTAATTTTTCATTTTTCTTTATAAGTTGCTCATCATTGATCGTGCATGCATTTGTTTTTGCACTAGCCTCAAGTTGCTCAATCTTAGTAGATAGTTCACTATTGAGAATAGCAAATGTCTCATATTGTTCTAGCAAAGTTTTATATGATTCTTGTGAACTATCTAGCTTTTCTTTTAATTTTTCAAGCTTCTTTTGTTGACTAGTGCAAACTTTAGCATAATTAAGATTTTGTTGCACAATTTTATCATAAGAAGGCATTTCATCATCACTATCACTCTCACTAGAGGATGAGCTTTCATTACCTCATGCCATAAGGCACATACGAGAAGAGCTAGATGATGAGTGCTTGTAGCCTCGCCTTTTGTGATGGTGTTCTTCTTCACTTGAAGAATCATTCCATGACCTTATTGATGTAAGGGCTTTGTCCTTGCATGCCTTCTTTGTCTTGGGTGTGGACTTGTTTGGACAAACTTCCACAAAGTGCCCAACTCGCTGCATCCATAGCTTCCTTTCTTTCTTTGCTCATTTCTTTGATTGGTAAAAATGAGATCTTGAATTTGGATGGGCACACCCTTGACATTGAGCCACTGGATCACCTTCTCCACCTTGTTGATAAGTTTGATTGATTCTTCATCAAGGTCGAAGGTGGAGGAGGAAGATTGATCATCATCACATGAATCTTCTTCTTCATCTTCACTTGAGGAGCTTGAGCTTGAGCTTGTCTCAACTTGCTTGCCCTTCATCTTCTTTTTCTCACTACATGTGAGAGCTTTGCCTTTACTTGATGAAGAGGCTTCCTCTTGACCCATCTTGCTTGACATTTCAAATGCCACTATCCCACCAATGACTATGGCTGGGGTCATGGTGCTCAAGTCCTCAATGTTGTGAAGGATGGTGATGATGCTTACATATTTCTTTTGTGGTAGCACAGAGATGATCTTCCTCATGATGTCCATATCATCTAACTTTGTTAATCCTATTGAATGAGCTCATTGATAATTAAATTCAAATGACAATACATATCACGAACAAGCTCATCATCATTCATCTTAAAGGAATCATAATTTTGTTTAGCTAGACAATGTTTTTGCTCATGGACATTAGATGTGCCGTCATGGAGCTCTTGGAGTTTTAACCAAATTTCATGTGTCATATTTAAAGTGAACAATTGGTTAAAGACATCCATACTAAAAGATTCAAACAAGCAATTCTTAGCTCTAGCATTGAACTAAATTTCCTTTTTTTACTCTTTGTGGGTTTATTGGAATTCTTAATGGGTTTCTTCCCATCACTAGTGACTCTCCAAACACCCAAATCAACCGCCTCAAGGTGACAAGCCATTCTAGCTTTAAGTATGGGAAGTTAGTGCCATCAAAAAGCGGAGGCCAAGAGGTATCCATCCCAACCACTCTAAGTAGCGTCAGCTCAATGGCGGTTAAGCCAGAGGTCCAAATTGAGCCAACCGGCTCTGATACCACTTGACAGGGACCGTGACACCTAAGAAGGGGCAGGGTGAATTAGGCAACTTAAAATTCTTCTTTTTAAAACTATGGCCTCTTTTTCTACCCTTAGCAAAACCTATGCAAAAGATAAACTATCTAAATATGCAACTACGATTTTGCTAGTGTGTTGCTACCTCTACCACAAAAAGGAGTAATACAAACAATGTAAATGCGAAAGCTAAAGAGCAAGGTAGAAATATGCAAACTCCCATCGATGAGTCCAGTATTTTTACCGAGGTATCGAGAAGCGCACAAGCTTCCCCATAGTCCTCGTTGGAGCCCCTCACAAGGAATCCCTCTCAAGGGCCAAGCTCCCGGTCGGGTAACTCCGTGGATAGCCTCGGGCCTTCCCCACGTGCAAGTGGGTCTCCGACGTGCCTTCCGACAAGCCTCTCCCGGATGCTTGTAACACCCCAGGTGTTTGCCTTCCACATTTGCACTTGCATTTCATGGACATGAGCATCATTCATTCATTCACAAGCTTATATCACATGAAACATGTCTTTGAAACATTGCAACGTATCGTTATGTTTCTTGTGTGTTGTTTCCTTTATGAAATGTAAAGTGTGCAACACTTAAGTGCAACATGTGCCACTCACTTTAGTGAAGCAAAGTTAGTTAATACTATGCAACAAGATCATGAAACAAGTGAAACATGACTATGAAACAGTTGTAACATTTCATGTGTTTTTCATTGTTTCAGTACATACCTTGCTTGATTCTTGTGTGACCAATGTATGGTGTGGCTAAAAACTCTTTTAAGTAACCTAGTTACACCTAGAATGTCATTTGGAACATTGTTCATGTTGATCACTTTGACTAATTAGGTTTCCAAGTCTTGGTTTGACCAATTTTGACCCCTAAACCCTTTTGTTTGACTGTTTAAAAAGTGTAGCTTAGGATGTTTGCATGTCGGAGCAACCTAAAACAACGTTGGAGCAAATTTTATAAGGAACAAACTTTGTTTAGAAGTCAATTCATGAAAATGTGCGCAACATGCTCAAAAAGGACCCACAAGTCAGCTTTGAAGGCTGATTCAACACTTGAAATTATTTTTAAGTCCTAAAATGCAATTTTAGTTTGAGTGAGCCAATTTTGGCTTGATATAACTCGTGATCCGTTGAGAGTTAGCTGTTGATTTCTAAATCAAAGTTGTAGCCCTACTATAGCTCTACAACTTTCATGTTCATTGTTTCCTCTATTACGTCACGGTTTAGGAGCTAATCGGTGTTAAACTTGCCCTCTCAGTCGACACCTTTGAGCTCTGAAACGAAAAGTTCAGATATCTACAGTGTTCACCGATTCAGAAAACAGCCAACGTGTGGTGACACCCATCGCCGACCGTCTGACCGCACGGCCACGTGCCGCGGACACCCTGGCGAGGCCAGCCACGACGTGCACACTCCCACGCGCCTGCCCGACCAGCTCATCAGCCCAATTTTTCATTTCTTCGCCTCCACCGCGCGCAGCAAGCGAACTCAGCCGCTCCGCCATCGTTGCCGCGGAGCTTCGCCGTCGCAGAGCTTGCAAACCACCGCAAAAACGCGAACTCCGTCTTCACCACAGCTCCGCCGTGTCCTCCTCTACCTTCTCCACCTCCTAGCTGCGCCGTTCGTGATTTGGTAAGGTCATAGTGACCATTCCAGCCGTGACCGCCATGGGTGTGACCTCACCGGAGTTGAGGCCGCCATGGCCGAGGTAGCTAGGAATCTTCCCGTCCCCTTTTCTTTGCCGTGTTAGCACCGTGGTGACCTCATGTAGCTCACACCGTGCTCGGTTGAGCCGGCCATGGTTTGCCGTCACCGGCAGCTCGCACCGGAGCTTTGCCGTGCCGCCATCACCGGCGACGAGTCCTCTCCTCTAGGTCTTAGGTCTCGCTGGTAGCACCAATAGAACCACCTCATCACGGTGATCACGCCGGTGCTGTCCATTTCGCCGGAGGAGTCACCATCGGCGAACTTCGCCGTGTGCAGCGCCATCAAAGCCGCCTCCCCTATTTCGCTATCACAGGCCGGTGGGGTCAGCTGACACCCAGGTCCCACACGGCAGTGACTGTTGTTCATAGGGCTAGGTCAAAAATTCTAGTTTTTAGTGTTGTTTTGTAAAATTTGTATCTCCAGTTTTGTAGATCCAAATTGGGTGGTTCTAATTTTGTTAGACTCATAGTGAAGTGTATTATTTAGGAAAAATATAATATGAGCACTTGTAGTAGAGTTTATGGAAGAATTAAATTGAAACTTTAAATGTGTTTTTGAATGCATGCAAAATTGTTAAAATCATATCTTGAGTTTCTGTGATCCAAAAATTATGAAATTTTGTGGGTAAGCTAGTCTTGTATAGTAGAAGCTCTGGTTAAAATTTGAGAGTCATTGCATGTGTAGTTTTTGAGTTATAGATTTTCCTTTTATCATTGGTAGATACTTGTGGGAATTTTTGTAAATTATCTAGGAATCCTATGGCCATGAAACTTGGTAGGTAGTATCTTAGTACCTTAAGGATGCTAGGAAAAATATGAAATCTGTTGCTTGACACTTTTCACTAAGGTTTCCTAATTATGCCATTTTAAGCCATTTTGCCTTACCATTTTTGTGTAGGTTGTTATACTTAATGAAATGGTGTGAAATTTTTATGGTAATCTAATTAGGGCATGTAGTGTCTACTGTAATTTTTGTAGAATTAATGGTGTAGTTTTCATATATGTTTATTATTTCCTCTAATTAATTAAATAAATTAAGAAAGGTATTAAAAGAAATGTTTTGGGGATGAACACCCTACTTTCTGGTGTTCTTGTGATATGTGTGATAGGTGAGTAAAGTTGGTTTTGTCCAATTAAGTGTTTATATCATAAGTTAATAATTATTTGTTTGCATTATGTCCCTCTAGACAGATCTGGGGACTTTGGAAAGTTCCCCATGATATTTTGATTTGCTGTGAATGGGATGAATACAAAAGTTGTAGATAATTTATGTATCTAGCTCCTGTCAAAATTTGAGGGCATTTGGCCCAGTAGTTTAGAAACTACAGTTGTTTAAAGTTAGGTTTTAGTTTTGCTTACTCTCTGCCTTGTGAGGACAGAGTTCTATTGATTTATGAATTTGAACTGGTAAAGGTTTGAATCATGCTTTGAGGTATGAAAATGAATTGTTGACAATTTCATAAGATTTCTAGATTGTCTTGTTGCAAGTCATTTGGATTTATAAATCTCCAGTTATGGCTAGTTTACTGTACCGCTATATAGTCTTCATTTTGCTGAAATACAAATGCTTGAGTGTATGCTTGATGCAATGTTCTTGTTGATTGTTTAGGGGTTAGCCTAACTTGAGAATATGCTTAGGTGCAGGTGCTAGGTCATTAACTGAAGATGAGCAATTATACATTAGGTTGTATAAACTTGGTAAGTAAAGTGATTTGAATAGGGCTTAAGTTGGAATATGCAAACTACAGCAAACATGTGCATTCCCCGAGCATCCCTGACATTCGTTCATGTGCATCCATGATATTTATCTTGCGCATTCATGCAATAGGTGGGCCAGAGGGAGTGACATTGCTGGAGTTCGAGGGAGCCAACCAGGAGGAGGAACCCGAGGTGCAGAAACCCGGTGAAGCAGTCGCCACGGAGGAATTGCCCGAGTGCCCTGACCACCAGCCTTCCTCGTTCCTGAAAGGCAAGCCCCGGAGCATATTAAGCCTCCCATGTTTTTACAAATACTTTGAGTACCTTTTATTGTTGATGATGCATTAACTATAGGAATTAGTTGGAACCAATTGCTGCATTATATATCCTTCCTTGTCCAGATATCGCACTGGAATCCTATTTAAGTTCAGAAACGGGTTAAATGCTTAGCCATGCTTAGTGCGGTAGAAGTCAGGTGATTTCCTGTCACCCACGGACTTTAGGATGAGGTGGATCATGGTTGGCTATATTTGCTATCGTGGAAAAGAACCATGTGAATAATGAATTAAGACCGGGCAGGATCTTGTGTAGGTTTGAACATAGTGACTCCGTCTGAGTCATTTAAGGACCGATACGCTGTACGTCCTCATGTCATGTTGAACGCAGCCTAACACTTAGCTGGCCGCATAAGTCATTCCGATCGCGAAGCCTAGTAGCTCGACTTAGGCCGGGGACGCGAGCAGTGGTAGCATTCTAGAGGTAGTAAGGATGTGCGGAGAGCCATTGGCATAAGTCCAAGGCGGGTTAGAGTCCCGAACAACCTTGGCAGAGTGGTTCTCTGAGAATGTCGATCTGATCGGACTCGCGACTCCTGAATCGTACCAAAGGTGACTTGTTTGCGACTCCGATGGGGGAAGCAGGGTTTGTGTTTAGGAATACCCCTCCAGCTGGATAGGAATCGATTTGAATCGCCGTCTCTCCCGGATAGTGAGAACTTGACTGAGCAGCGGCAACGTAGATTCAATTAATTTAATGACATGGTTAAATGGATGATGATGATGATAAGGTTGCCACAATGAATACCTGATATGGTTATTAATGTTTGCACCCTAATAAAATGATTGCTTAGTACAGGTGCTAATATAGAGGACAAGTTAATGGCTAAAAAGTCACTGCTAGTTCAGGCTAAGAGTTGATCATTATTACTTATGCTTTTCTGCAAAAAGAAAGTGTCAGCCAGATCCACTACATTAAGCTATGCATAATCCTTGGTGTCATTTATTTTGGTTTTCGACTGGTCAGTCTAGCTGAGTACATTCCCGTACTCAGGGTTTATTCCCTCTTGTTGCAGATGACCTTCTATATCAGGGATTCTGTAAGTATTGTCTCCACCCGGTGGGTGATGAAGACTAGATCATGGGCATGATCTTTGTTCTCTTATCTGAATGCTTTTGCGGGTTGTGATCAGCGAACCAGTATGTGTATTTGAACTCGGGTGTGTAAGTTAAACTATTTGCTTCTGCATGTTTTACAAGACTTGTTTTGTAATAACGATGACTCTGTGATGATGTAATCTATTTGCGAACGTCTGCGAAATGTTGTAACGTATGATATGTTATGTTGAATTACTGTGATCTTGGTTGTATGCAAGTTGGTTTGAAATCCTTCGAGATTTCAGTTGACTACCGGGTTTATATGGGCTCAAGTTCGAGAATTTGATCGTTTCGGCGATTGTTTTTGTACTTGTGCTCCTATAAATTGGTCAGTTCTGTGACAGCTGGCATCAGAGCTAGATTCAACATTAAACATGTCTTACGGCTATTTAAAACATAAGCTTTTGTTGTAAAAACGGTTTTGCAACTTATAGTTATATATAAGTGTTCAAAAATAAAAAATTTTATGGTATACTGGTGATCACATCCTTTATAGCCCACTTAAGGGCTTCTAGGTGGCTTATATATAATTACTAACTTGGGGGAATTGATTGTTTCTATTTCGTCATCCATGCGGTGTGATATTGCATGGGTGCCATTCGTTTGAATGGTAATGTATGGATCAATTGCCTCTACGCTAAGGTAAGTGTGAGTTGTGAGAGCATGACCGTCCAACCGTCGGTCTAGGGGAGAGCTAGTTGTGGTTACTGGAGTATTTTACATGTTGCATACATGTATATATGAAGGTACTTAATTGTGGGTACATTTGTCGGGTAGTTTGGATATCAAAGTATATATATCGGGGGATGTATATATGGAGAGTATCTTAGTTACTGCTTGTGTAATTAGCATTATACCTTATTGGGTTGGGCTGCAATGAAGTTTTCTGCAGGTATGCTAACAACGCACCGTGTAGATCAACTAGTTACCGCTAATTGAGAGAACGTATGTATGCCACCGTATATTCCGTTAAAGCTTAAATTTTCATAGGTTTGTGAGGACGTACGGAATGCGCATGCATCATATTCACTCATGTCATTCATATTGCATTACCCCCTCCCTTATAATTGCTTATCCCAAGTGTAAAGTGCAACCTCTCAGCAAAATAATCCTCTCACGTGAATTGCATCCCTTTTTTTGATACAGATGGCCGCGCCCATGTTTCCTACTGGTAGCAGCACATTTTTGGACCAGTTCGGTACTCCCACTTTGCTCTGGAGGGTGCTCAGTTCAGTTGGGTACCCGGAGGCACCTAGCTATATGTGGAGGCAGGCGGTATCATTGGGAGATGTACCATGGTACGTCGTGACCTTCATCGTGCCGCAAAACCCCACAAGACCGTTGTGGCATGGGTGGACCATTGAGACTGATGGACGTAGCCCATGGGAAGCCGCTCAGGTTGCTGCCCTTGATGTGCTGATGGATATAGCACAGAGCTTTGGGGATGAGTTAGTGGGTGGACCTGCTTCATCCATTCCCCAAGTGTCTCCTACTGAGGCTGAGTGGACTTAGGACATTGGTCAGGCCTTGGTTCGAGGCCGTGGCGAACGGGTGCAGAGCGACAACGCTGGAATGAGTGCTATGATGGCAGTCCTGAAGCTTTGTCGAGTCAGGCAAAACACCCTTTCCAGTGTGCTTGATGAAGCCGGCAAGGCAATGGAAGCTCAGCACAAGTTCAGGTTGCGTGCCCGCAAGTATCGCCATAAGGCAAATGCATGTGGGAGAGCTTAGCAAGAAGTTGATGAGATTCGTGGTATTGCAAATTATCGCTTGCAACAGTGGGGTCAAACCGCACGTGAGAGAGATGAGCTTCATAACCAGCTGATGAACCTCACTATTGAGAGAGGATGAGGCTGCACAAGAGTTGGATCGTGTGACACGTCACCGGGATGCAGCTTTAGAGTTAGCAGAAGAAAGACGTCGGGGTTGGATTTTGGCCAACCACAACGCCTTTCAAAGGGAGCAAGCACTACAAGAACAGCTTGAAGAGCTTCAGGTTGAGCACCATCAACTGCACAACCGTCTGTTTCCTATTCCTCACCCCATACCAAGGTATCCAAATGTGGGTGGACCTCAAGTGATTGAGGCCGATGAGGAAGAAGAGGACGTGCAGATGGTTGACCATGCAGCTGAGCCGACAGATGAAGCAGAAGAAGAAGAGGAAGACCCAGAAGAAGTCCAAGGTGTCTCCAATGTGGACAACGATCACTTCGACGAGTAGTTCGTTAGCAAGTCTCGCTAGTTTAAGCTTTTGCAGTCATTGATGTAATGGACTTAAGTACGATGACTGATGTTGGATGTACTCTTTTAATTCGAACTCGACATGTAATGTACTTTAATTCGCTCCCTTCGGGATGCATATCATAATGGTTAAGTTTAAAACTTGTCATGTTGGAATGCACTGCGTATGGCGCTAGTAATCTACTTGATGATGTGGTGATTGGAGAATGAATTATTGCCTCTGTTTATTGTATGAAGTTTTCATTCTCGTCAGTAAATTCAGTTTTGCACAATTATATTGTTCCTCTCCAATGTGCTGATATCATCAATAATTACTGCTTGCGCATTGTTGCAGATGCCTCGCACTCGTTCCAATGGTGCGGCTGGTGATGATGATGATCTTCCACCGCCACCACCACCCACACCAATGGAATTGATAGCAATGCTTGCGGAAGGACAGCGCACTATGGCCGAGGCCCTTCGTACGATTGCGAATCGGGATGGCCCTTCGTTTCGGCGATTGTTTTTGTACTTGTGCTCTTATAAATTGGTCGGTTCTGTGACAATGCTCCCCGCCATCTTTACTAACAAGCTTCGGCCGCTCTAGTACAAGGTGGCGGCCACACCACAAACACGGTTGGTGTGATCTCGCAAGACTACAAGACCCTCCGATGTACAACAATGGTGCGCGCAAGCACCGAGTGGTAAGAGGTATGCAAACCTCACTAAACACTAGGCTTAAACCTAGAGCAAGCGCATAAGCGGTGGTCTAATCAACCTAAGCACTTCACAAAGCACCTACGCTAATTACCTAATGAATCACTAAGCACTATGCAAGTGGAGATCACTAAAATGGTGTATCAACACCCTAGATATGTTTCCTCAGCTCCACACATATCAAATGGCCGGTTGGGGGTCTATTTATAAGCCCCATGGAGAAAGTAGCCATTGGGGATGAAATCACGCTTTTCTGCTACTGATCGGACGCTCAGGTCGTCCTGATCGGAGACGTCTGGTCGTCCTGACCATTAGAGCCACGATCAACTGATCGAACGCTGCCAGCGTCCGGTCACATGCCACGAGAAGCGTCCGGTCATAATTTCACCGCTCTGGAACCTATCTGTACTTGATCGAATGTTGCAGTCCTACGTTCGGTTGATTTGCCGCCAGCATCCAGTCAATACTGAATGTGTTGCCAGGATGATGAACAGTGCCATTGGTGCGTTCGGTCACTTTACTGTTTAGTGTCCGGTTGCTACTGCTGACGCCTTCTGTTATGGAGCCACTTGATTAGAGCATCCGGTCGATCACCTTCTAGCGTCCGGTCACCTCTGTGAGCTCATTTGTTCATGATCTTGCATCCGGCTTGATTCCTATCTTCATGCTTGGACTTTGCTTGATATCTTGAGTGTTCTCTTATTCTTCTAGGGTCTTTCTTAAGGTGTTGATCATCGGATCATCATGTCGCCTTCGTCCAAGTCACGTCTTGCACCCTATTGGACTATAAAACAATCACTTGCAAATTCATTAGTCCAATTTGGTTGTGTTGGTCATCAAACACCAAAATCCAAAGTAAATGGGCCTAGGGTCCATTTTCCTTACAGTGCAGAAGTTCGAACATAGGGATATGTATGACGTGAATGAAATAGAGCATCAAGTGCAGCAAGATGATCACTGTTCTACCAACAAGCATGAAGTCCTACTAGGTGATGGTGATCAGGTTATCCACGAAGCCAGTCATGATGGAGAAGGCACTATCATTGAAGCCAATTTAGAAGACCTTCTAAGAGATAAGATGGAAGAAGTTGGCATACTTGAAGGTAGCGAGGATGAAGATGATACTGGAAACCAGTATTGTAGTGACGATAGTAACTATGGCACCAGAGATCACATGTCTAGAGATGATGATGACTTGTGGGAGATTTCAAGTATAATCTTTGGGAAAACATGTATTCTAAAACTGCACTTTGCTTTGGATTTCTAGCTTGGTATTCTGAACATATTCGGTATGCTCAGTTGTTATAAACTTGTGCTTCAGCGGACACATAGGCATTGTCTGCCGGGGTCAGTACTGCACTATATGGATTGTCTGTTGTGTACATGACTATTCCATTCAACTGCAACTAATACTTGTTATAGGTTCATATAAACTACATAAGCCATAGGAGAGCAATGGTAGCCTAGGAGGTGGCATGTGGTAGCACTATGGGGACGTCGATCTCCCACGACTGGACATAGGCGCCGCCTCCGCTGATAACAACCCAAGCTGCACCATCAGCCCCGACTCCATTGAACTGCTAGAGGAAGTGGGGATTGGAGCCGGTCCACCCTTCCTCGTTGTAGACTTGTAGCAATTCATGGGGACGACTTTCATGGCAACCGACGGGAGGCAGTGGTGGGGACTTTGTGAGGCAAGGCGAGGGCTTTTGCTCAATGCAAGATGGAATGAAACAATTGGAATTGGAGTAAGGCCAGGCTCCTAGGTAGGGCTTTTAAGGTGAGATAAAGATTTATTTTTTCCAAACCGTTATGCGTTGCCTCGGGTGCCGTTGCACTATCTTAGGAATAGCAACCGTACTACACCAAGGAAGGCGTGTGTGACCAAAGATGCAGGAGTAATGGCCTACCCAACCACCCTCTACAAAAATAGAGCACGTCTCATCCATTTATGCCGATGAGACGGCACGACGATACCAAATGTATGGCCATCGGACTTTCTGTCTAAGCAAGACTTGTTCAGATGAACTCCTCATGGCATGGTTGTTACAAGTTCAACAAATTTTATCAGATACATGCAGAAAAGACAAGTTGGGTTCACCACAGATCAAAAACACTCATGAATACTGATACTACAAACAAATGCACACAGATCGCTACTGACACTCAAAACTATGAAAGACACATTTTTTATCTGATGCATTTAAATATACGGTGGAAGGACTTTCTTATGTGCATTTAGGCCAGGCTACTATATGGCTACTTTGTTCTGCATGTAGGCTAGGCTTGCTCCTCTCAAAGAAACCTTTGCGCGGTTGCCAAGAGCGAAGTGAATGTAGGAGGAAAGTTGTACAGGAGTGAATCAGAGAAAATTTAAGAGATTTTTTGACCACCATGACACGATTGACACTTGAAACCCTGGTGCGGTTGTGATAGGTCTTTTCACTCCTATTAGTCACAACAGTCGAGGGGCAAATTAAAGAGCAAAGAGGAGTTCCTTTCGTAAACAATTTCTCTTGGTTGGTTTTGTAGAGACATGCTTACAAGATGAGTTGGGTTCACCATAGATCAAAGCCACTCATAACTATTGATACTACAAACAAATGCACACAGATTGCTATGACACTCAAAACTATGGATGACACGTTTTCTATCCGATGCGTTCAAATATATGGTGGAAGGAATTTCTTACGTGCGCAATAGAATTTCAACACCTATGGCTACTTTGTTCTGCATTTCGGCCAGGCTTGCTCCTCTCAAAGAAACCTTACATGGTTGCCAAGAGCAAAGTGACGAGTTGGGTTCAACATAGATCAAAGCCACTCTTGACTACTACTACCACTATTGATACGTGTTTGGTTCACCAAACTAAGGCACAAAGCAACCCTTGCATAGTTGGATTGAGATAGGTCTAGCCCATTTAGGTTTACAATGCTCGAACCATCACATGCACATGAAGATAATGGTAAACGATACTTTGTGAACCAAAATTTTGCACAAATGCGCACATTACATGCATAATAAGAGGATATCAGTGCTACTAGATAGAAAGATAATGGCAAACCAGACTTCATATATATGTGGATTACAACAATGAAAGAAGTTCATCCTACATAACCATGCCTTCATCTGCCATAATAATAAGAGGAGAGCAGTGTCATCCCACTACTCAAAGTAATCCAACTACTACCTAGACATACTATTTCTAACTATAGATGATTAACATGACTTCATACTAAATCTAACGGCACCTAGCAGCAAACTAGTCCTAACTACATATGTTGATATGACTTGATACTACTAATGAGGAGTGTCATCCCACACCTCTATGCAAGTCATGCAACAAGGGCACCAATAGGTGCGAACAAAATCCAACGCCTGCAAGGTAAACTGGCCTTGGTTGAAGACAGCAAACCACTCCACCACGGTGAACCGACATGGTCGGACGATCCCTTTAGGACATCAACCCTTGTTCCTTACCAGGGCACGATGGCGGGCAATGTTCTTGTCATTGGTGTAGGTGCCATCTAGGGGGCGTGTGCCCTCACCAAAACATGCACCTTGGCGTCGGCCACGATCCAACCATGGGCCTTACGGTTGGGGTAGACAGGGGCACACCAGGCCACCATATGGGCTAACGAGCAAGAATAGATTTGGGCCCAGGTGAACAGGCGTTGCTTAGCCATGCAGACGATCATCCTCTGAGTCCATCGTGATGTAGCCTAGAGAGCCGTCGGACTTGAACTTAGCCTCGGCCAAGATGTCGGCCTCATCATCGGCCTTGGTCTCGGCCTCATAGTCGGCCTTGGTGGATGGCGAGGGGGACCATGATAGTGCAGGTGACCCACCCATGTGGGGTGTGGATCCAGCAACGGTGAGCGGACCTAGTGACGGCGAGCAAGACCGCACCGGGGCCGGCGGTGGTGAGTGAACCACTAGTGCCGATGGAGTCAACGTCATTGCCGAGGGCGACAGGGAGAGTAGTAGCCTAGGATATGGCGTGAGTCTCGGCAATAGGAATGCCGATCTATGGGGACTGGATGTCACCACCGCCTTCGCTAACCCCAACCTAGGGTGCGCCATCGGCCCTGCCTCTGCCAAACAACTGAGGAAACCGACGGCCTTCATGGCAACCGATGGGGTGGTGGAGGTGGGTGGCGAGGAGAGGAGAGGGCTTTTGTGCAATGGCAGGTGGAATGGTAAAGAACATGAATTGGGGCAAGGCTAGGCTTTATGTATATGTATACACAGGGACGCTAGGGCTTCTAAGGCAAGATACTCCATAAAGATTTATTTATATATAGGGATGCTAAGGCTTCTAAGGTAAGATACTCCGTGAAGATTTATCTTTCCTGGAAGTGGGTGTCGTCACGCTCCCTAAGGAATCATAACCGCATTACACCAGCGGCTGTAAAAACAGAGCACATCTCCTCCATTTACGCTGATGAGACAGCGTGACTCTCAGCACGATGACATCAATTATGCGGCCAATGGACTTTCTAGCATGCGCAGTAAAATTTCATAGTTTGTGATCGACTACACTCACTCGTCATTTCATCCAATATTATTATTACAATTAGTAGGGGCATGGTCATGTGTACCATGTTCTGCTTGTCTTTTAATTTAATAATTCCTAAAAGAAAGTAACATTTTTAGAATGTATGACATGGGGTCGGGAGTACATTTGCACAAATGCGTACGACACGTATACTGTAACACCCTAGTGTTATGGTTGCACTAAAACACTTGCATCGCATGAGCATGTGTATCATCATCTCATTCATAAGCATCATTCATTCATGCATAAGCATTTCTATATGAAACATTGCTATGAAACATGTGAAACATGCTATTGTTCTTTTAAGCTTCATTGTATGTATGCTTTATGATCTTGTGTGATTGAGTGCAAGTGATGAATGTGGGTAACTAAAATACCTTAGCTACACTTAGAATGTCATTAGGAACAATGTTCATGTTAACCATGTTGCCTAATTATGATTTCAAGTAATGGTTTGACTTGTATTGACCCTAGGACTCTTTTGTTTGACTATTTAAAAAGTACGACTTAGAATGTTTGCATGTCAGAGCAACCTAAAGCAAAGTTGTAGCAAATTTTATATGGAACAAACTTTGTTTAGAGGTAAAGTCATGAAAATGTGTGGAACAGTCTCAAACATGGCCCACAAGTCAGGTTTGGGTGCTGATTCTACACTTAGAAATTTTCTAAGTCCAAGGGCTGATTTCCAGTTTGGCCGGTTCGACTTTGGATTGATTTTACTCTCTATCCATTGTGAATTAGACTTTGATCTCTAAAGGAGTTTGGTAGCTGGTACGTAGTACTTGAACTTTCGTTTAGGAGGTTTGCGCTAATGACCTAAGGATTCGGAAAACAATCAGCTCCAAATCGCGCTGTCAGACGTTGGTGAAGCGACTGAATCGGAGCTACAGTGCTATGGCCGTTCAAGTCGTGGCCGACCGCCGTCTGGCCGAGCACGCCAAGTGGAGGCCGTACGCCGGCGATGGCCCCGCGGGTCAGGCCATCGCGGACACGACGACGCCACGTGCCTGCTGGCTGGCCTATTTGCTTCGCCCGCGCCAAGTCTCGCCTCGCCCGTTCGCCAGAACCGAGCGCAGCGCCTCCGCCGTCGCCCAGCTCTTTCGCCGCCGTGAAAACGCCGCTTCTAGCTAGCCCATGACTCCATCTTCTTCCTCCAGAGCTCGCCCACCTCACCACTGAGCCAGAGAGTCGAGGTAGCCGCCGTTCTTCTTCTTCTCCGCAGCGCTCCTCATTGCCGCCGGAGTCGGAGGTCAGCCCGCCGTGGCCAACCACCACCGGAGCTCTCTCCCTCCTTTCTCTCCCTTCCCTCAGTTTCCCTGCGAACTCCTGATGCTCACGCCAGGCTTAGGTCGGACCGCCTTGGTCTTAGTTGGCCGGCGCACCACCGAGCTCCTCCTCCGTGCCGCCATGAACGTCGGCGAGTTACCTCCGGTGGCTCTGCCCTCCCATAACCTACCCCTATCGATGCGCATGGATGAGTAGAACACTCTAGTGCCCTTGGTATCGCCGGAAAAGTAGCCGCCAGCGAGCGACGCCATTCCCGCGCCGTCACAGCCGTCGTGCGCCATGGCCGAGCCGCCGAGCTCCATGGCCGGCGCCCCTAGAGACCGGTAGTGTTTGGGGTTAGGGTATCAATTGACGCGTGAGGTTGAGGAGGTCACGTAGGTGCCGTCGTCGTCGCCGGAGAAGCCACAGTCGGCGACTCATGGATTTCCATCATCGAGCGCGTCCCTGTTCGGTCTCGCCGACACGTGGGCCACCTTGTCGATCGTGGCCTGCCTTGAAGAACCAACTTAATGAGCCGCATCTTGGGCAGCGCCATTATTGCAGATTAAATGGGCCGCCGTTCCTTGGGCCACCACCCACCGTAGTCTGTTAGGTTTTCTTAATTAATTTGTTTATTTTGTTTTCACAAAATTTTGTGCATGATTCAAAAATCTGTATTTCTTAGTATATAGATCCAAATGCCATGGTTCTAATTTTGTTAGGTTCCTGGTCATGTCTAGTATTTAACAAAAATATTATATGAGCACATGTTTTAGAAATTTTTGATGAATTAATTAGGACTTTGAAATGTGTTTTTAGAAGCATGCAAACTTGTTTGAATTTTATCTTGAGTTTCTGTGGTCCAAAAATTATGAAATTTTGTGGGTCCTCTATTTTGGTTTATTAGAAGCTCTGGTAAAAATTTTAGAGCTAGTGCATGTGTAGTTTTTAAGTTATAGAATTTCCTTTTATTAATAGGTGGATCTTGTGTGAATTTTCATAATTTTTCTATAGATCCAGTGAAGGTGAAATTTTATGGGTGCTATTCTTATGCTAGAAGGATGCTTGGAAAAATGGGAAATCTGTTGCTTGACACTTTTTAATAAGGTTTCCTAATTATGCTAGAAATAGACATGTCATCTGTTATTTTGGATACAGCAAGTTATGTTGGTCCAATGGCTTTGAAATTTTTATGGTAGTCTATGTGCAGCATGAGATAGCTACTGTAATTTTTGTAGATTTTTATGAATAGTTTTACTATATATTGCTTAAATCACCTAATTAACTAAATAAATTGGAAAAGGATATTAAATAATTTATTTAGAAGTTAGCACTATACTTTCTGATGTTTCTTAGATATGAAAAACAAGTTGGTAAACTTGGTTTGGTCAAATTAGGCTTTTGCACCATCATTAAATAATTAAGTTAGCAACCCCGTCATTCTGGACAGATTCTAGGTCTACTGGAATTGGATTTGGTTAACTTCAGAATCATGCTTTGATGTTTACAAATGAATTGTGGAGAATTTCATAAGCTTTCCAGAATGTCCTATTGCAAGTCATTTGGATTTATAAAACTCTGGTTATGATAGAATTAAGTTACTACTTGTTGCATATGAAGCTTTAACTGTTATTTTAAGTATGTCTTTACTATTCTAAGTTCATGGTACTGTTCCTAGGTGTTAGGCCTTTAACTGAAGATGAGCATCTTTATCTTAGGTTATGCAAGTTAGGTAAGTTGCTCTTGTTATTTAAGTTAAGTTGGATACATGCTTAAAGTGATTTGAATAGAGCTAATTACTCGATAAGCGAGTGTCCAAATGATGTTTTCGTAAACACCCATTGTGATTCATTCATCATGAGCATCATGTCATTCCTTATGCATCCATGATATTTATCTTGTGCATCGGCATGCAATAGGTGTACGGAAGGAGTAACCTACTGGAATTCGAGGCTGAGCGAGCAGCGGCAGTGACACACGGAGATTCGGGAGGCGCACCTTGGGAGAAGTGCCGGACGAGGTCGCCGTTGAGTGCCCCGACCACGAGTCCTTGCAACTTTGTGAAAGGCAAGCCCGGAGCATATTAAGCCTCCTATTTTCCGAACTGCGATTCTGATATTATTATTACATATATTGTTGCATTAAGTTTAGGTGTTGGATGCAAACACTTGCTGCATTGGTTACCCATTCCTTGTCCGGATATTGTTACCACAGAATCTTATGTAGCTCGGGCTCGAGTAGTGCTTAGCCACCTTAAACGCGTAGAAGTCGGGTGATTTCACACACTGCGAGATATAGGAGGATACATGTGGCACGGTTGGCTATATTTGCTATCGTGGAAAAGAACCGATCTTAATTTGAAATGAAGACCGGACGGAGGCTTGCCGGTTTGCGATGACTCCGTCAGTGTCGCTTAAGGACCCGATTCTTGGAGCCTTTCTGTTCATGTTGAGCGCATGCCTCTCTCTTAGTTGGCGTGTCCGATGACCGACCCATGGCCGCCGAGTAGCTCACCTCGGGCCGGGAGTCGATAAGTATAAAGTGCGCCTCGGAAGGGAGCCGTGGCGTGAGTCAAGGAAGGTGATTTAAAAGTCCCGATCGTCTGGCGGAAGGGTAATCCACGAGAGTCTTTGTGCTTGATCGAACCCATGAATTTGTTTCTGAGATGTCCCAAAGGTGACCCACGGCTACCCTTGCAAAGTATGGCGGGGTGAGAGTTAGGAATACCCCTCACCTGAGTTGTAATTCGATTAAGTCGCCGTCTCTCCCGGTTAGTGAGAACTTGACGGGCTTATCTCAATGTAGATACACTTAATATCTTAATGGTTGGGAATGATGATATGATGATGACAGCCTTTATTATACGATATGGTTAATATTGTTTGCTCCTAATAAGTGAGTGCTCTAGTATGCAGGTGCTAATTTAGTGGACGGGTAAATAATGATAAGCTTGATAATAAGTTTAAATTGGTTACTATAATCATAAGCTCTTTTATGCAACTGTGTCAAGCTAGCCCACCTGAAAAGCCTTGCATGATCCTTGGTGTCTTTTATTTCTGATTTTTGTCGGGTAAGTCTAGCTGAGTACCTTCTCATACTCAGGGTTTATTTTCCACCATTGCAGATGACCGGTTCTTCTTTGGTTCTTTGCAAATCTTGCCTTCTCCTCTGCTTTGGGGATGAAGACTAGACCGTTAGGCGCGGTCTCTACTAGTTCTCGTACCTGATAATGCTTTTGTGGGACATGACTCTGATCTAGCAATGTATTTGAAACTATGAAGTTATGTACTAAACTATGTTGCTTCCGCACATTCAAACTTGGTTTGTAATATTTTATTTGAACTCTGATGGATGTAATCCGAATGCTACTTGTGAAATGTTGTAACGAATGATGTGTTGTGTTGAATCATTACGATCTTGGTTTGTATGTCGAGAGTTGGTTGAAATCCTTACGTGATTTCCGGACTATCGGGATTATGGGAGCTTAAGTACAGGAATTTGATCGCTTCGGTGATTATTTTTGTACTTACATTCTTATGATTTGGTCGGTTCTGTTACAGCTGGCATCAGAGCAAGATTTGACACTAAACATGTCATTTGTGTATTTAAAACAAAAGTATTTGTGAAAATCCTAAATTAAAATACTAAGTATTGCCAGTGGTCATATCCCTTATGCCCAATATAAGGACTCTTAGGTGGCTTATTAAGTACTAACTTGGGGTTCTTTGCTTGTTTTACATTTAAATCGTCCATACGGCGTGCTATTATATGGATGCCATCCGCTTGGGTGGTAATGTTTGGATCAAATACCTCTACGCTCTCTGGTAAGTGGGAGTTGTGAGAGCATGACCGTCAATCGTCGGTCTAGGGAGAGTAGTTGTGGTTGCTCGCATATTTACATGTTCAATCATGTATCTATGAGAGTACTTAAATGTGGGTATCTCGGCGGGTAGTATGTGATACTAGAGTATGTGCATCGGGGGATGTATGTATGAAAGTATTTAATTCTTGCTTGCTTTTATGCATTTTGGGAAATTCTTGGGCTGAAATGAAATTTTCTGGTACACTAACAACGTATCGTTGTAGATCGATTAACTACCGTATACGAGAGAACGTTATGTATGCCACCGTATATGTCGCTAGCCTTTAAATTTTTCTAGGATGGTGAGGACGTCTGGATCGTGCATGCATCATGTTCAAGCATACATGGCATTTCTTGCATTACTCCCTCCTTTAAAATATGATTGTCCCGACTAATTAAATTTCAGTATCCCTTAAATGATTCTCCCCTTACGTTGTAACTTTTGCTACAGATGGCGCGCACGAAGCTCACTGCTCATAAGTCCGCTGGAGGCAGGGCGCCTCATCACCGTTTAGCTCCTCATGAGCCCCGTCCTGAGCCTACTGAGGAGGAAAGGCTGAGGATAGAGCTAGCTCGGGTGATTCTTTGAGAGGAATGCGGCTCAAGCACCGCTTGGAGCAAGTAACACGGAAAGGGACCAAGAGACCCTTGAGGTTCGAGAGGTTGACAGTTGCTCACCGCAACTATGAGCGCATGTTGATTCACGTGATGAACCAACGGAATGAAGCTGTACACGAGGAGGATGTGTTGAGGCGCGACAGTAGAGCTAGAGCAGACAAGTGGCAATTCTTTGAGGAGTACAATGACAATCTCCATGAGGAGGTTCACCATTACACAAATCAACTTCACCCTCTCCACCCACCGAGGATGAGGATGAGATGGGTTACGGTGTCATCATGGCTGAAGGTGATGATGACATGGAGGTCAATGGACTGAGGACATTCCACGATGAGGAGGAAGATGAGGAGTTGGAGCCTGCTAGTGATGAAGATGGAGGAGAGATCTTCGACACTTACTCCGAGTACGATGCGTAGTTTAGCTTACTCCTTAGCTAATGCGCAAGAGCTAGTCTTTTGTTGACCCTCATGCATGAACAAGTAGCTTTGGAATAAGTAATCGTTGGGATGTAATATCGAATCATAAATTATCTTTGGATGTAAGTTTGGAACCACTATGGCTTGAATGTAACCTATCAAACGTATTATGCTCCACGTATGTGAGCCTTTGATAAATTCCGTCTTTGCGGTCTATGAATCGCGTTGTTGGTTAAGTTCATCGCATTTATGTGTCCATTGACGCGCTTGATGAGTTGTGTGGTTGTGATGAATGATTGTGCCTCTGTTGATTATCTAAATGCATTCCCTCCAATGGACTCAGTGTGGGCATAATTATACGATTCATCTACAAAAATTTCCACATCGTCAGTGCTCATTGGCTATACATTTTGCAGATGGCTCATAACCTTCGTCGCGGTCGTGGCATGGGAAATGAGGAACAACCACCTCCGCCACCGCCCACACCACCGAGCTAATGCAGACGGTTGTGGAAAGTCGGTAAGATGTTAGCTGAGGCTATCGTCGGATGGCTAACCGTGAGGATCATCATGTCCGCCAAGGACCCGAGCCAAACCAAACCGATGGCAACTTTAAGGACTTCATGGATACAAAGCCTCCTATCTTTCGTGGAGGCGAAGAACCATTACAAGGCGATGAATGGTTGAGCACGATAGAGCAAAGGTTTGGATTGCTCCGTTTGATTGAAGGTATGAAGGCCACATATGCAGGACACCAGCTCCAAGGCCCTGCAGTGTCATCCGTGGACACATCACAAGACCACCTTCCCTGCAAACGCGTCGAGATAGTTTGGGGTCGATTTGAGCAACTTTCAGAGGACACTTTATCCCTCCCCGGTCTCATGGCCATTAAGCATCTTGAGTTTATGAAGCTCACCCAAGGCAACAAGAGTCTCAATGAATACCTCCGGGCATTCAACAACTTTGGCGAGGTATGCTCCACGAGTTTGTCGACATTGACGCTAAGAGAATAGCTAGCTTCAAGAGGGACTTTCCCTAAATTGATGAAGTCAATGGGCAAGCGCAAGTGTGTCACCTTCAATGAGTTTATCGGTGACACTCGACTCGGAAAACAATGATAAGATATATGCCGCTTCCAAGAACCGCAGAAGAAAAACTTTGAGGCGGTGCTTCTCGATCTAAGGCACCAATGGTATCCAAGGCCCAATCACTGTCCACCCAATGCTAATGTCCGATATCGCCCACCTCGGAAGAAGAATCAAACTAAAACTGGTTTTCGCAAAGGTACACAATTTCCTTGCCAAAGAATACCTCAAGGCAGGCAGCTCAATGTCCCACCATTCTAACCTACCCGTGTTGGAACTATAACCAGACTGGTCATTGGGCAAATAGGTGTCCCCATCCTCCCAAGAATGCTCAAGTAAACGTCCGTCGGGCGTGTTCATTACACTCTTGTGGAGGAAATTCCTGCTTGGTGAAGTGGTCACCATTGGTAAGTTTCTTGTTAATGATCACCTAGCAGTTGTGCTCTTTTGATTCGGTGCTTCACATTCCTTTGTGAGTTCTACTTTTGCATCTAAGCATAAGATGAATGTGATTACAATTGTCAAGGGTGGTTATTGTATTAGTGCTGCTGGGAATAATATCATGACTAACCAAGTAGTAAAAGATGTAAAGCTTGAAATTGGGGATCGAGAGTTCCTTACGGATCTTGTAGTGCTACCGGGGGTAGGAATTGATATAATCCTAGGAATGAAGTGGATGAGTGGGAATGGAGTGTTGATCGATACGTCAACCCGTGTGGTAATGTTGAGGATCCTGTGGATAAGAAGGGTTTTCTAGTGCAGTTACCTCGTGATATCTCTATTCACAATCTGATCAATGCTACCCTAGCCAAAGCCATTGAGGATCTACCAGTTATCATGAGTTTCCAGATGTCTTCCCTGATGACTTGCCTGGATTACCTCCGGACCGCGATGTAGAATTCAAGATAGAACTCATTCCGGGTACGGCTCCTATATCTCGAAGGCCCTATAGAATGCCGCCCAATGAGTTGGCTGAACTAAAGAGTCGATTGAATGAGCTATTGAAGAAAGGTTTGATTCGGCCTAGTTCTTCTCCTTGGGGTTGTCCGGCTATCTTTGTGAAGAAGAAGGACGAGTCTCTCTACGCATGTGTGTGGATTATCGTCCCCCAAATGTTGTTACCATCAAGAACAAATACCCTCTTCCTCGCATCGATATTACATTTGATCAGCTCTCTAAGGCTAAGGTATTCTCCAAGATCGATTTGAGGTCTGGTTACCATCAGATCAAAATTCATCCTGAAGATATACCTAAGACAGCTTTCTCTACCCGTTATGGTTTGTTCGAGTACCTTGTCATGTCTTTTGGGTTGACAAATGCTCCAAGCACACTTTATGTACTGATGAATTCTGTATTCATGCCAGAATTGGACAAGTTTGTTGTCGTGTTCATTGGTGACATCCTAGTATATTCTCATAATGAAGAAGAGCATGCTGAACATCTGAGAATTGTTTTAACTCGGTTGCGTGACAACCAGCTTTATGCTAAGTTCAGCAAGTGTGAATTCTGGTTGAACAAGATACCTTTTCTAGGTCATGTGTTATCTGGTGATGGAATTTCGGTTGACCCTACGAAGGTGCAAGAAGTCCTTGAGTGGAAGGCACCTACTACGGTCACGAAGTTCGAAGTTTCTTAGGGATTGGTGGCTATTATCGTCCGCTTTATCCCGGATTTCTCAAAAATCGCCAAGCCCATGACTCGACTCATCGCAAAAAGATGAGAAGTTTGTGTGGACTCGAAGTGTGAAGAGGCTTTCCACACTTTATGGACCTTGCTAACCTCTGCTCTGTATTGGCACAACCCGACATCGAAAAGCCTTTTGATGTCTATTGTGATGCATGTGGCACCGGTTTGGGGTGTGTTCTTATGCGGGGAAGGTCGAGTAATTGCTTATGCTTCAAGCCCGACTTTGAAAGCATGAAGTCAACTATCCTACCCATGACTTAGAGCTAGCCATGCATTGTTCATGCCACGAAGATTTGGAGACATTACTTGCGGGTAATGTGTGCAACATCTATACCGACCATAAAAGCCTCAAGTACATCTTTACTCAACCCGAGTTGAACATGCGTCAACGGTATTTGGTTAGAATTGATCAAGGACTACAACCTTCAAGTGCATTACCATCCTGGTAAGGCAAATGTGGTTGCTGATGCCTTAAGCAGAAAGGCCCATTGCAATTCCTTAGTTAGTGAAGACTTTCATCTGTCACACCTCCTTCATCCTGTAGTACTTCACAATATCACTGTGGATTGCTCTCTTAGAAGTCGAATTATCGAACTCCAGAAGACTGATGTGGGTGTGTTTCACATCAAGCGGAAAATGAAAGAGAAAGAGACCAAGCACTTTAAGGTCGATGACAAAGGAATTCTCTGGTTTAATGATAGACTTGTGGTACCCAAAGATAAAGAACTTAGAAACCAAATTATGGCTGAAGCCCATTCTTCTAAGTTGTCCATCCATCCTGGTAGTAGTAAAATGTATCAAGATCTCAAGCTGTATTATTGGTGGACCAAGATGAAGAAAGAAATCGCAGCTTACGTGGCAAGGTGTGATAACTGTTGCAGAGTCAAGGCTATTCACATAAGGCCCGGATTGTTGCAGCCACTCTCTATTCCTGGCTGGAAGTGGGAAGAGATTAGCATGGATTTTATTGTTGGATTACCCACTACCAAAAAGGGTTGTGATTCTATCTGGGTTATCGTAGATCGTCTAACTAAATCTGCTCACTTTATTCCGGTCAAGTCTACCTATCATCCTCACAATTATGCTGAGATTTATTTTCAACAAGTGGTACGTCTCCATGGTGTACCCAAATCCATTGTTTCGATAGAGGACCTCGGTTCACGGCTCGCTTTTGGGAGTGCTTACATCGAAATCTTGGCACTCATCTAATCCGCAGATTACGCCTATCATCCGCAAAACATCGGACGATCGATGGCGTGTTAATCAAATTCTTGAGGACATGCTTAGAGCTTGTCTTATTTCTTGCAAAGGCTCTTGGGAAGACTGGTTACCTCTCGCTGAATTCTCTTATAACAACAGATTATCAAGAGAGTATCAAAATGGCTCCTTTTGAAGCTCTTTATGGCCATAAGTGTAGAACTCCTTTGAACTGGGTGGAACTCGGGAAAGAAGATTCTATGGTATTGACTTTGTAAAAAGAAGTGAAGAGCAAGTCCGAACTATCTGAGAAGAATATGAGTACCGCCTTGACAAAGCTAGACAAAAAACTATCTTGACAAGAGAAGGAAACCTATTGAGTTTGAAGTAGGTGATCATGTTTATCTGAAGGTATCCCCTATGAAAGGAGTCAAGCGTTTTGGAATTAAAAGGAAGCTTGAGCCTCGATATGTTGGACCCTACCGCATTATCGAGAAAAGTGGAAGAGTAGCATATAAGCTCGATCTACCCCGTGAGATGGGAGCTATATTTCCGGTATTCCATGTGTCCCAGCTGAAGAAGTGTCTCCGTATTCCTGAGGAAAGAATAGCAACAAGAAAAGTCAACTTGAAATCTGATCTTTCTTACTAGGAAAAGCCCGTGCAAGTTCTGGATACTCAAGAAAGAGTGACTCGTACACGAGTGGTTAAGTTATACAAGGTAGTTTGGAGTAATCATAGTGAACGGGATGCAACTTGGGAGCGGGAAGATTATTTAAAGGAAAACTATCCAGCTTTCTATACTGATTGGTACGCTTTCCAAATCTCGGGACGAGATTTTTCTAAGGGGGGAGGGCTGTAACACCCTAGTGTTATGGTTGCACTAAAACACTTGCATCGCATGAGCATGTGTATCATCATCTCATTCATAAGCATCAATCATTCATGCATAAGCATTTCTATATGAAACTTTGCTATGAAACATGTGAAACATGCTATTGTTCTTTTAAGCTTCATTGTATGTATGCTTTATGATCTTGTGTGATTGAGTGCAAGTGATGAATGTGGGTAACTAAAATACCTTAGCTACACTTAGAATGTCATTAGGAACAATGTTCATGTTAACCATGTTGCCTAATTATGATTTCAAGTAATGGTTTGACTTGTATTGACCCTAGGACTCTTTTGTTTGACTGTTTAAAAAGTATGACTTAGAATGTTTGCATGTCAGAGAAACCTAAAGCAAAGTTGTAGCAAATTTTATATGGAACAAACTTTGTTTAGAGGTAAAGTCATGAAAATGTGTGGAACAGTCTCAAACATGGCCCACAAGTCAGGTTTGGGTGCTGATTCTACACTTAGAAATTTTCTAAGTCCAAGGGCTGATTTCCAGTTTGGCCGGTTCGACTTTGGATTGATTTTACTCTCTATCCATTGTGAATTAGACTTTGATCTCTAAAGGAGTTTGGTAGCTGGTACGTAGTACTTGAACTTTCGTTTAGGAGGTTTGCGCTAATGACCTAAGGATTGAGGAAAACAATCAGCTCAAATCGCTGTTGTCGAGGCGTTGGTGAAGCGGCCGAATCGAACTACAGATTACTCTGGCCGTTCAAGTCGTGGCCGACCGCCGCCGTCTGGCCGCTGCGCCAAAGTGGAGGCCGTCGCCGGCGATGGCCCAGCCGGTCGAGCCATCATGACACGACGACGCCATCGCCGCTCTTTGGTAGCCTATTTGCTTCGCCCGCGCCAAGTCTCGCCTCGCCTGCTCGCGAACCGCCTTGGCGCCTCCAGCCGTCGCCCAGCTCTTTCGCCATTGCAGTGAAACGCCGCTTCCAGCTAGCCCATGACTCCATCTTCTTCCTCGAGCTCGCCCACCTCACCACCGAGCGGAGAGTCGAGGTAGCCGCCGTTCTTCTTCTTCTCCATGGCGCTCCTCATTGCCGCCGGAGTCGGAGGTCAGCCCGCCGTGGCCAACCACCACCGAGCTCTCTCCTCCTTTCTCTCCCTTCCCTCGGTTTCCCTGCGAACTCCACGATGCTCACGCCAGCTTAGGTCGGACCGCCTTGGTCTTAGTTGGCGGCGCTGGCAAAACTCCTCCTCCGTGCTGCCGCCATGAGCGTCGGCGAGTTACCTCCAGTGGCTCGCCCTCCATAACCTACCCCTATCGATGTGCATGGATGAGTAGAACACTCTAGTGCCCTTGGTATCGCCGGAAAAGTAGCCGCCAGCGAGCGACGCCATTCCCGCGCCGTCACAGCCGCCGTGCGCCATGGCCGAGCCGCCGAGCTCCATGGCCGGCGCCCCTAGAGACCGGTAGTGTTTGGGGTTTGGGTATCAATTGACACGTGAGGTTGAGGAGGTCACGTAGGTGCCGTCGTCGTCGCCGGAGAAGCCACCGTCGGCGAGCTCCGCCAGATTTCCGTCATGCGAGCCGCGTCCCCTGTTTCGGTCTCGCCGACACGTGGGCCCTGCTTGTCAGTCGCTGACGCTGCAATGCGGAGCCAACTTAAATGAGCAGCGTCTTGGGCAGCGCCAATACAGTATTAAATGGGCATTGCCGTTCCTTGGGCCAGCCCACGGGTAGTTGTTAGGTTTTCTTAATTAATTTGTTTATTTTGTTTTCACAGAATTTTGTGCATGATTCAAAAATCTGTATTTCTTAGTATATAGATCCAAATGCCATGGTTCTAATTTTGTTAGGTTCCTGGTCATGTCTAGTATTTAACAAAAATATTATATGAGCACATGTTTTAGAAATTTTTGATGAATTAATTAGGACTTTGAAATGTGTTTTTAGAAGCATGCAAACTTGTTTGAATTTTATCTTGAGTTTCTGTGGTTCAAAAATTATGAAATTTTGTGGGTCCTCTATTTTGGTTTATTAGAAGCTCTGGTAAAAATTTCAGAGCTAGTGCATGTGTAGTTTTTAAGTTATAGAATTTCCTTTTATTAATAGGTGGATCTTGTGTGAATTTTCATAATTTTTCTATAGATCCAGTGAAGGTGAAATTTTATGGGTGCTATTCTTATGCTAGAAGGATGCTAGGAAAAATGGGAAATCTGTTGCTTGACACTTTTTAATAAGGTTTCCTAATTATGCTAGAAATAGACATGTCATCTGTTATTTTGGATACAGCAAGTTATGTTGGTCCAATGGCTTTGAAATTTTTATGGTAGTCTATGTGCAGCATGAGATAGCTACTGTAATTTTTGTAGATTTTTATGAATAGTTTTACTATATATTGCTTAAATCACCTAATTAACTAAATACATTGGAAAAGGATATTAAATAATTTATTTAGAAGTTAGCACTATACTTTCTGATGTTTCTTAGATATGAAAAACAAGTTGGTAAACTTGGTTTGGTCAAATTAGGCTTTTGCACCATCATTAAATAATTAAGTTAGCAACCCCGTCATTCTGGACAGATTCTAGGTCTACTGGAATTGGATTTGGTTAACTTCAGAATCATGCTTTGATGTTTACAAATGAATTGTAGAGAATTTCATAAGCTTTCCAGAATGTCCTCTTGCAAGTCATTTGGATTTATAAAACTCTGGTTATGATAGAATTAAGTTACTACTTGTTGCATATGAAGCTTTAACTGTTATTTTAAGTATGTCTTTACTATTCTAAGTTCATGGTACTGTTCCTAGGTGTTAGGCCTTTAACTGAAGATGAGCATCTTTATCTTAGGTTATGCAAGTTAGGTAAGTTGCTCTTGTTATTTAAGTTAAGTTGGATACATGCTTAAAGTGATTTGAATAGAGCTAATTACTCGGCAAACGAGTGTCCAGTGATGTTTTCGTAAACACCCATTGTGATTCATTCATCATGAGCATCATGTCATTCCTTATGCATCCATGATATTTATCTTGTGCATCGGCATGCAATAGGTGTACCGGAAGGAGTAACCCTGCTGGAATTCGAGGAACTGAGCGAAGGCAACAGAAATTATGACACCGGAGATTTAGGAGGAGCAGCCTTCAGGAGAAGTGCCAGACGAGGTCGCCGTTGAGTGCCCGGACCACCGTCCTTGCAACTTTGTGAAAGGCAAGCCCCGGAGCATATTAAGCCTCCTATTTTCCGAACTGTAGTTACAGTATTATTATTACATATATTGTTGCATTAAGTTTAGGTGTTGGATGCAAACACTTGCTGCATTGGTTACCCATTCCATGTCCAGATATTGTTACCCTGAATCCTATGTAGCTTAGGCTCGAGTAGTGCTTAGCCCTGCTTAAACGCGGTAGAAGTCGAGTGATTTCCTGTCACCTGCGAGATATAGGAGGATACATGTGGCACGGTTGGCTATATTTGCTATCATGGAAAAGAACCAGTCTTAATTTGAAATGAAGACCGGACAAAGGCTTGCCGGTTTGCGATGACTCCGTCGTGTGTCGCTTAAGGACTGATTCTTGGAGCCTTTCTGTTCATGTTGAACGCATGCCTCTCTCTTAGTTGGCCGTGTCCGATGACCGACCCCATGAGCGAGTAGCTCACCTCGGGCCGGGAGTCGATAAGTATAAAGTGCGCCTCGGAAGGGAGCCGTGGCGCGTGAGTCCAAGGGTAGGTGATTTAAAAGTCCCGATCGTCTGGCGGAAGGGTAATCCCGAGAGTCTTGGGCGCCGATCGAACCCATAATTTGGTTCTGAGATGTCCCAAAAGTGACCCACGGCTACCCTTGCAAAGTATGTCGGGGTGAGAGTTAGGAATACCCCTCACCTGAGTTGTAATTGATTCGAGTCGCCTCTCTCGGTTAGTGAGAACTTGACGGGCTTATCTCCAATGTAGATACACTTAATATCTTAATGGTTCGGAAATGATGATATGATGATGACAGCCTTATTATACGATATGGTTAATATTGTTTGCTCCTAATAAGTGAGTGCTCTAGTACAGGTGCTAATTTAGTGGACGAATTAAATAATGATAAGCTTTATAATAAGTTTAAATTGGTTACTATAATCATAAGCTCTTTTATGCAAGCTGTGTCAAGCTAGCCCACACGAAAAGCCTTGCATGATCCTTGGTGTCTTTTATTTCGATTTTTGTCGGGTAAGTCTAGTGAGTACCTTCTCGTACTCGGGGTTTATTTCCACACATTGCGAGATGACCAGTTCTTCTTTGGTTGTTTTAAAATCGCCTTCTCCCTCGCCGGGATGAAGACTAGACCGTTAGGCGCGGTCTCTACTAGTTCTCGTACCTGATAATGCTTTTGTGGGACATGACTCTGATCTGGCAATGTATTTGAAACTATGAAGTTATGTACTAAACTATGTTGCTTCCGCACATTCAAACTTGGTTTGTAATATTTTATTTGAACTCTGATGGATGTAATCCGAATGCTACTTGTGAAATGTTGTAACGAATGATGTGTTGTGTTGAATCATTACGATCTTGGTTTGTATGTCGAGAGTTGGTTGAAATCCTTCGTGATTTCCGGACTACCGGGATTATGGGAGCTTAAGTACAGGAATTTGATCGCTTCGTTGATTGTTTTTGTACTTACGTTCTTATGATTTGGTCGGTTCTGTTACATATACTATCCGATGCGTTCAAATATACGGCAGCAGGACTTTCTTGAGTGTGCAGTAGAATTTTGAACGCCTATGGCTCATCTATTCTGCATTGGGCTAGGCTTGCTCCTCTCAAAGAAACATTGCATGGTTGTCGAGAGCGAAGTGAATGCAGGATAAAAGCTGAACAAGAGTGAAAATTTTAGATATTTTGACCACCATGACACGGTGGAGACTTGAAAGCCTGGTGCGGTTGTGATAGGTCTTTTCACTTCTATCCAAGCAGTTACAACAGTCGAGGGCAGGATGAAGAGTAAAGAGGAGTTGCTTTTGTAAGCAATTTCTCTTGGTTGGTTTTGAAGAGACATGCAGCGGCTAGCTAGAGGTGCTACACTTACTATCCGACGAAAGATCAAATGGACAGCGGGGGACTTTCTAGCATGTGTAGTAAAAATGCAACATCTATGCCTCCTCCATTGTGCATTAGATCAAGCCGAGACTTGTTCAGATGAACTCCTCGTTGCATGGCTATTGCAAGTTCAACAATTTTTATCAGACACATGCAAATAAGATGAGTTGGGTTCACGACAGATCAGAGCCACTCATTTTGAGCATGATCAAAGCGACTCATGACTACTACCACTACTGATACGTGTTTGGTTCACCAAACCAAGGCACAAACCAACCATTATGTGGTTGCCAAGAGTGAGATGTGTCCATCCTGGTTAGATTTACAATGCTCTGACTATCACATGTGCAACAAGATAATGGTATATGTTCCTTTGTGAACAAAAATGTTTGCACAAATGCATACGACACGTATACTATCCAACACATTCAAATATATGGTGGTAGGACTTTTTGGTTGTCGAGACTTGCTCCTCTCAAAGAAACCTTGCGTGGTTGCCGAGAGTGAAGTGAATATAGGATGAAAGCTGGACAAGAGTGAATTGACCACCATGGCATAGTTGAGACTTGAAAGTCTAGTGCGGTGGTAATAGGTATTTTCACCCTTTGGGTGCCGTCGCACTCCCTCGGGAACCTCAACCAGTCGTACCGCAGAAGGCATGTTCGACCAGAGATGTAGGAGTATTGACGTTCCCAAGCATACACTGATGAAAACAGAGCACATCTGCTCTATTTACGCTGATGAGACGGCATCAGTCTCGGCATTGGTTTTTACATGTCAGCTCCTCCACTAATGCCCCAATAGTGTGTGCACTCCGTGCGTTTGTGACAACACCAGAAACACAGAAAAAGAAAGCCCCCATGAGAGGAGAATGAGAATAGAGACACACCAACAAGGATTCCTCAAGACTGTCGAGTTCCCTAGTTGGCACGGTGGGGCTGCAAAAAGACATGGCAGGACCGAGCCAGAGTGACCTAGAGTGCATGAAGATCCTTCTTCCTAGAATGTATGCAGAAACATTGGTAAGTGCCCATTTTCTATGTGTTGAATCTAATCTGCTAGGGTTTGCATTTGGGGATGAACTTGTCTCTCTATCTAGCTATGTTGATCTTTGTGCACGTAGAAACTGCCGGCTACAATGGCCCGGGACATCGGAGGTCGCCAAAAACTTGAGCTTTGTCTGGACGACGAGTAGAGCCTAGCCCAGTGGAAGGTGGAGGTGTTCCCTGATGATGGCCACTTATACCTCTACTGGGGATGGAAGCACTTTGCCCGTGCCCTCGACCTCCAAGACGGGTTCTCTCTTGTATTGCGATATGACGGCCGATCACAGATTAATGTCAAGGTCTTCGACCTTACCACCTGCCACAACCAGCACCCGCGTGACTTCAAGGCCGGCGGTAGTTAGCTCTCCCTGCCCATCGTGGAGCCAAGAAGTTTTGCAGTGATCCTAAAGAAGTACCACCTCAAAGTGAAGTATCTGGTGAGTACTCGCGCGAGAAGCAGAATGTACCGATGTCACAAGTTACTAGTGTCGTCTTTCTCATCAATCTTTTTTGTGTGAGGCGAAGAACATGCTAGTGGACTTCGAGGTAGTGCACGGCTACCAGCAGCGGCAAACCATCGAGCTATAGATGGCTAGGTAGTCCTGGTTCATGGCATTGGATAGGACCCTCACGAACAACAAAGTGCGCATGTTCTTCAAGTACGGGTGGGATGAGTTTTGCGCAAGCAACCACCTCAACGTCGGTGACACCTGCTTCTTTAGCATGATCCACAAGGCCACCTGCAGTGATGACAAGGATGAGGAATGGGAGGAGGAGTAGGAGGACGATGAAGCTAAGCTCAAGGTGGAGGTGCTCAAGACGAACGGCGGATGGTTGTGGTGAACTCGATGCAAGAGTTGACACGATTTGTATTTTGTTTTTTCATCAAAACTATTATGGTGCCTATCAATATTTCCTAGTATCGAACTATCTTAGGCCATGTTTGGATGGACTATGACTAGTTAGCCATGGATAAAAAAAGCGAACTAAAAATTAGCCAATTAGTTGTGTTATTAGTCCATGCCTATTTGTATCATGAACTAATTGTTGGGTTCTATAGACTAAAACTAGTTGTTAGCCCCTGATAGTTAGGTTCTATGGACTAGTTGGATAGCCCCTGATAGTTGCCAACACTGCATTTCATTGTTCATCGACTCGTAGTGATCTAGAGCGTCTATATTTTGTAGGGTCGGACTGTCTTAGGGTCCCAAAAATCCCAACAGCTATACACCCATGTCCACCGATCAGAAAGGGCAAACTTTGATGGTTCTGATGCCTATGGCGATGTGATGCCCCCGAGGAGATGCGGCCCAATCTCAATTCAACCGCATTGATGCAGTAGTTACTGATCATCCTCCATCCAGTGTTTGAAACTGCCGCAACATATTCCCGTACTTATGTGAAAAAGTTAGTAGTGAACAACTTCTTTTGCCTCCCACATTGGTGTGACATCCATCCACATGATTGTTAGGGCTTCCCATGGCCTTTGATGAGCCCATTGGAGGCAATATCTAGCATATGGTGCTAGCAAAGCACAACACTGGCGCTGTCCCTGGCACTATGGTTGTCGATGCTGATGGCGCCGCGGTTGCTGATGCTGGTGGCACCACAGTTGTCGATGCTAATGGCACCGCGGTTGCTAACAAGGGTGCCATGCTCATTGCTACCATCGATTATAGGTGACCCATGCTATTTGTCTCTGGGGGCCTAGCATCGTGGTCCAACCATTTTGCTCCACGGGACGTGCATCGAGCATTGCCCTGTCCGATAGCGCTGACGACGACCGCTGTGAACAACTTAGTGGTTCACCGGATAATGGAATGCATGGACTACAGTGCTAGCCACAGCCTCGAACTACACCACCAAGGGGTTGCCAACCTCATCTAGGTGCGACTGCACCATAGGTACTTGGGTCTTGGCACCGACCATGCTGACACCTCCTACATCATCCCTGCAGCCAATAATCCCTCCAATGATTCAACCTCGTCTAATGATGAGGTCATAAGCAATTTGAGTCCTCATGATGATGAGGTCATGTAACCCCCAAGCCTACAAGAGAGCCACACTGAGGTTGTCTTGGATATGGTTATCAGTGAGTTTAGAAGTTGCTAACTGAGTATCCCTCCTATGACAAGGAGATGTCCCTACCAGACACAACGAGCAAGATGTTGGTCCCTATCGTGCTTGAGATGTTCAAGCAGTTGATGTGGTATGATCTGCTGGAGCAGCCGAACAGGAAGATGGAGGTGGTGAGCAAGCTCAAGTACATACTCTTGGACGATGGGTCTATCTGCTCGCCGTATGTAGGGCTGCTCATTGAACTTGTGGTCGACCCCATTATGAAATGGTTGAAGGAGACGTGGACTCCCAACACATGCTCACATCAGGAACAACTGGTATAGTTCTTGCACAACCTACTGCCAGAGTTCCCTCATGCTAGGAAATTCCTGCATGATGTAGTGTTGCCCAAACTATCCGGTGTCACCGATAGGTACAACAAATTCTAGGAGATTGTTCTAGTTAACGTATTTGTGTAGCCGTGGATGTCAACCATCGATCGAGACTTGCTACAGCCGATGCTCACCAAGGTGCTGACCGTAGTCCAGAAGTTCCTGTTGAAGTGTACTAGTGAAAACGCGCACAAAAATTATGGCATTGTGCTGCCATGGAAGCAAGCGGCTTGGCCTAGCGTTTGGAATGAGTTTGTCATTTGTGCCATCATTCCTTACCTAAAGCGTGGACATGGAAATGTTCGCAACATGCCACTGCTGGGAGTAATGGCAGCTATGGACGCACGGGTTGACCACCTGATGAGGTGGGCATCCGACATTTTGCCCCAAAAAATGCTTGACCTCCTACAGGGTGAGTTCCTAGGAAAAGATTGACAAGGTGCGTTGTGCACGTGGTTCTTCATGGTAGCTTGCGATGATAAGATGGTTCTGCAGTATGAGCTCACTTTTGATGGGACCGATTGGTGGACGCCATACATCGATAAGGTCATTGTACCGTGCTTGGCATCCTAGTTTGTTGCCATTAGTGTTGTCCCACCAAATGAAGGGTACAACGTATTCCACATGCTCATCACTAGGTGAAAGCCGGTCGTGTCGCCGGAGTCGATGATGAAGAAGGTCCTGAAGCGCTTCATGGAGAAATGGACCGACGGGCTGTGCCGCTAGTTGTTCAACGCACAACCCATAAAGGAGGAGGCCATGGCCAAGTGCCAGGAGTGGATGTGGCTTCTGACGCCATATCTACTTGCCATCAATAGTGAAATGCACAATGGCCTCCATCTGGTCCATGAAACATTAGTGTATTTCTGTTCTGAATGCTTGCATCTACGTCAGGCATTGTAAATGTTAATCATTGGCACAATGTGTATTACTCTTTTCTGAATGCACACGCGAGAAAGTCTAAAACTACATGATTGTAATGCACCGGACAATGACTGAATGCTTTCACCTGTGTTAGGTATTGTATAAATGTTAATCATTGCCACAATGTGTACTACTCTTTTCTAAATGCACACGCGATAAAGTCTAATACTATGTGATTGTAACGTGCCGGACAATGACTGAATGCTTTCACCTGCGTCAGGCATTGTATAAATGTTAATCGTTGGCACAATGTGTACTACTCTTTTCTGAATGCACACGTGAGAAAGTCTAATACTATGTGATTGTAATGTGTTGGGTAATTTCTATTACTCTTTCTCTAACTGCACCCGCTGCAACCTGTTGCTTGGAAATCCACAACAATAAAATCTGCATTAAATTTGCCTAAAACCCAGAGAGTCCAGTGCTCCTGGTTTAGCCATAAATCCATGAGAGAGGTAAGAGCGAGGCAACCACTCTTCTCTGTCTTCCTACGGTACTCCTTCGCCTTCTCTCCAGCCTCGAGCGAGTCGCGTCTTTAGCCAAAGTGATGGATCATGGGAAACTCCCGGTGGAGAACCCTCCGGAGGGGAGCGGGCCTCTACCGTGTCTCTGCTCCCATTTGTGGCGCCTTTGGGTAAGGCGGTCTTGTTCTTAGTTGCCGGAGTCATTCTGTTCTGATCACCTTAATCTTTTTAGGGTCATTTCTCACGCCGTGACGCTAGAGGTCGGGCAGTTCTCTAGTGCCACACACTCTCTGGATGCGCGCCCTATGGAACCAGAGGGGTATTCTCCCCCCAGCCTTCGGGAAGTCCACGAGCCCTTCCATAATTGGGATGCGGCTTGTGACCCGTGCTCCAACCCTAGGGGTGAGGTTAGTCAGCTCGCGCTCTGCCTCGACACCATCTAGACTACCCTTGCTGCCTCAAACGGAGACTGCTGATGCTGAGCGACAGCTGCCAATGCTTAGGCTAGGATGATCGGTAAGGTTTCCTTCATCGAGAAGCTCTATCCAAATGTCCATGGCCTTGTTTTGACAGTTTTTAGTGTTGTCGGCCCTAGAGGAGGAGTTGGCCACTCTTCGAGAGGCGGTCCTCGTTGTCGTCAATGACATGAACGTAGGGGGTCTCTTTCTTGAGGACCGTCTATGGGCCATGCCAGCTCATGTTAGGACGGTAGCCCTTCATGGGGTGCGCCATGTGGCTGCCTTAGCCTAGCCTGTGTTGCGGTTTTGTTTAGGTCACGATCTCCACCTGCTTGAACCTGGCTTCCCAGTTGGCGCTGATGAGGAGGAGCAGGAGGAGCTCACTAGAGACTTTACAGCCACTACGCAGAGGCCATCATGGCGGCCACGCATGCGGGAGACATCATCCTCGCTGCCTTCTTTGAGCCATAGATTGTATCTAGGGTCATTCCAATCTTAATGAAAGGCTAGTTTGTTACTTTAATTCGAAGAGCAACTTATGTGCGTTGCTTTGTCTTTCACGGTGTTTGCTTCTTGTGCTTGGATGCAATCGGCTTGTGCGGCCAACATGCTCGGATGAGGAGATTAGGAGGTCATGGGCCGGATCCTATCTCCCCTCTCAAAAGGGAGTTAAGTTTCAGGGAAGCTTCCTTCCTCTAATGAAACACCATAGGAAACTTAGTAACTTTGCATATTTCTGTTCTTAATGCTTCCACTTGCGTCAGGCATTATAAATGTTAATCGTCGACACAATGTGTATTACTCTTTTCTGAATGCACAGATGAGAAAGTCTGATGCTATGTGATTGTAACGCACCAGACAATATCTATTACTCTTTTCTAAATGCGCACGCAAGATTTGATTGCGCACAAAAGAAAGTCCTCTACTTTATGATTGTAACACATTAGATAATAGATTTTGTGTCCGGGTGACTCCTCAACTTCCATTGGGTTGTTCGACCCTGTAGTTCTCTATTAAGAGGAATGGCTCAAGTTGCGATGAGGTAGTCAGACTAGATAGATGTCGCTCATATTGCACTTAGATGTTAGGTTTAATTTACAGTGGCAACATAGTGATAAAAATGGTTCAACATGTACAACTTATTACAAAACTATAAAATAGACATTCTGTCGTAAGCAAGACTTCAATTATTACATCAAGAATTGTTTTAAATCCAAATTTTGATGCCTACATGGCAACATAGTGATAAAAAGGGTTCAACATGTATAACTTATTACAGAACCATAAAATAGACATTGTGTCGTAAGCAAGACCTCAATTATTACATCAAGAATCATTCTAAATCCAAATTTCGATGCCTCCGTTCCCTCACCTTCTACCGCATCCCTCCCTTCGACTGTTGAACTATCACCAATATCTTGTACATACCTTCCTCGGTAGGGAATCAAGGTGACTATGCATCCAAAGGATGTGGTAATGACGACGAAGCAGGCATCAAAGTCATGATGGTGCTGTTGAGGTCGAACTCACCTAGTGAGTGCATCTCGCCTGGTGAGCACGCTAAAATCTCATCGTCTAAATCTGATGTCTCATCATGCTCAGTGACGTGGTTACTTAGACAAATGGTGGACTCTCTAGTCTGTTGAACTGAAGTAGTAGTATCAGACCCTAGGTTTGACTTAGCTCGATTAATGGTAGGATAGTAAGCTCAGTTGTCGCATCAGGCTCTGTGATTTTTGGGAAGCCCTAAGAGGCTCTGTATGTGCCCCTATGGCGTCGCACATGGTATCTGGCCCCTCGACCTGATTGGGCAGAGAAGGTCGATCAGCTGCCTCATGAGCTGAAGCTGAACTCTACATATGTTCAACTGTAGTAATACTAGCATTAGCAAGTTCAGACATCTCAGTCGTTGGAGAAGCCTCGAGAGGCTCTGTATGTGTGCCCATAGCGGCTTGCACCTCGACCTAAGGGGGTGAAGAAGGTGGATCACCTGCCTCATCAGGACCTAAAGCTAGCTTAGGTATCTTGAGCATTAGAGAAGCCTTGATAGGCTCTATATGTGCCTCCGTGGCGGCTTGCACCTCGACCTGAGGGGGTGAAGAAGGTGGATCACCGGCCTAATCAGGACCAGAAGCTAAACTCTGCTTATGTAGCGTCGCAATGGGTAACTCTGTGTGGACAGTTGTATTATCAGGACCAGTTAGAAAACCAGCAATGGAGTTGACCTGACTACCACATTCCAACTGAAGTGTCTAAAAGTCAGGGGCCTTAACCCCTGTGGCACTATATAGTTGATTAAAGCAACTGGTGAACACATTACACATCAATTTTTTGGCCTTGTTGGTTGATGGCCTCACAAAAAGTAGATGATTGCTGGCTCATCCACTCTTTGAGAAGGATCACACTCTTCACTTGCTTATCAATACTTGCTTTCAAACACCTCTCTTGTTGTTCCATACACTTCTGGTTTTCTCATGGCCGATAACTAGCTTAGCAAGTATCTATCCAAGCTCCGATAGTTGTTGAATGGACACTGGAGGCGGTGCTTGCTTGGCTAATGTCTCTATAGTAGGTGGAACATCATCCATCTCTTTGTCAGCCACACCACTGGAGGATGACTCTCCCTCATCATGGTCATTTGATGTAGGGTTATGGTAGTCGCTCTCATCGGAGTCTGAATCTTACATTCGTACATTCAAGATTCCTCCAATCTTGGACTGGTGCTCTGCCTGCTCTAGGGATGCATCCACCATTTCTTGTCTTTCTTTGTCCTGTATGGGTAAAAGCTCTTGAATGGACCTAAGGGCATGCTATCCACGATGACGATCCTCTAGACTTGCTGGCATATGGGTCATAGCCTCGCAAGTCGACTTGTTGTACAGTGCCCCCTTCTTTTTAGAGTCAATCATACGTAGTAGATAGCTGATGTTGTGAGGGTACACGTGCTGTCGTCCAGTACTGATAGCGTGAGCTATCACATCCTTGATCTCAGATAGGAAAAAGTGTAAAAAATCAAACTGCTCGCCTCTCCATATTGATAGTAGTAGCTACTACTACAAGCTTGTCAATGACTCCCTATTGCCGCCATGAGGAAGGACTGTCTTCCTTAGACCCATGTGTAGAACGTAAGCCTCTAGACGTAGACTATCTGGTGCATGCAAGGAGCTATCGGCAAAGGGCTCCATGAAGAGCGACCGAATCTCCTAGTCTATAGGAAAACTACCTCTAGTCCTGCTATGATGTGAAGGAAGAGCATGTCCATAGACTATCTGGTGGGGCTACCTGTCTTATGTGTCAACCCTGAGGAGTTCTTACTGGTGGTCATAGTACAATCGCTCTGGTCGACCATGGAGCATAAAAGCAATGTTGTCATGCTTTGCATGAATCCACACTATTGCATAGAACTGACGCACCTAGCTTATCACAATTCGATCAACCTCATTGAACAAGTGAACGAAGCCCGAGAACCACTCAAAGAGGTGTCGGATGGGTATACCAGATGCTCTCTCAAGCTCATCCCAACCAGGTATCCTTTGGTCTGGTAGTGTTGTCCCTCTAGCACAATAGCTCTTGAAGAAACTCTCTGAGTCATAGTCTAGAACTGTGATTTTATGACAGGCTCTTTGACTAGTGGAAACCAGACCTCAATATTATAGAACCTGATGCTCTATATCTTCTTTGAGCTATAATACCGAAAGTCATAGAACAAAACCACCTCTTTCTTTCTCTCAAAATTACTGCTCCTCATAGCACCATTGGTAGACATCAAACCTCCTTGACTACTCCTCATACCACCAATTGTGGCACACATCGAACCTCCACAAGTGCGAGCACGCGCGCACCCATGAGTAACTGCAGAATGCACCTAGGAAGGTGCAAAGTGACTAGTCTGGTTTTTGGAGTGGAACTCGGTCACGAGCTGTAGTTGTTCCTCAGTGAACTCCTCCTCCCTAAGTTCCATTTTAGCACTCTCCTCACACTGCTACCGTCGGTGGGCCGTTCGAGTCCGCATGCGAGAATTCCTAGACTTCAGGGCTAACATAGCTTTGGTTGCTTCTTCCTCTGCTTCTCGGATACTGTCTGGCTTCCTCTGAATCTTCCTAGGCTATGGTGGTGCTTGTTCCTCTCCTTCTAGGAGACTGCAAGCCTTCCTCTGGCTCTTTTGGGCTATGGTGGTGCTTGTTCCTCTGCTTCTCAAAGAATGTTTGCTTGCGTGGTAGTTCTGACCGCTTTACTTTAATTCGCACCATCTGCAACAATCAGAAAAAATTACACATGCATTTCACCAAACAACATACAATCATGAAGAAAAAAAAGGGAGATCATAGATGGCCTCACCGTGTTGAGGCGAGAAGGCGATCTCAACTGGCTTGCTCGCTAGAGCAGTGGCACGCTAACATATGGCAGCGCGGTAGATTCCCACGGCACGAAAGGATCTGGGCAAGAGGTTTTGGTGTGTGGGGGGAGGGGGTGGTAGATTTTTGGAAAGGGGAGGGGAGGCGGCACAGGGTGGGTGGCGTCGGAGGGGGTGAACGGTGATGGAAACGGCACGCAAAAGAGGAAAAGATGGGTACTGAGAGAATGCCTTTAGCGGCGGACCATCCCACGTGCCGCGTAATTGCATCACCAACACATAAACACTGTCAAGAGTCGCCGTCCACCAAAACTTGGGGGATTAATATTGGTGATCCGACGGTTAATACACATTAGGCCTTGTTTGGATGCGCATATATTTATCTCGATCCACATGTGTTGAAGTGGATTGGAGTGGAATTAAACTAAATTCCATTCTATTCCACTCCAACACATGTGGATTAAGGTGGATACACATGCATCCAAACAAGCTCTTAGTGTATTACTCCATATATATGATCATCATTTATCATATAAAATTCGGTCTCTGCTCACCAGACGCTAGATGGGGCGGCGATATGCCCGCACGAAAATTTGATTTCAGGCGAAAACAAAATCCCCACACCCAGCAGTGCCGCCAACATGAACCGAAAATTATATAGATCTCTTTTGCATTCCTCGTGGGAAATTGGTTTACCATGCCATTGATTTTAGACAAGGGTATTTATGGTATTGTGGCTATAGCAGAACCGACCAATTTATAAGAGCACAAGTACAATGGCAGCCTGCAAGCGGTCACACTGCCGTACTTGAGCCCATATAAACCCGGAACATACAACCAAGATCATACATGATTCAACATACATGTCATATATTATATAAGGTTCACAAATACAGTTCATTCATCAGAGTACGAATTAAGGTTATTACAAACCAAGTTCAGTAGATAGTAGCGGAAGCAAATTTAAAGTTTGAAACTAACATCTGCCATCATAGTTCAAATACATAGTGTCAGTTCATGATCAAACTCCCACAAAAGCATATAAGAAGGATTAATAAGAGATGCCTGCCTAGGGCTCACTCCTCATCAACGGCGAGATAGAAGTAGTTCTTGCAATAGTTATGATAAACTATACCATCTGCAACAATGGGAATAAAACCCTAAGTACAAGAAGGTACTCAGCTAGACTTACCCATCATAAACCAAAACAAAGTGACTCCAAGGATTATGTAAGGCTTTATAAGTGGAGGTAGCTTGACAACATTTTGCATAAAAGCGACTAACTCAGTTGTACAATTATAATTTGGTCATCAAGTTAATTATAGCTATTCATCTCTAGATTAGCAAATAACATATGCCAAACATATAGTATATCATTTAGGAGCATACAATAGTAACAATAGCCGGTGTAGTAATTCCATGTTCATCTGAATCATCACATTCCATAACATAGTTACTACGATGTTGGTACTAGCTAAGTTTCTCACCGTCCGAGAGAGACGACGATTCAAATCGATTTCAACCAGCTGGAAATTTATTCCTAACACAAACCTAGGCAGACTAGATCAATGGTCACCTTAGGTCACCTTTGGTACAACTCAGGTACACATTTCATGGGTTCACCAGCGCCGCACAATCTGGGACAACCAGCTGCCAGGACGATTAGGACTACCCTGCCCTTGGGCTCATGCTTGGCTCCCCGCACATCCTTACTACCATCCAGAGTGCACACTTTTATAGAACAGGGCTCGGCTTGAGTTGAGCTACTCGACTTCACGGTCGGAATGAGTCATTCAGCCAGCTAAGTGATAGGCATGCATTCAATCTTGTCAGAAGGGCCAACAATGGTACGGTCCTTAATCGACACAGATGGAATCACATGAGTCAACCTACACATGGACTTCACCCGACCTCCATTTACATTACCTCATGATTCTTTTCCACGATAGCAAATATAGCCAACCGTGCTTTGGTATCCACCTATATCTCGCAGATGACAGGAAATCACCCGACTTCTACCGATTTAATCATGACTAAGCATATATTCGATCCTGGACCTACACAGGGTTAAAGGTATATGTATATGGACAAGGTAGTTCTATGTATCAAGTGTTTCCAATCAACTCTTATAACCTAATGCATCAAACATAAAGGACTCAAGTAATTGTTTCGAAAAACATGGGAGACTTAGAATGCTCCGGGCTTGCCTTTGAGGAAAGGGGTTGGCCGGTGATCTAAGCACTCAAGGAGATCTTCGAGAGTCTGCTCCTCTTCTCCTAGAGTTGTGGCCTGAGGCGTCTCCTGCTGATCCTCCTCCTCTTCTTCGTTGAACTCCAATAGAGTTATTTCTTTGGACGATCCTATATGCATGAGCATGAATTAAGATATCATGAATGCATATATGATGATATGTATAATATGATATGATGTAATGGATGCATCTTCATAAGTGTTTTCAATAGAATGGTATTAAAGCAATAACAAGCGCATCTTATTTTACTGAGTAAGTGCCTATCTCTTCTCTAATAACTAAACAAACACTTATATAAATCATTTTCTGGACTACAATACAACAGCCACTTGTTTTGACCATAACTAGAGTCATACACCTCAAAATAATATGGTTGTGCACATTCTGGAAAGCTTATGAAATTGTCTACAACTTTCTTTTAATACACTTAGTGTTATTCAGCAGGTATCTAGATCAAACCATTCAATCATTTAAATCTATCCAGAGAGCAAGCATTTCTGACAGTAGACTTCTAACAGCCATAATTCTTAAACATAAGGCCTATGACTATGAAAATTTAACACAAGATAGATCAGTAAGTTATATACAACTTTGTTATTAACAAGTTTTACAGAAAAGACAATTATCACCATGAAATTATCAACTCAACCGAACTATACATGCAGCCATCTAGTTGAATTATAAAGCAATAATTAACTAGTTGCATATAACCAATTACTTTTAATCCTAATTAATAACATAAACATATCATATGCATCTCAAGAACCATAGAAAACATCATGGTTAAACATAACTAAATTATTTATATCCATTTATTAATTTCCTTAGATAATAGGGTGATTTAAGGGATAAATATTTCCAAAGCTCAATAAATTATGCTAAACTTACAGTAGCCTACAAATGCCCTCAATAGTCTACTATACAAATTTCATGCCATTTGGATAAGTACAACTACCACCACAAAAATCACAAAATACATAGGCTTATATTAGGAAAAATAGTCTATATTTATTTCCACCCATTTCGATTTTTTTTATTTTTAACACTTTTTGTAAACTAATTTTAAATCTAACACTGTTTTTTTCAAAAACTAACACTTTTGGCCGCGCCTATTGCCATGGCGCGGTGAAACGCCTGTGTCGCGCCATGCATGGTAGCGCGGCAGGAGGATGATGTGGCGACGATCGGGTCTGCTGACCGGTGACGTGGCAGGGTTTGCCACGCCACCGATCTTGGCGCAGCACTAACACGCCATAGCCCACGGTGTGACAGACCAAGTAAATATCGCTCACGAGTCGCCGCCTCCCTCTATCTGCCTGCCCACCACCGCCTCGCTTGCTTTCGCCTTCACCACCACCCCAGTGCCTTCGCCAAGACACCGCAGCCATACTTGCCCCAGCGGCCGCCACGCCCAAGCGACCACCACCACCACTGCCCTCCCACTCCCACCAAGCATAACACCGTGTTGCGGCGGCGCGACGAACGCCAACGCATCACGGCCGCCAGCTACCCGCTCATATCAAGGTACCTCCCTCTCTTGATTTCATGTTATTATGATTGTTATTTTAGTTAGGGTTAGTGATTTAGGATAGTTAGGTTAGTGATTTAGGATAGTTATGGTTAGTGATTTAGGATAGTTAGGTTAGTAAATTTGTTTGTTTATGTAGGTAGTTTTTAGGGTTTAGGTTGTGTGTTGTAGTATAGTTAAGGTTTGGTTAGATAGTTAGGGTTTAGGTTACTGTTAGTTAGGATTTTGGGTTTAGGGATTTATTAGGTATTTATTATTTAGTTAGTTTATAGTAGTAAAGGTTGTCAGTATAGATACTAGTTTTCAAGTGTCGGTACTTAGTAGTACGTGATACGGTGATTTGGATGACTTGATGAAGTTTCGTCAAATGCTTATTTTCCTAGTGAAGTTGTTTAATATGTCTGTTAATGTTACTTTGAATATATACATGTGCTTTCATATTGTGTTCGTATTGCATAACAAGTAGTTTAAATTTTGCAATGCTACATAATGTTAATTTGAATATTGTTAATTTGAATACTCTAACCCTTTGTTTATCAATTTGTAACAGGATGGCCCCTCCCGTGCAGCACCCGTTGTTTCCCCTTCTTGAGGTGGAATACGCTGACCAGCACCGAGCACACATCTTGAGTGACACTGACGCAGAGGTGGCCTTGCCTCCTTTGAGGCCCGCACGCACACCAGGGCGCACTAGTGGGACGAGTGTTATGCGCCGTACATATGGCGTGCTGGCTTCCTTGAGCTTGTTCGTGTTGTCAACTATGGTCTTTCGCCCCTTGACCCAACACTACTTACTGCAGCTGTAGATAGGTGCGAGTGCCTTCTTTGTACGTAAACATTCTTATAACAAATTTGAGGCAACTAACAGTCGTTCTATTCTTATAACAGGTGGAGGCCTGAGACCCACACGTTCCACCTACCTTGCGGCGAGATGACCTTGACCATGCAGGATATGAAGGCTATCTTTGGCCTTTGGTTGGCGGGACTTCCAGTGATAGGTATAGTTGACAGCGATCACTGGAGGGAGCTGGTGGATCAGTTCATTGGCTTTCTTCCACCGGACGACGAGGTTACCAAGAAAAATAAGTGAGCAATTCAAGACTATTTAATACTTTCATTGCTTTCCTGCAGCCATCGGGTCTCATTTTCTTTGGAGAATTTTAGGAAAAGTTCCGGAGTTTCATCGTCGTGGATCACAGAGCGTTTTGATTACTTGGATCCACAGGCTGATGAGGCTCAGATCGACAGGTTCGCTAGAGTGTGGCTCTGGTACTTCCTTGGTGCTTTCCTCTTCCTAGATGCCTTGGGCAACACCATCAGCTGGATCTTCCTTGACATACTACGCCAGCCGTGGGAGAACATAGCGGCATACAGCTGGGGCAGCGTAGTCCTAGCATGGACTATCGACAGTTGTGTGTTGCCTGTCGTCGCACCTCAGGGTATGCGAACCTTGGGGGTTGCTCCTACCTACTCCAGGTTTGGTGTTGGGAATGATGGCCCGTTGGGAGGCCCCTTAATACTGGTTTACCGGTAAGTACTTTGGTTCACTATATTCTTTGAGGCAGTTACATATGATTAAACTATTAATGGCTAATTCATTATCGTGTTCAATGCAGTAATGGAATAGGCAGGATACATTCCCTATAGCTCTATATATCTGGACAGAAGTAGAGTTAGTTAGAGGGAATGTGAGGCACAAGTATAGGGAGTACACGGACGGTCTCAATGTCCTAACATAGCACCAGGTTACGCTCTCTTTACTATCATACATGTGTCTTGTTCGATGTACACTATATCATAACCTAACTCAATTATGAAATGTTCAGGTGCATTGGTGTCCTTGGGATGCTCTAGAGCTCGAGTACTATCTAAGTCCTGTCACTAGGGATGAGTCAAACGAGTATCACTGCAACATCCCTCTTATTTTCTTCCACGTGGTCGAGATTCACTTGCCCATTAGGGTCTGTAGATAGTTTGGAAGAATGACAGGCTACCCACCACCACTTTACTCCACCAACCAAGAATTGCATGGGTGCGTTATCGATTAATAACAAAGCTACAATTCAGAGGTGTGTGTGGTACAACTAACATAGTTTTGTTGTAGGTATGACCGCAGGAAGAGGTACAAGACCGAGGATTGGCGCGTGACACACAACGCGTACATCCACTTGTGGCAGAACAGGGAATGGCAGCCGGTCCATGCGGGTCCCCCACACGACTAGCACACCGTCGATGAGTACCTGCGGTGGCTTCATAGGTCTACGAGGACACATATCAAGCCCCCATACACTGAGGAGGCGATTGACGAGGACTCAGAGGAAGATGTGATCGAAGATGTGTACAACGTTGCCACTAGGGCCAACACACAGCTATAGAGAGCCCCGCTTCAAAGATACGTGGTAAGATACTAGAATGGTACAATTTGTTATCCATTTGGTATTAAGTATGTGTACTAAAACTGTCCAACCGCGTTTCTATACCTAGGCGACACAATTGTCAAGGATGTCCAATGAAGCAGTGTTTTGGCTTCAAGAGTCTAGAGGGCAGGGGCTAGGCGTTCTCGAGGCTTTTGTGGAGGTAAACATAAACTTGTCCATTCTAAAAATGTTTCTTTAGTGTATATGCGTTTGGGAAATGCACTAACTTTAATGTCTATTTATGCAGAAGGGGAAGCGGAGCTGTAGGAAGCTAACTCAGAAGTTGAGCTACATGGACACACCTTGGGTGGAACCGGCAGTCCTGGCACGGTCGGGTGGCACGTCTTTAGGCTCTTTGAGGACACCAGCTGGCTCTTCTCAGTTAGTGATAGGTGCCACTTCCGTAGTGCATACACCACCACATCATAGCGCTAGGAAGGACCCTACAACCGAGGACGATGCCAACGATGATGATGACAATGACGATGACCCCACGGGCTTCCACAGACAGCACCACCAGTGGGATGATTTGCCGTAGGACGAGATCGGCATGTATCAGCTAGGTGGTGCCCTGCTTGGTACCCAAGGAGCCTCACAGGTACTAACAAAGGTAGTTTCTTTAAATACATATGCTCCATGAACTAACGATCATAAAGATTATAAGTAATCGTGCATATCATATACTTGCAGGGTATGAGCCATACGCACCAGCAACGCGACCACACCGACGTTGGCTACACTCCCAATGTGTTGCCAACAAATCTGAAGAGACAGAGGCGTCCGTGGGATCCTTACACTCCTGGGTCTTAGTTTGTTAGGTCGAACGAATATTGTCGTTCGAAACTTGCAAGCTTAGTTGGTTATGTTATGTCGAACTTATGTCGAACCAATGAAAATGTTATGTGGCAGCTTGTCAACTTGCGCACGAACTTCATTTATTTGCTTCATATTTGTTTCAATGTGTCGCGACCGCACTACCGGCGAGATTAACTAGCAACTAGTTCGGGAACCAGCAGTCCCAGCGTATCTCGCCGCCGGTGGCTGGTGTCTTGACCCCGATTGTCCCGAGCTTGGTCATCGCCACCACGAAATTGCCAAAGAAGGCACCCTGGTTGGATGCGCAGTAGTTGACCATGCTGCGTGACCTCATGTCGGACTAGAGCACCTGCTCGGAGCCCACCAGCAAGGGTCAAGGAATGCGAAGGCGTTGGGGTTGGAGTTACAGGTGCCGTTCAGCTGTGACGCGAAGCTGGGGTCCATGGACGCGTCGCTATCGATCCTCACCGACAGCAGCCGATCTTCTATCTGCGTCCAGGTCCTGCCGCGCCATGGTCTATGGCACGGCAGACCCTACCACGTCACCGATCAGTAGACCTGGTTGTCACCACATCATCCTCCTACCATGCCACCATGCATGGCGCGGCACAGGTGTTTCACCGCGCCATGGCAATAGGCGTGGCCAAAAGTGTTAGTTTTGAAAAAAACAAATAGTGTTAGATTTAAAATTAGTTTACAAAAAGTGTTAAAAATAAAAAAATCCCCATTTCTAGCCTGGAATAGGCAAAGGTTGAAGTAATCCAGTAGATTTCAAATGAACGGCCTTTACTCTACTGCAATTATCACACCTAGCGACATAGGTGGTGATTTCCTTCTTCATCTTGGTCCACCAAAAACAGGTTTTTAAATCTTGATACATTTTGCTACTACCCGGATGGATAGACAACTTGGATGAATGAGCTTCATCTAAAATTTGATTTCTAAGCTCACTATCTTTCAGTACCACAAGTCGGTCCTCAAACCAGAGCACACCTCTTTCATCTAACCTAAAATGCTTGGTTTCTTGTTCCTTCATATTTCTCTTGATGTGAAATACACCTACATCTGTCTTATACAGTTCTAGGATTTTGCTCTCAAGTGAACAATTGATAGTGATATTGTGCAGCACAACTGGATGTAACAAATTAAATCCATCTTCCAACAATGCTTCCAAAGTGTTGTAATGAGATTTCCGACTAAGTGCATCTGCTACAACATTGGCTTTTCCTGGATGGTAGTGCACTTCCAAATTATAGTCCTTGATTAGCTCTAACCATCTTCGCTACCTCATGTTCAACTCAGGTTGAGTGAAGATATATTTGAGACCTTTGTGGTCAGTATATATGTGACATACGTTTCCAAACAAGTAGTGTCTCCGTATCTTCAATGCATGAACAACTGCTGCAAGCTCTAAGTCATGCGTAGGGTAATTGACTTCATGCTTTCTCAACTGTCGAGAAGCATAGGCAATAACTCTTCCTTCTTGCATGAGCACACACCCCAAACCTATACCCGATGCATCACAGAACACATCAAAAGGCTTTTCAATGTCGGGTTGTGCTAAAACAGGAGCTGTAGTTAATAAGGTCCTTAGGGTGTGAAAAGCTACTTCACACTCTGGTGTCCAACTGAACTTTTCATCTTTCTGAAGTAGTCTGGCCATGGGCTTAGCTATCTTGGAGAAATTAGGAATGAAATGACGAAAGTAACCTGCTAACCCTAGAAAACTCCAAACTTCATGAACCAAAGTTGGGGCCTTCCAATCCATTACCTCTTGTACTTTAGATGGGTCTATAGATATTCCATCTCTAGATAAGATGTGACCTAAGAATGGTACTTTGCTCAACTAGAATTCACACTTGCTAAACTTGGCATATAACTTATGTTCCCTCAATCTGGACAAAACAATTCTCAGATGCTCCGCATGGTCTGCCTCATTCTCCTAAGTAAATCAAGATATCATCGATAAACACAACCATGAACTTATCGAGCTCGAGCATGAATATTGAATTCATCAAGTACATGAAGTAGGCAGGAGCATTCGTCAGTCCAAAAGACATGACCAAATACTCATACAAACTGTATCTAGTGGAGAAAGCTATTTTAGGTATATCCTCTAGCCAGATCTTAATCTGATGATAGCCTAACCTCAAGTCAATCTTGGAGAATACCTTTGCTTTTGCCAACCGATCGAACAAGATATCGATACGAGGAAAAGGATATTTGTTCTTAATGGTCACAGCATTAAGTGGCCTATAATCCACACACATTCTCAAAGACTTGTCCTTCTTCTTTACAAACAAAGCTAGACATCCCCATGGAGATGAACTAGGTTGAATGAGACCTTTGTCCAATAGTTCTTGTAACTAAATTTTAAGTTCAGCTACCTCATTTGGTAGCATCCTATAGGATCTTCTTGAGATAGGTGCCGTACCTGGCACTAACTCAATCTTAAATTCCACATCCCTATCAGGTGGTAAACCTAGCAACTCATCTGGAAATACATCTAGAAACTCACAAACCACCGGAATATCACAAAGGGCAGTGGTTTGGATAGCACAAGACAAGTAATGGGGACCCAATACCGGGGTACCCAATGAGGCGGAGCTAATAACCATCGAATGTTGATGCTTTCGGTCAGACAACAACGCTACTACACTTGTTGCTCAAATGATGGAAGATTGGTTCCACCTCGCCCGACCCCCGAGGGCTAGACTCTTCCTCGCCCGATAGCAGAGGGCAGGCTCCACCTCGCTCGACGTCTAAAGGCTGGCTCCACCTCGCCCGATGGCTGAGGGCTGACTCCTCCTCGCCCAATGGCTGAGGGCTGGCTCTGCCTCACCCGATGGCTGAGGGCCGACTCCGCCTCGCCCAACGTTTGAGGGCAGGCTCCCCCTCGCTCAACGGTTGAGGGCAGGCTCCGCCTCACGATGGCTGAGGGCTGGCTCCACCTCACCCGACGACTATGCCCTGCTCCTTCATGATGACAAGCATGAGGTAAGACAGGACATTTAGGTCAACTGCTGTACCGAGGACCATGCCCTATGCACCTATGAGAAGGTACCATCAGCATACAATGGGATGGGTGCTTTAAGCCCTCCAAGGCATGGCAGAGCCCGAATAGTGTTGTAGACGCTGACTTTCATCCTACAGTGTTGTAGGCTCCGCCATCAGCCCTCAGGCATGGATACTAACATAGGCATATGACAACCACTACAGTCCAGGAGAGAACTCACATCATCTATAGTGACGAACGTATGGTCACTTCCTCGTCTACTCTCCGTAGGGTCACAGCTTGGCTCCCTGACACGCTGCACCGTCCGCCGGTGTGGGATGGGACGCACCCACTTGCTGAATGAGGCTAGGGCACGGCCCTATAAGGATCAGCGAACATGCCATCCCCGACACGGTCTGCCATGTCAGTGGAGCAGGCACAAGGGGAAAGGAAGACCTAGCTCCTTCGAAGGACCTTCTCCACCCTCTAGTTTTTTCTTCTTTCTCCCATCTGTAACCCCTGCTCCCCCTTGGTCTATAAAAGGGAGGGTAGGGCACCCCACTCGGGGGATGGATCGATTCTGCATACGATATACAGCCAAGCAGCAACCGAGCTCTTGGCATCCTTTTGACCTTTTCATCAGAGACTTGGGACTTGTCCCTCTCTCGACCGTCTATACCCCCTACTATGAACCTTTTTCGGTTCTAATAACATGAGCAGCAACAGACTGGATGTAGGGACATTCTACCCGAACCAATATAAACCTTGTGTCCTTTACGATACCATCCGAGCCTAACGCGCAACAAATATAAATTTACCAGTTGGTGTTTGTTCAAAACACCGACAGTTGGCGCGCCAGGTAGGGGCCTTTGCGCGTTCCAAATTAGGCCTCGGATGGCTAGCCACGCAATCAGCTAGGTCCTAGGTGCACACGTGCATTTCGGTGACTTGGACTTCATTGTCACGGTGGGAGGAGAGTTGGAGTTGGCCCACGCCGCCATCCAATCTCTCCCCTCCATCGGCTTCAACTATAGGAGGCTTGAGCACTAGCCCGGCGTCTCCCTTGGACCCTAGCTACCCAAGGAGGACCCACGCCACCTCACCCTCTCTTCGGAACACTCCGCACGGAGCGCCCCGACAGCGCTTCCGTTTAGTCTATGCCACACCACGGTGACCGTTAGCCACCTTGTGGTGCAGCGCACGATGCCGTCCCCCATGAACAACGAGTTCATGGGGATGACCGAAAGTGTCACGAAATCCCTCCACGGCCTCCTTGCGGAGGGGCTGGGTCAGACTCTGCTCTGACTCTAGTAGAGGGAGCCATCACCCCTCCCGGAAATGTTTCATGGTGGGTACCCCTGAGGGACACGTTGAAAGCATCTCCGTGGAGGAGGCTACCTCGGCAAGTAACCTCGGTGGCGAAACCAAAGGGGAGACCGCGGCCCCACCTCGCATGGGGGTGGAGCAGCTGAGAGCCTAAAAGCGGGAGATCGATGAAGCCGGACTCCAGCTTGTGCAGGAATACGCGGAGGTAGATCCGGAGATTGAACACTGCGGAGACGGTGGGCGCACACGCGCCGTGGCCCGTGACGTAAACCGAAGGATCATCGACGACGATGAAACCCTTCCTCATTTTGCTTGGGCAAGCCAGAACATTGCCGCCGCAATGACCTTGATCCATGGCCTTCCAGAGGCCGCAACGCTCAAGGATCGTCGGGCCCACCGCAAAATTCGCACGCTGCTCGAGTGTGTGGCGGCACAGCAGGCAGAAAGCTCGTTGTCTCACCAACGCAAGCTCAACACCAGCCAGCGCATGCCCTCGGTGCACCTCGCTAGGGATGCATCAGTCCACTAGGCACCACAAGGCGGTAGGTAGCGCGCTATGATCTCGATACATCAATGTCTCGACCACAACCGTGACGCATGCAGCACCCTTAACGCCCGTAGACGCACCTACAGTGACCCAAGAGAAGGAGCCTACCGTGGCTATCATCCTTGTCACGGTAGATGCTATGATAGCGGCGAGGATCGAAGCTCGAGCCCTGGCCTACCAGGCCCTCAGGCCTTCGGCCAGCACATCCTCAACGCTGCTTTCCTACCAAGATACCGATCACTTACCAATATCCCTAAGTACTCTGGGGAGACAAACCCCAGACTTTGGCTTGAAGACTATTGGCTTGCTTGTCAAGCCGGTGGTGCGGATAATGATGACTTCATTATCCGTAACTGAAACATCCTCAATTTTCCGCGAAGGGAAATTCCACATAATGAATTATAATATGATGAAGCCAATAGTTGATTCCATCATATTATCATATATCAGTCGATATCACTATCATACATCATAAAATTACAAGATAAAAGGTATTACATCACTGAGGAACACACCTATTATAGAGTTAATCTAGCGGAAGTCTATCGAGTGAAGGCTCCTCCTTCACGGGCATCATCAGAGTTGGCGTAGTGCAGCGTAGATTCCATCTTCGAACCAAACTTGAGCATAGGCATGAGACCTCCTAATCCTTCTAAAGTTAACACCTCTGAGAAGTAGGAAATCTGCACACCGCCAGACGTGTGCAGGCCATGGTCAGCACCGATGAGCTTTAGCTAAAAGAAAAACAAGGGATCTGGCGATCCTAATATTTGGCTGTGGTTTGCATCCTTAGCACATGAGAATTAAACAAGCAATAATATGTTAAAGATATCTAGTTTTGACACATTCCCATCCACCCACACCCACATCCATCCATATCCATCCACTAGCCCATCCATCTCTACCATCACCACATCTTATCTACACACTCGGGTCGACAGACCGACTCCCTCTCAGCACTTGTCTCAACGGCCCGCAGCCCCAAGGCTCACGATCGGGTAATACCCCAAACCCTAGAGGGAGGAAGGAAGGACTCATCTCCTATCTAGTTTAAGCGAAACCCAGGAAAGGTCCATAGCCGACAAGTCGGCATATGTATCGATCGATCAACCATACACTCTGCAGAGGTTTTACATACCCACAAGATTAGCCATCCTCCGAGTCTAGAATCTCCTAGGCAGAATTCCGGTGGCTTGCTAGCCTAGAACGATGCCACCCTACCTCTCAACCCTGGAACATCCCAAGTCTAGTCTGGGATGGCAGATACTGTGAGTCGTAGACAGAGCCGGGGCCCTTCGGATGTCAAGAGCCGGGTCCACAAGGCCTCCTGAAGTCTCGGAAGGGTGTGGGGGAAAACCGCGTGCCCTGTACCTCCTTGCACACGTTCACCTAGCAGTAGTGGCATCGCTCTACCAAGTAGTCCGACCGTCCCGCACCATATAGGGCGAGTGGGATGTAAAGGATTCCCAGTGAGTCTGAGTACTAGTAAGTCCTTAGGGATTGACCAAGCCAGAATGTCTTCATCAGGGTTTCCATTTTATGTGCCACCACAGCACCTCCACCCTGGGCTCCTCCCATCACAGGTTCACACCCAAGGCCACCTCCAATTACCATTTACCGGCCACAGGTATTCCATATCCAAGTGCCCAGGTAGCACCACATGGCAAGACTCGCCCTAGGCTCATCATTATTCCAGCTCGGTCGACGCAACCCTCACTCTCCACACACCCAAGGCACACACGCAGCACGCTCATACACCACCGAGTCCGGCTTCCCAAGCCAAACCATTCCCAGGGGTTCACCACCAGCACCACATCCCCAATATAATACGAAGTGGAGTTAATAATAAGTATAGTGGTGTAATATGCAAGCAAGCAGGCAAGTCAGCATGTATAAGTGAGCGAATGCACAAAGCAGGGTGATGTGGTAGAGTGGGTTGCATCAGGGTGATAATGGCTCAGGTAGTAGCATGCATCAATATACTAGCAAATGATTAAATATAAAGTGCTAGCAGTTCTAGATATTATGCAATGTCTAATAGGATTCTCTAAAAGAGGGTGCTGCCATGACACCTGTGATGTCGAGGTAGTAGTGGTACAAATCTTCGTTAGTTGATGTAGTCGATCAGCAAGGTCTCCTCTTCCCAGGGTCCTGTCATCGATCACATTCTCCTTCTCCATCGGGTTCCGATCCAACGTTGTCCTCGAGGCAAATTCCTCCAAAACACACTCAAGGCAAGAGAACAAACAATATTCCAAAAAGGCAACAAGACCCAGAAGGAACACAAAGAGGAAATGACTTTGGCCCTCTCGGTTGATGTCCGATCCATGGGCCAGAGAAACAGGAGTGGTTGTTCACTAAGCACGGGCTTAAGTCAAGGCCTAGCCTGTACTTCCTGGGCCAACTGTGGTCAACCTATATAGCTTCGAGATAAATGGTCAAGACCTCAGCTCATCCTAAGCAAACACCACGGCTCATGGTCTTTCAATCCAGGCGTCATAGAGATTGACGTGAATCGAAAGGAGCGGCTATACAATCCCGGTCTCTCTCAATCCGTACGCCATTGTAATTGACGAGGACCAAGAAAGGGTGGGGCAAGAGAGAAAGGTATGGCAAAGGTCTACTCCTTCCTATACACACGCCATGGCAAAGGACGAGGCATCAGAAAGGAGCGACACACAAAAGGACACGAGTGCTCAATCCACTGGTAGGGTACCAAGACCTAGGTGCACTAAATGCACTAAGACACCCTAGGGTTCTTAGCGGTGCGGTTGTCACCGCAAGAACCACAGAAATGCAACGGTCCAATTGGGTACAAACATACAAGGGCTTAAGCATGAAAGAACCAAAGGAGAAGAATACGAGATTTGCCTTCCTTTGATCCACTCGCCCTAGAAGCCGACGAGAATCAAAGGAATGGAATCAAGAGCTCAATAAACACCAAACAAGCAAGGGGCTCAATCCACATCTTACTGGATTGACGAGGATTGAGAACCAAAGAGAGAGAAGAATGGAATCTGTACTCTTTCGACCAACTTGTCATGGAACGGACGAAGGTTGGAGAGAAGAGTTACAGTCCTACGATCCAAACCAACTCATAGGGCATCACGACCGTGCAACTAATGGCACAATGCTATTCCCTCGGTTCACAGCAGTGCGGTTGTCACCGCTTAGATCCGAAGGAATGCTATGGTCAAGGTGGTGCAATCATATAAGGTGGCTAGGATAAACACAGGCGAAAAGAGGTAGAGCCCGATGGTCATGGCGAGGGGACTCGCGGCCATGAGCTTATCCTACACGAGTTGGCATCCGTCTTCTTCAATCATCATATCCCAACTCGTCCACTAAGTTAGGCCACAAAGGGCTCATTGTGTGAGGGTGATATCCGCACCAATGTTCAGTCCACAATGGCCAGGTCCTAGGGCCAAATCGGATTACTAATAGTTGTAGTACATCAGAGACAACTAAAAGCGAGGGAGCGAGTTATGCTCACCATTATAGCCACGGTGGGGCGATCCCATGACCAAAATGGTCGAACGAGGTACTATCCCTCGACCGGCTTGAAGGCACGGTCCTTAGGCAAATAGACACAACATAAGAACAAGAATCTCGACAACCCAACATAAGAGCTAAGACACGACCACATGAATGGAGTAGCACATCTCCGTAGCAATGAGGGAACCTACATAAGGGCATGGCATATGTGGATTTAGATAGGCATAGATCGTGAATGACACGTGTAAGATCGAGTGTATGAAAGGGCGAAGGGATGGCTTTCATCGGCATCGGGAATGGCGTCCAACTAGGATTCATCTTTGCGACAAAGGTGAGGATTGCCAGGGGCGGTTGTAACTTATCCCGGAGGGTTGTGGCTTCTTCTGGCCAGCTGTGGCTAGCTATGGCTTGCTGTGGCTAGCTATGGCTTGCTATGGCTTGCTGTGGCTGGTTGTAGCTGGCTACAAGTGGCTATGGTTGGCCGGGCATGGCAGCGACTGGCTAAGATGTGCCTACTGCTGTCAAACACAGCTAGGGTTGGCGACGAAGGCGTTTCGCAAGACGGTAGGGCCAGACCGCAGGTCTAAAAGAGAGGTGAGTATCGGCCTCGCATTGTGTGGCATAAAACGGGTGGACAAGGACATGTCCATGGCATAGAGCTTGATTTTAGAAAAATGTGGGAACTAGTTTCACATTTTTCTGAGGTCGTATGAATTTTCTACGATTTTCCGAAGTTAAATCCATTTTTTGAAAAAGAAAAAGGAAGGGGTGAACCAGGGCTTGACATGTGGCAGCGTAGGATTGGTCCAGCGGTAACAGTGGCTGACAGGTGGGCCCTCGGCACTGGTCACTGACATGTGGGGCCCGGTTGTAGGTTGGGCTCTTATCGGGCTTTATGGGCCAGGTCATGGGCCGGTCTGGGCTAGGCCGGCCCGGACACGTGTCGCGCAGGGAGGGAGGCCATGTGGCTCGGTCTAGGCCCTTAGCGGGTCGGTCCACGTGGTGCTGCTCCATGGTGGACCACGCGGTGTGGGTCTATGAACCACAGAGCGGGTCCGTGGTGGACCACGTCCATGCGGGCATAGTTGAGTGCGGTGCATCGTGCACCCAGCGCATGTGGTGACGGGGTACTTTGGCTCCCCTGCTTCCTCTTCCCATGGTGGAGGCCATCGCCGGTGACGAGCTCGTGCGCGCGGGGGTGAGTTGGCGGCCCCAAGGCTGGATATAGGGAGATAGGGCCTTGTAGAACCGCATTGAGGGCGCTGAGCGCTGAAGGACGGCTATTGGTGCTCTGGTCAGGCGGTGCGCGATGGTGGTGGCTCGGTGGCGCGGTAGCGGTTTGGCGGTCTTGCGAGGGCGCTCGGCGAGAGATGGTGAGGTGGCAGCGGGTCGCCAGCGAGACTCCAGGGGCGCATCGGCTCCCTGGTTCTTGGCCGGGCATGGTTATTGCAACGGAGGCAGCGGCGGGGCCGTGGCGTGGTCAGCCATGGCGGCGGTGGCCAGGCAGCGACGGCGAGGTGCTTGTGCCCGCAATTGAGGCCAAAGGAGGCCTTAATCCTTTGATTGGGTTTTCAGGCGAGTCAAAAGACTCGACCGCAGCGCCTGAAAGGGGCACGACAGAGTCCAACCGTGGCACCAGCTCACGGCGGCACTCCAGTGATGCACGGCTGTGGGAAAATAGGGGCATCGCTGGTCCGGGGCTCATCCAACTTCACTACCGAGTGTGCACGGACAGGGCAAAACTCTACGGTCACTCCTCGATATGCGAG